>JARQOD010000009.1:52205973-52378757 GCA_033576555.1 Oophaga sylvatica
TATGGCTGCAGGACACAGTAACAGGGATAGGAGAGGAAATATGGGGGGGGGATAGGCAGAGGAAATATGGCTGCAGGAGTGACAGTAACCAGGGATAGGCAGAGGAATATGGCTGCAGGAGTGACAGTAACCAGGGATAGGTAGAGGAAATATGGCTGCAGGACAAACAGTAATCAGGGATAGGCAGAGGAAATATGGCTGCAGGATTGACAGTAACCAGGGATAGGTAGAGGAAATATGGCTGCAGGACAAACAGTAATCAGGGATAGGCAGAGGAAATATGGCTGCAGGATTGACAGTAACCAGGGATAGGTAGAGGAAATATGGCTGCAGGAGTGACAGTAATCAGGGATAGGTAGAGGAAATATGGCTGCAGGACTGACAGTGACCAGGGATAGGTAGAGGAAATATGGCTGCAGGACTGACAGTAACCAGGGATAGGTAGAGGAAATATGGCTGCAGGACGGACAGTAACCAGGGATAGGTAGAGGAAATATGGCTGCAGGACGGACAGTAACCAGGGATAGGTAGAGGAAATATGGCTGCAGGACGGACAGTAACCAGGGATAGGTAGAGGAAATACAGCTGCAGGACGGAGAGTAACCAGGGATAGGTAGAGGAAATATGGAGGCAGGACTGACAGTAACCAGGGATAGATAGAGGAAATATGGCTGCAGGACAGAGAGTAACCAGGGATAGGCAGAGGAAATATGGCCGCAGCACTGACAGTAACCAGGGATAGGTAGAGGAAATATGGCTGCAGGACGGACAGTAACCAGGGATAGGTAGAGGAAATATGGCTGCAGGAGTGACAGTAACCAGGGATAGGTAGAGGAAATACAGCTGCAGGACGGAGAGTAACCAGGGATGGGTAGAGGAAATATGGCTGCAGGACGGACAGTAACCAGGGATAGGTAGAGGAATATGGCTGCAGGACGGACAGTAACCAGGGATAGGTAGAGGAAATATGTCTGCAGGACGGACAGTAACCAGGGATAGGTAGAGGAAATATGGCTGCAGGACGGACAGTAACCAGGGATAGGCAGAGGAAATATGGCTGCAGGACTGACAGTAACCAGGGATAGGCAGAGGAAATATGGCTGCAGCACTGACAGTAACCAGGGATAGGTAGAGGAAATATGGCTGCAGGAGTGACAGTAACCATGGTTAGATAGAGGAAATACAGCTGCAGGACGGAGAGTAACCAGGGATAGGTAGAGGAAATATGGCTGCAGGACAGAGAGTAACCAGGGATAGGTAGAGGAAATATGGCTGCAGGACGGACAGTAAGCAGGGATAGGCAGAGGAAATATGGCTGCAGGACTGACAGTAACCAGGGATAGGCAGAGGAAATATGGCTGCAGGACGGACAGTAACCAGGGATAGGCAGAGGAAATATGGCTGCAGGACTGACAGTAACCAGGGATAGGTAGAGGAAATATGGCTGCAGGACGGACAGTAACCAGGGATAGGTAGAGGAAATATGGCTGCAGGACGGACAGTAACCAGGGATAGGTAGAAGAAATATGGAGGCAGGACTGACAGTAACCAGGGATAGGTAGAGGAAATATGGCTGCAGGAGTGACAGTAACCAGGGATAGGTAGAGGAAATATGGCTGCAGGAGTGACAGTAACCAGGGATAGGTAGAGGAAATATGGCCGCAGGACTGACAGTAACCAGGGATAGGAAGAGGAAATATGGCTGCAGGACAGAGAGTAACCAGGGATAGGCAGAGGAAATATGGCCGCAGCACTGACAGTAACCAGGGATAGGCAGAGGAAATATGGCTGCAGGACGGACAGTAACCAGGGATAGGCAGAGGAAATATGGCCGCAGCACTGACAGTAACCAGGGATAGGCAGAGGAAATATGGCTGCAGGACGGACAGTAACCAGGGATAGGCAGAGGAAATATGGCTGCAGGACAAACAGTAATCAGGGATAGGCAGAGGAAATATGGCTGCAGGACTGACAGTAACCAGGGATAGGCAGAGGAAATATGGCTGCAGGAGTGACAGTAACCAGGGATAGGTAGAGTAAATATGGCTGCAGGAGTGACAGTAACCAGGGATAGGCAGAGGAAATATGGCTGCAGGACAAACAGTAATCAGGGATAGGCAGAGGAAATATGGCTGCAGGACTGACAGTAACCAGGGATAGGCAGAGGAAATATGGCTGCAGGAGTGACAGTAATCAGGGATAGGCAGAGGAAATATGGCTGCAGGAGTGACAGTAACCAGGGATAGGTAGAGGAAATATGGCTGCAGGACTGACAGTAATCAGGTATAGGCAGAGGAAATATGGCTGCAGGACAAACAGTAACCAGGGATAGGCAGAGGAAAATATGGCTGCAGGACTGACAGTAACCAGGGATAGGCAGAGGAAATATGGCTGCAGGAGTGACAGTAACCAGGGATAGGCAGAGGAAATATGGCTGCAGGAGTGACAGTAACCAGGGATAGGCAGAGGAAATATGGCTGCAGGAGTGACAGTAACCAGGGATAGGTAGAGGAAATATGGCTGCAGGAGTGACAGTAACCAGGGATAGGTAGAGGAAATATGGCTGCAGCACCAACAGTAACCAGGGATAGGTAGAGGAAATATGGCTACAGGACGGACAGTAATCAGGGATAGGTAGAGGAAATATGGCTGCAGGAGTGACAGTAACCAGGGATAGGTAGAGGAAATATGGCTGCAGGACAAACAGTAATCAGGGATAGGCAGAGGAAATATGGCTGCAGGACTGACAGTAACCAGGGATAGGTAGAGGAAATATGGATGCAGGAGTGACAGTAATCAGGGATAGGTAGAGGAAATATGGCTGCAGGACTGACAGTAACCAGGGATAGGCAGAGGAAATATGGCTGCAGGACTGACAGTAACCAGGGATAGGTAGAGGAAATATGGCTGCAGGACGGACAGTAACCAGGGATAGGTAGAGGAAATATGGCTGCAGGAGTGACAGTAACCAGGGATAGGTAGAGGAAAATGGCTGGCAGGAGTGGACAGTAACCAGGGATAGGTAGAGGAAATATGGCTGCAGGACGGACAGTAACCAGGGATAGGTAGAGGAAATATGGCTGCAGGAAGTGACAGTAATCAGGGATAGGTAGAGGAAATATGGCTGCAGGACTGACAGTAACCAGGGATAGGTAGAGGAAATATGGCTGCAGGACGGACAGTAACCAGGGATAGGTAGAGGAAATATGGCTGCAGGACTGACAGTAACCAGGGATAGGCAGAGGAAATATGGCTGCAGGAGTGACAGTAACCAGGGAAGGTAGAGGAATATGGCTGCAGGACGGACAGTAACCAGGGATAGGTAGAGGAAATATGGCTGCAGGCGACAGTAACCAGGGATAGGTAGAGGAAATATGCTGCAGGAGTGACAGTAACCAGGATAGTAGAGGAATATGGCTGCAGGAGGACAGTAACCAGGGATAGTAGAGGAAATATGCTGCAGGACTGACAGTACCAGGGATAGCAGAGGAAATATGGCTGCAGATGACAGTACCAGGGACAGGTAGAGGAAATATGGCTGCAGGACGGACAGTAACCAGGGAAGGTAGAGGAAATATGCTGCAGGATGACAGTAACAGGATAGTAGAGGAAATATGGCTACAGGACGGACAGTAACCGGGATAGGTAGAGGAAATAGGCTGCAGGACGGACAGTAACCAGGATGGCAGAGGAAATATGCTGCGGAGTGAAGTAACCAGAGATAGGTAGAGGAAATATGGCTACAGGACGGACAGTAACCAGGGATAGGCAGAGGAAATATCGCTGAGGAGTGACAGTAACCAGGATAGTAGAGAAATTGGCTGCAGGAGTGACAGTAACCAGGTATAGGAGAGGAAATATGGCTGCAGGCGGACAGTGACCAGGATAGGCGAGGAAATATGGCTACAGGACGGACAGTAACAGGATAGGCAGAGGAAATATGGCTGCAGGACGGACAGTAACCAGGGATAGGTAGAGGAATATCCTGCGGAGTGACAGTAACCAGGGATGGTAGAGGAAATATGGCTGCAGGACGGACAGTAACCAGGATAGGTAGAGGAAATATGGCTGCAGGACAAACAGTAACCAGGGATAGGTAGAGGAAATATGGCTGCAGGATGGACAGTAACCAGGATAGGTAGAGGAAATATGGCTGCAGGAGGACAGTAACAGGGATAGGTAGAGGAAATATGGGCAGGACACAGTAACAGGGATAGGAGAGGAAATATGGCTGCAGGATGACAGTAACCAGGATAGGTAGAGGAAATATGGCTGCAGGAGTGACAGTAACAGGGTAGGTAGAGAATATGGCGCAGGACGACAGTACCGGGATAGGTAGAGGAAATATGGCTGCAGGAAGTGGGGACACAGTAACCAGGATAGTAGAGGAAATAGCTGCAGGACGGAGAGTAACCAGGGATAGGTAGAGGAAATATGGCTCAGGACGACAGTAACCAGGGATAGGAGAGGAAATATGGCTGCAGGACGGACAGTAACCAGGGATAGGCAGAGGAAATATGGCTGCAGGAGACAGTAACAGGATAGGAGAGAAATATGGCTCAGGACGGACAGTAACCAGGGATAGGTAGAGGAAATATGGCTGCAGGACGGACAGTAACCAGGGATAGGTAGAGAAATATGGCTCAGGAGGACAGTAACCAGGGATAGGCAGAGGAATATGCTGCAGGAGGACAGTAACAGGGATAGGTAGAGGAAATATGGCTCAGGACGACAGTAACCAGGGATAGGCAGAGGAAATATGGCTGCAGGAGGACAGTAACAGGGATAGGAGAGGAAATATGCTGCAGGAGTGACAGTAACCAGGGATAGGTAGAGGAAATATGGCTGCAGGACGGACAGTAACAGGGATAGGTAGAGGAAATATGGCTGCAGGACAAACAGTAACCAGGGATAGGCAGAGGAAATATGGCTGCAGGAAGTGACAGTAACCAGGGATAGGCAGAGGAAATATGGCTGCAGGATGACAGTAACCAGGATAGGAGAGGAAATATGGCTGCAAGGAAGAAAGGATAAGAATATAAGCAGTCGGATAGGTAGAGGAAATATGGCTGCAGACAACAGTAACAGGGATAGGAGAGGAAATATGGCTGCAGGACGGACAGTAACAGGGATAGGTAGAGGAAATATGGCTGCAGGAGTGACAGTAACCAGGGATAGGTAGAGGAAATATGGCTGCAGGACACAGTAACAGGGATAGGCAGAGAAATATGGCTGCAGGACTGACAGTAACCAGGGATAGGTAGAGGAAATATGGCTGCAGGATGACAGTAACCAGGATAGGTAGAGGAAATATGGCTGCAGGACAAACAGTAACCAGGGATAGGCAGAGGAAATATGGCTGCAGGACGACAGTAACCAGGGATAGGCAGAGGAAATATGGCTGCAGGAGTGACAGTAACCAGGGATAGGCAGAGGAAATATGGCTGCAGGAGTGACAGTAACCAGGGATAGGCAGAGGAAATATGGCTGCAGGAGACAGTAACCAGGGATAGGTAGAGGAAATATGGCTGCAGGAGTGACAGTAACCAGGATAGGTAGAGGAAATATGGCTGCAGCACAACAGTAACCAGGGATAGTAGAGGAAATATGGCTCAGGACGGACAGTATCAGGGATAGGTAGAGGAAATATGGCTGCAGGAGGACAGTAACCAGGGATAGGTAGAGGAAATATGGCTGCAGGACAAACAGTAACAGGGATAGGAGAGGAAATATGGCTGCAGGACTGACAGTAACCAGGGATAGGTAGAGGAAATATGGATGCAGGAGTGACAGTAACAGGGATAGGTAGAGGAAATATGGCTGCAGGACTGACAGTAACCAGGGATAGGCAGAGGAAATATGGCTGCAGGACTGACAGTAACCAGGATAGGTAGAGGAAATATGCTGCAGGACGGACAGTAACCAGGATAGGTAGAGGAAATATGGCTGCAGAGTGACAGTAACCAGGGATAGGTAGAGGAAATATGCTGCAGGAGTGACAGTAACCAGGGATAGGTAGAGGAAATATGGCTGCAGGACGGACAGTAACCAGGATAGGTAGAGGAAATATGGCTGCAGGAGGACAGTAATCAGGGATAGGTAGAGGAAATATGGCTGCAGGACTGACAGTAACCAGGGATAGTAGAGGAAATATGGCTGCAGGACGACAGTAACCAGGGATAGGTAGAGGAAATATGGCTGCAGGATGACAGTAACCAGGATAGGCAGAGGAAATATGGCTGCAGGAGTGACAGTAACCAGGGACAGGTAGAGGAAATATGGCTGCAGGACGGACAGTAACCAGGGATAGGTAGAGGAAATATGCTGCAGGACGACAGTAACCAGGGATAGGTAGAGGAATATGGCTGCAGGAGTGACAGTAACAGGGATGGGTAGAGGAAATATGGCTGCAGGAGTGACAGTAACCAGGGATAGGTAGAGGAAATATGGCTGCAGGACTGACAGTAACCAGGGATAGGCAGAGGAAATATGGCTGCAGGAGTGACAGTAACCAGGGACAGGTAGAGGAAATATGGCTGCAGGACGGACAGTAACCAGGGATAGGTAGAGGAAATATGGCTGCAGGACTGACAGTAACCAGGGATAGGTAGAGGAAATATGGCTCAGGACGGACAGTAACCAGGGATAGGTAGAGGAAATATGGCTGCAGGACGGACAGTAACCAGGATAGGCAGAGGAAATATGGCTGCAGGAGTGACAGTAACCAGAGATAGGTAGAGGAAATATGGCTACAGGACGGACAGTAACCAGGGATAGGCAGAGGAAATATCGCTGCAGGAGTGACAGTAACCAGGGAATAGGTAGAGGAAATATGGCTGCAGGAGTGACAGTAACAGGTATAGGCAGAGGAAATATGGCTGCAGGGCGGACAGTGACCAGGATAGGCAGAGGAAATATGGCTAAGGACGGACAGTAACCAGGGGATAGGCAGAGGAAATATGGCTGCAGGACGGACAGTAACCAGGATAGGTAGAGGAAATATCCCTGCAGGAGTGACAGTAACCAGGGATAGGTAGAGGAAATATGGCTGCAGACGGACAGTAACCAGGGATAGGTAGAGGAAATATGGCTGCAGGACAAACAGTAACCAGGGATAGGTAGAGGAAATATGGCTGCAGGATGGACAGTACCAGGTATAGGTAGAGGAATATGGCTGCAGGAGTGACAGTAACCAGGGATAGGTAGAGGAAATATGGCTGCAGGACAAACAGTAATCAGGGATAGGCAGAGGAAATATGGCTGCAGGATTGACAGTAACCAGGGATAGGTAGAGGAAATATGGCTGCAGGAGTGCAGTAATCAGGGATAGGTAGAGGAAAATGGCTGCAGGACGGACAGTGACCTGGGATAGGTAGAGGAAATATGGCTGCAGGAGTGACAGTAACCAGGGATAGATAGAGGAAATACAGCTGCAGGACGGACAGTAACCAGGGATAGGTAGAGGAAATATGGCTGCAGGACAAACAGTAATCAGGGATAGGCAGAGGAAATATGGCTGCAGGACGGACAGTAACCAGGGATAGGTAGAGGAAATATCCCTGCAGGAGTGACAGTAACCAGGGATAGGTAGAGGAAATATGGCTGCAGGACGGACAGTAACCAGGGATAGGTAGAGGAAATATGGCTGCAGGACAAACAGTAATCAGGGATAGGCAGAGGAAATATGGCTGCAGGAGTGACAGTAACCAGGGATAGGTAGAGGAAATATGGCTGCAGGAGTGACAGTAACCAGGGATAGGTAGAGGAAATATGGCTGCAGGACAAACAGTAATCAGGGATAGGCAGAGGAAATATGGCTGCAGGATTGACAGTAACCAGGGATAGGTAGAGGAAATATGGCTGCAGGAGTGACAGTAATCAGGGATAGGTAGAGGAAATATGGCTGCAGGACTGACAGTGACCAGGGATAGGTAGAGGAAATATGGCTGCAGGACTGACAGTAACCAGGGATAGGTAGAGGAAATATGGCTGCAGGACGGACAGTAACCAGGGATAGGTAGAGGAAATATGGCTGCAGGACGGACAGTGACCTGGGATAGGTAGAGGAAATATGGCTGCAGGAGTGACAGTAACCAGGGATAGATAGAGGAAATACAGCTGCAGGACGGAGAGTAACCAGGGATAGGTAGAGGAAATATGGCTGCAGGACTGACAGTAACCAGGGATAGGTAGAGGAAATATGGCTGCAGTACCGACAGTAAACGGGGATAGGTAGAGGAAATATGGCTGCAGGACTGACAGTAACCAGGGATAGGTAGAGGAAATATGGCTGCAGGACTGACAGTGACCAGGGATAGGTAGAGGAAATATGGCTGCAGGACGGACAGTGACCTGGGATAGGTAGAGGAAATATGGCTGCAGCACCGTCAGTAACCAGGGATAGGTAGAGGAAATATGGCTGCAGCACCGACAGTAACCAGGGATAGGTAGAGGAAATATGGCTGCAGCACCGACAGTAACCAGGGATAGGCAGAGGAAATATGGCTGCAGGGCGGACAGTGACCTGGGATAGGTAGAGGAAATATGGCTGCAGCACCGTCAGTAACCAGGGATAGGTAGAGGAAATATGGCTGCAGCACCGACAGTAACCAGGGATAGGCAGAGGAAATATGGCTGCAGGGCGGACAGTGACCTGGGATAGGTAGAGGAAATATGGCTGCAGCACCGTCAGTAACCAGGGATGGGCAGAGGACAGGAAATAGGTCAATATATACAGATAAACAAGTACATAAAATCCATCTCTGTTGACAAATATTTCTACATCTTTGTTCTCACGTCTGATGAAAGATACCCCCCCCCAAGAAAAATAAACAATGAAAAAGAAAAATCAGTTGACTTTTTATTTTTCCAGTACGCTGCACTGCAATACCAATGTGAATGATCTCTTCGTGAATAACTTTGCATCTAAATCATTTATCTGTCAAAGAGAATAGGGCAAGGTCTGTTTGGAGAACAGTCTTTATGATGAGTGAAAAAAAAAAATCAGACTTTTGAAAAGACAAGTGAAGAAATTTCAGGATGGCAAATCACAGAACACGTCAAAAATGATTCAGAACCATCTTTGATACGCGTCCTTTTGTATGGGAATGAATTGTTAATTCACAGTGTCTCTAGAACAAGTACTGCTCGTTAATTAATTTAATGACAGTAGTGATGAGTTTTAGACTTTGTTTATACTTTAAAGAAGTGGAACTTTTTGAAAGACGCACCTTGGCGTTGCATCTGTGTGCCAATATGAGTTCTCAGCATGTGGGGGCGCTACTACAGAACATCTGTGACTCATGCCCTGGATTTTTAGCCTGGGGCAAGCTCCATTTTCAAATGTATTTCCCTCGACCCAAATCATGCCATTTATTCTCCTTGAAACGTCAAAGCCTAATTTGTGGTGTCAGTGGCCTGGCGCAGGAGGCCTTGTAACATCGCACATGCAATATTCCGCCTTCACCATCTCCCTGGCAGCATAAGCTGTCATCGACTCATTACGCAGAGAGGAACAGTATTTTTTGGGAGCATGAAAGAGGTGCAATATAATTGTGTGGGGGGTGTGGGCACACAATGGTTTATTACAACAGTATTATGGGAATAAAGGGGGCAATATTAATGTGTGGGGGCACATAGTGAGAAATTGTTACAGTGTAGAGGCAAAAATTTGGAGTAGTGCCTGTATAAGGGGCAAAAGGGGGCATTATTACTGTGTGGGGCAAAGAGGAGTGAGTTATTAGGGTATAAGACACAAGAGAATATAATTAGCGTCTAAGGAGAAAAGGGGACACTGTTACCATACTTTAGCACAAAAGGGGGCATTATTACTGTGTAGAAGAACAAAGGGGATTATTACTATGTGGGGCACAAAAAGGCACATAATACCTGTGCTAGGAAATAAAGGGGAGATAATTAATATGTAGGGGAACAAAGGGGGCATTATTACTGTGTAGGGGAACAAAGGGGCATATTATTGCATAGGGGAACAAAGGGGACATTATTACTGCTCACAGGAACAAGGGGCATTATTACTGCGTAGCGTAGAAAGGAGGCATTATTACTGTGTAGGGACAAAGGGGGCATTATTATTGCATAGGGGAACAAAGGGGGCATTATTATTGCATAGGGGAACAAAGGGGGCATTATTACTGCATTGGGGAAGAAAGGAGGCATTATTACTGCATACAGGAACAAAGGGGCATTATTACTGTGTATGGGAACAAAGGGGGCATTATTACTGCATAGCGGAACAAAGGAGGCATTATTACTGCATAGGGAACAAAGGGAGCATTATTACTGCATTGGGGAACAAAGGAGGCATTTTACAGCGTAGGGAACAAAGGGAGCATTATTACTGCATTGGGGAACAAAGGAGGCATTATTACAGGTAGGGAACAAAGAGCATTATTACTGCGTAGGGAGCAAAGGGGGCATTATTATTGCATAGGGGAACAAAGCAGCTTATTACTGCATAGGGGAACAAAGGGTGCATTATTACTGCATGGGGGAACAAAGCAGGCATTATCACTGCGTAGGGGAACAAAGGGGGCATTATTACTGCGTAGGGGAACAAAGGGGGCATTATTACTGCATAGGGGAACAAAGGAGGCATTATTACTGCATAGGGGAACAAAGGAGGCATTATTACTGCATAGGGAACAAAGGGGGCATTATTACTGTGTACGGGAAAAAAGAGGGCATTATTACTGCATAGGGGAACAAAGGGGCATTATTACTGCATAGGGGAACAAAGGGGGCATTATTACTGCATAGGGGAACAAAGGGAGCATTATTACTGCATAGGGGAACAAAGGGGCATTATTACTGCATAGGGGAACAAAGGGGGCATTATTACTGTGTACGGGAAAAAGAGGGCATTATTACTGCATAAGGGAACAAAGGGGCATTATTACTGCATAGGGGAACAAAGGAGGCATTATTACTGCATAGGGGAACAAAGGGGCATTATTACTGGTACGGGAAAAAAGAGGCATTATTACTGCACAGGGAACAAAGGGGGCATTATTACTGCATAGGGGAACAAAGGAGGCATTATTACTGCATAGGGGAACAAAGGGGGCATTATTACTGTGTACGGGAAAAAAGAGGCATTATTACTGCATAGGGGAACAAAGGGGGCATTATTACTGCATAGGGGAACAAAGAGGGCATTATTACTGCATAGGGGAACAAAGGGGGCATTATTACTGCATAGGGGAACAAAGGGGCATTATTACTGCATAGGGGAACAAAATGGGCATTATTACTGCATAGGGGAACAAAGGGGGCATTATTACTGCATAGGGGAACAAAGGGGCATTATTACTGCATAGGGGAACAGAAGGGCATTATTACTGTTAGGAGAACAGAAGGGCATTATTACTGCATAGAGGACAAAGGGGGCATTATTACTGCGTGGGGAACAAAGGAGGCAATTACTGCATAGGGAAACAAAGGGGGAATTATTACTGCATGGGGAACAAAGGAGGCATTTTTTCTGCGTAGAGGAACAAAGGAGACATTACTGCATAGGGGAACAAAGGGGGAATTATTACTGCATGGGGAACAAAGGAGGCATTATTACTGCGTAGGGGAACAAAGGAGGCATTACTGCATAGGGAAACAAAGGGGGAATTATTACTGCGTAGAAGAACAAAGGGGGCATTATTATGGTGTAGGAGAACAAAGGGGGCAATTACTGCATAGGGGAACAAGGGGGGCATTATTACTGCGTAGGGGAACAAAACGGGCATTATTATTGCATAGGGGAACAAAGGGGGCATTATTACTGTGGGGAACAAAGGAGGCATTACTACATAGGGAACAAAGGGGGAATTATTACTGCTAGGGAACAAAGGGAGCATTATTACTGCGTAGGGAACAAAGGGAGCATTATTACTAGTAGGGGAACAAGGGGAACATTATTACTGCGTGGGGAACAAAGGAGGCATTACTGCATAGGGAAACAAAGGGGGAATTATTACTGCATGGGGGAACAAAGGAGGCATTATTTCTGCGTAGAGGAACAAAGGAGACATTACTGCATAGGGAACAAAGGGGAATTATTACTGCATGGAGAACAAAGGAGGCATTATTACTGCGTAGGGGAACAAAGGAGGCATTACTGCATAGGGAAACAAAGGGGGAATTATTACTGCGTAGAAGAACAAAGGGGGCATTATTATGGTGTAGGAGAACAAAGGGGGCATTACTGCGTAGGGGAACAAGGGGGCATTATTACTGCGTAGGGGAACAAAACGGGCATTATTATTGCATAGGGAACAAAGGGGGCATTATTACTTCGTGGGGGAACAAAGGAGGCATTACTACATAGGGGAACAAAGGGGAATTATTACTGCGTAAGGGAACAAAGGGAGCATTATTACTGCGTAGGGGAACAAAGGGAGCATTATTACTACGTAGGGGAACAAGGGGAACATTATTACTGCATAGGGGAACAAAGGGGGCATTATTACTGCAGAGAGAAGAAAATCCAATAAGACTCAATAAACGTGCCTGTGGGAATAATCCTTGATGTATACTCTGTCAAGCCCATAGGCCGCCATGCACCCAAAGCATCCCAAAACTTACGTATGGCGGGTAAGGATGCATCAGCATGCTTTCTTTTTCACATTATGGAAAAGTCTGGCCTGATGTACAGTAATTTATATGTAGAAGGTACCTTGCTGACAAACACCAAGCATCACTGTCCGGTACTGCTGCCAGATGACAGCTCGGATCAATGTATATGTAAATAATTCCTGGCACAGGCAGCGTAACTTATAGATGAATCCCACGATCCGTTCCTGCGGTCGGAGGTTCCTATCGGTGTCTCTTTCCTGGAATACCTTCCCCGAGCACTTACTCTCTTCCTGGAATAAATTCTAATCGTGTTTTAGTAATATGATAAGTGAACGATCTGCCAATTTGGATACTGCTGGAAACAAGAGCACTTACCAGCCTGAGTGTTTATTTGGTGCTTACAGCTTTTTCTGAACTCGACAAATGGGCCTACCGAAATCGAGGAGATGGATTTCACAAAAAAAAAACCAAAAAAAAAAACCACGACTGTTGGAAAATTGCTATCGCCGCTTTTGAGAGCGGGCACCAGACAAACTTTATCTTCTTTGTGCAGGAGCCAGATAAGAATTTGCAAAGTGGAGGACAGGTAGATAGACTTATCACTGCAGAAATTCTCTGGTGGGAACAGATGAATACTCCATGCTGTGAAAGGCTTTACAACCTTTCCTAAAATCTGATTTGAAGCCATTTACAGGTGAACGCTCTCTGATTAGATGACAGACTGGATCCTCTAAGGATTGGGCTGCATAGGGAGCGCACGCTGAATACTGGCTGCATGGACAGATGCGAGATGCGCCGACATTGAATTTCTCAGCTTGAAGTCTCAGCACGCGTTGATTTTGTGTGCAATGATGTACTGGAAGGCAAAGGGAATGGTAAGTGGCTCATGTGGGTGGACATCACTTTGGAAGGGTTAAAGAAGGTTTTCCTTTGAGCGACTTGTCATTGCGATCAGACTGATGGGGATCTGAGACCGTTGCCAATAAGACAATGGTTTCTGGTGGAGAGATGACCGAGCATGTGCAACCTCACCTTTGGAAATAGGAAAAGGACTAAATTAGAAGGGCACATGCCTTATTAAAGGATTGCTACCCCAAAAACCAAACAGGATAGGGGAAAACGTACTGATTGTTTATGGATCCAACCGCTTGATCCCAAAATTTAGGTCTGGAACAGCCAGAGAATCCATATTTAATGGAGCAGAGGTGCACATGCTTGTCATTCGCTCCACTCACTGTTAATGGGGCTACTGGAAATTGCTGAATGTAGCGCTACTTCCGTCAGTCCCATAGACAAATGGAGTGGAGATCAAGCATGCGCACCTCTAAATCATTCAAGGAAGAGGTGCACAACTCTTTTCTATGAGTTTCAAAGCCCCTATGTCGGGATGGCTGGGGGTCCAAAGAGTCAGACCCTCAGAAATCAGTAAATCATCACTCAGTCCATGGATAGGATAAAATCTGTTATTTGGGAATAACTAAGATTCATGTACGCTTTGTGAAGGGGACTCTAATTGAACCTGTGATCAGGATTTTGTCAAAAAGATCTTAAAACACAAAAGGATTGTCCAAAAAAGACTAATGCCTTAACATGGATTGCCTAGTTTAGGGGATCCATCTTGACTTATAGTAGTGAAAGGTTCTCTATTCTACCCATTCAGAATTATTATCTATACAGCCATAGCCCCAAAAAACTACAAAGAACAATACTTGCACTGGAGGACCCCTAATGCCTACACAACACACAGACAGAACACGGATTTGATAGTGTAATGCCTCAATTCTCCTGCGGGAACGCTGCAGGGAAAATGGAAACGTTTCCTTACACAGTACAGTTGATAGCTGGGGAGCAACCTGTGATCGGGCTATTGTAAAAGGAACCCTTTTTATACTTATGGATTTTCTAAATTATTTTGTGAGCTGTCTAGTTAAGTGATCCCATTTTCAAATACATTTTTAGGAAATTCTGAGTTTGATAGAGGAGGATCCTTATTAAGGATTATTATCCATTACCCAAGAGAGGAGAGCAACTACAGAGAGCATCTCTCACTTTGGAGGACCCCACGTGTCTATGGACAGCCTCAAAGTGCAATGCTTCGATTTCCATGTGGTGGCGCTGCAGGGAACTTGATCGCTGACTGTCGGGTTGGATCCCAGCTGATCATAAAACTTAGATTACCGAAGGCTGAATGTGATGAAACCAATGGATTCGGGTTGATCGTCTAATGCCCCGGACAGAAGATATCGGGGCAAATAAACATCCGGCTTGGATGATTTTGGACTGGCGGCGATCCTTTTGTAGATATAAGCGGTCACTACTGATGACACATAGCTCTCTCGCGTAGAGAACAGAAGAGCGTGTCTGTGTATGGAAGACATTGGCCAAGATCACTGCTAGCCAAATGGTCGCCTGAACCGTCCGTCATTCAGCCCTCAACTATCTACAGTTCACGGGGGGTCTTAAGACCCTTAAAACAAAACGGTATTGTCTAAAGTGATTATGTAGAGAAAAATCACTTGAATGATGTCTGATCAAGAATGAGAATTTGGTAATCCATACAAGCCGCCCAGTCAGAGGCACGAGTAAACATTTCATATACCAGCAAGGCATTTTGTTCCATGAAATAAATATAAAGCTGACTTAAAGCTAATTTAATGAATCTCAGATTGTGGCGCTCGTGTAAAATCTGCCATTTAACAATCAAAAGTCTACAGATGACTTTTGATTAAAGCGGGTATGGGGTGTCTATTTCACTACTGCTTGGTGCGACACGCTGCTCGAATAAAAGGAGGCTGCGCAGCTGGACGGATCCAGCAAACAGTGCTGCTCTTTCATGTCGGGGATGTGCTGCGGCACGGTGATAAATCACTGAAGTGTTTAAGAAGGGAAGAAAGCAGCATGTGCCACAATAATCTGCACACTTAGTTCCCATTGCAAACTACATCAAACAGGAAAAAATACTTTCTTAAATTAAGACATTGCTCTTAAGAACTATATTAAAAAAAGGGCTGTCCATCTTTGGGGACTTTTCATTGTACGTGATTGGGGCTAAAAATAATTTTGGTCATTACAAATTTAGCACCGTTAGACTTTTATACTCTTTGTTTTGCCGCACATTAGACTTTGGTGTGGTCTATGGTCATAAAACAGCTGAGAGGGGCTCAGGAAGAGCCAAATAAAGGAGTGACAAATAGTGATGAGCGAACGTGTTCGGATAAGATGTTATTCGAGCGTGCTCTGGTGCTAACGAAGTGTCTTCGACAACTTGAAAAAATATATTTGAGTCCCCGCGGCTGCTCAACAGTTGTAACACTTGCAGGGATTGGCTGTTTGTTAAAAATCAGGAATTTGTTAAAGTGTAGAAAGTCGCCACCAAAGGTATCTGGCATTAGCTTTCTTCACTCTCCTCATTAAGACGAAATGCATTTTCTGCCAACGGTTATCTGATGGGAATAGCCGTCTTAAAAGGGGTGTCTACGATTATGATATAGATGATCTAGCCATACAATAGGTCATTAATATCAGAGAGGTGGGATTCTGGCACCCCCACTAATCAGATGTTTCAACCTCAAGCGTCAGCTGCATTGCGGAGAACTGCTTCTTCTCATGCTGATCGCAGTACCCAAGAACTGCTTCTCCTCATGGTGATCTGCAGTACCCGAGACCTGCTTCTTCTCATGCTGATTGGCAGTACCCAAGAACTGCTTCTCTCATGGTGATCTGCAGTACCCGAGACCTGCTTCTTCTCATGCTGATCTGCAGTACCCGAGACCTGCTTCTTCTCATGGTGATCTGCAGTAAATGAGACCTGCTTCTTCTCATGCTGATCTGCTGTACCCAAGTACTGCTTCTTCTCATGCTGATCTGCAGTACCCAAGTACTGCTTCTTCTCATGCTGATCTGCAGTACCCGAGACCTGCTTCTTCTCATGCTGATCTGCTGTACCAGAGACCTGCTTCTTCTCATGCTGATCTGCAGTATCCGAGCCCTGCTTCTTCTCATGCTGATCTGCAGTACCAAGACCTGCTTCTTCTCATGCTGATCTGCAGTACTCGAGACCTGCTTCTTCTCATGGTGATCTGCAGTACCCGAGACCTGCTTCTTCTCATTGTGATCTGCAGTACCCGAGACCTGCTTCTTCTCAGGGTGATCTGCAGTACCGAGACTGCTTCTTCTCATGCTGATCTGCTGTACCAGAGACCTGCTTCTTCTCATGTGATCTGCAGTACCGAGACCTGCTTCTTCTCATGCTGATCTGCTGTACCAGAGACCTGCTTCTTCTCATGCTGATCTGCAGTACAGAGAGCTGCTTCTTCTCATGCTGATCTGCAGTACCGAGACCTGCTTCTTCTCATGCTGATCTGCAGTAAATGACACCTGCTTCTTCTTATGCTGATCTGCAGTACCAGAGAACTGCTTCTTCTCATGCTGATCTGCAGTACCGAGACCTGCTTCTTCTCATGCTGATCTGCAGTACCAGAGACCTGCTTCTTCTCATGCTGATCTCAGTACCAGAGAGCTGCTTCTTCTCATGCTGATCTGCAGTACCCGAGACCTGCTTCTTCTCATGCTGATCTGCAGTACCCAGAGACCTGCTTCTTCTCATGCTGATCTGCAGTACCAGAGAGCTGCTTCTTCTCATGCTGATCTGCAGTACCAGAGAGCTGCTTCTTCTCATGCTGATCTGCAGTACCTGAGAGCTGCTTCTTCTCATGCTGATCTGCAGTACCCGAGACCTGCTTTTTCTCATGCTGATCTGCAGTACCTGAGACCTGCTTCTTCTCATGCTGATCTGCAGTACCTGAGACCTGCTTCTTCTCATGCTGATCTGCAGTACCCGAGACCTGCTTCTTCTCATGCTGATCTGCAGTACCAGAGAGCTGCTTCTTCTCATGCTGATCTGCAGTACCCGAGACCTGCTTCTTCTCATGCTGATCTGCAGTACCTGAGACCTGCTTCTTCTCATGCTGATCTGCAGTACCAGAGACCTGCTTCTTCTCATGCTGATCTGCAGTACCAGAGAGCTGCTTCTTCTCATGCTGATCTGCAGTACCCGAGACCTGCTTCTTCTCATGCTGATCTGCAGTACCTGAGACCTGCTTCTTCTCATGCTGATCTGCAGTACCAGAGACCTGCTTCTTCTCATGCTGATCTGCAGTACCAGAGAGCTGCTTCTTCTCATTCTGATCTGCAGTACCCAAGAATTGCCATTACACCGTCAACAGATCTTTGTTAGGTCCAGCAGACTCCAGAGATTAAAACAACTGATCAATGGAAGTGGTGGGTGTCGGATCAATATGAAATTGATAATCTAAACATAAGGTCCCCATACACTTTAAACTAATGGCGTCCGCACCTGCAGATATCGAAGAGTTCGACGGTGACTCTAATGTTTATGGCAGCCCCAAACAATTTATCGTCCGTGGAGATATCGATCCGGCATGTCCGATCTTGGATTGACAATTGATTTGTTATTCCGGAAAAAAGCAGACACCAGACACGTCTCTCACAGAGAACATAGGGGCGCTCGGACGATTGAGTGCCCCTGTGTGTAGCAGCCGGCTGAGGTGCCTGCCGTCCGACAGCGTTCTCATGTGTGTGCCGGACTTAAGGATAGTTTATCATTTCCATACCACCGGACAGCCCCTTTAAGATGAAGGATATATTCACACGTTGCGTTTTTTATGCAAATTTTAAGCTGCGTTTTACAGCAGCAGCAAAGGCTATGAGATTTCAGAAATCTCATGCACACACATTGTTTTATTTTTCATAACTGATTTGGAAAACTGCAATAGGTCACTTTCAGCGTTTCTGCAGCGGTTTTTTCACCTACAGAAAGCAAGGAGTACCGTAGTGCAAAAATGCAGGTATCAGTTTTGTTGCCTTTTGGTGCAAAAATCTTAAGGAAGTTGCATCATGACTTTTTTGGGGGGGCACTAAACTTCATCCGCATGTGCAAGAGACAATAAAAAACGCAGTAAAATCAGCTTTTTGTAAGCTTCTTTACTGCCAAGAGAGAAGGTTTTGCCTGCAGAAAAAAACGCGACATGTGAACATAGCCTAGGTCAGGATTTTATTGCTCAATAGAACAGAGGCTAAACTGGCACTTGTGACACATTCAATGATATAAGACACCACCTTCTGAAAACTAGAACTTATTTTTGGGGTATAGGCGGCATCGTGCAACTTTTATGATTTAAGAAAAATATTTAAAGCGTTTTCTAGGTGAGATACACTCATAAAACAGGTAACTTTCCTAAATACCTTATCATCTCACCGCCGTTGTCCATGTCCCCTAAAGCTCCCCCGGTTACATTGGTGGGACGCAGCGACACGAGGCGACGCTGCAGGATGTTACACGGCTTTCTGGCAGGATGCGGCTTTAGGTTATTGTAGTTGACAATATGGAAAAGTCCAATGATGGACAAGTGAAAGGTACAGCAGGGGTGGAAGCAAGGAACTGATAAATTAAGTCTCGATGTGTATATTTAGACAGTACGATGTCTTGATTTGGCTTCCTGATGAACATTAACGTCTATATTTACCCGAGACATATTGCTCATTTTCTGGCCCATTGCTCCCAATGCTGAAAACCCATTCTCAGCTTTACCACCATTTACACTAATCCAATTAACTACTAATGTTTCATTTCCATTCAGTCAATATTCAAAAGACTGGCAATAAAGTAAAAAGCATTTTCAATAAACCTGCCAAATAACAGAATGGCCTAGAAATCTGAAAGCTTGCATTTATTCATATACTTTAATTAAACTCTTGTGTTTAAGGTCATAAGCAAACTGTCTATGGCAGCAGAGGCCAAAAATGTAAGGGTTTGTCCAGATTTACAAAAAGGGATGTATTTTTATTTTTTTTATTTCCCCAGAAACAGCACCACCTTTGTCTATGGACTGTTCCTAGTACTGCAGATGAGGTCTATTCGTGAGGCCCCATCACTGTGCCGATGAGAGATCTCAGACCTCCACCGGCGATCACACATTGAGGTCCTATCCTGATGCTTTTTTCCCAAGAACCAATTTTTCAGCAGGTGAATCATGGCTAATCTGCTGATAAGGCCATGAATCACCCATGTTTGGGGAGATGTCAAGAACTTCCGTTGACTTCTAGAGTTTGAAATAGAGAAGATATTCCAACAATTTTACCATTGTAATAATGATTCAGAAAGCCAACTCTACCCTATTCTCTGCCGTACGCTTGGAAGCCTTCTTCCGGAGATTTAAGTTAAGGACCCATCGACCCTATAATCTGGAACAAGCTTACCTAGGAAGGCTTGTTTACCTGTCAGACTGTCCAACTAGATCAGCAATCACCTGATGAACGAGCAAAACACTTGTTTGAAGGGTGAAATTATTTTTAAGCTTTCATTTCCTTGGACAAAGAAGTTGAGATGTATAAATTACTAAACTGTCCCAATATCGTGGATGGAAATTATCCAGATCGTAAAAACAGTTACCTCGATTGAGCAACCAATATGGAAGCTCCATGGCTTATAAGTGCGTTTTCTGTAGGGACTACTGGCCAATTACAGAGAACGAGCATTCTTGATAATCAACCAGTCTAAACATGCCAGCAATCCCGATAAATGGGCAAAACTGCTTGTACGTCGAGTGAAATTATTTTTAAGCTTGCTTAAAATTATTGTTCTTGGAAGCACTTTAGCCTGTGCTGCCGAGAACAATGTTATTCTATGCACACAGTATGATCATTCTTTGCCCAAGGAAGTGCGATACCACTGCTTATTAAACAATCGCCGATCAGCTTCGGAGGGACTCACTGGGTGGTTGGCCAGCTTCGCCAACACTGACCAAACATGCATTGGTTGGAGTCTTTAGTTTTCTTGCGTATGGCCACCATAAGACCTTTCAAAAAGACTAATAAAATCTGAATTACCGTCCTTCTCAAATGTTCAAGTATAATTTATATGGAATCCATGCAAAGTCTACAACTCTTACCTCCTCTTTGCACCAACAGAGTAACTTCACTCCCCTTTGGACATTCGATCAGTAAATCCACAACTTGATTATGTGTAAGAGTCTGCACATTCTTCTTATTTACTTCCACAATGAGATCTCCTTCTTTGAGTCCACGGCAGCGGGGACTGTCTACAATCTGTTTCA
The DNA here is from genome assembly GCA_033576555.1 of Oophaga sylvatica. NCBI lineage: Eukaryota > Metazoa > Chordata > Amphibia > Anura > Dendrobatidae > Oophaga > Oophaga sylvatica. The sequence goes on from JARQOD010000009.1 coordinate 52,226,694, forward strand.
CTCTCTGGCCACCACCGCCAGGACTATCTGCTATAGTGAAGCCAAATCCCATTGGCCCTTTAACTATATGCACCGTAATGAGTTCGGGTTGCGTTGCTATAGAGGAAGCTAAAGAGACGGTGTCATTTGGGTAACCATGGGACCCATTTGAAGACACCTCCACGGGGCTGCTAGGCCTTGGCTCCTTCAAGTTATTGGCTTTTCTAGTTTTACTACTGTTGCTGGATGGAGAGTCATAAGTTTCTTGTCCATTGACAATGATAGGGTCTTTATCCAGTATGGCCACCGATGTCACCAGACTTGTGTTGGGATCATCAGGGTCGAATGGAAGTGGATACCCTCTGCAAAGTTCAAGGTCAACGCTTTCACCGATGGGTATAGACTGGAAGATCTTTACAACTTGAGCGTGGGTATATCCCAGTACACAGGTCTCATTTACACTGACAATAACATCACCTGTGATAAAGGAGATGGCAAAAATTAGAATTCCCTCTGATATTACCCACAAATACCCAAAATTTCCAGACCCAATTAATTTAATAATATTCATACCCGTTTCCATCTTGCCGTCTAGTGCTGCAGGGCCGTCAAGAACCAAGCTTTTTATCTGAAGAAACTCATCCGGTTCATCTCCGCCAACCACAGTGAATCCAAACCCCTCGGGTGCTTTTCCTCAGTTTTGTGTTAATGAACTTTCCTTTTAGTTCGGAAGGATTTCTCGTGAAGAATGGTTTAGCTGAAATGATAATTAAGAAAAGATCGCAAAGTTATAAGATTCAAAAATCCAAAAACAGAGCCACCGTTCCCATCTAACATTTATAAAAGTGGGGCAGAGGGTCATTTTGGGGCTAACCAGAATCCAATGTTAGGACACAATTTCTGGCCACTGCAACGATACTCTACAAATTCCTTGTGTTTTTCATATTTTAGAATTACCGTGGTTGGAAGGGTCTCTTGCCGGTTCCTTCTTTTTTGGTGTGAGGTTGTTGGGAAGAGTAATGGGTGGAGGAGCAAGTGGCGGGTGTTCTCCTGTCCACTCTGTGGATATAAAAGGAAGACAACATATAAGCATCCGTGTTCAACAGATAAAACTTAAAGTAACACTCCACTTAGATCTTTGCTTATATGGCACAGAAGTGACATCCAGTAGCCAATCACCAGCCCTAATGAAGTCCATGAGTATGGACGGCAGTCTGAGTCAACTAGGACGTGTCACACCTATCACAGATCGGTAAAGGACCATAGGGAAATTCGAAGATATTTTTTTATTACGACTTTTGGAAAAAGTTTTAAAGGGGTTTGCCCTTAAAAATGTGAATTACGGTAAAAATAAAATACCACCCTAAAAAAGTTAAAAGAAAAATCATTCACCTTACCAATTCCCTGCGGCTCCTCTTCACAGGTACCTGACAAGTTTTTTGTGATTTTTTTTCTCTGCCGAGACAGACTTGTGACCACTGCAGGCCAATCAATGGTTAGTTGTACAGACATGTGACCTCAGCAGCCAATAACTGGCCTCAGGGGTGATGCGTTGGTCACCTCTGTGGCCAGTGATTGGCTGCAGCAGTCACATGCATTAGAACTGGCGGGGAACCCAGGAAGTGTTAGAAAAGGAGAGGTGGGGATGGTAGAGATGTGGCCTTTCTTTCATATTACTTAGGAAGCTTATGTGTAGCCCTGGTACACAATACCAGGAGGATGAGTGGAGAGGTAACAGTTAAGGTCTCTTCATGACATCATGTACACTTCTGACACACCCAGCAGGGGTGTGGAAGGGAGTGAATTTAGTCAGTCAGTTTCCTGTCCTTGGACAGAGTAGACGTGTCCAGTTTGAGTTTGTCATCAGTTCAGAAAGTGGAGGCTGGTACAGGTGGTCTAATTCACCTTAGCCTAGTCAGAGCTGTGCCCCACTGGAAGAAAGACTGAGCTAACTATTAAGAGTCGAGCAAATCGAAGGGCAAAGTGGAAGGAAGATTATTGGAAAAGTGCTTTTGACTTGGAAAAGTCCTGCACATTGCTACCGGTCACTGGGGACCGAAGGATCACTATTTGCTACAAGCATAGTGGTAAGAAAACCAGGAATTTACCGGACCCTAGGTCGCGGCAAACAGCCCCATATAGTCAGTACGTAACTGGAGTCAGGTGAAATAGGGACTTTGAGTCAAGCGCAGACAAAAGCAAGGACCTAGTTTCATCAATTGGAAGGCTTCACCACAAATCTGACTGGGCAGAACAGCTTTGGAAAGCTGGAGTTATTGAGGGAACTACGCTTCAGGCTGGTTGCACTCTTCATCATTATTGAACAGTAAAGGAGGCCCCTAACTTGCTTAGCTGTTGCCTCAAAGCTCATCCTCCATCAACCCCATCAGCCTCCCTGGGACCTGCCTTACCATCTTGCAAGTAAAGGTATGGAAAGACACTGACCGTGTGAGACTGAGTTATTTATTGCATGCCTGCACAATCCCTACCTAACTACCGACCTGAGGGAAGAGTCCCACCTGTAGGGGACCCGACATCTAGCTGCATCACCATCCCCTCAGTGATCTATAGCAGCGCTGGTACAAATTACCAGAATACTACAGGTGGCGTCACGAACTGTATATAAATCTATCCTCTGTAAATATATCCCCAACATACGCCAGACCGCCAGGGCCACAGACCGAGCCACAGCTACCTGTGACAAAATCCCCATAGACTTCTACGGGCTCGGCTCTGAGTACCCCATTGCCCTGGTAACCCACAATTGTGGTGGCGGGTCGACACAAAAATTTGGCGTCACGAACAGGATACGAAACTTGCAGCATTGCGAGCCCTGTGTGCCTGTGGAGTGTTTTTGTGAAAAAGGACTGTTTGCACTTTTGGCGCCAAAATCGCCATCTTTGTAGCCATATTCGCGCCCTCAGGCGCTGGAGAAGAAGGTGGGCGTACCTGAAAGAGCGCGCAGAGTCTTGGACACGCCCCCGGCTCTGACTCATCGGCAGGTCCTGCGACAGGAAGTGAACGCTCTGACATCAGAGCGCCTGCGACGAAGGTCCTGTTCCCACTGCGGTGCCTGTGAAATAGCAGCGTCTGAAACCGGTAGGCTCCGTTTAACCAAGGGGGCGCTAAGATGTCACAACAACCGGCTGACAGTGCGGCCCCGGCCGGAGGCCCCAATCCCGCACCGTCTGGTATTGTAGCGCCAGATGGGGGCGCAGGCCCTGCACCCAGTCCGGTAGTCCCGATCATGCCACTAACGCTCCCATATATGCCTGGGGCGAAATGGCTTCCCCAATACAGCGGTGGGCCAGGCACATTAGCAGGCTTCAAGCGGAAGTTATGCAGCATCCTAGAAATGTACTCCATGCCTGAGAGACAAAAAGCTGCTGTGCTAATAGGGCAGCTAACTGGCGCTGCTGAGAGGGAAGTGGAGACTTGGGATACCGTTGATCAGGAGTCGGTGCCTGCGATCTTCCTTAAGCTACATGCCATATTTGAAGACCGCACAGAAACGGATCTCCGGATGGCCTTCTATCACTGTTCACAACAGCCAGGTGACAGCATCCGGGACTATGCTTGCCGACTACAGGGAGCCCTGAGAGCCCTCAAGCAAATTAACAATTTAAATGCTATCGACGAGAATAGAATGCTGAAAGAACAATTTATACAGGGATTGAGATCCCCAGAGGAACGCAGAACTGTAAATTGGTGGTCCTTAGATCATCCGGATGCTACCTTTGATGCCCTAAAGGACATGGCAATAAAAGGGCTGCGGCCCCTGGGCAAACCTGAGGTGGCCACCCAACATCATCAGGGTGAAGTCACTCTGGAACCGGCAGTAACCCCCTGTTCCCCGCTAGTGGCTGAAGCCAAAGCGCAGGTGACACCTCCTAGTGAATTGGACTGTCTGCGCTCAGAGGTGCGCCAGCTGACTAAAAATCTGGCCGCTGTGATGAGTGCCCTGCAGCTGCGGAAAGAGGAGGAAGGAAAGATCTTGTTAGCTGACTGCCCAGAAGACGTCCAGTGGATGCACCGGAGAAGAAAGAAGACGTCGCCCCCCCGGAGGAGGACAACGCCACCCCCAGGAGCAACCTCTGATCAACACCCTCCTCGTTGAGAGATCATCTGTTACCGCTGCAACTGGAAAGGTCATCTGTCTACACAGTGTCCTTTAAACGGGCAGAACCTGGGTCCAAGGGCCAACACCCAGGAGAATACCCGTCAGGCCCCCTAGACTGGAACCGCAGGTATGTGGGCGGGCGACCCTACCTGTCTATTATTCTAGATGGTATTGCTGTTCCAGCATTGTTAGACACTGGGTCCCAGGTGACCCTAATACCTGATGCCCTATATACTAAGTACTGGTCAATGGACAGTCTTAAACCTCCGAGCCTTGACTTTACTGTGTATGCTTCTAATGGTCTTCCTGTAGAAGTACTCGGAACAAAATGTGTAGATGTAAAAGTGGGCAGAGAGGAATTGAAAGACCAAGGGCTTCTGGTAGTAAAGACTGTAAATGAGGAGAACGGTTTAAATATAATTTTGGGTACTAACATTATCGGTAATTGTTTGGGAGAAGTTGTGTTCTTGCTCCAACAGCTCGCTGAGATTGCCCGACCAAGGCAGAGAGGAGTAATCCAAAGAGAGATCCGGGCCCTGGTGTGTCAGCAGCAAGCGAAGCTTACCGACGGCGAAATTGGTAATGTACGGGTCACTGACTCGGATCCTATTGTGATACCCCCAATGAGTGAAATGATCATTTGGTGCAGGGCAGCCATAGGTCTGAGAGGACAGAATTACCAAGCTGTAGTAGAACCCCACCATTCAGAACATAGACCTACACTTATGACTGCTAGAGGAGTAGTAGAAGTGGTGAATGGAAGAGTACCGGTACGGCTTCTCAATTGGGGAGATGATGAGGTAAACTTACCCCGTTATGCAACCATTGCTAAACTACATGCTGTTGATAATAATTCTATTCTCCCGGCTGAGTCCTTAGACTCCTGTCAAATAGCGGAGGACAATGACCCAGCAACTCAGGTGGCGGAGTGGTGTCAGCAACTCCATGTTGGGACGGACACCACTCCCGCTCACCAGAAGCAAGGGGTATTACGGGTGGTGCAAGAGTACGCCCAAGTGTTTAGCAAGAATCCACTTGATTTTGGGATAATTAAGGGAGTACAACATCATATCCCTACAGGCAGTCATCCTCCCATCAAAGAGCGGTATAGGCCCATACCTCCAGCTCATTATCAGAAGGCTAAAGAAATGTTGAATGATATGAAGAAAGCCGGGGTGATAAGGGATAGTTGTAGCCCCTGGGCAGCCCCTCTAGTTCTGGTTAAAAAGAAAGATGGTAGTATGAGAATGTGTGTGGATTACAGGCAGGTGAACCGCATAACACACAAGGATGCATACCCGTTACCACGTATAGAGGAATCATTAGCTGCTCTGAAAACGGCTAACTACTTTTCTGCCCTCGATCTGACTAGTGGTTACTGGCAAGTGGCTGTGGCTGAGGAGGATCGTGAGAAAACGGCTTTCACCACCCCAATGGGGCTCTGTGAGTTCGACAGAATGCCGTTTGGGCTCAGCAGTGCCCCAGGAACATTTCAGAGAGTGATGGAAAACTGTCTGGGACATCTCAATTTTGAAACCGTGCTGCTATACCTAGACGACGTTATCGTGTATTCCAAGACATATGAGGACCATCTGAAGCACCTGGCAGAAGTATTCGAGTCCCTGTCCAGGTACGGGATGAAATTAAAACCCTCAAAATGCCATCTACTCAAGCAGAAGGTACAATACTTGGGGCACATCGTCAGTTCGGAAGGAGTAGCGCCAGACCCAGAGAAAGTCACTGCCATCCAGAAGTGGCCGGAGCCGAAGAACCTTAAGGAAGTGCGACAGTTCCTGGGACTAACGGGTTACTACAGAAGGTTCGTGAAAGATTACACGAAGAAGGCAGCCCCTTTACAGGACCTCCTAGTAGGACAACCCCTAAAGAGCAGAAACCCTCCTTTCAATTGGGGTAAGGAACAGGCTGAAGCATTTCAAAAGATGAAAGAGATCCTTACAGGTGATGAGATCTTAACCTATCCTGATTACAGCCAACCGTTCCTGTTGTACACCGACGCCAGTAATGAAGGGTTGGGAGCCGTTCTCAGTCAGAAGCAGAATGGACAAGAAAAAGTCATCGCATATGCCAGCAGAAAACTCAGGCCAACTGAAAGGAATCCAGAAAATTATAGCAGCTTCAAGCTGGAGTTTCTGGCGCTGGTCTGGGCCATTACTGAAAGATTTAAGCACTATCTGGCCTCCAATAAGTTCACGGCGTACACAGACAACAACCCGTTAACGCACCTGGAAACCGCCAAGCTGGGCGCCATGGAGCAGCGTTGGATGGCTCGGTTGTCCAATTACCAGTTTACTATCAAGTACCGGGCAGGTCGAAAGAATGCTAATGCTGATGCGTTGTCCCGAATGCCGCATGACTCTGACACGGAAGAAGAATCGGACGACCTGGAAGAAATTGAGCTACCTGCGTTCCATCGAAATGGGGTAGTTCACGAGCATCGAGTTCACAGAAAGCAGTATGGTGCAACATTAAATCCTTTACCCCATCACAGTTGGAAAGAGACTCAGGACAGTGATCCAGTGGTCAGCCGCATCAAGGAGTTGTTAAGACAGGAAGGCTCCTCTCTGGAAAAGGGTGCACCTATGTCAGCAAAGCTCCTGTGGAACGAGAAAAGCAGGTTGTTCCTATACCGTGAGAAGCTGTGCAGGAGATACGTCAACCCAGAACCCATGAAATGGTCTGGCAAATAGTGGTCCCCAAGGCAGACGTCCCAATGGTGTTGGAAGCATACCACGATCAAGCAGGACACTTTGGCTGGAGAAAGCTGGAGACCCTGTTGAGATGCCGGTTCTACTGGGTAGGGATGCGCAGCTCCATCGAGAGGTGGTGTCGGAACTGTGGACCCTGTGGTCTCAGAAGAAAGGACTACGGTAGTCAGAAGGCCCCCCTGCAACCTATCCGGACGACTCGTCCCCTGGAGATTGTGGCCCTGGACCATGTCAAATTGTCGCCAAGTAGATCTGGATACTCATACGCCTTGACCATGGTGGACCATTACTCCAGATTTCTGGTAGTTGTTCCAGTTAAGGACCAGACCGCAGTGACGGCCGCGAAAACCTTTCAAGCAAGCTTCTGCAGACCGCATGGGTATCCCGAGCAAGTATTAACCGATCAGGGACCTGCTTTCGAAGCTGATTTATTCAAGGAATTCTGTCACATGTACGGGTGCAAGAAAATTAGGACAACGCCATATCACCCTCAAACCAACGGTCTTTGTGAAAAGATGAACCATATTGTCCTTGACTTGTTGAGATCCATACCGTTGGAAGACAGGAATCGATGGCCGGATTTACTACCTGATTTGGTTGATTTGTATAACCATATACCTGTAAGCTCAACTAACTGCACTCCAGCCTATCTTATGAGAGCAAGGCCTGGAAAACTACCAATGGATCTAGAACTTGGAGTGGTAGAACCGGAGGCAGACGACGCTGTTGAAAACTGGGACGTCAATCGGCAAGAGCAATACAGAAGAGTACAAATCTGTGTAGAGGAAAGTCTTAATAAGGCACGGGAGAAACAGGAAGATGTTTACAACCGAAATGCTCCTGCCAAGCCTTTGATGCCTGGAGAGGTAGTATTAAAAAGAAAAAGGAAGATGCACAAACTGGATAATCAGTGGGAGCAAGAACCCTACGTCATACAAGATTCTAAATATGACAACAGAAAAGTTTGTGTCGTCAGTAAGGACGGAGGAAGAACAACAATCACTGTGTCCAGAGATCATTTGAAATTGTGTCCAGAACACTTAAAGAGTTGTGAAAAGAACCCTGTCCTCAATCAAGGAGAAAGAAAGGAAGAGGTCATACACACCGATCTGGGAGATTTTCCTGCGGATTGGCCCCGACTGGGAGATGCTGTGATAATTCCAGTGTTGCAGTTTTATCAGCCACAAGAGGAAGTTCTACCTCCAGTTGTGCCCGTGGTGCCAGTCGAGCCCGCTCAGGAGTTACCCATCCCAGCAACACCTCAACCTGTGGAATCTCAAGAAGGATCATCGGAAGCAGCGCCCCATACTATGGGATCCCCTGGTGAAGCTGACTCACACCGCCCAGCCATCAGTACGCTTGCCAGATCCATGGAAAGATTGAGGCAGTTCTATAGTTTGCCGTTACGCAGTGCAGACAGATCGCAACTTGATATACCTGAAGCTACACCACGTAGATCAGAGCGAATCACCAAAGGGAAGTTACCCATTAGATATCAGCAGTGATTATAACGAATTGATGTGAATATTGTAAAAAGTCTATATATATATGTGTTTTTCCCTACTATGTCTTATAATGGACTCAGAGGCTGAGGACTGAGCCAGCCCAAAAACTGTATCCTGTAAATAGTTGCACTAAGGTGCCTTTTTAATGGTTTCACATGAAACCTTGACTTACCTCTGAACCAAAAACCCGTGTGGTGTGGCACTGAGTGAGGTCTGCATTTGGATGTCCTGCAGCCCACCCAGGACCTACGTTGAAGGTTTGGTGCGGGTCCTTCACAAGAATACTGTATATTTATTGAATGTTATTTAATATTTGTATTTTTCTATAATGTTTGCAACGTTCAAGATATCCTCACCTCCCGGATGGGACGAATTAATGTTATTGTTAATGTTTTCTTGCATAAACAAAAATGTCTCTTTATATTTTACAGCCCGGGAGTGCTGTCGTTTACCATGGGGGAATGTGTAGCCCTGGTACACAATACCAGGAGGATGAGTGGAGAGGTAACAGTTAAGGTCTCTTCATGACATCATGTACACTTCTGACACACCCAGCAGGGGTGTGGAAGGGAGTGAATTTAGTCAGTCAGTTTCCTGTCCTTGGACAGAGTAGACGTGTCCAGTTTGAGTTTGTCATCAGTTCAGAAAGTGGAGGCTGGTACAGGTGGTCTAATTCACCTTAGCCTAGTCAGAGCTGTGCCCCACTGGAAGAAAGACTGAGCTAACTATTAAGAGTCGAGCAAATCGAAGGGCAAAGTGGAAGGAAGATTATTGGAAAAGTGCTTTTGACTTGGAAAAGTCCTGCACATTGCTACCGGTCACTGGGGACCGAAGGATCACTATTTGCTACAAGCATAGTGGTAAGAAAACCAGGAATTTACCGGACCCTAGGTCGCGGCAAACAGCCCCATATAGTCAGTACGTAACTGGAGTCAGGTGAAATAGGGACTTTGAGTCAAGCGCAGACAAAAGCAAGGACCTAGTTTCATCAATTGGAAGGCTTCACCACAAATCTGACTGGGCAGAACAGCTTTGGAAAGCTGGAGTTATTGAGGGAACTACGCTTCAGGCTGGTTGCACTCTTCATCATTATTGAACAGTAAAGGAGGCCCCTAACTTGCTTAGCTGTTGCCTCAAAGCTCATCCTCCATCAACCCCATCAGCCTCCCTGGGACCTGCCTTACCATCTTGCAAGTAAAGGTATGGAAAGACACTGACCGTGTGAGACTGAGTTATTTATTGCATGCCTGCACAATCCCTACCTAACTACCGACCTGAGGGAAGAGTCCTACCTGTAGGGGACCCGACATCTAGCTGCATCACCATCCCCTCAGTGATCTATAGCAGCGCTGGTACAAATTACCAGAATACTACAGGTGGCGTCACGAACTGTATATAAATCTATCCTCTGTAAATATATCCCCAACATACGCCAGACCGCCAGGGCCACAGACCGAGCCACAGCTACCTGTGACAAAATCCCCATAGACTTCTACGGGCTCGGCTCTGAGTACCCCATTGCCCTGGTAACCCACAATTGTGGTGGCGGGTCGACACACTTAAGTGCTTCCTGAACAACAGGAATGAATAAAGGGACACTTGTTTCCGATGTAGTATTGTTTATTAGCCCATGCTGGGAGTTGTAGTTACACAGGGAGAAATCAGATCAGTTCGGATGCAGCGCATTTGCAAATGTATGAATAGAACAAGATTACGATTCATGTGCAACAGCAAATTGTGTCCATCAGTGGCGGCGTCTGGGGAACGCATTCAGAATTTTCAGCCCTCGCTGAAGACGAGCATTTCCTTCCTTCTCCGCTGTAGATATTTGTCTCAGGGTGCCCCCCTGTGGATCTAGTACTCAGGGTGACCTTAGCAAGGAACGCTTGGTAGTCTCTGCTCAAACACACCACAGTTACCATCTAAATTCACCGTCGTCACTAATCTGCGAGCACAAGCCCCGCTGTTTCTGCTAAAAGATCTTTAAATACAGGCAAAACCCTAATAAAACTTCCAGACTGCGATGTCTCATTGATCTATGAAAGCAGCAGAACGGCATAAATGAGACTGTGACCGATTAGCTTCTCCCCGTTACAAGCAGGAAAGCAAAAAAATATTTTAAAAAAATGCACAAAGCAACAAATAAAGAATATAATTTTTTTTTCCATTTTTTATTATGATTTTTTAGTATTTTTTATTTCATTTATTTTTTAATGCAAATTGGGAAAAGTGTATTAATAAGATTTTAGGGAGTTCAAAACAATAAAATGGTTCATGGGAAATATATAAATATAACCATATAATTACCCGACTCTCAAACGTTGAAATATTTGTTACTCCCTTTTTATTAGAATTTTAAGCAGTTGGAAATTTTTATTTTTTTTTATTTAATGGGTCATAGACAATAACCTGATTCAAAAGTACAAGCTGGGTCACTTAGTGATCAGATGTAATACACAAGAGAAAATACAGGCTAGTGTTTTGTTTTCCCTGCAGCTCCCCCGCAGGAGAAACTAAGCATTACACCCATATTAAGTCAATGGGTTGTTGATGTAAAATATACAAGTGCAGAGTCCTAACACAAACAGATGAGCCATGCACACAGTGAACAAGCCTGTAGGGACATTGTTCACACCACCGGAAGACTGAAACATAGAAAAGCACAGTAAAAGTTTGCGTTCAATTGGTTTCTTGTTTTTGCAAGACTATGGAGGCTTTATGAGCCTTGCACATAAAGGCTGTTCTCTAAAGCGTGTCCACATTGGACATTACCTTTCTGAATCCTGCTCATATAGGTACTATACACATGACCAGGTTTTTAAATACATCAGTTAGGGATTAAATACATTAGTCAGGGACTGCTCTGATATGGATATACCTTGATGTTTGGTAGAGCGGCTTAGTATACATTTTTTGCAAAAAAACGTATCAACCAAATACCCTGTGTTTTATCATCTTTTTACTTGCACTTGCTGCTTACTGTTACTTTTTTTTACAACAGAGTATTTTTATACGTTTGTTTTACTGTGCTTTTCTATGTTTAAGTGCAGAGTCCTGCAGAGAGAGAGACGCTCGTTGTAAAACTCCTGAATGGTGGACCTTGTCTCTATTAAAGGGGTTATCCCCCAACATCAACATTTATTCCCTATCCGGACAGTCCTTATCACCGATTATGAAAACAAGTGTCAGCCTTGTCTGATCATCACTCGCCAGGCTCACATTCACTACCTCTCACAGACCTATAGAAGTGGATGGGCTGGTGGCCATGCATGTACACTACCATGGCACTCATGTTTTTTTGGCACCAGTGCCGTTGTTCAACCCCTTTAACCTTGAATTCCTAATTTTTATTTTTTAAAGCACACAACCCCTTCAAAACAGGTCACATCCAGGTGGAGACATACAATGATAAATACTCCATTGCCCATCTATACATGATAACGTACCCCGAGACGGACTCACCTTCTGCCGGCTGCTGTCCGAGCTGCTTCTTGCGTTTGGCTTCAAGGACAGGATTCTCGTACTGTGTTTTCCTGTTTATGTGACTGTGGAGGAAGACGGTGACGTCATTAATGGCTTTTATTGAAGGACAGGAATAAGGTGCATTGAGGCCGCTATGTTCACATGACGTGAATTGTCAGGATGTTTATCCGGCCAAAAGAGGGGAAAAAAAAAGAAAACCTAACAACAAACCTTATAAATAACCATCTGCTAAAGTAATAAAGCGCGCTACCATAGGATGGCTCTGAATGGTGGTGGGGAGACATAACCCAGCTGGAATGTTATTCTAGGATTTCCATACTTCTGCACGACATCATTATTTTACATGGAAGCATTTTTCTGGGTTTTTACTCCGTGTGTCGCTGTATAGATGACAAAGAAGTCATTAGAGACTGGAAGAAAAAAAAAAGCTTTTTTTTTCTGAAACAGCACCTCCATTATCTATGGGTTGTGTCTGGTATTGCAGCTCTAGGTTCCAATGTATCAGGGAAAGCCCAATAAGCCTTCCAGGAACACCCAATTTAAGGATTCATTCAGACGTCCATTTTTCTCACTCACGGGAAGAACGAACCGATGATTTTGATCAGAGAGTGATCCTAGCATCGTCCGTTTTTCCCGTAACTGGAGAAAAGAAAAAAAAACTTTCTCCACCTTTTTCTCTGTGACACTTCATGAAAATCGGACTGCACTCTGATGGCATCTGAGTGAGGTCCGATTTTTTTTTTTTCACGGACCCATAGACCTGCTTTGTCGATAAATCGGACATGTCTCCGCGATTTTACGTGGACTATTCAAATTAGGGACATAGACTATCACCAAAACCAAGGAGAGCACTCATACTCCAAAATTGGATGTGTGAATGAGGCCTCAGGCAAATTAGCATTAGCCACAATCACTTTGAGAGCGATTTAATGGGACAGTGCATGAAAAATCCGGAAGGTAAATAATGTCACAGGAGGAAAATAAGGTGACTGTTGTGAATGGGTTTGAGATGAGTTCTGAGCAGAGGCTCCCTCTGGTGGTTACAAGCGGTACTAGTGAGGATTGTGAGGACTGGGAATCAGGTGTTACTGATTGGTCTTTTATAAGGGAGTCATTTTCCCATCAGGGTTGCCGGTGATCAATTGTTCTGGTCTGAATCCTTCTTTCCAGTTTCCCTTGTAGCCTGCTGTGTCGTGTCTGCATCTCCTGCTTTCAGATAAGACAATTTCTTATTTTGTGTTTTTGCTATATTTTTGCATTTGGTCCTGCACTTCTGTGGGGGCCTTCTGGGTCCCCTCCGGGGGCTTTTGCCCTCTCAGTTTGGTCCAGCCACTGTGTTTTGTACTTTTGCTTTTTCCAGTTTTTTCAGTGGCTGCTGTTTTTGTTACACCAGAGAACTAATTTAGGTGGTAGAGGTCGTGTGATCTCAGGTGATTTTGAAATTAGTAGAGTTGGTGTTTTTCAGGGTTTTCTGGGATTGCAGTAAGTACCCTTCCTGTCCTTTTCTATTTAGATAGTTTGGGCCCCAGCGTTTGCTCATACTATTTTCTTTCTGTGTCAGTATTTCCTCTTGTCTAGCCACCATTGCATGTTTGGGGGCTTTCTGTTATCTTTGGGGTTCTGCTACGGGGCAGATAGCTTTCCTATTTCTATCTTTAGGTGTAGTTAGTTTCTCAGGCTGTGACGAGGCGTCTAGGACCAACGTAGGAACGCTCCACGGCTGCCTCTAGTTGCGGTGGTTAGTCAGGGTACTGCAATCTCATAGATTCCAACTGCTCTGGTGTATTTCCTTTTTTACCTGCACTCCTCAGCTACCGTAACATAACAGTATCACCGGCCTAAAAAAAAAAAAATTGTATGGTACTCACAGAAGGGAAAAAATATTTTGAAGGAAGAAAAGTTGTCAGAGATATTTTTCTGTTTGTTGCATTTTTTATTTTTTTTTTTCCCTCTGTATCTCTGGGTGCTGGGGAGGATCTTTTCTCTCAATGGAGTTTGCACAGTTGTCTGGCCGTGTGGATCAGCTTGCCACTGAGGTTCAGAGTATTGCTGCATATCTTGCTAGGTTGCCTGTTGTGGAACCTAGGATCCCCATGCCAGATTTGTTTTTAGGGGATCGAGCTAAGCTTCAGAATTTCAAAAATAATTGTAAATTGTTTCTTGCCTTAAAATCTAAGTCCTCAGGAAACGCAGCGCAGCAGGTTCAAATTATCATCTCTCTCCTGCGCGGCGATCCTCAGGATTGGGCTTTTTCCCTGATACCTGGGGATCCTGTTTTGAGTGATGTTGATGCATTTTTTCAGGCTTTGGGGTTATTGTACGATGAGCCTAATGTCACTGATCAAGCTGAAAAAGCCTTGTTGGCATTAAATCAGGGCTTGATGACGCTGAGTTATACTGTCAGAGATTCCGTAGGTGGGCAGTCCTGACCAAATGGAATGACGACGCTTTGGCGGCCCTTTTCCGGAAGGGTCTGTCGGATAATGTAAAGGATGTTATGGTGGGATTCCCTGTCCCCTCTGGTCTCAATGATTCTATGTCATTAGCGATTCAAATTGACAGACGTTTGCGTGAGCGGAGAAGTATGCGTGGAGTGGTGTTGCCTTGTGAGCCAGCTGCTGAGCCCATGCAGTGTGATGGAGTGGTGTCTGGGGCACAGCGTCATGAGTTTCGAAAGCGCAATGGGTTATGTTTCTACTGTGGTGATGCCTCTCATGCTATTTCAGTCTGCCCTAAGCGGGGAAGACATTTTGCACGCTCAGTTGTCTTGGGTAGTGTTCAGACTAAGTTTTTATTAACTGTCACTCTGATATGCTCTCTGTCCTCATTTTCTGCTCAGGCTTTCGTTGATTCTGGAGCAGCTATTAACCTGATGGATTATGATTTTGCTAAACGTTGTGGGTTTCCCTTGATACCCCTACAGAAGTCTATTCCCCTACTGGGGATTGATTCTACCCCTTTGGCTGAGAATAAACCCCAGTTTTCTACTCAGGTGATAATGAGGGTTGAACCTGATCACCAGGAGTGCTGCAAATTTTTGGTTCTATATAATCTGCATGACATTATAGTGCTGGGTTTCCCTTGGTTACAGTCTCATAATCCTGTTTTGGATTGGAAATCTGTGTCTGTAACCAGTTGGGGCTGCCAATGTGTTAGTACCAACACTCCTGTTTTTTCTGCCTCCCCCCAGGCTGAGGATGTTCCTGACTTTTTGTTTGATTTTTCTGATGTGTTTAGCGAAAGTAAATCTGCATCCTTACCTCCCCATAGGAGCTATGACTGCGCTATTGAATTAGTGCCGGGTAGTAAATTCCCTAAAGGTCGCCTTTTTAACTTGTCTGTACCTGAACATGACGCTATGCGGTCTTATATCAAGGAATCATTGGAGAAGGGTCATATCAGACCATCCTCTTCACCCTTAGGTGCCGGTTTTTTCTTTGTGGCCAAAAAAGATGGTTCATTAAGGCCGTGTATTGATTATCGTCTCTTGAACAATATTACTGTGAAATATCAATACCGTTACCCTTGATTTCTGACCTGTTTTCCAGGGTGAAAAATGCTACTTGGTTTACCAAGCTTGACCTCAGGGGGGCGTATAACCTTATTCGCATTAAGCACGGGGATGAATGGAAGACGGCATTTAACACCCCTGAAGGGCATTTTGAGTACCTTGTGATGCCCTTTGGGCTCACTAATGCTCCTTCCGTCTTCCAGTCCTTCATGAATGACATTTTCAGGGATTTTGTGGACAAGTTTTTGATTGTTTATTTGGATGATATCTTGATTTTTTTCTAATGACTGGGACTCTCATGTGAAACATGTTCGAACTGTATTCCAGATTTTGAGAGAGAATGCTCTGTATGTGAAGGGATCAAAGTGTCTTTTTGGCGTACAGAAGATCTCATTTCTGGGATTCATTTTGTCCCCATCTGTTATTGAAATGGACCCGGTCAAGGTTCAGGCCATCTGTGATTGGGTCCAACCTACTTCATTAAAGGCTCTTCAGAGATTTTTGGGTTTTGCCAATTTTTATCGTAAATTTATTGGTAATTTCTCTGTTATTGTTAAACCATTAACTGATTTGACCAGAAAGGGTTCTGATGTGGTGAATTGGCCTCCTGAGGCAGTCTCTGCGTTTCAGGAACTTAAGCAGAGATTCACTTCTGCTCCTGTTCTACAGCAGCCTGATGTTTCTCTGCCATTTCAGGTGGAGGTTGATGCCTCTGAAATTGGGGCAGGTGCCGTTTTGTCCCAAAAAGATCCAGAGACCTCTAAAAGTAACCCTTGTGCCTTTTTCTCTCGAAAATTTTCTCCTACTGAACGTAATTATGACGTGGGTAATCGGGAGTTATTGGCCATGAAGTGGGCTTTTGAAGAGTGGAGACATTGGCTGGAGGGAGCCAAACATCAGGTGGTGGTCCTTACGGACCATAAGAATCTGGTCTATCTGGAATCTGCCAAGCGACTCAATCCTAGACAGGCCAGGTGGGCCTTGTTTTTCACACGTTTTAATTTTGTGGTTTCCTTTCTTCCTGGCACTAAGAATGTTAAGGCGGATGCCCTCTCGAGGAGTTTCCTTGCGGACTCTCCTGAGCTATCTGATCCCTCTGTTATTTTGAAGGAGGGTGTAGTTCTTTCCGCCATCTCGCCCAATTTGAGACTTGCTCTGGAGGGGTGTCAGGAGGATAGGCCCGAGCGCTGCCCTGTTGGAAAATTGTTTGTCCCGGACCAATGGAAAAAGAGTGTGATGTCTGAGATTCATTGTTCCGCATTGGCTGGGCATCCCGGAATTTTTGGTACCAGAGACTTGGTTAGTCGGTCCTTTTGGTGGCCTACCTTGTCTCGCGATGTCAGGGAATTTGTGCAGTCCTGCGGGACTTGCTCTCGCTCCAAGCCTTGCTCTCGCTCTAGTGGTTTGTTGATGCCATTGCCTGTGCCCAAGAGACCATGGACCCATATCTCTATGGATTTCATTTCCGATCTTCCTGTTTCTCAGAGAATGACCACCATCTGGGTAATTTGTGATAGGTTTTCCAAAATGATACATCTTGTGCCATTACCTAAGTTGCCTTCCTCCTCTGAATTGGTGCCGTTGTTCCTTCAGCACGTGGTTCGTTTACACGGCATTCCTGAGAACATTGTGTCTGACAGAGGAGTCCAGTTTGTTTCCAGATTTTGGAGGACTTTTTGTTCTAAACTGGGTGTTCAATTGTCTTTCTCCTCGGCATTTCATCCTCAGACCAATGGTCAAACTGAGAGAACAAACCAGACATTGGAGACTTATCTAAGATGCTTTGTGTCTGCTGATCAGGATGACTGGGTCTCTTTTTTGCCTTTGGCTGAGTTTGCTCTTAATAATAGGGCTAGCTCTGCCACTTTGATGTCTCCGTTTTTCTGTAATTCTGGGTTTCACCCTCGATTTTCTTCAGGACAGACGGAGGCTTCTGTCTGTCCAGGTGTTGACTCTGTTGTTGAGCGTATGCAGCAGATTTGGGACCAGGTAGTGGAGAGGTTGTCCCTCTCTCAGGAGAAGGCCCAGCGGTTTGCTAACCGGCATAGGACTGATGGTCCTCGGTTTAAAGTGGGGGACTTGGTCTGGTTGTCCTCAAAGAATATTCCTATGAGAGTAGCATCTCCTAAATTTAAGCCTAGGTTCATTGGACCTTATAAGATCATGGAGATTATTAATCCTGTTTCTTTTCGTTTGCTTCTTCCAGGGACATTTAAGATCCATAACGTGTTCCACAAGTCCTTGTTGAAGAGGTTTGTTGAGCCAGTGGTTCCTGCTGCTGTGCCTCCTGACCCTGTTTTGGTTGAGGGCAATCTGGAGTATGTGGTTGAGAAAATATTGGATTCTCGTTTTTCTAGACGAAGACTCCAGTATTTGGTTAAATGGAGAGGTTATGGTCAGGAAGACAATTCTTGGGTGTTTGCTTCGGACATCCATGCTAGGAGACTTATCCGTGCGTATCATAGAACTCATCCTGACCGACCTGGTTGCTCAAATGAGGGTTCGGTGACCCCTCCTCAAGGGGGGGTACTGTTGTGAATGGGTTTGAGATGAGTTCTGAGCAGAGGCTCCCTCTGGTGGTTACAAGCGGTACTAGTGAGGATTGTGAGGACTGGGAATCAGGTGTTACTGATTGGTCTTTTATAAGGGAGTCATTTTCCCATCAGGGTTGCCGGTGATCAATTGTTCTGGTCTGAATCCTTCTTTCCAGTTTCCCTTGTAGCCTGCTGTGTCGTGTCTGCATCTCCTGCTTTCAGATAAGACAATTTCTTATTTTGTGTTTTTGCTATATTTTTGCATTTGGTCCTGCACTTCTGTGGGGGCCTTCTGGGTCCCCTCCGGGGGCTTTTGCCCTCTCAGTTTGGTCCAGCCACTGTGTTTTGTACTTTTGCTTTTTCCAGTTTTTTCAGTGGCTGCTGTTTTTGTTACACCAGAGAACTAATTTAGGTGGTAGAGGTCGTGTGATCTCAGGTGATTTTGAAATTAGTAGAGTTGGTGTTTTTCAGGGTTTTCTGGGATTGCAGTAAGTACCCTTCCTGTCCTTTTCTATTTAGATAGTTTGGGCCCCAGCGTTTGCTCATACTATTTTCTTTCTGTGTCAGTATTTCCTCTTGTCTAGCCGCCATTGCATGTTTGGGGGCTTTCTGTTATCTTTGGGGTTCTGCTACGGGGCAGATAGCTTTCCTATTTCTATCTTTAGGTGTAGTTAGTTTCTCAGGCTGTGACGAGGCGTCTAGGACCAACGTAGGAACGCTCCACGGCTGCCTCTAGTTGCGGTGGTTAGTCAGGGTACTGAAATCTCATAGATTCCAACTGCTCTGGTGTATTTCCTTTTTTGCCTGCACTCCTCAGCTACCGAAACATAACAGGTGACCCTTCCTCTTACTCTCAGACAACCATCGCTAATTTTTTTATTATGTTTTATTTAAATATATATATATATATATATATGTATATATATATATATATATATATATATATATATATATATATATATATATATATATATATATATATATATATATATATATATATTGTTAAAGGTGGTATTATTACTTTTTAAATGGAAGGCATTAATGATTTTTAATGGGAGCATTATTTGTTTTAAAGGAGTATAATTACTGGGTTCTGGGGTGTAATACTTGCATTGTTCCTGACACTGGCAATCCGCGCTACTCCACTGCTGGGTTCATGTGATTTTACAGTATATCTAATTTTGGGGAACGCCTGAATCTCCTCCTTCACACATATATATTCATTTTGATGTACCAATCTATACAAGCTGCAGTGTAAAGCAATGAGGATTACTTACTCTACATAGTAGACTCCATAAACTGGATCTTCAATCTTCTCCCACCCGGCTGGCAATTCTAAAAATTTAAAAAAAAAAAGAATAAAAAATATAAAAATAATACGAATGAAATGGTCCATATTGCAGACCAATAAAATGTTATATCAGAAAGCAGTTGAAAAATGTGGTTTAGTACCTAATATTGCCCTGTAGGTGGCACCAGTATTAACGAACAGAAAAAACCTCCAGCTTCCCCATGCTGCTCTCAGGCACAAAGGGGGCAGGGGGAGGGTTATTAATTTAAAAATGCAAAATTGTCTATGTTTTATATGATAAAATATCCTTACATAGCCTCCATCTACTAGTATTTGGTAGTTATTTGTTTTTTATCAACTTTCTAACATGCAAACTTCAGTCTCAAAATTCCCATGATAGATTTCTAGAATGGAGCTGGTAAAACGTTAAAAACAGAAAAATTAATAACTTGATGCAAATCTGCATCATGGCCCTTTTAAATCGCACCAAAAGGGTTAATTAGTGCCGCCATAATGTGCTATTTTGGGGAAAAAAAAGTGATGAAATATTCCGCAAAAAAATCAAAAAACAACTTTACGTACTATATAAAAGCTGATGCATACACATACAGTGGTACATAGGGGCGTACAGCAGACTATGGTCCCGACAGACACCCATCCAAAGGAAGCCATACAGATGAAATGCTTAGCTTAGAAATGGTGGCTGTGCTGCGTTTGTCCAAAGTACAAGAGATTGCAGCAAAAAAAAAAAAAAATTACCTGGACTATAAGCTGGTATACATGCAAAGTAAGAGTACATTCACACTGTGGCCATTTCACTGATAAAACCCAAGAAAAAAAACACAAAATGAGCATAAACCTACAGCAAGTAAACAGTAATAGTACAGGTAAACATAGGGTACTTAGTTAACATCATTTAGATAAAAAAAAGCATAAAAACCATAACACCACAACAAGGTGAACCCATTGGGATGGTCCTAGCCGGTCTTTAATATTAACATCTTACCATGTGTTTGTGGCCATTTCACAGACAAAACTCAAGAAAAAAAAAAAAATGAACATATACCCAACAGCAACATTAATGTTGTTTGACACAAGATAAGGTTTTAGTATAAGAGACAGGTTAGGACTGTCCTGATGGGTCACCTTGTCGAGGTTTGATGGAGTTTATGCCTTTTTTATCTACATGACATTAACTAAGTATCTTATGTTAATTACATGTACTATTTATTATTAAGCATCATTTATTCCATGGCGCTTTACATGTGAGGAGGGGTGTACATAATAAAAACATGTACAATAATCTTGGACAATACAAGTCACGACTGGTCCAGGAGGAGAGAGGACCCTGCCATCGAGGGCTCACAATCTACAAGGGATGGTGAGGATACAGTAGCGAGGGCAGAGCTGGTCGTATGGTGGAACGATGGTTACTGCAGGTTGTAGGCTTGTCGGAAGAGGTAGGTCTTCAGGTTCTTTTTGAAGGTTTCCACAGTAGGCGAGAGTCTGATATGTTGTGGTAGAGAGTTCCAGAGTAGGGGGACGCACTGGAGAACGCTTGTATGCGATTGTGGGAAGCGGAGATAAGAGGGGAGTAGAGAAGGAGATCTTGTGAGGATCGGAGGTTGCGTGCAGGTAAGTACCGGGAGCCGAGGTCACAGATGAATGGCGGACACAGGTTGTGGATGGCTTTGTATGCCATGATTAGGGTTTTGATCTGGAATCTCTTTGTAATGGGGAGCCAGTGCAGGGATTGACAGAGGGGAGAGGTTGGGGAATATTGGGGGACAGGTGGATTAGTCTGGCAGCAGAGTTTAGGATAGATTGGAGGGGTGCGATATTGTTGGAGGGGAGGCCACAAAGCAGGAGGTTGCAGTAGTTGAGGCAGGAAATGATGAGGGCATGGACTAGAGTTTTTGCAGATTCTTGGTCGAGGAATATACGGATCCGGGAAATATTTCTGAGTTGAAGTCTGCAGGAAGTGGGAAAGGCTTGGATACATGGTTTGATGGAGAGATCAAAGTAAGGGTTAACCCGAGGCAGCAAGCTTGCTAGACTGGGGAGCTGGGGAGAGTGAGCAGCCATTGACTTTGATGGATAGGTCTGAGGGGGATGAATTCGGTTTTGTCCATGTTAAGTTTTAGAAATTGAGCAGAGAAAAAGGATGAAATAGGGGATGGACATTGTGAGATTCTGGTTAGCAATGTGGTGATATTGGGTCCAGAGAGGTAGATCTGTATGCCATCAGCATAGAGATGATACTGAAAGCCGTGGAACTCTATGAGCTGTCCCAGGCCGAAGGTGTAGACTGAGAAGAACACGGGTCATAGTATTGAACCTTGGGGGACACCGACAGATAGGGGACGAGGTGAGTAGGTGGTGTGCAAGTGGGAAATGCTGAATGTCGGTCTGTTAGGCATGGAGAGATCCAATATATGGCCAAGTCTGTGATACCAAGAGATGAGAGGGTCTGTAGTAATAGAGAATGTTGTCCACTGTGTCGAAGGCAGAGGACAGGTCCAGGAGGAGGAGGACAGAGTAGTGTGAAGGGTTGAGCATTCCGATACTTCCGATACCTGAAATCCAATGTAAGTCTATGGGAACAAAATATCGGAAGTACTTCCGATACTTACTTCCGATATTTTGTTCCCATAGACTTACATTGGATTTCAGGTATCGGAAGTATCGGAATGCTCAACCCTAGATTTGGATTTGACAGTTAGTAGGTCATTGGTGACTTTAGTTAGGGCAGTTTCGGTGGAGTGATGCAGTCGGAAGCCAGATTGTGAGGTGGGAGGACAGTTCAAGATGGACGTTTTGTTCAGGTAGTTTTGAGGTATAGGGGAGAAGTGATATTGGGCGATGGGTAGACAGAGGGTGTGTCAATGAAGTGCTTTTTGAGGATGGGTGTGATTGAGGCATGTTTAAAGCATGATGAGAAGACACAAGTTGTAAGTGTTAAGTTGAAGAGGTGGGTTAGGATTCGGAGGTTTGGGATGAGATGGGACGGGAACAGTCAAGTGAACAGGTGGTGAGATGTGATCTGGAGAGTAGAGAGGAAAATTGGTCTTCTGTAATGGTGGAGAAGCTGGTTTTGGAGGAGGGCTGAGAAGTTATGAGGAGGGGCTGTGGGGAGTGTAGGTCAAAGCCTTCTCTGATGTTATCAATCATCTGCTTGAAGAATGAGGCAAAGTATTCAGCTGAGATTAGAGGAAAGGGAGGAGATGCTGGGAGACTGAGGAAAGAATGGAAAGTGTTGAATAGCTGTTTAGGGTTGTGTGACAGGGAGGGTATAAGAGATGAGAGATAGGTTTGTTTCATTGAAGTGACTGTGGACTTGAAAGTGGTGAGGGACTGTTTGAATGTTAAGGAGGGCTCGTTGGAATGGGATCTTTTCCATCTGTGCTCAGCAACCTGGAAGCCCGCCTCAGATCTGTAGTCAGGTTGGTGTGCCAGGGTTGCTTTTTGATTGTGGGAGCTTTGGTAGGTGTGAGTGGCGCGACCCATTCGAGAGCTGTTGTGATGTTATATAAAATGAAGGCAACATCTGCATTGCAAAAGGAACCTATGTCTGCAAGAGGGAGAAGGAACTCAAAGTGAGTGCAAATCAAGGTGTTTGAGATTTATGTGAGTGTGTGTAAGTTGGTGAAGTAAGGATCGTGCACATTGAGAGGAGAGGAAAGAGATTGTAAGTAGGTTGTCATCAGACAGGGGGAGAGGTGAGTTAGGGAGGTGGATAGGGAACAGAGATAAGTGAAGTGTGTGGCCAACTTTGTGAGTAGATGCGGAAAACCATTGAGTTGAGCGAGGCTGAAGGAAGGAAGTAAGAGAGACGCTTAGAGACAGCTGAGTGGGAAGTATCAATGGGGATGTTGAAGTCACCCATGATGACAGTGGGGATGTCATCGAAAAGGAAATGAAGTAGCCATGTGGTGAAGTCATCAAAAGGTAGTGGCAAGTAAATAGAAGTTTTACTATTCACTTTCTGTAGGGATATGCTCATTTTGTTTTGTTTTTTCTTGGGTTTAGACCATAGGCACTGAATTACTGATCTATAACCCAGAGATCCCTAATACGGGCACATGCATCAGCTCTATCAGGCGGTATTAGTATTGCAGTAATTAATGTTATTCCATCAATTTCCCCAAATCCTAGCAAACAGACCTCTACAATATTGCTGCGTGTGACTAAAACCCAAGAAGCATATTGTACATAGGAGGAAAGTGCAGAATACACATTTACACAGTAATATTAGCAGATTTTTTTCCGTTCTGCCATAAGGGTAGGAAATGGCGCAGTCTAAACTCCAGCACAACACAAAACACACACGGACTAATTAGAAGATGTTTTCATTCCCGTTTGGCTACAGACCAGAGGCAAAACCCACTGACATATTTCCATAATCTGATATTTAATGAGACGGGTGGGTGATTGAATACGCAATTAGAGACAAGTGGATGGGATGTAGGTGGAAATTACAAGGCATCTAAATCCCTATAGTGTAAGCAACATTTTGGGGGGAAATTAAAGAAGATCTGAGTCTTTTCTGTAACTCCTAATATTCCTCCATAAAATAATCTTTTCTACCGAATAAAGTATTGTATTGATGCGTTTTGGGACAAAATTTAACTTTTTCTAATGTTTCAAAGGCTCAAGTTGAGCCAAAAAGTCTCATGAACATTATGCTTTGACTAAATTAATCTACAAGTAATTCCTTCCATTACTATATGCACATTCGACACCATCCCTAGTTGTGAGCACCACTCAAATAATCAAGTGCCGTCTGCATTCTTCTACTTAAAGGGGACCTTTCATTAGGCCTTAAATAATTTTTCTTTTACCTGATATAAATGCCGCTGTTCTCCTGAATCCGGAGTTGTTTTTCTTTTGTTCCTGCGCCTTTCCATTCCTGAGATATGACCTTCTATTCCCTGTACATAAATCTAATCTTTTAGCCCCATGGGCGTCGGCCTCAATTCTTCTCAGTGGGAGTTTTCATGAAGACTACGCCTTATTGGCTAACAAGACTAGATTTATGTACAGGGAAGAGAAAGCCATATCTCAGGAACGGAGAGGCGTAGGAACAAAAGAAAAACATCGCCGGATTCAGGAGAACAGCGGCATTTACACCAGGCAAAAAAAAAACACGTTTATGGCAAATAATAAGTTCACAGGGAAACACAAAGGAATGGAACAATGTAGGAATCTATGTATGGGGAATACAAACCATTAACAAAATCTTTCTTCTGAGAAAGATTAATTATAGCCTGTATTTTAGTGACTTAACTGTGTCTGTTTCCTGTGCTTTCTTAGGAGTCCAATAGCTCCACCTACTGGACTCCCAAGCCCAGAGGAAGCAGGATTTAGAGGAATAAATGTTATACTGAATATTTTCCCACAAAACTTATATATCAATCTTCTCAGATCTTTATGCTCTAAAACATGCTACCTGCAAACTGGGCAACTTTTTGACAGATTAGAAATGTACCAGTCCTGTGATTACTGGAGCACAGAGACCTGAGCTTAGTGGGTAAATATAGGAATATTCAAGTAAGTATGTAAAGTAATCTTTTATTTTTTTAGATTTTTTTTTTGTTTTTCGCACCTTGAGCCAGAAATCTAAAGATGCCCAAAAGGTTCCTTGCCCCATAGATGGAGACCAGTTTACGATAAACACTGCGGGGTGGTCGGGAGTGGACCTGTTAAAGATTTTGCATTGGGCCCAAGGGCCGTATCTTACACCTCTGTAAAGAAGGAGGGTAACTAATGCAGAATGAAGTTGCTGGGCTGGAGCGAAGACTAATATCATTTGCATTTACATCAATTATAAAATCGGCATTACGGTGTTAGAGTTATGGGTTGTAATCAATTATAAAATCTGGGTTACAGTCAAGTTACAAAATAAAGCAGAGACATAGAAGATAAATTTGCTCCAGATTCAAAGGTTAATTTTTCTTTTTTTCCGTCCGTGACAGTTTTTGCATATTTCTGTATATTAGCCCAAATATATCACATCGGCCTAAACGCGCCGTGCGTGCGGAGCTTCTGAAGGGGACGTCATAAAGAGCAATTAGTCCTGTTTAATTCTCTATTAGTTCCCCGAGTGTATCACTGCGGCTCGGTCTAAATTAAGAAGAAAATATTAAAACGCACTGAAGCGACTCAAAATTTGCAGAGCTGCTAAACAGTCTAATAAATATTCCTATTAAACTGACTTAGCCGAAAAAAAAAACAACTAGAGAAGAACTTTGGGCGACAGCCTTGAGTGAACCTTGTTTTTTTTCCCTCCGAACCTACCGATTTCTGCAGGACCAGCCGATCGTCCGATGTGTATGGGAGTTTGGCAGCGGCTTTCTCCTCTTTCCTTCACGTTTGAGCTGTCATGGAAGAGCACTCAGATCTGTAGAACCAACAATCGGCAGGTTTTTCGTGCCTTACCAAGTTGCTTTATTTTCTGTTTCGGAAACCCTTCTTCCCTGACTGCAGTTTGTTTTGTCCTCCGCGGGTCCAGTGCCGAGTCTCCTCTGTTGCTCTTGGTGTCGGTTATTGTCTGCAGCGCTGTCGTTTTGATATCAGCTGGGCCGGACTGGCCATCTGGCAATTCTGGCAAATGCCAGAAGGGCCTGTCTGGTCGTGGGCCGCCTTGTCTGCTACGTTATTAACAGAATCGGTGTTCTAAAGACACCCATACTGTTAAGAGTTATGACGGAGCACAAAGTTCGACCCGTCACTTACCAGCAAGCCACGGGTATAATTAGAAATATTGGCCTTGTAGTAAATCTTCCTTTTCTCCATCCAGGGCAATATTAGTAACATATCCCATCTGGAGCTTGGGGACAGGAACAGCATGGGCCTGTGTGATTTCAAAAGCCAGGGATGAATTCTAGTCTCAGTCCGTACCTGGACGTCAGTAACATACACCGGGAGTAGCGGTGGAGACTCCGTGCTGGACCCAAAAAGGGCAAGTAAAGTTTCTTAAAAAAAAAAAATTTGCATGGGCTATCCAAAAACAGAAAACCCGTTAAGGTTAAAAATTTGTAGAATTTCTCTGTATACAGTCAGGATCCTGGTACTTCAAGGCTCCTTGGTGCGCCAGGGTCCTTACAGACTATTTACTGGCACAACGCCACCCCCATCCAAGTGCTATGCCAGTGATGCAGAGGAGCCCCACGCAATGATTAGTTTTCAATGGAAGACAAGTTACTGCCATAGTGTAATGACAGCAGTTTCCTTCTTGCTGAAAACACAACGGAGCCAAGCACTCATGTATGGGGAAGAGGGGAAGGTAGATCTGCTGCCGCGCGAACACTCACCGGACAAGCTTATCATGTGCATGGCCAGAAAATTGTAGAATTTGTCTGCACAGTTGGAATCTTGGATCTGCAAGGCTCCTTGGAGCACCACAAACCATACTGAATTTCTCCTGGCACAGTGCCACTCCCATCCAGGTACCATGTGGCTCAAGTAACCATAACAACATGACTAAAGGTGCTTTATGCACCAGAAACGCGTCGGTATTTTTTATAAGCCGATATAGATATTATTTGGAATTCTAACATCTACCAATAAATATGATTTTTAGGTCCATGGAGCTGGATCTCTCCAATTTGCTTCCAGCTCAACTAACCCCACGATTCCTTTTGAAATGGGTCAAAAATAATCAAAAATCTACAGAAAATCCTGGAATGCTCATCAAGGGCCATTTTGTGGGATTTTCTTGCACTCAAACTCACAGTCTGTAAACTTAAAAAAAGTCTTCTGGTCTACACAATTTATCATCTAACCAGTGGATAGGGGGTAACCGTTAGATCGTGTGGATCTGACCACTGAAAATCCACCGATTGCCAGGAGTTCTCCATTTTCCTCCAGCTAGGAGGAGCTGACGGAGAGCAAGTGGCGCATGTTCCATTCAAGCCTATGGCACAGATATCATTTTAATAGCACTCCATCCAATTTTTTTCCCAAAACATAGTATAAATGTGTTCACATAATGGCGCTGGTGTTAGTAAGTGTTAGAGTACGGTCTACATTTTCTTTATGGATGACCGAAAGACGTCCACATGTAAGAACATGGAAAAGAATGAAGGACCCGTGATCTCTATAGACAGTTCTTATTTAGGAAACATTTGTATTTTTTCCTAGAATTCCGCAGTGTGCTGTCATTCTGTTATTCCTCATGGGAAAAAAAGCAGAAAAATTGGGGTTTACCGCTCTCCATATCAATAAATTGTGCCCTTCACAATTTGACTGTCCAATTAGTACCGGCAATGTCAGACTGTGTAGATCAGGGGTGGGGAAACTCAGGCCCACGGGCCGTTTACAGCTCTCGATGACCTTTTAGCCGGCCCCCGGGCAGATTCCTGGGGACCGCAGTGCAAGGGACTGAAGCTGTATTTTAACAGCTCCCGGCCCATTAATTTCTTCTTGCTATGTGAGCACAGGCACGCAGTATTCACTGCAATGAAAGATTACTTCCTGACACCAGTGCCAATGCCAGGATGTACTTCGTGGGCGGAGTTAGCACCATTTGTACGGCCCCCGAGGGATGGTATAATAATCCAAATGGCCCTTGGCAGAAAAAAAAGATTCCCCACCCTTGGTGCAGTCAGTTAACTTGTTCCCATGCTCTAATAAAAATGCTCCATAATTTCTATTTTAGAAAGAAAGTATTTAGAAAACTAGAAATGCTGGGAAAGCTAATTTTGCATGTTTCAAAGTAAAAAAAATAAAATCCTCACAAGATTGAAAAAAAAGCAGCAATAATGTTAATTTTTTAAAGTAAGAAAAATAAAAAGGTAGATGCATGGTCACATGATGCTTTTGGACCAATCAGATTAAATGCTTCCATTAACTGTAAAGGCTGGCCATCAGTCAAATGGGAAATTATTAACCATTACCTTTAAATGAACACGAATTTGTTTAAAATAAAAAATATTATATATAAAAACAGTAAAATATCACGTTTGCAGCTGTGAATGGTAATAAAAATGAAGAGGGACAAATTACCTAGTTCACTGTCCAGTTCCTCGGTGTGGACCCCTTCTTCTCCAAGGCAAGAGCAGTAAATGAGACAGAGAGATTAAAAGAAAATAAATTCAGATACCGACACCAAGTTGGAAATTCCCATTAGTTAAAAAAAATAAAATAAAATAAAAAAATTCCTTAAAACCCATGTTAACAGGTTGATACCATCTAATCTGGAAAGTTAACAACAACAACAAAAAAAAGATGAAAATTTGTGATGTGTGATGGGTTTTCAAGTGTTCAAATGAGTCTGTTTAAAATTATTCAATTTGCCAAATTTAAAATTTGGGACTGGACATTGTAGAAAATTAGTACAAATTGTTATATTTTAATTAAAAAGTCTAAATTTACTGCAAAGTTGGTAATGTATAAATAAGTAGAAAAAAATGAAGGCGTATATAAAGTCAATAAGCCACAAAATGGAACAGATCATTTACAAAAAAAAAAAAAATATATATATATATATATATATAATATATATATATATTAAATATATTACTGGTAGTTTTGCAAAATTTTGTAAAAAAAATCAACCAATTTATAGTAAGGAGGATACTTTATACATGGCAGGTTTTTGTAATCCCTTTTAGAAATCAAAATATTTCAAAATTAGAAAGAATCAACCTGTATGTAGAATGGAACAGTCTCAGAACTTTCTCCACAGTCTCAGGCTGGAGCTTCCCACCTAGAAAGTCTCAGGAGGGAGACCACCGGTCTACAGCATTATGTGACCTTGCATTTTCATCTAAACTAAAAGGAACTACCGCAAAATAAACAGATTATAAACCACTATACAGTAAATCTCAGCATCGGACCTGGAATTTTGGCAAGGAGTAGAAATAAGCCACCAAATTCTCCATACTTTTACAATCTCCCGGTCATCAATACTTGGACAAATGAATGGTTAGTAAGAATGAGAAACGAACAATGAACAGGAAAAAATACCATCCCTAAACCGTACAGACGTTGGTATGATCTAGCGCCACTTTTGTCTATTGGTGATGTTTGGTATGGCAGCTCAGCCTACTTGCTTACTGAGGTGTAATACTAAATACAGCACGGCGCTGTTTCTGGAGAGAAGGAAAAAAAATAGACAATATTTTTTAAAACTAATATAGCCTCTATTGCTTAAAAGGGCTGTATAAAAATGTTTAAAATTACGTCTGCAATCTTATAAAAAAAAAAATATATAGCGCCACACGTCTTTGAATGTGTCTGGTATTGCAGCTCAGCCTCATTCACATCAAGTGGTCTGACCTGCAATACCAGATGTAACCTGTGATTACGAGTGGCGCTGTTTAAAAAAAAAAAATTGTAAATGCCTTTAATTTTATTCCTATGCTGCACTTTACTGAAATTATATTGATTATTAACATTTTCAGCATTTTTTGGTTCAAGACCTCATTTTTGAGGGACTAACAGGGCTTAATTTAAAGGGATTCAAATTTTACGTTTTTTTCTTTTTTACTCATCTTCGCAAGAAAACCCCTATTTAAAAACCAAGTAAAACGTTCCTAACACCCAGAAATTAACTGTTAGGCTGGTATTACACGTCCGACATCCCCGGTCCAAGCAGAGACAGTGATGTAAGGACCAGTCGCGGGTCAACTGACCCAGCCTCATATATGAAACTGCTGCGTTCGGGGCAAAAGACCCTGCAGTCGGTCCGGTCATCGCAGTCTGTTCTCTGACTTTAACTGTCGAAAGTGTGAAATTGCTAGGGAAATCCTAATATATACAATTACGGTGGGCTCGTTCCTCCAGAGACAACCCCTTTAAATTGTATGTTAAAGTGCGTCTATTGCGAATGAAAAACCTGCATTATTTGCTTTTTTTTCTTCAGCTTCATATTTTTACGACACTAATCAGGCGGCTATTGTAACACGGGGAGCGGTATGAGACGACTTAATGAATACCGACCAACTTTTTACGTGACGCATGGGGTATATATGGGTAATTCGATAGGTGGGAGTAATTGAGCATTACAAAATAAGACTTGATTTAATATTTCTACTTCCAGAGAAAGGAATTATAGGACAGAAGTATGTAATCTCCATCACTACTTTTCACACAGACTTTAAACGTTGCGAGGGCAGAATACAAAAAGAACCTAATTTGACAAATGTATTTTTTTATTGTTATTTATTTTTTTTTTTCAGATTCGTCCAACTAATTAAATTTATATATAAAGTTTACTTATGGCTTTTTTTCCCCGACACTCTGGCTACAGGTTACACCTTGATAGGTTAATGATTTTTCACAAACTTTTTTTTTGAATGGGATAGATTTGGTGGAATTCTTCACACGATTATACAAATTTGGTGTTTAAATACTTTACAAAGTTGCATTCTTTTTCAAAAGTTTATAGCCAGATTTAATGGGAATTATTTTTTTCTTATGCAATCCGAGAGCAGTATGATGTAGGGGCCGAGACCCTGATTCCAGCAATGTGTCACTTATTGGTCTGTGTTTTACAGTTTAAATGAAAATCAGTGTTTTATCAGAAGGAGATTATCACTACAGGAGTAGGTGTCTCTTGCCTTCTCGTCCAATCTCCCCCCTGCTACTGATTATCAGCTTTCTGTGAGTATATAGAGGCCAATTAGCGGTGTTGGAGGGGTTATGCAGGGCTCAGCATTCTGAGCTCTGCAGCGGCGAAAACTGTGATTGTATCGCACCTGCTGCAGTGATACATAGCTGGAATCAGTGTCTCTGCCCCTACATCATGCCGCTGTCAGATGGAGTATAAAAACCTGGTGATAGATTCCCTTGGAGCATCTGATTTGTTTTTGCATTATTTAAAGAGTAATTAACTTTTTTATTGAATTATTGATCAGTTTTAGAACCTTTGTAATGTGCTCCTTTACTTTATATTGCTTCTGTTTGTCTCAATCTCCATACTGTTTTACCTGCCTTGTTCATGCACACAGAGTAGCTGTTTTGATCTGCAGGTCTAGCAAATATCCTGACACCTGTGCGATCTTCTTCCTGCTCTCACGCTCAGACATAATTTAGAAACTTTCTCGCTGTCTAAGCATGGGGAAGTCTCGACGTTTAAAACAGCTATTCTAAGTGCATGAACAAGGCAGGTAAAACAGCTCTTTTAGCCGGGAGTTTAGAAGCAAAGGAAGCAAGATAAAGTGACGGATTATATTACAAAGGTCCATAACTTTGCAAAGACTAATCAATAATTAATATTAAAAAAAAGGATTACTCTTTAAAATAGAAACTTCCATCCACCAAGGCTCTTAGGTTTGGAAGACCATAAAATTAACGGATGATAACGATGCGGTTAACTTTACTGGGTCTTGCATTTTCTCCAAGGGTCATCTGAAATTTATAAACAAGGTCCTATACTCCAAACAATCCTTTTTCAAACTAAAGAGAGTAGGAAAGTAGACCAAAAAAATCCAGATATTTTGGATTTCTCATATACGGGACCCTGTGAAAAACTTTTTAGGCTCAGTATATAACAAGCACATAACATAGTTTTAGTGCATTTAGTGGTTGCCAAGTGCGTGACTTCTCCTCCGCCTATAAAAGACGTAACCCAAAAATACAATAACATGTACCCCCGGACATCAGACATTTAACACAAGTTTAGCCACCATAAGACAAGGCTGTTGGGGATATGAAAATAACCCTTATTTAAATAAACTGTATACAAAATTCAATATTTAGACCTGATGAGGCAGGTGTATTTACTTAGACATCCCATGTTCGAAAAGCTGTATAATTCTGATACTAAGTTGGCAAGCATTATTATTTTTTATTTTTTTAATGCAAAGTAGCTACAAATTGGGGTTTACTTTCAGTGTAGTAAAGAATTTCATGTTACCCCACTGACGTTATGTGTGTACCCAATAAAGACACCGATTACAAAACTAATTATTTAAAGTGAATCCATCAGCAGGGTTTTTTTTTAAACCATGTAACCCGAGGTAGCACAAGTTAGGGACTGAGACACTGATTTCAGTAATGTGTGCTGTTGCTTCAATACAATGAGTGTTTTATCACCAGGAGATTATCACCGCTGAACTAGCAGCCCACGTGCCTCCTGGTCCAACCATCTGCCCAGCAGTTTCTCAGCTCTACTGCATTGCTAAAGCTAAAAACTCTGATTGTATCATGACTGCAACATGCAACACAGTAAGTGATACAATGCTGGAATCAGGGTCTCTTTCCCTACATTATGCTGCTGCTTTCAGATGAGGTAGCAAAAACCTGGTGACAGATTTCCTTTAACAAGAAGTTAAGCTACAGTAGGATCTGACAACAGCAGCTAACCTGCTTGCTGATGAGTTCTGAAATCACTTTTTTTCAATAATAAAAAAACCCACAATCTGAAATATAGAAATATAAGTGGATATCTAAAAAAATAACAGATATATTACACAGAAGTAAAATTTTATACCTGCTAATTATGTAACCAATTGTAATCAAAGGATATGCATTTTATAAACAAAATAAATCTTAAAATGCTTTCTACATCTACATTAAATAGAACCTTAAAAGAAATTTGTCATTAGGATTTCACGCCCCTAACTTTTTATATGCTCATGTAGCGCTTTCAAAGACAAGTCCAGCAATACCTTTACATGGCCGATCCGTTCCTGAG
Source organism: Oophaga sylvatica (assembly GCA_033576555.1). Lineage (NCBI taxonomy): Eukaryota > Metazoa > Chordata > Amphibia > Anura > Dendrobatidae > Oophaga > Oophaga sylvatica. The sequence continues at coordinate 52,259,485 of JARQOD010000009.1, forward strand.
AAATCAGCGTATGAAATGATATGAAAATGAGGTTGAAGGACTATGGTAGATCTGAAGCCTGGGTCACTCCAGCTCTATTCCCTGCCCAGCGACTCCTCCTCCTGCTTGACAGACAAATCATTTGCCTGAAGTGATACAGCATAGAGGCTGACAGTCAAGCAGGACGAGGTGGTGCTGGATGTGGAATAGAGCTGCAGTGACACAGGCTTCAGATCTACCATAGACCTTCAGCCTCTCCATCCAGCGCCACCTCCTCCTGCTTGACTGTCAACCTGTATGCTGTATCACTTCAGGCAAATGAGCTGTCAGTCAAGCAGAAGGATGCGGCACTGGGCAGGGAATAGAGCTGGAGTGACACAGGCTTCAGATCTACCAGTCCTTCAGCCTCCCCATCCAGCACCACCTCCTCCTGCTTGACTGTCAGCATCTATGCTGCATCACTTCAAGCAGGAGGATGTGGCGCTGGGCGGGAATAGAGCTGGAGTGCCAGAGTCTTCAGATCTACCCCAGTCCTTCAGCCTCATTTTCATATCAATTCATACACTGATTTCTCCGTAACGGATTGACTATGTCAAGGTATTGCTGGACTTCCCTTTGAAAGAGCTACATGCACCTGCATATAACTAGTTTGGGAGGAGGGAATGTTGATGACAGATTCCCCAATACAAACTGTATACATAGTAAAAAAACAAAAACGAAAGGATCTCTTAGACCAGATGAGGCAGGTGTATTTAATTTGAAAATCCAAATGAGAATGGCTTATAATCCCGATAATAAAATGAGCATTTTAATATCAGTTTGTATTGTGATGCCTAGTGACGGATCTAAGTGCACATCGGCCATATTCACTCCCAGAAGCGCCAATTACTCATCATCACGACTTTATGAAAATTTCACAGTTCTTTTTATCTTCTTACCATCATCTTCACATTCTTCTAGAGGCTTCTGCTGTTTGTTCAGGCACCGTGGGTCTAACCAAGACGTCGTTTTTGTGTTATGGCTGAAAGAGACAAAGAAAGAAAAAATATTTGAATGAAAAAAAGTGAATAAATATTTTCTGTTTATAAAAGAATAATAAATACTTGCTGACTTCACAGTACTCTTGTAAGAATAATGAAAAGCTATTCGGTTTTACAACATACTTTATGTATCAATTCCGTTCTATCATTTGATGAGGACTTCCATGGTTTACTCCTAGCAGATACAAATCTGTCCTGATCACAAGATGGACACACAGGTGCACAGCTAAAAGGGGTTGTCCACTACACGGACAACCCCTTCAGAATACCTTGGTTTCCCCCCAAGTAAAATAATAAATACTTATATTCACCTCTGATACCAGTGCCAGCAGTGTCGGCATTGGCTTTCCCAGGGATCGTGTGACATAATATCACACAATCCCTGCAGCCAATCTGCACTGGATTCACTCTCCTACAGATGAGCAGTCACAGGTCCCACTTCTTTTGGATGTGAATTACATCTGTAGGAGAGGAGGGTGAAGCCAGTGCGATTGGCCGTAGGTACTGCAAAACATAGGGAGTCAGAAATGGTTGTCCAAGTAGTGGATACTCCTTTAAAAGACATCTCTGAAAACTGCACTGTACATCTGCAATTATAACAAATTTATATCCCTGGAGCATATGTCACGCAACGTGTAAGAAAGGCTAAGTGCAACACGAAGGGATAAGGGAAAGGGAACCAAACTAGGGGAGTGGAGACCCCTAGACAGATCTAACGTCACTGTCTGCCCTATCGTCCCTATATAGGTTCCGTACCTATCGCTGAGCAGGATACCTAATCCCTGCCTGACCCTGGCGACAAGCCCTGCACTGGGTAAGACAGGATGAGGGCTAATCAATCCCCCCTACCGCTAAAGACAGCTAGGATACACAAAACAAGGGAACACTTAGCTTGAGTAGAATCAGAGAGAAACACCAACGTCCTCCAAACAAGATGCTTGCTGACTGCTGCAGCTCCAAGCCTCAAACAGGGAAGTGCAAATAGAAAATATCACCCACAACTCCCAACAGCAAGTTGGGCGTTATAAACACCCAGATCCAGGTGTGACCATTAGAGCCGGGGGAGGTGGCCACTGGGTCCTAGCGTCAGAAGGACCAGGCAGAAGTCTGCAAAGCAAACTGCTGAGACCTTCTGCAGACAGATGCAATGCAACAGTCTGCAGCCTCTGACACATCCGTGACAATATATGGAAGATTCCAATTAAATATCAGCAAGCGGAGAGCTTGAAAATCAAGAGAATCGATGTAAAAAACTATATTTTAAAAATAACCTTTCAATTGTTAAATTAGAATACCCCCTTAAGGATCCTAAATATTTATTTGGACCTTCAAGGGCTTGTGCAACCCCAGGGGATCTGTAAATTATAATGTATCCAATGGATAGGTGACAACTTTTAAACTTAGTACAAGCCTCATATCACACATATTTGGTTTGGATGCAAGGGCAAAATAGTTCTATAGAAAATGGCAACATCTTTGGTGGCCCTAGTTTCCCGATAGAATGATAACATAGGCGTAAAAACAATTCTTGTTTCACCTGAACATCCAAAATATGCATTTTTTCAACTTTCGGATTTTATGTACCTAATGCAATTCTTTGGGGAATATCCGCAGAGAATGTTGCGGATTTCAAAAACGCACCGTGGGTCTGTCTACACTGCACAAAAAAAGCACAGTAGGAAAAGCTTGGTGTAAATCCCATCCAGTTTGCTGGAAATGGAAGACGTGAAAATTCGCAGAGTCAAAAACTCATCGTCGGAACCTATCTTTAAGGTCTACCAGCATCTGATAGACATTAACCTTGCAGTATCCATTTGCTTAATTCTGCGACCTATGTGCATGCAAAAAGGAATATCAAATACATGACTTGGTGTATTACTAAGCTAAGAGGATGGATACAATAGTGAATAGTGATTGGATGCAGTACCCCAAAAATGCAGACAGAGGGCGCCAGTCATCACGAATCTACAGATTAACACCATAAACACTGCATTCCCAGTTCCTCCCTCCCCCCTCTACATGCAGTTGTTAAGGGATTTGTTCAGCTTCCTGCTTCACCAAGCAGTATCTGCACTGCACAGATGACTGGTTTGTTCTTTGCGAGGAATTAATATCTCCTTCTAAGACACCATGTATTGTGAGACGGCCAGTTAGAATAAATACCACTTTATGCGCTAGCCGAATCTTGCGGAACTTCAGATTTTTCACTGATTGAGGAGAAAAACAATGCAGATTGAAGACGGCGATCCGAGGACAGATCATGTCCTGAAGCTTTCAACTAGATTTAGGATGTACGTCCATCAGAGAGCGCGAAGGAGGGGAGCAGGCATGATCAAGCAGAAAAAGACGAGGGGATATGGGCCCCCTAGAATTAAGGGTCATGGGTCCATTACCAACTACAAGACTACCATAATCCAATTGGTCTGGGTCCAAAAATCGCTTTTGCAGAGCATTTATCACATGTATAATCGTGTAAGCTCCTTGGTGGCAAGGCTTATAGATATATATGCCCTGCCCCCGAGGAGCTTACACAATACACCATATATGTATATCACAGTGATGGCACGGGCGTTGGGCTTTAGCCGTTGCAAGCATTATCTACATTTTTCAGCTGTGTACCTTTTCACAAAAGTTTGGATCAGAGATTACTCTATTCTCAGTCTCTTAACCCCCGTGGATGCCATGGTAAATGGTGACTGCAACATGTAAGCGGTTAGACAGAGAAAGGGGCAAACACAAGGTGCAGATAAGCTGTTACACGGCAAGCGGCTTAACAATGACCCAGGGGTCTGCCATATTCGTTCAATCAGCATGGTAAAGCCCTGTAGCGGGACAATAAAAAGATGGGAAAAAAAAAGTTAAACGACACGAAACAAAGAATAAAAATTGCACATAATTGGTACTGCTGCCAATTTATCGTGTAAGGTGAACAACGTCAAAAAAATTGTCATAATCGCTGTTTTCACCTAAATACAGCGCCACATCTGTCTTCAGGTTGTGTGGGGTACTGCAGCTGGGCTTCTTTCAGGTGAGATGTAACACCAGACACAAGTACTTCGCTGTCTTTGGGAAAATAATGTTGGTTTTTGTTTCCCAGTCCTTTAACATGGGTCTTCTGGTAATGCCTGGATGGCTTATTACTTTTTATTTATTTTTTATTTTGAACATTAAAATATAAAAGGAAATATAAATGATCCAGTCATCATGTGTCAACTTTTAACTTTAATACTAGAAAAACTAGAAGACAACCAATATGGTCGCTATTCTCGTACTTGCAGAGTTGTCAAGCAGCAAAAAAGAGCCCACCAATGTAACAACAGAGGCTGCTCGGGCAGACTAAGGCTATGACTGGTGATGACCAAATCTCATAAAATAAGTTTTGGGCAGATTGGCTCAAAACTCCCGTCAGATTTGATTAGGTCTAAATAAAATCTTTCAGACTCAAGTGCCCCGTTTGTCGAGAAAAAATATTTCTCATGACCCCCATGTATAATAAACATGGGGTACGGAAGGGGTTAAAAATGTCCTAGGTCCTCACCTTCACAGCTCCCTCTGCAACTGTCTTTTCCGGTGCTTCCTTTCCGGCACTGGTCTCAAGCGGTCACATGGAGGGGAGGGTTGGGGGACGTCATGAAATTTGTAACAAATTAGATTTTTTTACCGATCGATTTGCTCATCTCTAGCCCTGACACAATAACTACCCTCAAAAGTCCAGAAGAAGAAGACATCTATATTTGGTAGAGACTTTGGAGTTAATAATTACCACTAGAGTCAATTTTTTTAGATTTTATTGACAATATGTCCTGTAGGTACGAAGCAATTATTCTGTATACGTGTACATGTTTCGTATGGAAGTAGGGTGGGCATAGGCTCATTCTTTCCTCTAAAGACCCCCATACATATGAGATGAAATTTCGGCAGAACCTGATGACCATCTAATGTGTAAGTGGTCTCCCGACTCTACCCTCCAACTGATGATGTCGGGACTGAGAAGGATTGGGCAGTCCGAATTTCAACATCTGATACTTTTGATTTCAAGGGAGAAAAGCAACTGCCATAGTGTCTGGCATCGGCTTTCTTCCCTTTGAAAACACATGAACGCTCGGCCAAGTTGAATGCTTGCCTGTACAGGAGAGATAGCCGTTTGCCAAACGAACATTTAGGTGGCAGCCAACTCATGACCCACTAGGCAGGAACTAGCTAAAATACTCAAAAACATCACAATAAAGAAAAAAAAACTCAAAAAAAGTACAAGAAATATTCCACTTACTCTATAAAATAGACTTCACCATTCTCTGTGTAGGCCATCTCCCAGTTGTCAGGTAGTGGTCCAAGGCGTCCCTCGTCAATAGGAGGTAGGTATTGAGGCAACTTCTGAGATGCTTCCGTGATGGTGGGAAAACTAGGAAGGATCCGAGCAAGTGGTGCGGCTGGCTCTTGTGAATTGTTGGCTGTGTTTTCGTCTTGTTCACTAGAGTCTGCTGCCATCGTAAGGGAAAAAAAAGGGGAAGATCAGCATAATCCATGGAGGACATTCATACTGTAGCATGAGGTCATCCTAGCATTAAGGTTTTCTTGAAGACAAGCTTGTTTGTCAGACAGGAGTGACACATACATGTGAACTTCTACTACACTGAGACGTAGGGGGAAGAACACAATCACATCTAGACGGCACATCATCACTCTGACACCCACCACCTCTAAACCCTATTATGTTTGTGGGAAAAGAAGCCCCCCGAAACCAAAACTACAAGTGGATTCCATTGGATTAGCGATCTCAATATGAAACCTATTCAGATGGAGTGAGCACACTGTGCTATACAGGTGCACAAAAGCTTCCACTTAACCGTCGACATGGGGAAATGTGAAGAAAAAAATAAATCAAAGGAGTCACGTGACTACATTTTGATTGATTCCTGAACCGTCTACTCTTGTGCCAGCTCAGTCTTGCTGAACATTAGCTTCTTATAGTACGTTCACCACAATGGACATTGCCATCGTTGTTCCCCCACCTGGAGAATATCTGAGGTACTTCACAACGTGTAGCAAAGCACTGAGTTGTCGAACTAGTCACATTGAGGGGAAGGAAGAACTTACGTTCACAGGTCAGAAGATCAGGGAGCTGTAAAATATTTCCCCACTATCATATTTAATCCCTAGATAAAAGGGACACTCTATTTTGTACAGGAGAGTCCCATGATGTTATTAACTGATTAGAGGGTGTCCTGCTGATTGGACCTCTAGTGATCAACTGGGGTCTACGTGGGAACTAAATGATTCCAAAGGCCAAAATAGGTATTACACAGAACCTAATAAAATCATTGGACGGGCCATGAAATCCGAGGATGTGTCAGATCCTCCAGAGCAAGAGATGCTTCGTAGCAAATTTCCACTCGGACTGATTGATGATCATCCCGAACAGCAGGATTACTAGGAGAGATGATCAAATCAATTTGTGCTGCCCAGGTCCGGCATTCAGTCTGGTCATCCGAGATAGCCGGCACCATCGGCCCTGGGTGCCTCTGGCACATACTGGCCCCTGTGACATCTTGAGCAATGCATTGAACATCGCGGAGCCTAGTAAGCAACCGTTGTGTCCTGGATGCCAAGCAAAGGGTGCCAGGTGCAGAAGTGAAGACCGACTGCATAGGGAGGACCATATTGGACACCGGCCCAGGGCAGGGCAAATTCAATTGCTAATTTTCAATATATTCTGTTGCATTTGGCTTTGGAACTGGCTTAAATTTTGCATTTATGACATGAACTCGAGAAATATATTAGACATGGTCTCATTGTTTACTCATGGACTAAGGTTCGTCGGCCGTCAATGTTTTAGGCCCCAGTTAGACCAATTATGAAATCACCGAAACGAGTGGGGTTTTCAGATCCTTTGGACAACTTCTCCAAACCAGAGGATGTTTAGGCATGCACTTCTTGTGTGCAATTTTTTTAGCCCATCTTATGACAAATGGACAACCTTATTAATCCTGTGAGTTGCTAAAAAGTATCACGTCAAGTACAGATCCTTCCCTTTAAAGCACAGATTTCCAGGAAAGATTGTGGGGTCTATATATTCCCCCCTTAAAAAATCTTAGAAGATCAGTACCCTCCCCGTAATCATGTGTTACTTTTTAAAGGGGTCGTCTGGCTAAAACAAGCGATCACTTATCTGCCGTTTAGCTGCTAACCAGTGGGGGTCCGAGACGTGGGACCTGCACCAATCAACAGAATGGCGAGTTTTTATTCCGATTACAAAATGAAGCAGCCATGTGCATGCTCGAGCGCACCTCCATTATTCTTTATGGCGCTGCAAGGAAAAAGCAAAGTGCGGTGCTCGGCAGCCGCATAGGGAATGAATGGAGAGGCGGTCATGCATAACAGGGATAGAAGAGTTCTGGCGATCAGTACAGATCCTAACACTTGGACCCCAACTGATCAAAAAGTTATCACCTACCTAACTTGTTTTCACCAGACAACCCCTTTAAAGGCAAATGGAAATGTATTTAAGAAGCCATATCTGTAGATATTAAAGGGGTTTTCCAGGACTACTACTTTTTATTTCATCGGTTTAATCTATAAAGTTAAATTTACTTTGTTTTTAACCGTCTCGTGAACAGATCTCCCTATCGCTGTCCTGTCCGATCGCCTGCTGTACACCTATCCTGTGATTTAGGCCTACTGATTTCACTCTCCAATGCACCGGCACTGGCACCAGATACATGGGAAGGCTCCAGTGTGGCTTTGCTTTTATAGCGCATGCACATGGTATTTATTACACATGTGTAGTGAGAAACAACACATTGAGCCTGCCCATGTATACTCTGTCAGAGTCGGAGACTCGTGCATTAATTTATCGTAAGAATCTAATATACTCCCCAAAGCTGGAGCATCTAAATTAAAAAAAGTTGTGCACAACCGGGAGATTGGGTCTATCAACTCCCAGAACAATTCCTTTAGAGTTTAACTATTGTTTTACAAAAATTCCGACAAGTCATACTGAAGTATGAAAAGTTTTGATCAGTGCGAAGATCCCAATGATTGCTAAAAAAAAGTGGCAGAAGATCTCTGTTAAGCACGGTGATTGGCTTTGCTTCCATATGGACTCGTATATATTCCATCGATCCATACTCTCCACTCTCTGAGGAAAGGCGAGCAAAGCTGATCAAACCCAAATACTCAGCTGGTATATGTACCAAAATGTGAGTCTCCTCTCCCAAACATTTTACAGGTCTCTATGACGTTACAAAAGTTTTAGAAAACCATAGCCTATAATGATCTTGTACATACGTTGCATGCGGTAGATAATCCAAGCCGCTCGGTTCTCCACCCATATTTTCACCGTATTGTTCTCCAAGTCTCACTTCATGGTTTCCGTGTAACAATAAGAAGACAACTGCTCTTTTGTTTGCTACAGATAATGGCCGTGTTGTCGGACAGTCTATTGCTACTCAGGTCTCACAATGGCCTAAATGCTTCCTTTATTGGGGCTCATGAAATGTTGACCCAAGACAGCTCTGAAGTCAGTTGCAGGACTTCTTAAAAGTATTCCAGAGGTGTGTTTGCACTGGCAGGTTTCTGGCCCTTACGAGAGCCAGTCGATGATCTAACATATCAGTCGGTGCACGTTTAAAGTCCCCTTACACAGGCCAATGCAAGGCTTATAGGAACGAACAACTGTTAATATGATCGTTTGGTCCCCCATACACCTTGTACAGTCATGGACAAAAGTTTTGAGAATGACACAAATATTAATTTTTACAAAGTCTACTGCTTCACTTTTTCTAATGGCAATTTGCATATACTCCAGAATGTTATAAAGAGTGATCAGCTTAACAGCAATTACTTGCAAAGTCAATATTTGGCTAGAAAATGAACTTTATCCCCCAAAACACATTTCAACATCATTGCAGCCCTGCCTTAAAAGGACCAGCTAATCTCTTTTCAGCGATTGCTCCATTAACACAGGTGTGGGTGTTGATGAGGACATGGCTGGAGATCAATCTGTCATGATTAAGTAAGAATGACACCACTGGACACTTAAAAGGGGGCTGGTGCTTGGCATCATTGATTCTCTTTTGTTAACCATGGTTATCTCTAAAGAAACACGTGCAGTCATCATTACAATGCACAAAAATGGCCTAACAGGAAGAGTATCGCAGCTAGAAAGATTGCACCTCAGTCAACAATCTATCGCATCATCAAGAACTTCAAGGAGAGAGGTTCCATTGTTGCCAAAAAGGCTTCAGGGCGCCCAAGAAAGACCAGCAAGCGCCAGGACCGTCTCTTAAACGTGTTTCAGCTGTGGGATCGGGCTACCAGCAGTGCAGAGCTTGCTCAGGAATGGCAGCAGGCAGGTGTGAGTGCATCTGCACGCACTGTGAGGCGGAGACTCTTGGAGCAAGGCCTGGTCTCAAGGAGGGCAGCAAAGAAGCCACTTCTCTCCAGAAAAAACATCATGGACAGACTGATATTCTGCAAAAGGTACAGGCAGTGGGCTGCTGAGGACTGGGGTAAAGTTATTTTCTCTGATGAATCCCCTTTTCGATTGTTTGGGACATCAGGAAAACGCCTCATTCGGAGAAGACAAGGTGAGCGCTACCACCAGTCTTGTCTCATGCCAACTGTTAAGCATCCTGAAACCATTCATGTATGGGGTTGCTTCTCAGCCAAGGGAATCGGCTCTCTCACAGTCTTGCCTAAAAACACAGCCATGAATATAGAATGGTACCAGAATGTCCTCCAAGAGCAACCTCTCCCAACCCTCCAAGAGCAGTTTGGCGATCAACAATGCCTTTTCCAGCATGATGGAGCACCTTGCCATAAAGCAAAGGTTATAACTAAATGGCTCAGGAACAAAACATAGAGATTTTGGGTCCATGGCCTGGAAACTCCCCAGATCTTAATCCCATTGAGAACTTGTGGTCAATCATCAAGAGACGGGTGGACAAACAAAAACCTAAAAATTCTGACAAAATGAAAGCATTGATTGTGCAAGAATGGACTGCTATCAGTCAGGATTTGGTCCAGAAGTTGATTGAGAGCATGCCGGGGAGAATTGCAGAGGTCCTGAAGAAGAAGGGTCAACACTGCAAATATTGACTTGCTGCATTAACTCATTCTAACTGTCAATATAAGCTTTTGTTACTCATATGTTTGCAATTATATTTCTGTCTGTGATAAAAACATCTGTCAAACACACACATAAAAGCCAGAGGGCAGCAGATCATGTGAAAATATAATATTTGTGTCATTCTCAAAACTTTTGGCCATGACTGTATGTTGTTCGAAGCACAACCCGTTTGCATGAGGAGATGTGCTGCTGACAAAAAATATTTTAAGGCCCACAAAAACTATCTGATCAGGAATGAGCTATGTTTACACGGGTCAATGAGCTGGGGATCAACGTTCTTACCAAATACCCACTTGGCATCAGAAATGATGCCATAACTTCCACAAAGTCACCTACTGTGCCTTTTGAGCTGGAAAAGGAATTGTTTAGGCTAAATTGAAACTTTATCAAAGTGTGTATGTGACAAAAATAACAAAATCTGGCGTACTCCCCTGCTGTCACTCTATGCTGGTCGTTGGCAAGGAAGGGAGGCCTCAAACTGTCCCTTGAACTGGAACCCTAACTATCCCTGTGCCGGGGGGTACTCTTGAAGGTAGAGAGGCCTCAGTCTACAACCTTAGGCTGGGTTCACAATGTGTTAGGTGCCATCCGTTTAACGCATCCGTTACATAGCGGCACTAACGCTATGTAACGGATGCGTTAACGCACCCATTGGCCTCCATTATAATAACGCATCCTAACGCATGCCAAATTCGGCATGCATTAGCAATGATGCGTTACTTTGTGACGCACCCTCGAATGCGGTCTACAGCGTTTTGGGGTGCGTTAGGACTAACGCACAGCGAATGGACGCGTTCGCTGTGCATAGACCTGTATGGCTAACGCATGGTAACAAAATGCTACCATGCGTTAGCGCATACGTTAGCGCTAGGGGTTGTAAAGATGTCAAAATTGACATCAGCGTTAGCGCATCCGTTTAACGGATCCGTTAAACGGATGCCCATAACGCAATATGAACCTAGCCTTACTGTGCTCATGTTAAACCCTGTTCTTTCATCTCCCCCACCCCATGAGGCCTGGGACAGAAATGTTAACAAGACAAAACAGTGATAACAGAAAGCAACAATCATACACTCACCAAAGGAAAAGAGGTATATAGGGAAGGATAGGAATGTACCAACCAAAAGGGAATGGGACAATGAGGAAAGCATACACCCAAAAACAGCAAGCAACAATCACCAGTAGCAACAACGATCTCCAATTCAGCACAGTGTCTCCAAAGAGCTAGGAAGCAAAGCTTTCACTGGCAAGACAGAGAAGGTCTGGCCAGGTTTTATAGCGAGAGGTAATGACCAGTTCAGAAGCAGCTGAAATGTACCTGCAAGTTTCTGACCAGCATAAAAAGGGTCATTAACCTCTTCAGCACCAAAGGAAACCAAATCCATTTAATATGGGATACAAACACACAGGCTAAATGGAAGATCTGCTATTTACAATACGTAGTGATCTTCTAACCCTAGATCTCCCAGGAGGACCTGACACACTCGTGATACCTGTGGTCTGTACCAGCACCAGAAGTGAGGACTGTTAAGCATAGGTTTCAGTTGAATCCTGGAGATTTGAGGGGCCCAAATGTTCTCTTTGGCAGAAGACCGATATTATTAAAGGCCTGTAATAGCCGGGGTCACGTTGGAGATTTTTGTATTCAGCCCCAAGTTATGCCATTACTGCTGAGGCTTGTAATAAACTACAACAGTCAGGAGACTAGAAGGGTGTACCATCAGATGTGTCTCTGACGATGGGCCTTTCTAGTCACCTAACTGCTGCAGCCAATCACAGTCCTCAGCACTCCCTTGATAGAGGAATGGTGGCATTATAACTTTCGGTCATGGCACAGACCACCAGAGCGGCCTGCGCTGGATCAACATGGCTGACAAGAGCTGGATATTTTTACCCCATCTGCACCCCTGGTAAAGTTTGTATTTAGCACAGACATCTTCTTTAACAGAACTCAACTTCAAAGATGAGGAGCAGTTGGCCCTCCATTATCCATAATAATACAATGTGTTAATTCATCCTTATCGTATAATTTAAGGGGTCCATGACTATTAATGACCAAAGGGGCTCAAACTCAGTCTTAGTGTATCCTCAAACGCCAATGCTCACTAGAAGAACAAGGAGATCATCTCAGATGTATAACTTGTCAAAAGATCATTTACCCTTGGAATAGCCATTGCGGTCCACCAAAATGGAGATGTGGTTTCAGTAAGGGAATAATCTTTCCTCTTTGCAATTTTTTTTCCAGCTTTTTCATACAAGTCTTTCTTACGACCGTACCTGTAAAACTACTGTTCATTTCAGGAGCCTCATCGTCGTATTCGTAATTTTCGGTATGCACTATGCCAGCATTTTGCATATCATTGTAAGACTTTGTCCGTTTAGGGGTCGACTGCTTAGCGCCGGATAAAAGGTTTTGCAATGCATCACCGGAAGTCACTTTCCCATCAACGGGCTGGATCGGAGGTTTCGGTGTCCCATAATAGTTACCTAATCAAGAAGAAACAAAAATGTTAAAATAAAACACAACCTATATTTAATTCTATTTATCGTTCTTTTTTCCACCAGGAGACCCTGCAATTCCTCAGCACAGGGGAGGGTGGGGGGCGAACCGCTACTACATATCCAGGCATAGGCAAGAGAGATTTCTTTGTTCCTTCTGGCTTACTTGAGTTCCATTGACTTGGAGAATTGAGGAGGCCATTGTTGAAGATCATTCATTGGAGAGATTTAAAACAAAAGGCAGCTGGGCTGAATAGCAAAACTTCATCTCGCTGCGAATTTCAATTAGCAATCCGGGCCAGAGTGAGCTTTTGTACAATGTGATGTCAGATTTAGTGTGTACCCGACAGAAAATATAAAATTCATTACCCCTTTCACCCCGAGAACTGAAGAAAGGAAGGAATGACCCATATTCTCAAGCTGCTCTCATTTCTTTTACCATGGAAGGAGGTTTTTTTTTCTTCTTTCCTCCTGCTCACGAACATAGAAAAAGGACCATGTAAGCCCCGGACTAATCACCGAGCAGAGGCAGGCAGCTGCCGCACTTATGTCACTTCACCAAACTTTTTTTTTTCTACTTTTTGAGATTTTTGGTTATAACTTTTAAAGATTGTGAAAAAAAACCTCTAAATATTATTATATGATTTGGATGTTGTGTTAATGCTGTATTGATAAAAATTACAAGTTTTTTTTTTCTTTATAAATAGAGATATTTAAAAAATATTTAGATTTTTTATAAATGCACTTTACATACTGTGATCATTTTTGGATATTTTATGTGAATACTTTTCCGTCCAAAGATGACAAGAGTATTCTTAGTGATACCTTTATTGGCTAACCAGAAAATTATATGTTCGCAAGCTTTCAGAGCACACAGGCTCCTTCTTCAGGCAGAATTACAAATAGCTTCTGCCTGAAGAAGGAGTCTGTGTGCTCTGAAAGCTTGTGAACATATAATTTTCTGGTTAGCCAATAAAGGTATCACTAAGAATACTCTTGTCATCTTTGGAAGGAAATGTATTCACATCGATTTTTCTGGCTAACTCGGTACCACAATATAATTTATTATTGTACATTTGGATATTTTATGCAATTCTGATTTAATAGTGTTTTATGGTTTAAAAAAAACCTAATTTTCGCACTCCATTCATAAATTCCATTAAAGTATTCAGATGGTTCTGAACCCTGGGGCCCCCAATGATCCACAGAGGGGCTTTAAACGCACCGTCAGAACAGAGTGATCTTCACACATGCACCATGGCTCTATCCATTCTTGCCAAGCACTCCATTCCAATGGGGGCATCTCCGAACACCATTATCAGGATCACAGGGGGTCCCAGCAGTTGGATCTTCACCAATCTACAAAGTATCCCATCTTCTTTGAATAATGCATAATTTTTAATGGTGAGAACAGCCCTTTAATTGGTTGGAGTAGAAAGTAGATACAAAAGCTGGATTTAGATAACAAACAACAGCCGATCGACTACACGTGACGTAAGCCTATCGGTGGTAGATAAAAAGCCTGTATGGACAGGCCGACTGCAGATCAATGAAATCGATTACTTGATTATTCTGTGAGCATAGAATGTCACTGTTCTCGGCAGCACATCCTTTGTTTACACAGAATAATGTGCTGCAGAGAATTATGATTTTTTTTTTACGCAAGCAAACAAAACGCTCGTTCATCGAGTGATTGGCACCTTGTTTAGATAGACTAATGGTCAGGAAACAAGCGTTGCGAGGAATACTCATTTCTGATCATCAGCCAGTGTCAATGGTTCAAAAAAAACTCGTTACAATTGCACTGAAAGAATATCGTGAACGAGAAATCATAAGAAAGCTAATTTCACAATAGTTCAGGTTGCCAATCACCCGATCAGCAAGCAAAACACTCGTACATCAGGTGATATGATCTTTTGTACAGTACAAAATATCATCACTCTCGGCAGCACACTGTTCCATGTAAACAGGATAAGTGCTTCTGAAAACAATGGCAGTCTACGTTCACTAAACTCTCTATTACAGATAGCTCTTTGTGTATCATTTACCGTGGTCTGCCTGTGCAAACAGGTGATTTAACAGCCATTTATCAATTGGTGGACATATAATGTCACCGGTTGACCCGTCTAACCGGACCTTAATTCTTTGGAGGACCCAGTACATCCATGCATTAATTTCAATGGGCACATTGCAATGCTTTAGTTCCCCTATGGGGGAGCTGCTGCAGAATTGTCCAGAATTCACTCCAGAAAATAGGTCGCAACAGCAATATATTATATAATTACAAAGAAAGGGAACCCTCTTAATTTTTTTTTATTATTTAGTAAAACTAAAAAACAAGAATCACAAAAATTAAAAAAAATAAAAACAACAAAAAGTAAGTGTTGGTTCTTTTTGGGTTCTAAACCTGCAAGTACTGTTTTCTTAATGAGAACTGCAAAAAATTTAATTTCCAATAATTGCCCAACCACGTAAGAGCAGATCATCGATATTCTGAATATTAGTACAAGTAAACTAACTCAACTACCGAAAACGGTTCACTCCAAATCCAAAGGCATGTGTCTGGGGGCATTCAATGACAAACATGGACCATTCTGCTAGGGTTGGTTGGTGAAGCACTTTCAAGTCCATTTTTTGAAGGTAATGAAATAAACAAATTTTAACCTGAATTCTCATCTCCCACCCAACTTTCTCCAATACGAAGATGATGGAAGCATTGAGCCAACAATCTATGGCCTTATTCACTAGCGCATCCATGGTGTTATTAGCTTCAGCAATACCTGGGCAGATATGAGGGTCTACTGGCCCTAGAGGCCCACAACTATCTGAGTAAACGTGGTGCACACTTACTGGTCTTGGTGTAATGAAGAAAAATGGCCCACAGTAAATTCTCTTTAATCTGGGCTGATAAATGACCGTGACAAGAACGTACATGTGAAAGAACACTCGTCTCCGATTCGTCCCTCGTTAAAATGGCAGCAATCAGGCGACGAATTAGCAAAATTCTCCTTCCCCGGCTGATTGCAGCAATAATGTGGCCTAGAAATCATCATTAATGGAAGCACATCTTTCTATGCCAACACTTTTACACCTTTGGACCACCTAGAATAGGGAAGAATATCACTTTTAAAACCCCAGCCATCATTGGCCTGACGTGATAGGCAGCAGTGTCGAGGGTACGATGGTGTTGTGCTGGGCGAGGGAGAGGCGGCGTGATAGGCAGCACTGTCGGATGGTCTGGTTGTATTTTGCTCATGGACGGGTGGGTAGCGTGATAGGCAGCACTGTCGGATGGTCTGGTTGTATTTTGCTCATGGACGGGTGGGTAGCGTGATAGGCAGCACTGTCGGATGGTCTGGTTGTATTTTGCTCATGGACGGGTGGGTAGCGTGATAGGCAGCACTGTCTGATGGTCTGGTTGTATTTTGCTTTTGGACGGATGGGTAGCGTGATAGGCAGCACTGTCTGATGGTCTGGTTGTATTTTGCTCATGGACGGGTGGGTAGTGTGATAGGCAGCACTGTCGGAGGGTCCAGTGTTGAGCGGGGAGGGGGAAAGGGGCGGCGTGATAGGCAGCACTGTCGGACGGTCCAGTGGTATTGTGTTGGGGGAGTGGAGGCGTGATAGGCAGCACTGTCGGAGGGTCCAGTGTTGAGTAGAGAGGGGGAAAGGGGCGGCATGATAGGCAGCACTGTCGGACGGTCCAGTGGTATTGTGTTGGGGGGAGTGGAGGCGTGATAGGCAGCACTGTCGGAGGGTTCAGTGTTGAGCAGAGAGGGGGAAAGGGGCGGCATGATAGGCAGCACTGTCGGACGGTCCAGTGGTATTGTGTTGGGGGGAGTGGAGGCGTGATAGGCAGCACTGTCAGTTGGTCTGGTTGTATTTTGCTCATGGATGGGTGGGTAGTGTGATAGGCAGCACTGTCGGATGGTCTGGTTGTATTTTGCTCATGGACGGGTGGGTAGCTTGATAGGCAGCACTGTCGGAGGGTCCAGTGTTGAGCGGGGAGGGGGAAAGGGGCGGCGTGATAGGCAGCACTGTCAGACGGTCCAGTGGTATTGTGTTGGGGGGAGTGGAGGCGTGATAGGCAGCACTGTTAGAGGGTCCGTGGTATTGAACTTGGGGAGGGAGGTGTGGCGTGACAGTATGACCAGTCCAGCAGGATGGCTCGGCGATGAGTTGGGCCGTATCGAAAACTTATTAATAGGGCCCCTCCATTGTTTGTACATTGATACTCTTCTAGTTTATCCCCAAACGCTTTGGTTAAGGCCCCATACGCATTAGAGTAACGTCAGCCGAACCTACCAGTAATGACGGGTTTAGGCAACATTCTAAAGTGTATGGGGGTCCCCCGACAGATAATTGTGGGGAGGAGACAAGGATCTGGTATGTCAGATTTTGGATTGCCGATCCTTTTGTCATCCTGAAGATAGGCCACCACCAGAGGAGAAAGCATCGGCTTTCTTGTAGAGAACACAAGAGCGGTTGTAAGAGTGAGGGTTCCTGTCAGGGTCGGACATATTACTAGTGCAGCTGCTCAGGGGTCCAAGAGTTAATGGGGCTCACTTCCGCCTCCAAAGCAGTAAGCAGCTTCTGTCACAGACACATCATTAGACTACAAAGGGTCCATATGCTATTTTTGCTCAGGGGCCTTTTTCTGTCTCTGCCTACCACGGGAGAGTAGGGCAAGATGGCTGCTGGTGGAATGATAGGCCGAACCATCTGTCTAATGTATATTGGGGGCTCTTGGCCTTTAAACACCCACCTATTGACTTTTATCATGAAGCAGTGGTCATAGTGGGCAGAAATCAGCCAATGTAAATGCTGCAACGCTGAGGGTAACGGTACCATCTACCTCACGGTGCCAGTCATGCCATCCCGGCTACTGTATCTGCAGAAGATGGCACTGATGACGGATGATACTGCATGCATATGGCAGATGTTTATCGTCAGGTGACTGTTCTGCAAGCAGCCAGTACACGGGAGCAGAGAAATCTGTCTGCAGACATCACAAACTTGCAAGCATTCGCTATTCAGAAGCCGCCTTGAGGAGACTCTGGTAACCAAGGCAACCAGACCCGAGACCCCAGAGATGGCAGCTGGAGCAGACAAGTGTGTGTGTGCCGAGAGGAGGGGGCCGCCGTTACTTTCTCCCGCAATCGATACAAACTTCCTTAGTTGGAAAAAGGAAAACCTAAAATCTTTCTATTTTTAAAAGAAATTAAAAAATCTTTCAAAAATATTTGTTAAATAATGACATTTATTTTGGAGTTTGCGGGTGATAAATCTGCACTGAACAATAATATCAAATTAACCTGGTAAAACATAAAAAAGGGGGTCTTATCCACAGCAGACATTTTGCTACCCCATGCCCCCCAGCTTTGCAGTGAGGGATGTCGTCCATATAGGTGTGCAAGTACTAACCATAATTGGTAAAATGTATCTTCAGTGAACAAAGACTTTCTCATTACTGAGATAGGAGATGGCAGTTGGTGCTCATAAACTTCTATGGAGAACTGTAACCGTGGCAGTGTCTGCCTCTAGCTCCTCCCTCCTCCATAGAATTTTAAAAGCACCAACTGTCGTCATCTATCTCAGTTATGGGAAAATCTGTCTTCACTGAATACAGATTATATCAGAAATTAGTTTATTTGCACATGTACTATTGATTTACAAAAAAAAAAAAAATAAGAAAATTAAAAATAATAAAAAACAAATATATACGACCAGTTTTCATGCACAGATAACATTACTAGAGCGCCATAAAAAGTACTTGCCCATTTCCTCAGCTTACTCATCCTCCCGGTCCCCCGCAGCTCCTGTTATGAACCTTACCCAGTCCTGATGGCTTTTCAACTGCCCAATGGTGTAACTTGAAGCTCATGGGCCCCAATGCAAAATTTCCAAGTTCTGGTCTCCTCTCATGGGCCATATGGTCCTTTTGGGCTCCTTTAGGCTCAAAGGCCCAGTTGGAACTGCAACCCCTGCACCTTCTGTAGTTACACCCCTGTTAATGCCTAGTCCTGTCTGAAGTTCCTCCTCAGCCAAACCTGTCCCATCAGGGGGGATCAGTCAGGACGACTATTAGGCCATGTTCCCACATGGCATAAACGCTGGTTGTTTTTTTCTGCAGGTGCCAGAAGAAAAATTATGTTTTGATGATGGCGTTTTTTTAGAGGCGTTTTTGGTGCAGATTTCAAGCAGCATTTTGGTTAATGTGGTTTTTTTAGTACATAAATACCAAAATTCATGTTTTACATTAGTTTTTTCAGGCTCCCCATAAAAGCTTATGAAGAAAAAAAATCATGCACTGTGATCACGAGGTGCCATTGTAAGGAGGGTCAGGGTTTAACCCTTTAAATGTCTTTATTGCTATGTGTATGTATTTGTATATAATTGCAATGTCTTTATAGTGACGTATTCCAGTGTCTGTCGAATGGTATTTCATATAGATTTAGGTAAGGTAGTGCATCCTTTGGGGACATTAGAGGAGGGCACTTATAGTATAGTAGTTACATCTGGCTAAATGTAGTTCTGCAAAGGGCCACTAAATGAGGGCAAATTAGTGGAGCCAGTTAGAGAGTTGTTAGATGTTTAGTGTAGGTCAGTGGTAGAACACTAGGTGGGGCACTGAGCACATTCAGCGTAGTGGAGACTTGTTAGGACACCAAGGGGTTAAATAGAAGAAGTGTCGGCCGGGAACTAGTGTGTAGCACTTCCCAGATAGAGTCAGTTGTGGGGGGGTTGTGGACCCTGTTGCTGCTTGGATGTCCCTGGTCCTGAGCTGTGTAACGGACAGGAAGAGAGAAGTGAATAAAGGTACCAGCAGTCCTGTAGCCGGTGAAGAAATCACTGTGGGACCGTCAGCCAGAGTCGGTGGGCTGATGAAGTGGTAGAGCCACTGTGGAACGCTCAGCAGAAGTGTGCGTGCTGAAGCAGAAGCGAGTGGGCCACCAGCGAGTACACGGGCAGGATAACCAGAAGGGGTTGGACGAGATGTGTATTTCCGTGACTGGATTGAAGTGTCTCCAGGAAAAGAGACTGAAGTGCCATTTTCACCGGGCTCCTTGACCCGCAGTTACTTTGTGGTCCATTCTGGTGTAGCAGAAAAAGTGAAGCGGAGTTGTGGAAGATGTATTGCTGGTACCATATCAAACGTGCTAATGGTGTCTTGGATGTGCTGTGTCCGGAGGAAAATAAAGCTGAACTGTTTAATGTTGTTCTGGACTCTGACTCAGATTATTTACACTCTGAAACGGGTGAGAACTACCCCAGGGATGAAACAGCCGCCTGTGCGAAGAATACAGATAGTGCTGGTGAGTCCACATCCCGACGAGTGTTTTACACCATAAAAATCACAACCAGCAAATTTTCTGCACACAAAAAAAATTCAGCATTTACGATACACGTGAAAATGGCTTGTTTTTTTTTACATTTTTCAGCAATAGTCTGAGCAGTCTGAGCCCTAAAATATTTTTATACTCAAATGGGCATCACTTGGGAAGGGGACCAGAGTAATAATTGCAATCAGGGCTATAGAGTCGGTAAGCCAAACCTCTGACTCCTCAACTTCCCTGACTGCCGACTCGACTCCACAGCACTGATCACTACTGAGCAGATTCATAAAGTGCAGCACAGATTCATCTCGACTAAAAGCACAGATCCTTAGATCAGGAACAGAACAGATATTTATAGGACACTTCATAACGTTCCCAAATTCTTATGAAAACATATACAGCACATCCTGCACTGATTTACTGAACCCAATTTATTATATATTTTAGTAATAGGAGTTGGTCCATTTTATACCGACCCCACCAAAATGGACACTGACTCCACAGGCCTGCTTCCTAATCCATGCAGCCTCGTTCAGACGACCTTATTTCGCATATACTTTCTATCCGTACCTACTATGTTTAGTTTATGGAGTTGTTCAAATTTCCACTTTTTTTGTAGCCCGAATGTCAGCATTAAATGAAAACTAAGATGTCCCTTTTTAATTGGTTTGGCAGATCTAACTCGCCCATTTAAATAAATTGGTTGTCCAACCCAGTTGGGTTTTTGTGTTTTTGCTTTTTTGCAAACAAGAAAAACGGATGCAACATAAAAATGCACAAAAACTGTAACCGGCAAACTGATGAAAAATGGTATGCACACAAAAAAAAAAACTACAAAAAAAACCCCGGATATCTGGATGAGGTCTAAACCGGAGAAGCGAGCCTGCTCTGGACTGCTCTGGTAAACCAGGCCCAGCACTAAAAAAAAAAAAACACTTAACAAAAAAAATCTAAAAATAAAATCAGGTTATAGATTTTCTGCAAAACTGTCCCAAGATCTGGGCAAGTGAGAATGTGGAACAATCAATTGGGAAGATGTTCGTTGTCAGCAAGTTATTACGTAGCGCACAATTATATTCAGCAGGAAAAACAGGCAAGCAAACAAGCAGAGTTATTGTTATTCTGCCGGGACTGTCACCCAGAGCTTAAACACGCTGCTGTGAAAATATAATTATTGGCACATTAAGAAAACGTTGTAAGCTCACGATTCAGTGCAAACATTAGCGGCGGTGCTCATCACAGCTGTACTGCAGCAACGCAGATTGCACTCGATGCATGTTTTAGGACTTGTGCATGGCCAGATTATAGATTTGTGTTATATAGATCCATAACTCAAGATCTACAATTTAATGTGGACCCATTCTGCATCTTAGGAAGGGAATATATGGCAGCACACAGATCGCTCTGAGGGCCAGTAGCCATGGTAGAAGGGACTTCATGTGCCGCCATCCTAGTTTTAGCACTATGTCATATTCTTACTACCCAAATCAGTACTGATGGGGGTCGAAATAGCCATAGCAAATAGGTTTCCATACGATCGGATTGCCCAACACAACAAATCCATCCACTAGCCACAAAAGGCATCAAATAGCCCATCCAAAAAAAAAAATCTATTTTACCAGCCGTGAATGTCTGTCATCGGACAAACCGAGCCAACTAATTTTCAAAGAATTATTGAGACCGAGTAGGAAGTCAGGATGAGTAGGTCGCATCGGTATAGGACTGCTCTCATTGGTGGAAGGAGCACCGGAAATATCCTTGGACTGGAAACCATGGAAGATTCTAAAACTGCTATACCAGCTCCGACAAAAAAATTCATGAGCCTATTCCAGCGGTAGAAACATAGTGCCGAAGCTTTTAGAACGCACCCCAAAGGGTCAAGGCTCCACATGTCTAGTATGACAACATAAACTCCCCAGTGCAACAACAAACCCCATGCAAACAATAAACTCCCCAGTGCAAACAACATAAACTCGCCAGTGCACCACACAACGATATATTCACAGGTAATGATGACAGCAGCACTGACTGATCGTCGTAAACTGCAGGGGTCGGAATACAGAATCCTCAGTAAGAAGGTCATACGGTGCTACAATGGCTCCTAACAACAGTCTATAAGTAAACTGGAAAACAGCATTAAAAAACTTTCACCAGTATGTAAAAATCTAGACTAGTGGCACAAATCGATTGAAAGGACTAGTACAATGGAAGAATCACATACAGGCAGAGTGGTGCCCGAAATAGGAAACAAAAATGGATTCATGAGACTACAACCCATTAAATCACCAGGAGCTAGAAATAGGACAGCGCCACCGGGAGCCCAATTTCTCAGATCTTATTATTATACCAGGCCACAGTCCATAAATCGAGTTCTTAAATCTGGCATTAGTTCTAGACATGCAAAACCCAACCAGCATGACATCCACATTATCTGAGATCACGCATCTGTTCTAACAGAGCCGCCGTTGACGCAACCACGGTCGGAAACTTCCCTTTCCTCAACAGAGAAATGTGAGACTAGCAAAGAATTGCATCATGAAAAATTATTTTCCTGATCATAAGACACCAGCTCTTCAGCTTGTTAGAGAACAATTTCCAAAAATGATCATGGTTGTTATTATTTGTATACTTATGGTGGATATTGGACATCTAGGAGGTATCAGCTGGAGTCCAAAAAATAAAATGGCGCAAGGCAAAGCCCAAAGAGCATATACCAAACTAAGTCAAGTATCTGATGCATTTGGGGGTGTCCTACCTCGTATGGATACAGAATGATCGAGCATGTTGGATTTCATCATGCCCAATCCTCATCACATTAAATTAGTCGCTACTTGAGGATAAATGCTCCTTTGGGTCTACAGTTGTAAAAAGCTATCCTAACATGGGGCTCCGTGGCAAAGAGGGCAATTCAGTCACCTATATTCATTACTAATGTTTATAGGGTAGTCTGGAAAGAATCTATGTTGGGTATGGCTTACAACAGTGGTGAAGCCGCACAGGAGCCCGAGAGGTAACGGGGCCCACTTCTACCATCAGGTTCCGGTAGGTAGGAGTCAGTTTACAAGGCTGTCATCCAGCGTACATGGAATACTGACCCGGCTGCTGGACCAAAGTCCTGTAAATGTATTGGCTCATCTCTACCAGATGATGGAGACCCGACAGTTTTAAATTTCAGGCCAAGAGCTTGATGTCTTGGTTATTATCAGATGTTTTAAGCTCTCCAAGATGGACGCCATTTAAGGATACCCATGATTGGTATACATCAACCCTTGGGACAGCGCGTAACGATCGCAGAGATTGCTGTCGCACCCTGGCTGGTTCCAGAGGTGGGCCCGCCGAGTCCCTGCACTGCAATACTCGCTGTTGACAAATCACAGGTCAGCAACAGACATCTGTGCACGACAGTAACGCTATGCGCTGCCAGTCGCTTGCATGCTGAAGTTAGCTGCCGGTTTCTCCACCGACTATGGAAGGGGAGGCCGCACATTGTGGGAATGGGCGAAGTTGAGTAGAATTTTTTTTTATATATATATTTGTTGGAGAAGAGACGCAGAACAGGGACAGTATTACTCTAAGGGGCCCATGATGGGGGGGCATAATACCATTATGGGGGACATTATACCAGGATGGGGACATATATTACTGGAAGGGGCCCAGGATGGGGGACATTATACCAGGATGGGGGACATTATAATAGGATGAGGGACATATATTACTGGAAGGGGCTCAGGATAGGCGTATAATACTAGGATGGGGTACATTATACCAGGATGGGGGACATATATTACTACAAGGGGCCCAGGATGGAGGACATTATAACAGGATGTGGGACATATATTACTGGAAGGGGCCCAGGACGGGGGACATTATACCAGGATGGGGGACATTATAACAGGATGAGGGACATATATTACTGGAAGGGGCCCAGGATAGACGCAGAACACTAGGATGGGGGACATATATTACTGGAAAAGGCCCAGGATGGGGGACATTATAACAGGATGAGGGACATATATTACTGGAAGGGGCTCAGGATAGGCGCATAATACTATGAAAGGGGACATTACACCAGGATGGGGGACATATATTACTGGAAGGGGCCCAGGATATGTGCAAAATACTAGGAAGGGGGACATTATACCAGGATGGGGGACATATATTACTGGAAGTGGTCCAGGATGGGGAGCATAGTACTAGGATGGGGAACATTATACGAGGATGCGGGACATACATTATAGAAAGGGACAGAGGATGGGGGGTATTATATCAAGAAAAGGCCCAGGATGAAGAACATTGTACCTGGAAGGGGCCCAGAATTGAGGACATTGTTACATGAGAGGGCGAAAACGTATGTTTTCACGAATCTGGAACACTACAAGGACCCATATATCTGAGGAACATGCAGGTGAGAGGCCAGGTCCAAATTTTGCACCAGGGCCCATCGGAATCTAGTTACACCAGTGCCTTCGGCTACTCTGACCACGATGGACAGGAAGCATAATGGTGACCACCAGCAGCGTTACCAATATGTTCTTTCCCTGGGTGATACTGAGCAGTGCACCAACCACCAGACCTCAGATGGCCTGACTCTAGCGCAATGACCGGCTCGGGTAGTAGTGTAGTCAGTAGTATGGCTAGCACGGCATTGATGCATCGTAGCAGGACGTGAAGCTCCCACTTCATAAAGCCGGCAATGTTGGTCTGTTTTTCAGCACTGCATTCTGGCTTCCATAGCAGATACCCTTGTTTAGCCTTGGACAATTAGGCAAGGTTTTATGAGGACACATCGTTCATTTTGTGAAATTTCAGCCTGTAATTTTGAAATCACATTAGAACAAATTACAAGAGTTTGCAAATGGTTTAATTATCTTGTAAGCAGGTCTGCTGACACATTTTCCAATGAATCATTCTATAAGAAAATTGTAAAATGGATGGTTTATATTGCAACGGACGCGACCCAGCAGATGTGAACTGCAAACAGTGCAAGCAGATGGAAGCACAGGGACATGAAGAAGAACGAGCTTTACCATTGGTCATGGAAGTCACATTGCTTTGTCCTTTATTTATTTTTTTGTTTATTATTTCAAGGGTTAATTCAATTTTTAGGGTGAAAGCTGTGTTACATCTGGAGCAGAATCCAAAGCAACATTTACATTCAACACATTTAGATGTTTGCAGTGTAATTGTGAAGAAACTGCAAGAGGGCTGAAAAAGTCCGCCTACAAAGATATGGACATATTTATTTTCATAAATGGACGTATTTTTTTGCAAAATCATTTTTGCAATTGGGTTTCATTAAAAAATTTGCACATAACCTCAAAGTTGTGTAATTTGTTGGCGGCTGCAGTACGAGTCAACTGAGAATCCGTTAGGGAGAGTTTAGCGACTTTATCTGTCTTTTTCGGAGCTCCTTGGTGCTTATTTCAGCTTACAGATCACATTAAACTTAAGCTAAAGCTTGTGTTCAGAAATTAGCTCCTTACAGCTGATTTATGAACAGAAAGTTCTGCTAAACTTTGATGTGGTCTGTGGTCATAAATATGCAAAGAGGAGCTCAGAAAAAGACCGATAAGGGAGTTATAATTCTCCAGTCAAAAAGGTCTCACTGATGGATTCGTAGTTAAAAAGGTATTGCAAAGTTTAGAAGTTATCCCACATCTGATGGATAAGGGATAATTTCCCGATAGCTAGGGATCCAACTGCTGGGACCCCCACAGATTCAGAAAACCATATGAATGATGCAGCGGTCGATCATGCGAAATGCTGCTATATACATTCTTAATGGGACCGCTAGGGATAGCCGAGCGCTACATTTGGCTGGTGTTCGGAACTCCCATAAGAACGAATGGATCGGTAGCACGCATGATCAACCACTGCTCCATTCACACATCCAAGGTTTGAGAATCATTGGGGGTCCCAGCAGTCAGATCCCAGCAAAAGGTAAGTTATCTCTTAGCCAATGGATAGGGGAATAACTTCCAAACTTGAGAATAGTCTCTTACCTTATTCTACAGCCAGAAATGTGCAAGGAAACCAAAGGGTCTGTAAATGCCCAAAATACAACATTTTCAATTAAATCCAATTGAAAAAAAAGTTATTTTTAGTCCAAAATACAGGTGAAAACAAAACAGTCCACAAATCTTGAAAGGACTTGAATGCATCTCCGATATTAGAAGAAAGAATCAGCCTAACTAATAATGGCTCTCCACCAGGTCATTGAATGTTTTTAGTATTGCAATTCTTGAATGGGGATGAAACACAGTCCATGTGTATAGGTGGAGATCTACAAGGGTCTATTGGGTCGCACAGTAAATCCAAATTATATTGAATCGTGCAGATTTACAAAGTAAGATCAAAAAATTCCAAAGCGCGTGGACAACACCTGTAAAAGCTAAAGCAACTTCATTGCGACTATATTGTACCATTGATTTTATCAAGGCAAACCCACAGTAATTCCGGAATGCGTGAATCAAACCGAAAGAAAACCGATGGAGATAAATACCTTGTTAAAATCCCTGAGCTCCACAGATTCTGACGCTCTTTTCTGTTTTGCTCTGCGTCGCTCCCTTGCAGAGATATTCACGTTTGTTGATTTTGGAGCGCAACATGTGAAATCTCTGCTCTGTCGTCCACTTGTGCATTTCTTTAGAGTGTTATCTGGGGTGAATGCTTCTACCCCTCCCTCCCAGATGCTGCCAATCACAGCTTGGCAGCATCTGAGACTAATAGACTGAGCAGAGCTGTGATTGGCTGCATCTGAGAAGGAGGCGTGAAAGAAAACGCCCCCAAAGAAGACTGAAGAAATGTCCAGTTGCACTACAAGCAGAGATTTCACATCCTGGCCTCCAAAAGTAGCAAATGTGAATATCTCTGCAAAGGAGCAACACAGCACAAAATGGAAAAAGGTGTCAGAATCAGGAGATATCGGAGATTTTTATAAGGATTTTAACTTTTTTTTAGCAAGTAATAGGTCCTCTTTAAATGCTCTGATCATACCTTCATATGTCCCAACTTCAAGTAGAGTTCCACTCTGTTCCAGTGCCAAAAACTCCTGAACGGTCAAAAATCTGTAGTCCACACCGGGGACTTCTCCTTCTCTAGGTGGACGTGTTGTGCCTAGAACCAAAAGAAATTTACGTTAAAACAGAAATGGTATCAGAATTTATCTGGAGTGAAGAAGAAATGATAGACAAAGAAATAATTGGATAATTACAAAAACACAACTTGGGATTGAGTAGAGGTTTGCTGCCACTTGAAGATGTAGAAGAACTAGACCAAGACACCATCACATTACAAAAGTTTAGAATTGGCCATAGACATCAGCTTCAAACTACATTTGGTCCACAAAGAAACGTCATGATGTCCCTCTGGATCAATTCTCTTAACAAGTGGGAAAGTGTCTACTGAAAATTTTGACCGCAGAAGAGTCTTACCACTGAAACCCTCAACAGACCTCGTCCTGCTATGAGACCTAGGGCTCAGATGATCTAACATCTGGTCCATGACACGCAACCACAGGGAGGGGACAATGACACCAGCTGTCAGCTCCGGACAACACTTAGTAGCAAGATTGCCCTCAGCAAGAGAAAACCAACTCCAGTCCTTTGCCACACAATATTTAGATTAAAGAGCAAATGATTACAAGAGTAACGCCCTCCGACAGCCGTCAAGGACATTCCAAAGGCTTGGATAGAAAATATCTCATATAGGTTCAATGCAGATGCAAAATCCATCACTAGTACTTCACGTAGGACCTCTATACAGTGCAGTCATAAGCCAGTGCTACTTTTACATCACAAATTACAGGACAGTTTTACCGGGAATGAGTAGAAAAAGAAGCCTGGAAATGAAGAGGGGTATAAACAATTGATATTGTACCATGGGATTGAATGTTTCGGCTGAATAGTCTTCTAGTTCAATACATGGTGGATACAATATTGGAGGTGCCATAGATGAGTAGAAAGATGGATAATTATACACCTGGAGGAAAACATTGTTTTGGGATGGACAATGTTGAAATATATAAGTTGGATAGGTGGAACAAATACTAGATTAACAGATAGAACGATAGATTGAAAGGTAAAAGGAAGTCAGAGAGTGGGTGCAGATCCCAGATCTCAAACAGCCACCTTCCAAGTAGCAGGTACAACAAACGTCAGCACGCCGAAGCGCAATGTGAGAAAAGTGGGGTGCTTGTCACCCATATCAAACGCGGCGTTTATGTGTAACTAGATCGACAGGAAGGAAACATAGAATACGGTACATACATAGATCGATAAATAGATGGAACATGAGATAGATGGAACAAGCTCACTTGCTTATGAGCCTGAACATTGCAACCTGTCCACATGGCCCAATAAAAACACCATTTTTTTTGTGTGGAATTTTCTATTGTTACTCATTTTTCTTGCTTTTTTATGTACCATACATTGGTAGGATGGCACCTTTGTGCTGCTTTTATGTTTTTCAAGAGATTGAGGGATGGCGGAAGTTAGGGAGGAAGGAAAGATAAATAGATAATAGATAGATGATAATCTTTCCTATATCTATTGTGGAATTACACATATCAGTTATTTGCAACCAAGAAATGATTGATAATAATCCATAATAACGCTGTAACAAGGGCACATTCTTTCTTTGGGAAGGGTTATTGGGTGATGACCCACACCGGTCTCCTTCGTGCAATAAAGGTGCAGACAACTCCTCTCCACGGCACAGACAGATCCACAGCCGCCCACAGCCCTGACAGTGAGCGTTAAATATTTATTGTCTGGTAGGAGGATGCAAATCATTTTAATTGAAATAATAATATTAATAGGCGCAAGTCTTCATCTTTATAACATATAATTACGGAGGTGGCAAACAGAGCAATATGCTGAGAAAATGCTTTTAAGATTTAGGCTGGCTTCAAAATTATGCTGAAAAACAGAGTCAGACAGATGTAGCAGAGCTGTAGTAATGTGTCTCTTGGTTCTTCTGGGCAACTTTACTTGTAGCCTCCTCTGGAAAGCCATGTCTGAGAAACACTGCTCTGTTACACCTGCGGCGGGCATTACCCATGTAATCCCTATATATTGTTAAATGGGTCGTCTCATAAGGGCAACCCCTTTCCTATATATCCTCTTGGGTCATAGAAGGGAGTATCCTATTAAAAACCCTGAGCACCCTTCTCTGAAAATTGGGTAATGAAGGCATCCACACATTACACAGTAGCCAGGCACCCACAAGTTCTGCCAGGGGCAGAGGTACTACACTACAGTGGCATAACTTCAGTGGGTGCAGGGGAATAAATTTGCACCCTGACCCTAGAGAATAGGGGACCCAAAACATCTCTTTTGACCTTTATAAAAAAAAAAAAACACAACACTATTGTAGACAAGAGATAGTATAGGACTCTGTTGGAAGTTTTGCATGGGAACACAGATACACCACTTGAGTGTAATACTACACTTCTCCTCCAGAGGTCGCTGCTGCAAAAATGTATGATTGGACACTACTTATTGGGGATTTTGATCCCAGACCTTCAGCGATCATCAGATCCACAGGATTATTATTATTACTTAACAGCCTTCAGCTCGATCTCGAGTCATGGTGATTTGATGGATTAACAATCTGTAGGAAGATCGATCTTGTGCAGCCTACATAGGTCCACAAGGGTCTTTTCTGCCATTATCTAGATAATATTTTAAGCCATTGAATTGATGGTTTTCTTTTTCACCTTGTTTCTTCTATTCTTCCGACCATGACGTCATTCTCCAGTAATTGCTCTCTTTGTATGACGTGTCCATAGTAGGCAAGTCGTAGCTTGGTGATTCTTGCTTCCAGTGTCATGTCCGGCTAGATTTGTTCCAAAACTGATTTGTTTGTTCCTCTTGCCATCCATGGTATGGATAGCATCCTTCTCCAGTACCACATTTTGAAGGCATTGAATCTTCTTTCTTGTTTCCTTATCATCCATATTTTGCATCCAAAAGTTACCAAAGAAAAGACCAAACTATGTATGAGCCGTGTCTTTCTCACCAGTGAAACGTTTCTTGATTTGAAGACCTTGTCCAGTGACTTCATGGATGATTTGTCCATAGCTATTCTCCTATTGACTTGAGAGATCATTGAGTAGGTTGAAGTCACATACAACTTTCAATTCGTCATCATCCATCTCAAATGTGTCCTGGTCGTACTTGGCAGTAGTCAAGATCTTTGTCTTCTTTGTGTTGAGTAAGGGTATACAGCGACTTTAGCTGTGTGTGACATGTAGCAGCGATGTGGCCCCTGCTGAGATGTCGTTGATCACTTATAAACGTTCTGAGCCGTTTTTTGGTCGTTGGTGTCCCGCTGGTGAGCCTGAATCGCTGAGTGTGACACCCTTTATGAACGACTTCACCAGCGTCGCAGGTGGGACTAGTTTTTCCCAACGACCGCATAGGTTGTTATACAGATCGCTGATGAGTTGTGTTTGGAATCACAGATCGCTGATGAGTTGTGTTTGGAATCACAGATCGCTGATGAGATGTGTTTGGAATCACACAGCTAAGTCGCTAACGAGATCGATACTGCGTCATAAATGGTGACGCAGGTGCGATCTCGTTAGCGATCTCGCTAGCGATCTCGCTTAGTGTGGCATACCCTTAACAGTCCCATGGTCGAGCTTTCCATCTTGACACTCTGTAATAAGTCCATCATTCCATCTTGTTTCTATCAATGTTGTATCGTCTACGTATTTAAGATTGTTGAGGTCTCGTCCAGCGATTTTGATTCCTTTTTCTTTTTCAGCAAGTCAGGCTAGGGGGTTGACTCATTGACCTATCGCAACCTGTGCACATGGCTACTCCATGCTGGGTTATGGCTACACACAGGGGTCTTGTATCAGTGCCCTATCATTACAGTGCAGCCATCTTATCTATGCCTTTGTACCCTTTATCTGATAAAATGTCAGGATCAGAACTCTCAAGATAATTGCCTTGCATGTGAACAAATATTTAAAGCAGCACTGGAAAGAGACAGATGAGACAGGGTGGGTAGGGAGGTGTGAAGCCAGCCTTCCCCCACTGTCTCCTGAATAAAGTGACAAGCTGTTTGCTGGACACAAGCTTGGCAGATGGCAAAATCAAAGGCTTTTTCTAAGCCCGTCTGGATGTGTACTATGATTACAAACCTCACTTGAAACAAAAACCCGCAATGTTTGCTTTCTAAAAAGGAGCAAAGCAAATACACTTTGCATAAAAAACAAAGTTTTTGAGTCGTTACAACACCGATTTATATAATCACGGCTGAAGCGTTAATTGTACGTAAAGTCTAAAAGTAGGGAAAAAAGTCATAAAAAAATGGAAAAAACACAATAGGGGAACACTATCTCCATATACTGTCTGTTCCATCCAATGGGAAAGTCTGCACTATACCGTTCAACCAGACAATGGCCATCAGTGCGGCTTCCGATTTATATCGGTTGTGATCTGTAAAAAAGTTGAAGTCCATTGCAATGTTCCAGGCAGTTTGCAAATAGGGAAAGTGAAACGCGTCACTCACCAATCTCCAAACATAACTTCTTTAACTGACTATTAAATTAGTGCTTCGGATGATGCGTCAGAGATGACGGGGAAACGTCAATAAAGAAAAGGAGAACCCGCTCCAAATGTAAGAAGAGAAACCGGGCCGGGGGTACCTTTCCTGTGCCGGGTCCGGAACGGTCAGGGCTGTCTTCTCTGATGTCCGGGGAAAAGTCTAAGCAACCGGACCGATCTGTACACGGGCTGACGGGGGCGTGGCTAAGCGTGATCAAGAACAGCACAGCGCGCGGGGACAGGCAAGGGGCGTGGCTAGGCATTATGAGGTAAAGCGCAGCGCCCGGCTGAGGAGAAAGAGGGCTCCTGTGTCAGAGACCGTTAGCTGTGAGGAACTGCGTCCGGCCGTGACAGAAATTTACCACAGTGATTCGGACCAGAAACCCGCGGTGTGTAGCTTGCATTTCAGACATTGCGGTGCCAACCGCTCTGCTACAGACGGGGTTGCTTTTGTGATGACTGACAGAGACTCTAAACAGAAGTCAGTCGCGTGCAGGACGAAGCCCGAACATCGAGATGACAACCGCTCTGTAACGGTCAGCGCTGCGTGCGCGCCACCTGAGACTGGGACTGTGATCAGGGACGGTTTCTGGATCCCCCGGTGTATAATCGCCGAGCCTTACTGAACTTTGTCAGGACCATGGCCTATACTTTGCCGGCCACAGGAGTCCACCGGAACTAAGTGGCGCCATCATCTGCTTCGGGTCTTTTCTGACAAGAAAACATCTGATTGATAAGTGACTACTTGGAGAATTTACTCACTAGTTATTCACCCCTAATCAAATCCCCGTATTCACGGACTGTCTATTAATTACCTCACATTTACCGTTAATTTCCCCAACTAAGCCCCTGTGTTCTCTATACCCCCTGTTAATGATCTCACATTTTGCCTAACTCCCTGAGTGGAGTATCTCCTTGCTTTAGTAAAAAGTTGTTACCCCTTGATCTGTCTCCGGTCCGTCACTGCATCCGCATTACCTGCTTACACAAATCCCGAATTTATGTCTGTCCTCCTGCAGTGCAGCAATTTATCTCCAGGGAGAAGGATCGAGTATTAAAAATTCAACATGATGGATCCTTCTTTCCCCCCAACATCATATGTCAGCAAAGTTGTGAACCCGCCATACACATTATTGTTGGCCGATCCTTCCTATATCGGTGGGTTTGGTCAACTTTAGTCTAATGTGTATGGACGTCTTTGCTGCCATTTTTCCCCACAGATAATGGCGGATTAAGGCTGGCCATACACAGTAGATGGCTGTTGGCCAAAAGACACAACTCTCCCATACACAGGAACGTTAATTCTATAGGACGCTCGTGTTCTCTATGAGAAAGCTTCCGAATGGCAAGTCAGACAACGGTTTATCTCATGGAGAACACTGAGATTGGCAGTCCAAAATCAGACATGCTCGATTGTCATCTCTCTCAACCATCATATGGCCAATGCCCCCATAAACATTAGACCGTCGGTCAAACCCATCAATATCGGTAGGTTTGGTAGACATAAGTCTAATGTGTATGGCCAACTTAATGTCTCTCTATGATCTAATTATTATCACAAGACAATAAACATGGAAGAGCAGCATGAGAAGCACCAGGTGGTTGAATTGGGATGTTACAATGAAAGGTGGGGGTATTAGCCTCTCACCTGAAGGGGCTGTGCACCTCTGCACAACTCCAGTAGGGGACGTCTTCATGTACTCCTGCTCTGTAGCTCCGGGATCGCTCTTGTGCTGTGCTTCCTGGTCTGGTCACGTGGGCCCAAGATCCAGTGATACCACTTCACAGAATGTGACGTCACTGCAGGTCCTGTTGCCTGGATATGAACTCTATAGCTCCAAGCTGCTCCAGCCACAATCCCTCAATGGGAATGTCAACTGTTTTTGGAAAAAATATATAAATCCACCTGAGGAAGGTAGCGGTCTTCTGCCGAAACGCGTAGTGATCTAATAAAAGGTTTGTTTACCACTAATCCATTGCAGTGTGCTCTATAGCCATAGCGCTCCTTACATTGACCACATATATATTTTTTCCAAAAACTAATTATTGTCACGGGACTCCTCTTGCAACTAGCAATTGTCCAAGACTCTGTACAAAGTTGCAAAGAATTTGTTGCATACATACCCTTTAAAAAAATTACTAAGGACTGAATACAAATTTTCCACAGCAATTAATGCTCCCTTTCCCCCCACACACACAACAGTAAGTAGCAAACGAGTGCTCCTTGCCTACATGGACAACTTCCAGTCAAGAAAGCAGCCAAAACCGATCATGGTTACAAATTTTGGACCATGCGTAAACATAATGGGGAAATTTGCAAAATTGTTCCTTATGGTCTATATGTTGACTGCATTGTACCATCTAGGTACAATTGTTCTTAACATATGTTCTAGTTTCAGCGGCCCTTTAATAATAACCTCATCACTGTAGTAAGTTGCCGCACCGGCAGTCTGCACCGATCCGTGGTTTACTTTTGCACAAGAGATCACAGTAGACTATAGACAGAACGCTGGTCAGGTTTTTCGCTTTCGGTGTAATTATGTTTACTCTTCCAATTATAATTCCCACGGGCTTGCTGACAAGCTTCATAACATCTAATCTCTACATGTTGTTTATATATTTAGGTATTAGTTACCCCTCCACGGAGACTGAGGAACATTAATTGATTGTACACTGTCAGCCCGACTTACATTTTATTTTTTTATTATTAAGAAGCAGATTCATGATTTTGACATTTTTTTTTCCAGTTAACGCCTTCTAAGTTATCAGCAAATAGAGCTGAAAACTTTGTGACTGATCGTCTCCTTCGCTAGAGGATAAAGACCAAAGCTCTGAACGCTTTAGGAGCCGATTAGGCTGTTTGACTTTTTCATTGGCCGGGTATTAGGAATCTCTCCAGAAACTATTCCAACAATCAGCAGCTTTGTACACACATTGACTACTGGTTCTCGGGATTTGTCCAGCCCTGGTGGCATTTGATGAAGTTACACTACTATTTGATGTGGCCCACAGGCAAATCTCATTTTCACATTACCATATTGAAAAGTTGAGACGTATCGACATTTGGGGATAAGGGCTCGTTTACATGTATAATCGGTTCATGGACCACACATGGATCCACTATAGCCACTGTGATAGTGCATTTGGCCAATTATTCAAGAAGATCAATGGTTTATGTGGAAAAAATATGGCAACAATATGGAGAAGCAAAAAGAGATGTACACGGAGCCAGTCAAAAAATTTAGACTGGCCTGACTTCCAGCAAGGCCATCTGATTCTGGCTATGGCCACTTGGAGGATATTTTTGTGTCACAATCATGGAGCCATTGACCACCATGGGAGGCAGTGCTTTGACCGAACTGCCACCACTTCACCTTCTTGCACCCTAAAATAGTTGAATCCCAAATTTTACAGTAAGCCTAGTGTTGGATGTCGGTTCTTCAAGTTGACCACAGAAAATTATTTAGAGAGCTCACATTCTATTTTTGAGCCAATAATTATAAGAACCTTAGCCTGCTAGAGAACGCGATTATGGGCCAGGGTTATTGAGTTTGAGCCCTTGCTTGTAATATTAGTTAAATTGTTGAAAGGATTGCTTCAAGCTCATAGTTACTCACCCAAAATCTGCTCTAGAAGTTGAAATGTAGAGCTGGCCAAATGCATTACACCTGACAATACACATTGGAGCTGGCCATACACATTGGAGATGGTCATAAAAGTTAGAGCTGACCATGCCCAGTAGAACCAGCCATGCACGTTGTGGCCAGCCATACACGTTGAGGGCTGCCATACACACTGGAGCCGGCCATACACATTGGAGTGAGCCCTACACATTGGAACTGGTCATACAGATTGGAGCCGGCCATACACACTGGAACCAGCTATACACACTAGAGCCGGCTTACACATTGGAGCCAGCCATACACATTGGAGACGGTCATAAAAATTAGCTGGCCATGCCCAGTAGAACCAGCCATGCACGTTGTGGCCAGCCATACACACTGGAGCGAGCTCTACACATTGGAACTGGTCATACACGTTGGAGCCGGCCATACACACTGGAGCCGTCTTACACATTGGAGCCAGCCATACACATTGGAGCTGGCTCGGCTCCTCGGTTAAGCGTTCCCATGTTCTCTAGGAGTGATCTACAAATAGAATAATCTGACAGTGACTTATGTCTGAGCCAAACAAAAAAATTATCCCTTGAAATTAAACAGACTGGATACTTCTCTGCCTCGATATCATTTGTAGTCAGGTGAGAGTGGGAAGCCCCCATACACATTAGTTGGTTGGCCGATCCCTCCAAAATCAGCGAATTTGGCGGATTTTAATCTAATGTGTACAAGGGCCTTAGAAGTGGTCTTTGATTATTTCTAAGCTTCTGACTAAGTTGGCATCGACCTCCACTGTGACCACTTGGTGGATGTCACACCAATGTCCATAGATAAAGTAATACCATAAGGTTACAAACTAACAGTTCTAAAAATGTTTTGGGACACACCGAAAAGATTAACAGCAGTCATCTGACCTCAGTTCATCGGTCTTGTGTAACTCATCACCTGGGTTTACCTTCGAGTCTGGAATTTATTGCATTTGTTCATGAAAGTAACGGTACTTTTTATTATTTGTAATCAATGGAGCAACCAATCTTCTGTTGTTCTTCTGTGTTCATGCAACTTATCCAGGTCACCACCAATCCCGTTTATATACATAAAGCTATATGGAACACAACAGTTCAGACTTCAACCATATTGAACAATTTAAAGCACAAAGTTTCAGTGTGCTCCTGTTCATACTTCTGTATACAAAACCTAGAAAATATGGTTTACGTTTAGAGCAACATGAGACTCTTTCAATTAAGCGATCTTAGAATTTACATTCTACGGTAAAAAAGAAATGTGTCATAACAAACAAAGAAGCAAGGTCAGTCTATCGAAGTAACACAACAAATCCATTAAGTACTGTTTTACACGTCCTTATTATCCCTAGTTGTACCAAATAATAATAAAAAAGTTGCCTTTTGTTGGCAATCTGAAAAGAAAAAACTAATTTCCTTATGGGTAACGGCACACACGTACTTATTACACCACTGTAAAAGATATACAATAGCTGTTACTATTAGCGCCACTCTCGTAAGTGTAAGGATTGGTTTATTGGAGGTCGGAACCTGCTGATCCTTCTTTGAAAAATATTAAGATCAAAGAAATGTGTCCTTAACTTTCCTTCCGGCTCAAGAAGAATGGTACGAGATGACTAGTTTAAATAAAAATCCTGTTCTTTTATAGGGTCTACAACATGAAAAATTATGTAAGCTGTATTGTGAGAAGTTGAAGTCCTTAAAAAATGTGATACATGAAGAACTTCCAAGGGTGACCTCAAATGGACAGATGTCTTGCTAACACCAATAGTCAGTGACATATCTGGCGTAAAGTTGCTCACACACATTGGATGAATATAGGTGAAATTGGAATTATTTGTAATATTTTGGTCAATCAAAATGTCTGCCAAAAACATGACAGGCCAATTTGGATATTTTGGATGATTGTTGACTGACACGGTGTGTGTTTCGCTTGATCAGATGATTGTCACTTTTTCAAACTTGTCCCTGATCTGCTAGTTCAGTTTGGCATGTTGAAGGTCGGATTGTTCATTTTATGCACGATTGATCAACATTGAAGTGGTTAAGTTATCACCTCCAAAATCAAGTTATTTTTCAAAGGATAGGGGATAACTTGCTGATCTTGGGGGTCTGACTGCTGGGACCCCCTGAGATACTGAAATAGGGGATAAACAACTCTGAGAATGCGACCTTGTAGCCCATACTGAGTGAAACATCAGCACTCCATTCAGGATGGGGCTACAGATCTCAGAATCACTGCGGGTTTCCGCTGTTCGATCCCCAGCAGTCAGCAAATTATCTCTTATCCTATGTATAGGAGATAATTGATTTTTGTGGAATAATCCTTTAAGCCAATGTGTATGGCACACTTTAAGGCCTCCGTACAAATTAGACTTCTTTCGTATAAATCCGCCAATATCGACAGGTTCAGCTGAGGGCCTAATGTGTATGGGGGCATTGGCCGACTAATGGTTGGGAGAGAGGTAGAATGGGCATGTCCAATTTTCGACTGCCAATCGCATTGTTCTCAGAGAGGTAAGGCACCCTGCCGGCAGTTATGACAGTCTCTGTCTTTCTCACTAACAACACACGAGTGCTCAACCGAGTGAGTGCCCTTGTGTATGGGAGAGTCGGCTGATATGGCTGTTGGCCGAACGATGCTTAGGCAGACAAACCTCTAA
The DNA here is from genome assembly GCA_033576555.1 of Oophaga sylvatica. Taxonomy (NCBI): domain Eukaryota; kingdom Metazoa; phylum Chordata; class Amphibia; order Anura; family Dendrobatidae; genus Oophaga; species Oophaga sylvatica. Next base: position 52,297,331 of record JARQOD010000009.1, read on the forward strand.
TGTGTATGGCCAGCTCAACTCTATCATGGATCTCTTTGGTTTAGTTTTGTGAAGTGACCACAATCTTTCCAATAAAAGAATTGCGTTCGTTACATAGAAAGTTTACAACATTTTGACCATTTCCCAACAAATCCCAAGTTCTTTTGACCACACTAAGGCTCAATAGTTCCATCACGCAATAATCACATTTCCGCATTGGGCCAAGTGTTGCCCATAAAATAAGCGTGAACCACTAAATTTTACACTTGGAAAGCTAAAGTTGCTCGTTAAAGATCAAAAAGAACAAAACTTTGTATTGAGCCCCTAAGTAAGAATGAGCCAAAAACATTAAACAGAACCTTGGTCATCATCTCATTCTACTTTTTCCTGTTGACAAGACGTTGAACTTTGACATTATTTTATGTTGGCTACTAAAGAAAGAATCACTATTCTAAACAAATTTCTTTCTCATCCAACAAATATAACAAAACATCAGACACATGTTATGGAGAAAGCGTCAGATTTTTAGTCTGTTAACTTCAAGAAAGATAGAAATGCCTTAATGGAACCATGGGTGGTCAATTTCAGAAGAAAGAAAAAAAGAAAAAAACAGACTCTACTTTTATGTCAACAAATTGAAAAGTGCACTTCCCTCAACACTATCTGATTTGCAGTGGGTGATCGGATCTACAAAAGAGACGCTTGAAAATGTTTGCTGTCATGGCGGTAACAGACAAGGTGACCTGACCTCTATCTCTGCAAGGCAATCCGGCAGAAAAATAAACTTAAAACTGTATAAAGTCAATAGCGATGTAACACTGCAAAGGACTTGGGAATAGAGGATATTTCAAGTTTATTTTGAAGACCAGCAAAAGTTTCAACTGCACAAACTAAATAAGAAAAAGACAAAAACAAAAAAAAACACCTGGAAGGTGGGGCTGACTCCAGGTATCAGGTATCAGGCCCCTATACCTCGCCAATAGCTTGACTACCACAAAACATTTTTATCCAAATCGACTTAGGTCTTCGAATCTTAGTAGACCCCGCGTTGTGTTTGGTTTTCTTGGTGCCGGTCTCCAGCCCATTACAAATAGATATCTGTTTGGCCAAGTAGGAGTAAGCTGTTAAATAATAGAAGCTAAATGTAACTTAAGGTGATCAACAATTCTAGAAAATTGACCATATCAATGGCTCAGGTCTTAAAACACTGATGAGGATTCTGCAAATTGGATCTCTACTGATCCTTAAAAAGGGCTGATTGGGAGAACGTTCTGCTGTAAATGCATAACCACAGTGGGTGGACGTTAAGGTAACACTTGGCACCTTCTTATTAACCTTTCCGTTTTGATGGTGAGCAACCAAGAATGAGCAAGCTACTCTCCATTGAAATCCCCTCACTCCATAACGCAGTGACCAAAAAAAACATGGCCTGCTCTCTACTATCAGCCAGGACATTGGGTTGTCCAAGTTTAAGCTCTTGTGACATCATTATCAGTGACTGCTCTTCCTGTCACTACTTATGGCACTGCGCTCTAGTTCTGTGTCCTCTGGGATTAGTAGCTCCATCCTGGCTTGGATATCGAGATTTAACTTGTTAGCATTTTCTCATTGCTGGGTAGTCTGGATGGGGCTCCAAGCTATTTAAGCTCCTGAGATCCTGCTGTCCACTGCCAGTTATAATTTGACTAGCTTCAGTGAACTTCTGGTTATCATGCTTGCATTCCCTGTAAACATTCCTGATTTTGACTTTGGTTCGGTTTTTTGACTACTCTCCTGCCTTACGATTTTGTGATTATGCCAAGTCCGTCCAACGTAGCTTTTTTGAGACGTTAAAAATTTTTTATTGTTGGTACTAAGCCACCCCTGTCTATAGCTTCTTAGTTGTGTTTCAGTTTAGATTAACCGGAGTGATAGGGGATGATTCCCAATATTACAAACAAGTTTGGTGGCTCAGTGGTTAGCACTGTTACTTTGCTGCTCTGGGATCCTGAGTCTGTATCTGGCAAAAGCCAACATCTGCATGGAGTTTTTCTTATCTTGGACAACCCTTTTCATGTCAATGGACCTTGACCATGCAATCAAGACCTTCTTAATCCATCTGGGATCATTGAGAGTCATGGCGTTCTGACCCAAGTAAGTTGTGTTTTTCATTCTACATGTCCTATCAACATGTCTTAATACACATTTGTGGCAAATTCCCCTTAAACACCATCCTCAGTGGATGATGTAAAATGCTACACAAACACTCCAGACGGAGAACTGTTAAAATATGCCATGATCAATAATTAATTACAATATAAATTTTTATTCTGAAAAGCCTTTTACCAGCCCAGTAGGAGTCGTGAATAAACTGCACAGCAAATTGTCGTTTCTACTGAGGATATTTGAGGTTTTGTGAGTATCAGTGCCAATTATTACACATGCTCATCTTCACTATTACAGTGTTGATTTTCACTTTTCTAATAAGATCCCAATATTTCCTGCCATGTGTTTTTCTTTGCATTGCAATTTAATCCGGTTTTTATCACCAATTACGGTATCTTTAAAAGATATGTTATGATGGAAAGTGAGAATGAGGGTTACACATCCATAAACAATTTTCAATTACTTTGACGCCGCTGTCATGGGTAAAACAAAGACCCTTATTGGCTTTCATACGTTGCAAAAATTCATACCACTAATTTCATGTACCGTATACTATGGATACTAACCACAATCACAACTTGGCTAGGCACCAAGAATGAAATGGTACATTGTCAGCACATACTGTTCATCATACATATGAAAGGTGGTCAATAGGATGGATCATTTATCCATACTGTTAATTTGACAGACTGAGAAAAACATTAGCGAGAATCACTTCTTTATCAGTGTTATTATTGGAATTGACCATAAATTCTATAATCTCACCCACCATTCATTGTGATTTGATAGTGTGCATGTATTTACCCAGGTTGCCATTTTTTCTAGGTTGTTTGTCCAGCAACTTGTAATTAGTGTTTTATATGATGTGTTAATATACAAATAAACTTTTTGATACACGTTTAATTTATTGTATAGAACTCCCTTTTTTCAATTCATGTATCATTGGAGTTTACAATTTATCTTCCATTTGTTGTATGACTGTGGGGGAACACCTACATATAATTTAAAATACGTTCCCAGCGTCTTGTTGAGACTTAAATATTCCCTTTGAGTTTATTTCCACTGTGCTCTGAATTTGCAGGTCTACATGCAGCCACTGTACTCTGAACTTACAAGTCCACAAGCAGCAACTGAGGTCTGAACATATGTGTGGCCCAGCTATGTAAGGCACACATAAAATCCAGGAGAATGCACAGGAAGGTAATCGCAAAAGCTTGCTATTCATGCACTTCACTCACACTTTCAGACACACCCACTAGGGTATAGGAGGTAGTGACACGTAGCAGAGCTCATTCAAGCTTCCTGTCTTAGGACAGTACAGACCATTCAAGTTTCCTGTCTGAGAAGAGCTCAGATGAGTGAGTTTCCTGTCTTCAGACAGTGCAGTTCAGTGCCAGTTCAGTCTGGACTTGGAGAGGAGAGAGGACTGAATCCTCGCAGAGCTAGCGTAGCTCACCTGACAAAGAAGTGGAGGCTAGTACGGGTGAAGTGCATCATCCTAGCCTAGTCAGAGCTACCCTTAATCAGTACCTCAATAGAAGCTGAAACAAGGAGGAAACTGAGATGCTGCTCAGCGAGCTCTGGAGAAAGCTGACATTTCCATCGAAAGCTACAAGTGCTTATGCAAAGAGCAAAAGCAGGGCGAAGGGCGCAGTGGAGAAGACATAGAGAAGTGCTTCAGGTATTGGATTGCCTGCACTAAATAACCGGACACCGGGGTCCGAAGCGTTGCTAGAGTTTCAAGCATAGTAACAAGATACCCGGAGGCTATCTGGACTACAGGTCGCAGAGAGCAGCCCAAAGCGCTGACACGTAACCGGAGTCAGGGAAAGCAGGAGTCTAGCCTGATCAGCAAATATAGACTTAGTTCTCTCAACATCTGAGATTCAGAGACATAGAAGGCTTCACCACAAAGTCAGCCGGGCTTGGCAGCTATTGAGAAAGCTGGAGATTTCAGAGTTAACTTCACTTCAGGCAAGTTTGGACTCAGATATATGTGAAGTTAAGGAGGCCTCTAACCTGCTCAGCGGTTACCCGAATGTGCATTCTCCACCCCAACCAGCTCCCCGGGACCTGCCTGAACCATCTACCAGTAAAAGGTATGAAAAGAAGCTGCATTGTGTGTGACTGAATTATTAACTACACCTTGCATCACCACCATAGACTTCCAGGGACCAGTCTCACTGTGGGAGACTTACCACCCAGCTGCCCCATAACATCCCCTGTGAAAGTCCTTATAGCAGCGCTGGTCCAATTAACCAGATACCACAGGTGGCGTCACGAACTACCTATCCTTAAAATCCCCTGTAAATATTCCCCATTGCACGACCGCCAGGGCCACGGACCGAGCCACCGCTACCAGTGACAACTCCCATAGATTTCCATGGGCTTGGCTCCGAGTACCCCATAGCCTTGGTATCCACAATTGTGGTGCGTGTCGGAACAACTTTGGCGTCACGAACAGGATACGAAAGCTTGCAATTGTGAGTCCTGTGTGTCTATTGAACTGTTTGCTGCATTTGGCGCCAAAATACCGCCATCTTTACCGCAAAATTCGCGCCCTCAGGCGCTGGTGAAGAAGGGGGGCGTACCTGAAAGTGCGCGCTGGTTCCCTGGCCCCGCCCCCAACTCTGACGCGGCGGCAGGTCCTGTGAAACAGGAAGTGAACGCTCTGACATCACAGTCCAGCGACAAAGGTCCTGTCTCCACCGCTGTGCCTGCAACGAAGGTCCTGTCTCCACCGCTGTGCCTGCGACGCTGCAGTCTGTGAAAGAGGTAGGCTCAGATTAACCAAGGGGGCACCAATATGTCGCAGCAACCGGCAGACGGAGCGGCCCCCGCTGGGGGCCCTAATAGCCCACCGCTTGGCGTCGTGCCGCAGGATGGGGGTGCAGGCCCCTCACCTGGTCCGGTGGTCCCGCTTATGCCCCTAACGCTCCCATACATGCCTGGAGCGAAATGGCTCCCCCAGTACAGCGGCGAGCCAGACACCCTGCCAGGATTTAAACGGAAAATATGTAGTATTTTAGATATGTACTCAATGACTGAAAAGCAAAAAGCTGCTGTGGTAATAGGACAGTTAGCTGGTGCGGCTGAGAGAGAAGTAGAGACTTGGCCCACTGCAGACCAGGAGTCGGTACCTGCGATTCTCTTAAAGCTACAGGCCATCTTTGAGGACCGCACAGAAACGGATCTCCGGATGGCATTTTATCAGTGCTTCCAGGGACCGGGTGACAGTATTAGGGACTACGCCTGCCGACTACAGGGGGCCCTGCGAGCTCTTAAACAGGCTAACCCCACAAGTCCCATTGATGAGAGCCAAATGTTGAAGGAGCAATTTGTGCGGGGACTGAGGTCTCCAGAGGAAGGCAGGACTGTAAACTGGTGGTCCTTAGATCATCCAGATGCCACTTTTGATGCTCTAAAGGACATGGCAATAAAGGGACTGCGACCCCTGGAAAAGCCTGAGGTGGCAAATCAGTATCACCTGGGTGAAGCCACTCTTAAGCCGGCAGTAACCACCTTTTCCCCGCAGGTGGCAGAAGCTACAATGCAGGTGGCGCCCCCTAGTGAGTTGGAATGTCTGCGCTCAGAAGTGCGCCAGCTGACTAAGAACTTAGCCACTGAAATGGATGCCCTGCAACTGCGGAAAGAGGAAGGAGGAAAGATCCTACTAGCCGACTGTCCGGAGGATGTTCCTTGGATGAACCGGAGGAAATGGAGGACGTCGCCTCATCGGAGGAGGACCACGCCACCCCAAGGAGCGACTCCTGATCAACATCATCCTCGGCGGGAGATCGTCTGCTACCGCTGCAACCAAAAAGGTCATATGGCTCAGCAATGTCCTTTAAACGAGCCGATCCTGGGTCAGAGGGCCAACACCCAGGAGTAGACTCATCAGGCCCCTTGGACTGGAACCGCAGGTTCGTGGGTGGACGACCCTACCTGTCCATGATTCTGGACGGGATTGCAATCCCTGCACTGCTGGACACTGGATCTCAGGTGACCATCATACCTGATGTCCTTTACAATAAATTTTGGTCCATGGACAGCCTCCAGCCCCCGAGCCCTGACTTGACAGTGTACGCTACCAATGGTCTCCCTGTTGAAGTAATTGGAGCCAAAAACGTAAATGTAAAAGTGGGCAGGGTGGAGCTGAAGGATCAGGGACTCCTAGTAGTCAGGACTGTAAATGAGGAAAATGGTCTAAATGTGATATTAGGTACTAACATTATCAGTAACTGTCTGGGAGAAGTTGTGTTTTTGCTCCAACAGCTCGCTGAAGTTGCCAAGCCAAAGCAGAAGGGAGTGATCCAGAGGGAGATCCGGGCCCTGATGTGCCAGCAGCAAGCGAAGCTTACTGATGGTGAAATCGGTAATGTACAGGTCACAGACTCGAACCCCATTGTAATACCCCCAATGAGTGAAATGTTAATATGGTGTAGAGCAGCCATAGGTCTGAGGGGACAGAACTACCAAGCAGTAGTGGAACCCCATCGCTCAGAACACAGACCTACACTCATGATTGCTAGAGGGGTAGTAGAAGTAGTAAATGGGAGAGTACCAGTACGACTTCTCAACTGGGGGGACGATGAAGTAAATTTGCCACGTTATGCTACAGTTGCTAAATTACATGCCGTAGATAATAATTCTATCCTCACAACCGAGTCCTTAGCCTCCTGCCAACCAGCGGAGAATAATGATCCGGCAACCCCAGTAGCGGACTGGTGTCAGCAGCTTCATATAGGGACAGACACCACTTCCGTCCACCAGAAACAGGGGGTACTACGGGTGGTACAAGAGTACGCACAAGTATTTAGCAAGCACCCACTTGACTTTGGGACCATTAAGGGAGTACAGCATCATATCCCTACAGGCAGTCATCCTCCCATCAAAGAGCGGTACAGGTCTATACCTCCAGCCCACTATCAGAAAGCTAAGGAAATGCTGCATGACATGAAGAAAGCCGGGGTGATAAGGGATAGTTGTAGCCCCTGGGCAGCACCTCTGGTTCTAGTGAAGAAAAAGGATGGTAGCATGCGAATGTGTGTAGATTATAGGCAAGTAAATCGTATAACACATAAAGATGCATACCCATTACCACGCATAGAGGAATCCTTAGCTGCTCTGAAAACGGCTAACTACTTTTCTACCCTCGACCTTACTAGTGGGTACTGGCAAGTAGCTGTGGCTGAGGAGGACCGGGAGAAAACTGCTTTCACCACCCCAATGGGACTCTGCGAGTTCGACAGAATGCCGTTTGGTCTCAGCAGTGCCCCAGGAACATTCCAGAGGGTGATGGAGAGCTGTCTGGGACATCTCAACTTCGAAACTGTGCTGCTGTACTTGGACGACGTAATTGTGTACTCTAAGACATATGAAGATCATCTGAAGCACCTGGCGGAGGTATTTGAGTCATTGTCCAAGTTTGGGATGAAACTAAAGCCCTCTAAATGCCACCTGCTCAAACGGAAGGTACAGTACTTGGGACACATTGTCAGTTCTGAAGGAGTAGCGCCGGACCCCGAGAAGGTCACAGCCATCCAGAAATGGCCGGAGCCGAAGAATCTAAAGGAGGTGCGACAGTTCCTGGGATTAACAGGTTACTACAGGAGGTTTGTAAAAGATTACACTAAGAAAGCGGCGCCTTTGCAGGACCTCCTGGTAGGACAACCTCTTAAGAGCAGAAACCTTCCATTCAATTGGGGAAAAGAACAAGCTGAGGCATTCAAAGAGATGAAAGAGATCCTTACCGGCGATGAAATCTTAGCCTACCCAGATTACAGCCAACCGTTCCTGCTATACACAGATGCCAGTAACGAAGGATTAGGAGCGGTCCTCAGTCAGAAGCAGAACGGCCAAGAAAAAGTCATCGCATATGCCAGCAGAAAACTCCGGCCAACTGAGAGGAATCCGGAAAACTATAGCAGCTTCAAACTGGAGTTCCTGGCGCTGGTCTGGGCCATTACCGAAAGATTTAAACATTACCTTGCCTCCAACAGGTTCACTGCGTTTACAGACAATAACCCCTTGACGCATCTGGAAACAGCCAAGCTGGGAGCCATGGAGCAACGTTGGATGGCTCGGTTGTCAAATTATCAGTTTACCATCAAGTACAGAGCGGGCCGTAAAAATGCCAACGCGGACGCCTTGTCCAGAATGCCGCATGAATCCGACACGGAGGAAGAATCAGATGATCTGGAAGAAATCGAGCTACCTGCGTTCCATCGAAATGGGATGGTCCAAGAGCAACGAGTCTACAGAAAGCGGTGTGGTGAGATGTTGAACCCTTTACCCCATCACAGCTGGAAGGAGACTCAAGACAGCGATCCAGTGGTCAGCCGTATCAAGGAGTTGATAAGACAAGAAGGTTCCTCCTTGGAGAAAGACGCACCCATACCAGCAAAGCTCCTGTGGAATGAAAGAAGCCGGTTGTTCATATACCGAGAGAAGTTGTGCAGGAGATACGTCGACCCAAGGACCCATGAGATGGTTTGGCAGATAGTGGTGCCCAGAGCAGACATCCAAATGGTGTTGGAAGCCTACCACGATCAAGCAGGACACTTTGGCTGGAAAAAGCTGGAGACCCTGTTGAGGTGTCGGTTCTACTGGGTAGGGATGCGCAGCTCCATCGAGAAGTGGTGCCGGAACTGTGGACCCTGTGGTCTCAGACGAAAAGACTATCATAGTCAGAGAGCACCCTTGCAGCCTATCCGGACGACTCGTCCTCTGGAGATCGTAGCATTGGATCACGTTAAGTTGTCCCCAAGCAGGTCAGGATACTCATATGCCCTGACCATGGTGGATCATTACTCCAAATTTCTGGTGGTCGCCCCTGTCAAGGATCTCACAGCAGAGACAGCAGCCAAGGTCTTCCAAGCAAGTTTCTGCAGACCACACGGATATCCAGAGCAGGTACTGACTGATCGAGGTCCAGCCTTTGAAGCTGAACTGTTTCAGGAATTCTGTCAATTGTATGGATGCAAAAAGATCAGAACGACGCCATACCACCCTCAGACCAACGGCCTTTGTGAAAAGATGAATCACATTGTCATGGATTTACTGAAAACTGTACCCCTGGAAGAAAGAAATCGGTGGCCAGACTTGTTACCCGACCTGGTACAACCACATACCAGTAAGTTCCACCAACTGCACTCCAGCTTACCTTATGAGAGCAAGACCTGGAAGACTGCCAATGGATTTGGAGCTGGGAGTGGTAGAACCAGAGGCTGATGACAGTGCTGAAGATTGGGACACAACTCGACAGGAACAGTACAAGAGAGTACAAGCCTGCGTAGAAGACAGTCTCAACAAAGTAAGAGAAAAGCAAGGGAAGAACTATAACAAAAATGCTCCCGCTAAGCCTTTTATGCCTGGAGAAATGGTGCTCAAAAGAAAAAGAAGAATGCACAAGTTGGATGATCAGTGGGAACAGGAGCCATATGTCGTGCAAAATTCCAATTTTGATAACAGAAAGGTCTGTGCCATTAGTAAGGATGGAGGAAAAACGACGGCAACGGTGTCCAGAGATCATTTAAAGTTGTGTCCTGGCCCATTAAAGCTCCGTGAAGAAAACCCTGTTGTCCATCAAGAAGAGAGTGCTGAAGCGGTCATACATACGGATTTGGGAGATTTACCTGCGGATTGGCCCAGATTGGGAGACGCTGTAATCATTCCTGTGCTGCAGTTTTATCAACCGCAAGAGGAGTCTCTACAACCAGTCATACCAATTGTGCCAGTTGAGCCAGTTCCAGAAGAACCTATTCTGGCAGACCCTCAACCATTAGAACCCCAAGAAGCGGACCCGCAAGAAGCAGCCCCACAAGAAGTGGAATCCCTGGTGAAGCTGGTGAAGCAGTACCGCCTCGCCCAGCCACTAGTACGCTTGCCAGATCCATAGAAAGGTTGAGACAGTATTATCGTTTGCCGTTACGCAGAACAGAAAGGTTAGAGAATACCATACCTGACGCTACCCCACATAGGTCAGAACGTATCACTAAAGGTAAACTACCTATTCGCTATCAGGAGTAGTCCTAGTAGACTAGTTAGCAAGACCCAGACAGGGTTTATTGTCACTGACCAAATGTATAAAGTTTAAAATTTATATATATCAATGTGTTTTAACCATGCCAAAGGACTGCGTGGCTGTGGACTGTGCCAGCCCAAGAACTTGTCTTGTAAATAGTTGCGCTTCGGTGCATTATCTTGGTTTTACATGAAACCACTACTACTATCTACCTCTGAAGAAAAACCCGTATGGTGTGGCCTAGAGTGAGGTCTGCAGTCAGAAGTCCTGCAGCCCACCCAGGACCCACGTGGGAGGTTTTTGGTGCGGGTCCTCCACAAGAATACTGTCTTATACTGTGAATATTTATGAGGAAAATGTTTTGATACTTTTGTATTTTTTCCATTGTACAAATTGTAACGTTCAAGAAGTCTTACCTCCCGCATGGGAAGTGTTAATATGTTGATGTTAATGCAAAACAAAAATGTTCTTTTCTCTTTTACAGCCCGGGAGTGCTGTGTTTAACCAAGGGGGGATGTGTGGCCCAGCTATGTAAGGCACACATAAAATCCAGGAGAATGCACAGGAAGGTAATCGCAAAAGCTTGCTATTCATGCACTTCACTCACACTTTCAGACACACCAACTAGGGGTATAGGAGGTAGTGACACGTAGCAGAGCTCATTCAAGCTTCCTGTCTTAGGACAGTACAGACCATTCAAGTTTCCTGTCTGAGAAGAGCTCAGATGAGTGAGTTTCCTGTCTTCAGACAGTGCAGTTCAGTGTAATGTATGTAGTACAGTTCATATAGCGTCTTGTGCTTGGGTGCGATGAAAACACAGGAGTCACAGGTTTGATATAGAAAAGTCCTGTATTACTTCATACAAGTTGGCAGAAATAGTCACACAGTTTGCAGACACAGAAACAGGAGACACAGCAGGCCAGAGTAATCCAAGCTCAGCAATCACTCTCCAATACAGATTCAGGATCTTCTTCTCTGTTACCGTAAGTCCATGCAAACGTGGGTCTTTCAAAGAGCAGGGTTCAGAGTCCACAAGTGCTTCAGAGTTCCTCAGTAGGAATAGCTGGAGTACAAGGTCCAAGGCTTACAGGAGTCAAGTCACAGGTTCACTGCAGGCTAGATTCTGAAGCACTGATTGCTCAGCTGTGGCTGCTTAAGAAGCAAAGGAGAGAATCAGGGCGGGAACATGCAAGCTGGAAACTCCATTTTGACTGAGGGCAAGATAGCTGCAGCAAGACAGAAAGTAAAATGGCTGACGAACAAACTGAGTTTCAGGAATATATACATAGAACCTTACATTACTCCCCCCTTAAGGACAACCTCCGGATGACCTCAGACCAGGCTTGTGTGGGTACCTCTGATGAAACTGACGGAGCAAGCGAGGAGCATTAACGTTACTGACCGGTTCCCATGAGTTGTCCTCCACTGGGTAGCCCTGCCATTTAATCAGATATTGTAACTGATTTCTATACAACCTGGAATCTAAAATCCTTTCCACCACAAATTCTTCCTGACCATCGACTAGCACTGGGTCAGGGCAAGGAGAGGAACGTCCAGGAAACGTATTGGGTGTCGCAGCCTTTAGTAGGGATACATGAAAGACAGGGTGGATTCTCATAGTTCTGGGCAGTTGAAGACGACAAGCAACAGCACTTATAATTTTACTGATTTTATAGGGTCCAATGTACTTATGTCCCAACTTAGACGATGGAATCCTTAACTTAAGATTTCTGGTTGACAGCCAGACCAAGTCTCCTACCTTGAAAACTGGTGCAGGTTTACGAAATTTATCTGCTGCTTTCTTGTACCTTTCTTGAGCCGATTCCAGATTTTCCTTTAGAAGATCCATATTCTTCTGTAAAGACGTGATTCTTTCAGCCACTGCTGGTAAAGGCGTTTCTATGGGAAATCGTGGTAGAATGTTAGGATGATAACCTAGATTAGAGTAAAAAGGAGACTGTTTAGTGGAGGCACTCTGAGAGTTGTTATACGAGAACTCAGCTAATGGAAGTAGATCCACCCAATCATCCTGTAGGTGGCAGATAAAGCAGCGGAGATACTGCTCCAGGGTTTGATTGGTTCGTTCGGTCTGTCCATTAGTCTGGGGATGAAAAGCAGAAGAAAGGTTTACTTTAATGTCCAATGCTGCACAGAAATTTTGCCAAAACTTAGAAGTGAATTGCACCCCTCGATCCGAAATAACCTCATCCGGTACTCCATGTAAGCGAAACACATCTTTAATCATCAAATCTGATGTCTGTTTTGCAGTGGGTAAGCCGACACAAGGGATAAAATGAGCTGCCTTTGTTAGACGGTCAACCACCACTAGAATGGTGTTCTTCCCCTGAGAGGTTGGTAACTCCACAATGAAGTCCATAGAAATGGATCCCCACGGGCGGGACGGGGTGGGAAGAGGCTGTAACAGACCAGTTGGTGAGGAGCGAGGTGTTTTGCATCTTGCACAGACCTCACATGAAGTGACATAATTCAAAACATCCTTCCTGCAAGTGGGCCACCAAAAGAAACGAGAAAGAAATTCCTGTGTCTTTAGAATTCCTCTATGCCCAGCTATCTTGGAATCGTGAATGAGTTGCAATACTCTTAATCTGACTGTTTCAGGAATATACAGACGTTGTCCCTGAATCCACACACCATTCTTAAAGACAAGACTTACGTCCCTTGGGGGTTGTGCCAAAAAGGAATCCGCATGGTATGCTTCCTTGATGTCCTTAAGTAGGTCTTGATTATGAATTACTCCTAGGAATCTAGAGTCAGGAAGAATAGTCTTAGGAGGAGTAATTGGACGTGTCTCTGCTGAGTAAATCCTAGAGAGTGCATCAGCCTTTCCATTGCGCGATCCTGGTCTATAAGAGATGATAAAATTAAATTGGTTTAAGAAAAGATTCCAGCGAGCCTGGCGAGGAGTCAGGCACTTAGCCGACCTGATAAACTCAAGGTTACGATGGTCTGTTAGGACGACTATTTGCTGTGCAGCTCCCTGAAGAAGGTGTCTCCATTCTTTGAAGGCGGCAATAATGGCCAACAACTCTCTATTGCCCACATCGTAGTTCCTCTCAGCCGAAGACAACTGCTGGGAAAAGAAGGCACAGGGATGCAAGACATTCTTCTCACCTGTTCTCTGAGAGAGTATAGCTCCAACGGCACAGTCTGAAGCATCCACCTCTATTATGAAGGCAAGCTCGGGGTTGGGATGTACTAGGATAGGTGCAGTGGTAAATTTATCTTTTAGACGGGAAAATGCTTCCTGGGCTTGGGGAGTCCAGGAAAACCTAGACTCTTTCCGGGTAAGTTGAGTGATAGGTGACACTACCTCAGAGAAATTTCTAATGAAACGTCTATAGAAGTTGGCAAACCCGATGAAGCGCTGTACCTCCTTCACATTTCTAGGACTTGGCCAATCCTTGATGGCTTGGGTTTTGCTTCCATCCATACTAATTCCTTGTGTAGACAGTACATACCCAGAAATTGAATTTCGGTCCTATGGAATTCACACTTTTCAAGTTTGATGTAAAGATGATTTTGTCTTAGACGTTCCAAGACCATTCTCACATGTCCATGATGTTCCTCTGTGGAGTTAGAAAAAATTAGAATATCATCCAAATAAATTACCACAAATGTATCTAGGAGATCCCTGAAGATGTCATTCACCAAGTGTTGGAAAGTGGCTGGGGCGGTACTCAGACCAAAAGGCATAACTAGATATTCAAAGTGTCCATAGCATGACCTGAATGCAGTCTTCCATTCATCCCCAGGTCTAATACGGACTAAGTTATAGGCCCCACGAAGATCTAGTTTAGAAAAAATTTTGGCATGTCGCACTCTCTCCAATAACTCAGGGATTAAAGGCAATGGATAACGGTTTCTAATAGTAACCTTATTGAGTTCCCTATAGTCTACGCATGGTCTCAGAGATCCATCTTTCTTCTTTACAAAGAAGATGGGTGCACCTGCAGGAGATGAAGAGGGCGTATGAAGCCCTTGGCTAGATTTTCATCTATGTAATCCTTTAAAGCCTTTAGCTCGGGCCCCGCCAGGGGTAGATCTTACCAAAAGGTATCTCTGCTCCAGGCAATAATTCAATTGGACAATCATATGGACGGTGAGGAGGAAGCTGGTCAGCGTTCTTCTTGTCACATAAATCCACATAGTCCTGGTATACAGCTGGTAGTTCAGGGACTGACATGATTCCTTTAGGAACAGAGCAAGCTGAAACTTTTGGACTCATCTGTTTCTCTGGAAAGTGTAATTCCTTGGTCTCCCAGTTAATGGTAGGATTCTGAGCCTGCAGCCATGGTAGCCCTAGAATAATGGGAAAGTGGGGAGAAGAGATAAGCATAAAGGACAGTTTCTCTTGATGATCTTTACCCATAAGAACCCTCAAAGGCTCTGTTTCCTGATCCACTGGTCCAGAGGTCAGCAGGGAGCCATCCACAGTTTCCATCTGTACTGGAGTAGCCTTCTTCACTGAACGTATCCCCTGTTTCAGAGCAAAGGAGACATCCATAAAATTCCCACTTGCCCCTGAGTCGATCATAGCAGAGCTAGACACCCAAGCTGAGTCAACCCAGAGTTTGATGGAAAGAAAGCAATGAGAATTGTTTTTCTTACAACTCAGCTGGGACACCACTGAGGAAACTTGAAAAATGGCAGCGTTTACACAGTCAACGTCCTCAGAGGTAACGGAGTTTAAGTCCGAGAAATCAAGATCTGTTGCTGCAGATCTCTCTGGAGCCTGAGGCTCGGACCTGACAGATCCCCTCTCGCAACACTCACAATGAATGAGTGCTGCAGTAGTCTTACGAGAACGGCTGGGGCAGTTTATAATGAAGTGCCCTGACTTACCACAATAGAAACATAGATTCTCCTTAAAACGATGTTCCTTGCGTGCATCACTAACCCGTCGTTGTAAAGAGTCTACCTGCATGGGTTCAGGTTCAGGTTCCCGTGTAATCCTACTCAAAGGTTCCTTAGCTGGAGAGGAAGGTAGGAAAAGGTTAGTACGATTGCTTTCGAACCATCTCTCTTGCCTGCGTTCAGTCAGACGAGTATCAATACGGATGCAGTAGTTAATAAAGTCACCTAACGCAGTGGGAGGGTCGCACGAGCAAGTTCATCCTTAATCAGTGGAGATAACCCCTTTCGAAAAATAGATTTTTGGCGGAACTGTCCCAGGTGGTATCAAGGGCCCATCTCCTGAAATCCAAGGCATATTCAGCTACCGAGTGCTTACCTTGGCGCAAAGCTAACATGGCTGCTTCAGCTGTTGCACCTCGATTGGGGTCATCAAACACCTGCCCCATGGCTGAAATAAAAGCATCAAGGTGATTCAAACAATCATCCTCAGTCTCAATCAGAGGGTTTGCCCACATTAAAGCCTTGTTGGTAAGCAACATAATTATAGTAAGCACCTTAGATCGTTCAGTGGGAAATTGTGAAGCATGTGCAGAAAAAAAAAGATTGCATTGATTAATAAATCCCCTGAATTTCTCACGTTCACCGCCAAAACGAAAAGGGGGCAACTTGGGAATCCCAGCACTCGGGGCTACGGCAGGAGCCTGGACTCGCCCCTCTAGAACCTCAATCCTGGCTCGCAAATCCTGGGTAGTCTGTCCAACCACTTGCAAATTGTGATTATTGAGGTCCTGTAGATTTGTAAAACGGGTCTTTATATTCTGCAAATCTGCAAGGATATTATCAGTCACTCCGCAAAGTTCCTTTATGCGGGCCTCCATTTTCCAGATCTTTTAAGACAGGATTACTGGAAGAAGAGGAGAGAAAAAAAAAAACAATAGTGTTCACCTGTGGCAACACTGCAGAGAGAAAAAAAAAAAAATTAAGGGAACTGCTCACCTGGAATGGTTGTGAGAAGTCACAACCACTATCATCACAGAAAGTTTCAACCAGACATCTGATATCCAGAGTTACAGCAGACAAAAAAGAGAAAAGAAAGGAAAAAAAAAAAAAAACAATAGTGTTTACCTGTGGTAACACTGCAAAAAGAAAAAACTTAAGGGAATTGCTCACCTGGAATGGTTGTGAGAAGTCACAACCACTGTCATCACAGAAAGTACAACCGGACGTCTGATATCCACAGTACAGCAGACACAGCCTTTCCAGACCCAGCAGACACTAACGTTTAGCTTCAGAATCTTGTAATGTATGTAGTACAGTTCATATAGCGTCTTGTGCTTGGGTGCGATGAAAACACAGGAGTCACAGGTTTGATATAGAAAAGTCCTGTATTACTTCATACAAGTTGGCAGAAATAGTCACACAGTTTGCAGACACAGAAACAGGAGACACAGCAGGCCAGAGTAATCCAAGCTCAGCAATCACTCTCCAATACAGATTCAGGATCTTCTTCTCTGTTACCGTAAGTCCATGCAAACGTGGGTCTTTCAAAGAGCAGGGTTCAGAGTCCACAAGTGCTTCAGAGTTCCTCAGTAGGAATAGCTGGAGTACAAGGTCCAAGGCTTACAGGAGTCAAGTCACAGGTTCACTGCAGGCTAGATTCTGAAGCACTGATTGCTCAGCTGTGGCTGCTTAAGAAGCAAAGGAGAGAATCAGGGCGGGAACATGCAAGCTGGAAACTCCATTTTGACTGAGGGCAAGATAGCTGCAGCAAGACAGAAAGTAAAATGGCTGACGAACAAACTGAGTTTCAGGAATATATACATAGAACCTTACATTCAGTGCCAGTTCAGTCTGGACTTGGAGAGGAGAGAGGACTGAATCCTCGCAGAGCTAGCGTAGCTCACCTGACAAAGAAGTGGAGGCTAGTACGGGTGAAGTGCATCATCCTAGCCTAGTCAGAGCTACCCTTAATCAGTACCTCAATAGAAGCTGAAACAAGGAGGAAACTGAGAGCTGCTCAGCGAGCTCTGGAGAAAGCTGACATTTCCATCGAAAGCTACAAGTGCTTATGCAAAGAGCAAAAGTAGGGCGAAGGGCGCATTGGAGAAGACATAGAGAAGTGCTTCAGGTATTGGATTGCCTGCACTAAAGAACCGGACACCGGGGTCCGAAGCGTTGTTAGAGTTTCAAGCATAGTAACAAGATACCCGGAGGCTATCTGGACTACAGGTCGCAGAGAGCAGCCCAAAGCGCTGACACGTAACCGGAGTCAGGGAAAGCAGGAGTCTAGCCTGATCAGCAAATATAGACTTAGTTCTCTCAACATCTGAGATTCAGAGACATAGAAGGCTTCACCACAAAGTCAGCCGGGCTTGGCAGCTATTGAGAAAGCTGGAGATTTCAGAGTTAACTTCACTTCAGGCAAGTTTGGACTCAGATATATGTGAAGTTAAGGAGGCCTCTAACCTGCTCAGCGGTTACCCGAATGTGCATTCTCCACCCCAACCAGCTCCCCGGGACCTGCCTGGACCATCTACCAGTAAAAGGTATGAAAAGAAGCTGCATTGTGTGTGACTGAATTATTAACTACACCTTGCATCACCACCATAGACTTCCAGGGACCAGTCTCACCTGTGGGAGACTTACCACCCAGCTGCCCCATAACATCCCCTGTGAAAGTCCTTATAGCAGCGCTGGTCCAATTAACCAGATACCACAGGTGGCGTCACGAACTACCTATCCTTAAAATCCCCTGTAAATATTCCCCATTGCACGATCGCCAGGGCCACGGACCGAGCCACCGCTACCAGTGACAACTCCCATAGATTTCCATGGGCTCGGCTCCGAGTACCCCATAGCCTTGGTATCCACAATTGTGGTGCGTGTCGGAACACATACAGGTCCACAAGCAGAAACTGAGGTCTGAACATGCAGGTCCACAAGCAGCAACTGAGGTCTGAACTCCAGGTCCACATGCAGCCACTGCGCTCTGAACTTGCAAGTCCACATGCAGCCACTGAGGTCTGTACTTGCAAGTCCACAAGCAGCCACTACACTCTGAACTTGCAAGTCCACAAGCAGCTACTGTGGGATGAACATGCAGGCCCACAATATCAACTGAGGTCTGAACATGCAGACCCACAAGCAGCAACTGTGGTCTGAACTTCCAGGTCCACATGCAGCCGCTGCGCTCTGAACTTGCAAGTCCACATGCAGCCACTGCACTCTGAACTTGCAAGTCCACAAGCAGCTACTGTGGTATGAACATGCAGGCCCACAATATCAACTGAGGTCTGAACATGCAGACCCACAAGCAGCAACTGTGGTCTGAACATCCAGGTCCACATGCAGCCGCTGCGCTCTGAACTTGCAAGTCCACATGCAGACACTGCACTCTGAACTTGCAAGTCCACAAGCAGCAATTGTGGTCTGAACATGCAGGCCCACAAGCAGCAACTGTGGTCTGAACATGCAGGCCCACAATCAGCAACTGAGGTTTGAATTTCCAGGTCCACATGAAGCCACTGCACTCTGAACTTGCAGGTCCACATGCAGCAACTGAGGTCTGAACTTGCAGGTCCACATGCAACCACTGCGGTCTGAACTTGCAGGTCCACATGCAGCCACTGCGCTCTGAACTTGCAGGTCCACATGTAGTCAACTGTGCTCTGAACTTGCAGGTCCACATGTAGTCAACTGTGCTCTGAACTTGCAGGTCCACATGTAGTCAACTGCGCTCTGAACTTGCAGGTCCACATGTAGTCAACTGTGCTCTGAACTTGCAGGTCCACATGCAGCAACTGAGGTCTGAACTTGCAGGTCCACATGTAGCCACTGCGCTCTGAACTTGCAGGTCCACATGTAGCCACTGCGCTCTGAACTTGCAGGTCCAAATGCAGCCACTGCGCTCTGAACTTGCAGGTCCACATGTAGCCACTGTGCTCTGAACTTGCAGGTCCACATGTACCCACTGCGCTCTGAACTTGCAAGTCCAAAAGCAGGCATGACAAAGAAGGCAGATCTTTAAAAAAAAAAAATAAAAATAAATTAAGAAAAATACATTTAGAGATTTTGACTAGCTCAGCTGAAAGTGCACATTTAGCCTTTTAAGATGCTATCTGAAGTTAGTTAGAAGATGTATTCCTAACCTGGCAGGTGCCACATACTTAGGTCAGCTGAAGAATGGTTGAAAAATGCCATTGCAGTTTATTATACAGTTTTTTTTGAGCCAAAGATAGCAGTGGATTTTGGAAGATTGACAAATAAAAATGACTTCTCCTCGCTGCATACATTTATAGTCTTGGCTTAGGGTCCCTAAAGGAGCTTTCTAATTTCAGAAAGTGATGGACTATTGCTTTACGACTGGTGGGAATTAGACCTTTGGGACTTCCATCGGTCCTAAAAATGAAGGGATGCTCTGCTGGTGTAACAAGAATGGGGTGTGAGTGTTCATACATGAATATGTATGGGATGGAAACATTGATCCCGGTGGACACGCTCCGTGACTGCAAAGCCTTAAGACAAGAATACATAATTAAATAAGTTGATTCTATGCCCAGCAGCCTTTAACAACTCTTGGCCCTGGCTATGAGGCTAAAATTTCCGAAGGAAGAAAATAAAACATGGATGTCAAAAACAAGACAACACATTTAAAGCAAAGTGTCATCAGAAAATAACGAATACCAGATTCAGTAGTCATCTCATGTATATATAGATAGTATCCATCAATGACAATAGGTAATAGTCATGGCGTCCTTCCTTCCTCCCTGCACTATGACCTCTGCACAGATCACAGAGCATGACCACAACATTGTCCCACAGAAGGTAGTAAAGCATTTCAAAACAGTAGTCCGAAGAGGAAAAATGCATAAATAAATAAATATATATATATATATATATATATATATATATATTATACACGGTATATATAAAAAAAATTTCTGCAAATAATTCCACTTTGGATCACGGATAGCTTCAGCAACAGTGACAGAGCACAACAGCTCCCGCCTGATGACATAAAGTCAGCAAAATATGACGGCTGCTCTGCTGCTGCGGCTCCCTCCTCCCCCTCATCCCGCTTGACACATTTTTAGCTTCATCTTATATCTCATTCAAAACGCTTTCCTCCTGCTAGTGCTGTAAAGGGCCCAGCATGCCACCTGTCATTCCAACAGATGTGTGTAACAATGCTCTTTTCACACGGCACAGACAACAACTCCAAACCTCGGCGCCCTGCACCAACCCCAAGAAGAGTTTAGGATTTTTTTTTTCTTTTTTAAACTATTTTATTACATACGCAGCTCATCTGATACTATAAACTGTAAGTTTACCCTCCGATTGAATGGGTAATATTATAAAAAAAATAAGAAAAAAAATTTGGCCTAGATCAGATAAATGTTTTGATATTAGAAGCAACCACATGTAAAGATATTGCTACTGATCCAAGAACGAGTAATCAGTTTATCAATCAATTTGCAGGTTGGTAAACAGATAGGTGTGAGATAAATAGTAATAAAATAGATGGGCAGTGTCCATCCAAACTCTAAATTTTATACAAGAACCATGATCCATTGGGAGTGATATCATCTATAAGTGGAAATGTATAGAGACCACAACAACTCAACCACGAAGTGAAGGCAAGGTATGGGTCACCGAATGCTGGGGAGCAGATGGTATAAAAGTCACCAAAGCTCTGCTGACTCAATAACTGTGGAGTCCAGACCTCCTCTGGTATTAACATCAGCACGAACACTGCTTCATGGTCCAGCAGCTGCATTCAGACTTACATTACCAAGCACAATGCCGAGCGTCGGATGGAGTGGTGTAAAACCACCACTGAACTCTGCAGGAAACGTGTTCTGTGCAGTGATAGATCACCCTTCTCTATCTGGTATCTGATGGACAGGTCTGGGTTTTGTGAATACTAGAGAACCAGGGTGGTACATAGAAATCATGGGTCCCCATAGCATAAGTTCCATTTGCCCCCCCTTCCAAAAAAAAACAAAAAAAAAAATGCAATATTTGACGGGGTCACAGAAGAGCATATCTCACAACTTTGCAGGCCCTTACAAAGTCATCTTCCTCCTATATAGTCCTCCATGCAGTATTATGGGCACCACATAATTTACCTTACAGTATTATGGACACTGCATAGTCCTCCATACAGTATTATGGACACCGCATAGTACTCCATACAGTATTATGGACGCCGCATAGTTCTCCATACAGTATTATGGACACCACATAGTACTCCATACAGTATTTTGGACACCGCATAGTCCTACATACAGTATTATGGACACCGCATAGTCCTCCATACAGTATTATGGACACCGTATAGTCCTCCATACAGTATTATTGACACCACATAGTCCTCCATACAGTATTATGGACATCAAATAGTACTCCATACAGTATTATGGACACCGCATAGTACTCCATACAGTATTATGGACGCCGCATAGTTCTCCATACAGTATTATGGACACCGCATAGTACTCCATACAGTATTATGGACACCGTATAGTCCTCCATACAGTATTATGGACACCACATAGTCCTCCATACAGTATTATGGACACCAAATAGTACTCCATACAGTATTATGGACACCGCATAGTACTCCATACAGTATTATGGATGCCGCATAGTTCTCCATACAGTATTATGGACACCGCATAGTACTCCATACAGTATTATGGACACCGTATAGTCCTCCATACAGTATTATGGACACCACATAGTCCTCCATACAGTATTATGGACATCAAATAGTCCTCCATACAGTATTATGGACACCGCATAGTACTCCATACAGTATTATGGACGCCGCATAGTTCTCCATACAGTATTATGGACACCGCATAGTACTCCATACAGTATTTTGGACACCGCATAGTCCTCCATACAGTATTATGGACACTGCATAGTCCTCCATACAGTATTATGGACACCGTATAGTCCTCCATACAGTATTATGGACACCACATAGTCCTCCATACAGTATTATGGACATCAAATAGTACTCCATACAGTATTATGGACACCGCATAGTACTCCATACAGTATTATGGACGCCGCATAGTTCTCCATACAGTATTATGGACACCGCATAGTACTCCATACAGTATTATGGACACCGCATAGTACTCCATACAGTATTATGGACGCCGCATAGTTCTCCATACAGTATTATGGACACCACATAGTACTCCATACAGTATTTTGGACACCGCATAGTCCTCCATACAGTATTATGGACACCACATAATACTCCATACAGTATTATGGACACCGCATAGTCCTCCATACAGTATTATGGACATCGCATAGTACTCCTTACAGTATTATGGACACCGCATAGTACTCCATACAGTATTATAAACACCGCATAGTACTCCATACAGTATTATAGACACCGCATAGTCCTCCATACAGTATTATGGACACCGCATAGTGCTCCATACAGTATTATAGACACCGCATAGTACTCCATACAGTATTATGGACACCGCATAGTACTCCATACAGTATTATGGACACCGCATAGTACTCCATACAGTATTATGGGTCCCATATAGTGATCCATACAGTATTATAGGTACCACATGGTCCTTAAATGCAGTATAATGGGCCTCATATAGTGCTCCATACAGCGCTGTCACCGGGCCCCATAGTGGCTGAGTGGTCTGCTGCCATTGGCGGTATACAACTGAGGAGAACGTTACCCACCTAACTGCATTGTGCCCGCTGTACAGTTTGGTAGAGGAGGGATAATACTAATCGACTTATCAGGGGTCGGCCTCAGCCCCTTACATGCACATGGGGTCCTGATATGTGCAGTTTCTATTCACTGATTACTAAAGAACATTGCCAAAGGCCAAAGCTAAAAAGAAATGGAGCTTAGAATTTGCTCGGATACCTTCTGACAGCAGTTACTTGTTCTTCAAGAGTCAAAATGCGAGTACAAAATGATGGCATAACAATAAATTGTCGCATTTATTCCAGGAAAATTATTTACAGAGATGAAGACGATAATGGAGAGATCTGCAGACTCTATCAGTGTTCTGATACAAGTACTGCATCAAACGCCATTAAGCATGACGGTGTGAATACATATTCTCGTAATGTACGAAAGGTTAAGAGATGAAGCAGTAATCATAAAATCAGCAGCTGTTGGCTCCCAAGCCTGACATCAATCACAGGCTGCAATCGACAAGCAACTCAACGCTACAGAAAGACTAGATCCATGGGGATGAGGGGAGGAAGAGGAAGAAGAAGGAAGGAGGAAGAAGAAGGAAGGAGGAGGAAGAAGGAGAAGAAGTAAAAGATAGGAAAAGACGGAGGAGAGAAGAAGGAAGGAGGAGGAAAGAAGGAGGAAGAAGAAGAAGAAGGAGGAGGAAGAAGAAGGAAGAAGGAGGAAGAAAAAGGAGGAGAAAGGAGTAAAAAGATGGAGGAAGAAAAAGGAAGGAGGAAGAAGAAGGAAGGAGGAGGAAGAAGGAAGGAGGAGGAAGAAAAAGTAAAAAGGAGGAAGAAGAAGGAAGAAGCAGGAAGAAGAAGGAAGGAGGAGGAAGGGGGAGGAAGAAGAAGCAAGGAGCAGGAAGAAGAAGGAAGGAGGAGGAAGAAGAAGGAAGGAGGAGGAAGAAGAAGGAAGGAGGAGGAATAAGGAGTAAAAAGAAAGAGGAAGAAGAAGGATGAAGAAGACAGAGAAAAAAGGAGGAAGAAAAAGAAGGAAGGAGGAAAAAGAAGGCGGAAGAAGGAGGAAGAAAAAGGATGAAAAGGCAGGACGAAGAAGGAAGAAGAAGAAGGAGGAAGAAGAAGGCGGGAAAAGAAGACAGAAAATCTTCGAGACTGACAAATATAAAAGTTTTCACAACTCTTTTTTTGGGAGTTTACTATCCCTTTAATTTAAGTCTATTTTTCTTTTGCTATCAAGATGTTTTTTTACGTATGCTTTGGATGCAGTTTGCTCATTTATGGCAGGATATATTTCAGGATTAGAGACCGATTTCCAAGATTAAATTTAAATATGATTAAGCAAACCGCATAGGATGGATGACTCCTCGGCCGGTGAGGACGAATACTGCTGATCCTACATAACAAGGGGTTTTATTGTATCTGCCGAGCAAACATCTATTCTTGACACTAACCTAATAGATACACAGTGGTATTAATCAAAAGCCGTTACTGGATACTCCAGGACTTTCAGTAATGGCCAATTGTTGACTGCAGCCTTTAATCCAGATGTTATGCCACAATCATCTATTGCCACCTTAAATGAGCAACCAGAACCCTGAGATACAATACCTGCTGAGCAATAGCTGCTACATAAAGTAAAAGCAACATCCCCTTTATGAAAACACATTGTGTCCCCAACACCTTCACTGCAACAAAGAGCAAGATGATAGATATTAAAGAATGTGACTTAATAATGTTAAGGTTATGTTCACCAGAGCTTTTTTTCTGAAGCCAAAACCTTTAAGGGTTATCCATTATTTGGACAACCCTTTCTCAATTTGTATGTTTGCCTCCAGTAAAATAGTAACATTGATACACTCCTCCAGTGTCAACGCCGATCTAGCGGTGTCGACACTGGCTCTCCCGGTGATAGAGTGACATAATTATGTCACACGGTCCCTGAGGCCAATCAGTACTGGCTTCCTTCTCTGTGCCTTTGGACGTATCACATACATCCAGAGGTAATGAGAAATCAGCAGCTCTCGCCTCTTCCAGATGTATGTGATTTGTCCGAAGGCAGGGAGAGGGAAGCCAAAGCTGACTGGTTTCAGGGATTGCGTGACATAATAATAATGTCAGGTAATGCCAGGAAGAACCAGACATTGATACTCACATCCAGTGTCAACGTTGATCCAGTGGTGCCCAGCCCTACAAACAATAAGGACCCCCCAGCAGTGACCAGCACTGCTGCCGTAGCACTACCCAAAAATATCAGATTTTTTTCGTTGATGTTATACTAATGGAGAACAGATTCAAGAACCCCAAGGAGCGCAAGGTCTCATTTTTGACGGTCCACCTCACTGTCCCGAATGGATCTTCAGAATGTAAGGTTTTCATAATCAAATCAAATTCCACAATGGGACTGGAAATAACTCAAGTAGTTGTCACCGATAGCAATAGACTTGACAGAATTCATTTTTTTTATTCAAGCAAAATTAGAGGGTGAATTCAGACACGAGAACACATCGACAATCACTTCTACTTCTACCGTCTCCATATCGGAGGGGAAAAGTAGTAATGTGCCGGGGCGGCCACACACGAGTACAGCGAACCTTCACAATAGAGGAGCTACGAAAAGATCTCCGCTCGTCATGCTGAGATTTCTTTGTATCACCTGGACAAGACCACAAAAAAAGAGAAATTTCTGAACATTTCCATTTGTCATATATAACAGTACAGGCAAATTTTACCCTGAGTCACCAATTACCAGATCGGGGATTTGTCACCTTAATCACAAAAGTCAAAAATGTGTAGAAAAGTTCTCTTTGCAAATATATCTACCGTACATCCATCCATCCGTCTAGATCTAGAACAATTTATCCATCAGTCTATCTCAATGTAAACTAATGTCGGTCTTGCTAGAACATTCTGGATCAATCTCACTTTTTTTCTATTTCCTGTCCGTCCCGACATATCTCTATCCATCTACCTAGTATCTATTTACTGATGTAGAATCTGCCCATCTACATCTAGATCAATGCAACGTATCTGTCCATATACATCAGTCTATCTGTCCATCTACCTAAATCGCTATATCCGTCTTGTTAGAACATTCTAGATCAATCTCACTCTTTTTCTATCTAGATAGATCTAGTAGTGATGAGTGAGCGTGCTAACCGAGCTAACGGGGGCTAACTGGGTGTCTTCAGCATGATTGAATATTATGTCCGAGTCCCCGCGGCTGCATGTCTCACGGCGGTTCGACAGCCACAACACATGGAGGGTGTAACGGGTCTGGGAGGCGGAACCTCTGAGCTACTATACAAGGGGGCGGTCCTTGTAAGGGAGCGGGTGGCGACCAGGGTAGATGGGCAGGCAGTCACAGCAGGTAACCGGGTCAGTCTCTGGATGAACGGGCAGAAGGTCACGGCAAATGGCCGGGGCAGTCTTTGGATGAGCGGGCAGGAGGTCACGGCAAGTGACCAGGGCAGTCTCTGGGTAAAGGTAGGTACGACCTGTGGTGGCTGAGCCTCCCGGTAGGGTAGCAGGCAGATAGCAGATGAGCGCTCCCAGGTGAGCGGGCGAGAGTCTCTGGAATAGCAGGCGGTCACAGCACGTGACGGCAGAACCTCCAGGTAGGCTAGCAGGCAGGTAACAGATGAGCGGGCAGGCTGGTCCTATAGACAGACTGGCGGGTGATGACAGGCAGACTGTCGAACCACTGGCTAGCAAGCAGGTAAGCGGAAAATCAGGCAGGAACAGACAGCACACTGGCAGGAATCTGGCAGGTAACTGGCAATGGGACCTGAGGACTGAAGCAGAGTAGTGAACAGTGCAACAACATTGCTCGGGCACCTCCATTTTGGAGGAAGTGCCTTATATAAGGTGAAGTCCTCCGGCCATTGGCCGGGGACTCCTTAGGACGACGCGCGCTGCCCCTTTAAGAGGGGGGTTAGCGCGCGCGCGTGCCCTAAGCACAGTGGCCGGAAAGGAGCGCGCGCTGCCAGCAGAGCGGGAGGAGGACGCGGGGCTCAGAGCAGAGGGGTGAGGGAACAGCGTCCCTGCCTGGCAGAGGGCAGGGATGCCGGCGCTACAGTACCCCCCTTTTTTAGGCCAGAGAGAAATTTAGCTAGGATGAGAGGGGCATGGATGTTCTCCCGAGGCTCCCACGTTCTCTCTTCAGGACCAAACCCCTTCCAATCTACTAAAAAATAGGTCTTCCCTCTTACCCTTTTGGTGGCCAAAATATTTTCTACCTCAAATTCGTTTTCAGCTGAAACCGGAGCAGGAGGCGTACCTGTAGACTTCGAGAAAGAGTTAAGTACCACCGGTTTGAGGAGAGATACATGGAAGGAGTTAGGGATCCGCAAGTTGGCCGGAAGTTTCAATTTATAGGCCACCGGGTTGATCTGACTGATGACCTCCAGAGGACCGATGAACCGAGGACCTAACTTATAGGAAGGAATCTTGAGTCGGACATACTTGGACGAGAGCCAGACCTTATCCCCAGGACGGAATTGAGGAGGATCCAGATGTTTTTTGTCAGCATGTCTTTTCATACGCTCGGATGACAGAAGAAGTGCGGACCGGGTACTCTCCCATATGGAGGAAAATTTGTTAACGAGATTCCGCAGCCGGATTGTCCACTGAGGTGGAGACGGGAAATGGGATCCGAGGATGCTGACCGAAGACTACAAAAAACGGGGATTTGGAGGAAGATTCGCTCTCATGATTGTTGTAAGAAAATTCGCCCATGGCAGGAGATCCACCCAATCAGAATGGTGGGCATTAACGAAGTGCCGGAGGTAACTGGTCAGGATCTGATTGATCCGCTCCACTTGACCATTGGACTGTGGGTGGTAAGCGGAGGAGAGGTCCAGGGTGACGTCTAACAATTTACAAGTGGCTCTCCAGAAACGTGAGGTGAACTGTACCCCTCGGTCCAACACGATGTGACGGGGCAGGCCATGAAGACGGAAGATGTGGTGGATAAAGTCTTTAGCCAGCTCGGGTGCAGACGGGAGGCCTGGCAGGGGAATAAAGTGAGCCATCTTGGAAAAGCGGTCAGCGACCACCCAAATGACCGTATAACCAGCAGAGACGGGGAGGTCAGTTATGAAGTCCATGGCTATATGCTGCCAGGGGGCAGCGGGTACAGGAAGCGGAAGAAGGCGACCGGCAGGCAGGTGTCTCGGAACTTTGTTGCGGCCACAGGAGGCACAGGCAGCCACAAAGTCTATTACGTCCTTGTGCAGGGTAGGCCACCAGTAATGCCGGGAAATAAGCTGGAGGGTCTTTCTCTGACCGGCGTGGCCAGCTAGTTTAGACGAATGACCCCAGTGTAGGATCCTCTCCCGATCGGGTACCGATACGAACGTCTTACCGGGAGGGAGACGGTTTAGACTCACGGGAGCCACCTGCATGACTCTGGCGGGATTAATGATATGTTTAGGTTCCTCCTCGAGATCCGACACCAGGAAGGATCGAGACAAGGCGTCCGCCTTGATGTTCTTGTCAGCCGGGCGAAAATGTAGAATAAAATCAAAGCGAGCAAAAAACAAGGACCACCGGGCTTGGCGCGGGTTAAGTCTCTGGGCATGCTGGAGGTAAGCCAAATTTTTGTGGTCAGTGTAAATAATTACCGGATGAAGAGCCCCCTCGAGTAGGTAACGCCACTCCTCCAATGCCAGCTTGATGGCCAGTAACTCTCGATCTCCTATGGAATAATTGCGCTCAGAAGAGGAGAAGAGTTTGGAGAAGAAGCCGCAAGTTACCATCCTCCCGGAGGATGATTTTTGAGTAAGTACCGCTCCGGCTCCAGAGGAGGAAGCGTCAACCTCCAGGAAGAACTGCTTGTTGCCGTCCGGGCGATGCAGCACTGAGGCGGAAGAGAAGGCTTGTTTTAAGGAAAGAAAGGCCTCCTCTGCTTCGGGTGTCCACTCTTTGGGGTTAGTGCCCTTACGGGTGAGAGCGGAAATTGGGGCGGTCCGGGAAGAGAAGTGCGGTATGAAGAGGCGGTAATAGTTAGCGAAGCCCAGGAACCGCTGAATGGCCTTCAATCCCTCCGGTCAGGGCCATTTCTCAATGGTGGACAGTTTCCCTGGATCCATTCGTAGGCCGGTCTGAGAAATAATGTAGCCCAAAAATGGAAGCGAAGTCTGCTCAAAGAGGCACTTCTCATATTTAGCGAAGAGGTGATTCTGCCTGAGCCTGAGCAGAACCTGACGAACGTCCCTCCGGTGAGTCTGGAGATCTCGAGAGAAGACCAAGATGTCGTCCAGGTACACCACTATGCAGGAGTAGAGAAGGTCCCGGAAGATGTCATTGACCAACTCTTGAAAGACGGCGGGAGCATTACAGAGACCAAAGGGCATCACTAGATATTCGTAGTGGCCGTCCCGGGTGTTGAAGGCAGTCGTCCATTCATCCCCCTGACGGATACGGACTAGGTTGTACGCCCCACGGAGGTCCAGTTTGGTGAAGATTCTAGCCCCCCGCAGACGATCGAATAATTCTGGAATGAGCGGAAGGGGGTACTTATTCTTCACCGTGATCTGGTTAAGGCCTCTATAGTCTATACAGGGACGGAGAGAGCCGTCCTTTTTTTTTACGAAAAAGAAGCCTGCTCCCGCCGGGGAGGTAGATTTCCGGATGAATCCCCTGGCCAAATTCTCCTCGATATATTCGGACATCGACCGGGTCTCAGCAGCGGACAATGGGTAAATACGCCCACGGGGAGGCGTAGTACCGGGTAACAGGTCGATAGGACAGTCGTATGGTCTGTGAGGAGGTAATGTTTCTGCCTCCTTTTTATTAAAGACATCCGTAAATGACCAATAGGGAATCGGAAGTCCAGGTAGATTATTTGGGGTAGGAGAAGGACGGACGGGATGAACAGGAACCAAACACGTCTTATGACAATCCTGTCCCCAGCGAAGAACCTCTCCGGTCTGCCAGTCGAGCACGGGTGCATGTCTCTGGAGCCAAGGTAGACCTAGTAAGAGGGCGTGAGAGAGTCCAGGCAGAACATGAAAAGAGATGCTCTCAGAATGCAGCATTCCCACCTGCAGAGTTATGGATTCGGTGATGAGTTGGATGGGACGTGGTAAGAGACCCCCATCCACAGCAGCGACAGATAATGGTGCAGCCAGAGGTTTGGTGGGAATGCGGTATTTTTCTACCAGGGACTGTGAAATAAGATTCCCGGCTGCTCCGGAGTCAAGTTGGGCTAGTTTGAAATAACGGTTCTCCCCGCAGAGAATTGAGACTGACAGCAGCAGAGATGGAGAGGATTTATCCTTGTCTAGGTCGACCTCTCTGAGCGAACCTAGACACAGGCGTTTCCCGACCTCTCCGGGCAGGTACGGATCCGGTGCTCCTTACTGCCACAGTAGAAGCAACTCCCCTCGGCACAGCGTAAGTCCTGACGGGTTTTGACCATCTTGGTCTGATCGACCTGCATAGGCTCAGGAGAGTGTAATTGGGGAGAAACGAGGGGAGTGACGGGTTTCTGAAACGTAGGAGCTAGACGTGGAAACCTCCTCTCACGGGTGACCTCTTTGGCCTGCTCCTGGAACCGTAGGTCAATCCGGGTGGCAAGAGTTATTAGGTCATCGAGAGTGGTAGGAATGTCCCGACCGGCGAGTTCATCTTTAATACGACCGGACAGACCCTCCCAGAAGACAGATACCAGAGCGTCGTTATCCCAGGCCAGCTCCGAGGCAAGGGTACGGAACCGTATGGCATATTGGCCCACGGTGAGACTTCCCTGACGGAGGCGTAACAGAGATGATGCGGATGAGGTTTTCCGTCCGGGTTCGTCGAAGACTTTCCGGAAAGCCGCGAGAAAGGCAGACAGGTCGGACACCAGGGGGTCTCCTTTCTCCCAAAGAGGATTTAGCCAGGCCAGGGCCTCCCGGTGAGATGGGACATGATGAAGGCAATTTTGGCCCGGTCGGAGTTAAACTGGTGGGACAGGAGTTCAAAGTGCAGGGTGCACTGATTAATGAAGCCCCGAGCCTGAGCGGGGTCGCCTCCGAAGCGAGGAGGCGCAGAAAGCGGGGGGCCGGGACAGGAAACCATGGAATTGGGGAGCAGCGGAGCTGCTGGATTGCGAGTCATGGCACCAGCGGTGGTTGCCGGTGGAGCAGTCAGAGTGTCCAGGCGAGAATTGACTTTCCGCAGGTGACCCAGGATGGACTCCTGTTGGGACCTCTGACGGGACAGTTCATGACACAGGTCCGAGATCGAGGGAGCTTGGGTGCCACCGGGTTCGTAGGCCCGAGCAAACTGTAACGGGTCTGGGAGGCGGAACCTCTGAGCTACTATACAAGGGGGCGGTCCTTGTAAGGGAGCGGGTGGCGACCAGGGTAGATGGGCAGGCAGTCACAGCAGGTAACCGGGTCAGTCTCTGGATGAACGGGCAGAAGGTCACGGCAAATGACCGGGGCAGTCTCTGGATGAGCGGGCAGGAGGTCACGGCAAGTGACCGGGGCAGTCTCTGGGTAAAGGTAGGTACGACCTGTGGTGGCTGAGCCTCCCGGTAGGCTAGCAGGCAGATAGCAGATGAGCGCTCCCAGGTGAGCGGGCGAGAGTCTCTGGAATAGCAGGTGATCACAGCACGTGACGGCAGAACCTCCCGGTAGGCTAGCAGGCAGATAGCAGATGAGCGCTCCCAGGTGAGCGGGCGAGAGTCTCTGGAATAGCAGGCGGTCACAGCACGTGACGGCAGAACCTCCAGGTAGGCTAGCAGGCAGGTAACAGATGAGCGCTCCCAGGTGAGCGGGCAGGCTGGTCCTATAGACAGACTGGCGGGTGATGATAGGCAGACTGTCGAACCACTGGCTAGCAAGCAGGTAAGCGGAAAATCAGGCAGGAACAGACAGCACACTGGCAGGAATCTGGCAGGTAACTGGCAATGGGACCTGAGGACTGAAGCAGAGTAGTGAACAGTGCAACAACATTGCTCGGGCACCTCCATTTTGGAGGAAGTGCCTTATATAAGGTGAAGTCCTCCGGCCATTGGCCGGGGACTCCTTAGGACGACGCGCGCGGCCCCTTTAAGAGGGGGGGTAGCGCGCGCGCGCATGCCCTAAGCACAGTGGCCGGAAAGGAGCGCGCGCTGCCAGCAGAGCGGGAGGAGGACGCCGGGCTCGGAGCAGGGGGTGAGGGGAACAGCGTCCCTGCCTGGCATAGGGCAGGGACGCCGGCGCTACAGTGGGATTCCCGGTTTGTTAGACAATCCCTGCATGTGTTGCGCCTGTCGAACAGCCACGAGACATGCAGCCGCGGGGACTCGGACATAATAATCAAGCACCTTATCCCAGAACGTTCCCTCATCACTAATATCTAGCATTCGTCTTACATCTATCTAGGAGCCATTGATCTATCGCATTATCTAATATCTGTCCCAATCTCTCATATCGATCATTTATCTATACCCATGTATCTCCATATGGCATCCGTCTATATCTACATCAATCTATCTATATTAATCAACAGTCACACGTGGACATCATCACTTCCGCTACTGATAGAATTATGAAAGTGGCTGTGCTGGAGCGGACGGCAATGCACGAGGAAGGTGACGCTAAGCCAAAATTGAAACATTGTGAAAACCCCCATTAACAGTCTATGATGGCATTACTTGGGAATAGGTCCTGCTATATGGACTCTTTAAGGAAGTATTATTTGGGAATAGTTTTATTTAGACACTATATGGCAGTAATATCTGAAATGTATAGGTAACTATTATATTGTTACTTTATGGCAGTACTATGTGGGCTGTGTGTGACATTATCTAAGCACTATATGGAGGTACTATGTGAGCTGTATATGACAGTATTATCCAGACACTACATGGCGATAATATATCAGCTGTATATGATATTATCTTGGTACTGTATGGTAGTATTATGTGGACAGCATATGGCAGTATTATTGCCACATAAGGTCTGGATAACACAGCCCACGTAACACCAACATCAAATGTATAGACAATATTGAGATATACATTCCACATCATACCGCCATATAGAACCAAGATAATACTGCCATATATACACACATAGGACTGTCAAATAGTGCCAAGATAACACTTTCAAGTACAACTCACCAAAATAAAAAACTTGGAAAAAGTCGTGGGCCAACCTTGATATCTAGATAGATGAATCTTTTCATATGGATACAAATTTAAAAGGGTTTGTCAAACAACCAATTACACTTTAATAAATGTTATAAAATAACACATTAGCCTCCACACACACGGCATGATGACCCTACTGTACCCCTTAGCAAAGTATGATGACCTTAACCCAGTATTATGCCCAATTGTGATCCTCACACAACCCTCCATACAGTATAATGGGCCTCTTGTAGTCCCCCATACAGTATTATGGGCCCATATAGTCTTTAGAATAAACTGGGCTCACATATTCCTCCATACAGAATAATGGGACCCACACAGTCCTCCATATAATATAATAAACCTCACATAATCCTGCATACAGAATAATGGGTCCCACATAGTCCTCCAAACAGAATAATGGTCCCACACAGTCCTCCATATAATATAATAAACCTCACATAATCCTCCATACAGAATAATGGGTCCCACATAGTCCTCCATACAGATTAATGGGTCCCACATAGTCCTCCATACAGAATAATGATCCCACACATTCCCCCATATAATATAATAAACCTCACATAATCCTGCATACAGAATAATGGGACCCACATAGTCCTCCAAACAGAATAATGGTCCCACACAGTCCTCTATATAATATAATAAACCTCACATAATCCTCCATACAGAATAATGGGTCCCACATAGTCCTCCATACAGAATAATGATCCCACACATTCCCCCATATAATATAATAAACCTCACATAATCCTGCATACAGAATAATGGGACCCACATAGTCCTCCAAACAGAATAATGGTCCCACACAGTCCTCTATATAATATAATAAGCCTCACATAATCCTCCATACAGAATAATGGGTCCCAAATAGTCCTCCATACAGAATAATGGTCCCACACAATCCTCCATATAATATAATAAACCTCACATAATCCTCCATACAGAATAATGGGTCCCACATAGTCCTCCATACAGAATAATGATCCCACACAGTCCTCCATATAATATAATAAGCCTCACATAATCCTGCATACAGAATAATGGGTCCCACATAATCCTCCATATAGAATAATGATCCCACACATTCCCCCATATAATATAATAAGCCTCACATAATCCTGCATACAGAATAATGGGACCCACATAGTCCTCCTTATAGTATAATGGCTCCACACAATCCTCCATATAATATAATGAGGAGAGCAGTGCCATATTCTTGGGCCAAATATAATAACCCTGCAGGCCGCAGGCCAGATTTTGCCTGTGCGACAGAGTTTGACAAGTGTGCCATAGATATTATGTGGGATGGATATGACAATTATATGGTCAATTTATGGCAGTATTATGTGGGCTGTATGTGACAGTATTATTTAAGCACTAAATGGCAATAATATGTCAGCTATATATAACAGTATTATCTTGGCACTATAGGGGATGATATATGGCAGTATTATTGCCATATTGTGCCTAGATAATGCTTCCGCAAACAGCCCATATAATATGGTCGTATACTGCCTAGATAATATTGCCATATACAATCCACGCAATACTGCAATATAGAGTTCATATAAAACCACCAAGAACCAGAATAATACTGTCATATACAGCTTACTTAATACAGATATATAATGTCTAGATATTCATTGGGACGTAAATAGCAGTATTATATTGTCACTATGTAATAATATTACATCATCTGTATATGACGGTATTATCTTGGCGCTATCTGGTAGTATTATGTGTGTTGAATATGACGGTGTTATCTTAGGGCTATATGACGGCATTATGCGTGCTGTGTTTGGCAGTAATATCTCGGTGCCAGTAGCGGCAGAGTGATGTCGCCCCAGAAACCGTGCTCAGAGAAGCCCACCCGGAGCCACGATACTGTGTGCTGTATCAGTGTGCGCAGAGCCGATACAGTAAAGCCCCGCATTACAGCAACGAGACACAATCTCCCTGCACTACCACTCTATGTTCTGTACACCACAGGTGGCTTTAAGCCTGCGGTTCACAGAACAGCAGGTGATGAGCCGGCGTAAGCTTACAGGACTTCAGAGTCCCAGCGCAGTGACGTCATCGCACTGCGCCGGGACTCTGATGTGCTGTCCGTGTGCGATGACAGTGCATTGGTCTACCCGCACTTTGTGGGGAGGACTCACCAGGATACTGGATTATGGGGAGTATATGACTTTTTTAAATGTTATTTAAAACGTGTAAATACAATGTGGGGGCATCATAAAGTATGGGGGACCCTCATACATTGTAGGGACTTCTGTGGGGGGCCCTTATACAGCGTGGGAGATAATGCAGGGTCCATTATACAGCACTGGAGCTAATGTGGGACTATTATACAGCATGGGAGCCATTATACAGCATTGGAGCTAATGCGAGGCCATTATATAGCATGGCAGCTAATGTGGGGGCCATTATACAGTCAGGAGCCTACCTTGGGGGCCATTATGCAATGTGGGAGCTAATGGGCGGCAATTATACAGTTTGAAGGCTACTGTAAGGGCCATCACACACTGTGCGGGCCATTATACAGTGTGGAAGCAATTGTGGGGGTGCCGCCCTAAACTATGGGGACTACTTTGGGGGCTATTATACAATGTGGGAGCGGATGTGAGGGTTATTAAACAGTGTGGGGGCCACTGTGAGGGCACAAAGGAGACATTTTACTATGTAAGGGGCACAGTGGGGGCATTACTATGTGGGGATCATTATTGTACCCCACAGCAGGTGCAATAATAGGGACACATACGGCAGCAGCGGCTCAATATTGGGGTATCAGCAGGATGAGGAGTTTGTGCAGATTGCGAATAGATGGGGACGGTGCAGGACATGTGAGAAGTCAGATCTGTCTGTGCTGTAATCTCTGCAGACGAGTCCTGGCTGGAGAAGTTGTCATGTCGGTCTGGGCCAGATGGAAAAGATGGGGAAAAGGAACAACTCCACCAGAAAGAACATCTGTACTGTAATTGCTCATGTGTTCTGCAGGACTGGTATCTACTACTATATGGCGGTAATATCAGTGCTGGTCTTTGTGTAGAGATTTTATTTCTGTTACAGCAGGGTCATCTGCTGAGGTTCCCCTATACCAGTGTTTCCCAAGCTCCAGTCCTCAGGGCCCCCAAAACGTCATGTTTTCAGGATTTCCTTACTATTGCACAGGTAATAGAATTATTATCAATTACCTCAGTCTCTCACGCCAGTCCAATCCTAATGAGATCCTGAAAAAATGATCTGTTGGAGGCCCTGAGGACTGCAGTTTGGGAAACACTGCCCTATACCCACAATTAGGGTGCACCACCATAGTTGTAATCAAGGTTACCGGTTAGGCGTCCACTGAAACGTTCCGCCCCCACTGAGCTGGACCCCTAGCTACGCCTCTGCTCCATGCTATATAGTGCCATTATGTGGGCTGTATACGGCAGTATTATCTTGGCACTATAAGGCAGTATTTGGTTGGCTATGCATAGTAAATCTATTGTAAAGTACAGGCTAAGGAAAAAATGGCAAGTGGAGGGGGGTCCCGCTTTGCTTGTTGCACATACCCTATTAAACCGCTCCAGGCAGAAATCGGTCCAAAATTCCCAAATATGATTAAATAATAAATAAACGTTTTGTCAATTTATTTGGCCAGGACACAAATCCTATCCAGTAAGTGTTACACCACAACTTTCCTGTCTGGAGGCTTTTATCAGCATTTCCCATTCATTACGCGGAGTCTAAAGTCACCGAACCACAGGTGATTATAAGCCACTTTTCACCTCGGCTTGAAGTCCCGGATTTCTTAGAGGAGTGGAGCGGTCCTGCTAAGTGTACGCGCTAATTTTATGCTTATTAATTTGGCTCTTGAGTAAAATGCCTTCCAGAGGTAATCTCAAAAAATGTAATAGCAGAAAACAGTGTAAGTGCTCGGCGCGGTACATCACTAATTGTACAAGTGGCCACAATCAAACTTTCGGCAACTTACGCCTCTGAAGTGTTTAGTAACTCTGAGTGCATCATACCATTATATAACTTCTTAATGCTTTAGCTGACAGCAATGTATATAGTAAAATAAGTAATATTCCCCTTACCGATCCGTTGCTGTTCCTATTACACCGCCTCCCAAGTCCTCCAATAGTTCGCCTGGACAGACCGGTGACTGGTGCAGCCAAGGACTGACTACCTACAACAGTCACATGTCTTTGTGGACCAATCAGAGTTCAGGGGCCGGCTCTGTACCTCTCGATCCATCCGGAATGATGCGTGTTGGCCAATGATTGAGCAGGAACTTTAAGGCTATGTGCACACGTTGCGGAATTGCCATGGAAATTTCCGCGGCAATTCCGCACCTCCCTGCCGCGGGAAATACGTATATTATAGGTATGCGTATTCCCGCTAAAAACTAGCGTTTTGCAAGCGTAATTAGCTTGTAGAATGCTAGCGTTACAAGCGATCTGACAGGGTGGTCACACGAGTCAAACAAGTGTTTGAGTCGTGTGACCAACTTTTTACTATTGATGCCGCCTATGTCGCATCAATAGTAAAAAGATCTAATGTAAAAATAATACAAAAAATAATAAATAATGATATTCTCACCTTCCGGCGGCCCCCGCAGCTTTCCCACCTCTCAGCGACGCTCTCGGCCAATCGCGTTCCTAGGCGTCCTTTGCGACAATCATCCCGATGACGTAGCATCACGCGAGACCGCTACGTCATCTGGGTGATCTCGCAAAGCATCACTGGGAACGCGATTGGCGGGAGCGTCGCTGAGAGGCGGGAAAGCTGCGTGGGACGCCGGAAGGTGAGAATATCACTATTTTTTATTTTAATTATTGTTTTTACATGGATATG
Source organism: Oophaga sylvatica (assembly GCA_033576555.1). Lineage (NCBI taxonomy): Eukaryota > Metazoa > Chordata > Amphibia > Anura > Dendrobatidae > Oophaga > Oophaga sylvatica. The sequence goes on from JARQOD010000009.1 coordinate 52,335,022, forward strand.
GTACCCAGGGCCTGGAGGAGAGTCTCCTCTCCTCCAGACCCTGGGTACCATCCGCACATGAACCGCTTACTTTGCGCATGGCGGGCATAGCCACATGCGGAAAGTAATCGGTTCAATGCATTCCTATGGCGGCGGAATCGCCGCGGTTCCGCAAAAAAGAATGAGCATGCTGCGGATTCTCCCGCGATGCGATTCCGCCGCGGAAAAACCCGCAGCATGTGCACAGCATTGCAGAATCCCATAGGCCATAATGAGTTGGATTGTGTAAGCGGTTTTGCCGCGGTTTCGTGGCGTTTCCGCCGCGAAAAACCGTGGCAAAACCGCTAGGAATCCGCAACGTGTGCACAGGCCCTAAAGACGGAAAGGGATCCCGAAAAATATCGGAATGAGACTGGCACCGGATCGGTAAGGAGACTGGATAATCCAACTAATAAGGGACCTCTACATTTACATCCAGACAAAATGGAGTTTAAATGAAAGAATCCCATTTAAAGGGGGATTCCACTTTTAACTACCGCTCGTGAATTATTCCCATATGCCAGGAGGTCAGTCAGCTAGGACTCCCAGAATGAAGATTGTGGAATAATTGTGTCCATTACAGATTAGACCTAAAATATAATATCAGTTAATATCAAGGGCATAACGGTAACGCATGGGACCCTTAGAGAAAGGAGACCTATTTTTGTTTGGATCCCCCTACCTCTCCGCTTTGCCAAGACTCCCCTAGAGAAACTACATAGCGGGAACTGGTACAAAGCACAAAATATTTTAGGGGTGGTGCGTTTTGGAGTCTATTGCAAGACCCCTATTACGTTCTTCCTAGCTTTCCTCCAATCAGCAGAGACAAGGGTCATGTACCCCATAATTTATTTTTTAAAGGGGTTGTTGAAGCATAAAACACCACTTCAATTTTCATCTACTGTCTATTGCAGTCGCAGAAGTGTAAAGTACTAAAAATGTATTGAAAGGGAATCTTGTCAGTGGGATCAACCCTCCTAAGCCGTCTATATGGGCATGTAGGTCATAAAAATGTGAATAAAATGATACCTTGATATCTGTAATCTGATGTCTCATTTCCAAGCAATCAACATTTTTCATAATATGTAAATGAGCTGCTAAGATCTATGGGCTGGACATCGATCTCCCTGAGACTCCGCCTATAAAGCTTATTTTAAACTATAGGGGATGGTTACCAGTGTAAGACACATAATGACTTGACAGTCTGCTCTCCTGATCTACATGTTTCACACTATAAGCTCTGGAGGCAGATTATCTGAGAGATCTATGTCTGGTCCATAGATCCTAACAGCTCATTTACATATTCAGAAAAAAGTGGATGTCTTGAGAATAAGACATCGAATATTATTAATGACCCCAAAGATAACGTTCAACAATTCAAAAATGTTCCCATTCCCTAATATTTCAACTATTTTCAACTACAAGTAATGATTGGGGCTGATTTATTAAAGGACACAAAACACGTAATAAATGTGGATAATTTTTAGACTGTACTAAAATCAGAAAATTAAATCTAAACTTCCTATGAGCAAATTTTTTGGCTCAATTTGCAATTTTTTTAGCACTTAGTTTATGTAACAAAAAGGAGCAATCTGCTTGATAAACTTGAACTACTGCTTTTAATGATTATCATTTACCATCACACGTAGAAAATAGACTATTGTAGGATTAGAAACTTTGAGGAAACAAGATCCTAAGGCTATGTTCACATGGAGTTTTTTTGGACCTGATCCTTTTCAAAAACTACTTAAAGTTTATCCACACAAAAAGGCGCCGGTTCATCAAGACCGGTTATTTTCTCACCGGTCTTTATAAGGAGGGTCGTGGTGGAGTCAGATGCTCCAGATTCATGAAGAAGTAGTCGCCTCTTTATGAGCCAGGAGCATCTGACAAGTGGCGTGTGCCTCAGAGCGCCATTCCAGAAATCTTAAGATTTCTGGAGGAGTGAACACCACAGCTTGTCATGACATAAACGAGCTGTAGCATCACGCCAAACGTCGCGCCCCAACTGTGACCATTTTGACAGAGTTGGGAGAAACTGGTGTGAAAACGCCAAAGATGCAAAATTTTGGTGTTACTCTAATTTGAGTCCAAATTTTGTGACTTTTTAAAGGGTTTACAACACTTTTTTTTTAGCATAAAAGCTTTGATGAATGCTGAGTTTTCTGAGCAGAAACTTGACCAGAAACTCTCAACAGTTTTAAGATTTGGAGAGTTTCCACTCAGTTTCTGCTCCAAAAACCGCAGTGTGTATGTACAAAGCCTTAGAAAAGTTTTTTGGGTATGTGAAAACAAAGTCATTTTGCTGAACTTTTGGAGCGGAAATGCAAAGATTTTTAGAAGTTTTGAGATTTAGAGAAGGATTTGAGAAAAGTTGAAACGTGCTCAACTTCTGTCCCTATCATATTTACCTTGTTCCCCTGAATATTCCATTTTTTGCTTTTGTTTTTTTAAATCCGGTGTACGGTTCTAGAGATATGTTGTTTTTTTTTTATTGCAAACATTTATGGTCTTTACTAAGGGTAAGGGGGATGTGGCTCACAGGGTAAATATATAGTGTCCTAAAGACACGCCCCTGAGGATCCTGAAAGTCACGCCCCTTTGTAAAGACTTGAAAAATTTGTATGAAATAAAAAGGCCGATATCTCTGGAACCATATGGCGGATTTAAAAAAAAACAAAAAAAACAGAACTTTCAGGAGAACTGCGGGAATAAAATAGGAGCCTAAACTGGTAACTTTTGATCTTGTGACTGGTTCTCTTTAATGAGATTCAGACCTTGAGTATCTTAAAAATATTTAGTCTATGAGAATTAGGTAGAATTTCCCTTTCAGTAAGAGGCGTAAGAAAAAGAGAATCCAAAACAAGGGGTCCTTACACTCTCTAAAGGGCTTGGACCTTTATTGGCACTTCTGGAGATTCCCACCACCTTACGTAAATCAGTGATCCTCTATGTAACAAATTTCAAGAATTAAAATGTTAGTTTGTGCACCTATAGATCAATGAGGCCACATCATCGGAACAGATTCAAAGTAAAAGATTCGATAAATTGTAAATATAACTAATCATAATAGGGATACAAAACGTAAAATTCACAAAAAAAACAATGTATACGCTACTTCTGGCTTTACTTACAAGACAGAACCTATAAAATACCCCCCATACACACACACAGGTTTACTAATGAATTCAGCAGTGTAAAAAGCCTAAGGCACCTAAAGGGGATGTGACAGGAGCTAAATAGGCACTTAATAGGCAGCCGGCTATTTGCATAATCTGAAGATTTACTGTATTACATAGAAACATACACAACATGTCTCTTGGCAAAGAAGCTTTACATCTTAAATTAGCAAGTCAAAAGATCTGTTTCTGTGCTGACACCATATAATGTCAAATAAATGCTGGCAGACGATCAATAAGTCAATGCTGCAATCTGTAATCTGAATAAAATAGAAGTGCAATCTCAAAACATTACAATATAATAATTTTTCACGAATGATAGAAAAGTTCTAAATAGTTCAGGTAGTTGCATAATGTGCCAGTCCTCACTGGTCACCATGCTTCGAAGAGGAATAATACTGGTCCTCTAGCCTTTCTAACGCCCACACGTTTTGCTAAAACCATAAAAACCAGAAGATGATCTAACTTTTTATATATATATATATATATATATATATATATATATATATATATATATTATACACACATATATATATTATAGGCCCCCCAAAAATGCAAACTACCCCAGTAGTTGTAGGAGGTGTCAGCTTGTGAGCAGGCCCCTCATTCCTCTTAGTATCTGTTTTGATCTAGGTGTTTATTGTTATGCTGTAACGTCTATTGTCTGTACAAGTCCCCTCTGTAATGTAAAGTGCTGCGGAATATGTTGGCGCTATAGAAATAAAATTATTATTATTATTATTATTTCCTTTCCTGCTAATCTTCAACTTTTTGTTTTAAAGGGGTTATCCAGCCTTAGGCAACAAGTCTGTAGTCACTCTATTGATAGTGATTGCAGACTTGTGAATCCTCACAGTGCACCCACTGCGCTCTGTGAGGATTCTCCAGTTCCGGAGCTGGGAGCGGCGGGCATGTGACCGCAAGTACGGTATATAATTTTCATACATGCGGTCACATGTCGACTAGACGTGCGCAGCCTCACTCAATGCAAGTATATTGAGCGAGGCTATACACGTCTAGTCAGAATGTGACTGGAAGTATGTAAATCACATACTTGCGGTCACATAACCGCCCACTACTGGGGTTGGTTCCAGAGAATCCTCATGGTGCGCATTCTGAGAATTCACAAATCTGAAGTCACACTGAGTGACTGCAGACTTGTATTCAAAGACCAGACAACCCTTTTAGAGGAAATCTGTTGTAAGATTCATTTTCCCCGAACCACTGATTGCATTATTGCGGTCTTGTGGGTTTTACTCTGACAAGCTGTGGTATTTCACAGAAAACATACTTTGAAAAGCTGGACGGGAACTGTGCGTCTAGTAGGACTAGTCCAAGAGGCTGGTTCCCATTGGCTTCACCCACCCACTCCCCTTAACTGATGATCTATGTGCATGAATCTCAAAACTGTTCCCTTTAAAGCCTTATCTTTCCCCAAACTAAACTGGACCCTCACTGTTTCACGCAACAATTTTGCCAAAAACATGAAAAGTTGCCCATTGAACAAATCATCCAAATCCATGTCAAGACAACAAGGTTTTCAGATCTGAGGCATTTTTTTTAGATCAAGTTCACAGTTTTTTATGTGGATTATGAATCGGATCCTCATAAGGCTAGGTTCACATCGCGTTAGGGCAATCGCTAAACTGATGCGCGAACGATGAGCCCCTAATTGTCTGTATTTTTGTGATCGCGTTAACGCATGGTTGCTGTGCGTTCGCCGTAACGGACCCGAAAACGTGGTAGTCAGCGTTCTAAGGTGCGTCACAAAATAACGGACCATCGCTAAAGCATGCCGATTTTGACATGCGTTAGGATCCGTTACGTTAGTGGAAGTCAATGGGTGCGTTAACGGATCCATTACATTGCGTTAGTGCCGCTTAGAAACTGATCCATTAATCGGCTTAAAAATCTACATAAAAAAAAAAACTGTGTCAAACATACCCTGGAAGTTGTTTTTTTTAACGTGGTTTTGAGAATGTCTTTGAAGCTTTCACTTGGCTTTTTGCAGACTTTTGACTTAACATGTCAAATTCTTTTGGAGGATCTTTTACGTTTTCAAAACCTCGTTGGAAAAAAAAACCTTCTATAACATTAAATATTTCCAAATGAAATAAAGAGGAAGAGCATTTATGGAGTATTTGAAGCAGTTTTCGATGTGGATTTTACAAGCGGCTATGCTTCGAAGTCCATGTGAAACAAACCTTTAGAGACCTAGAAGTTACCAAGTAAAAGAGAAGACAAAGTTGTCTTACTCAGGCAACCCTTATGTGGAGTCCAAGACAATCAGGACACGAGTTGTTATGAATAAATGATGTACAAATGTCAGCATCAAGACTCCTAAAAGATTTATATTACATTACTATATTCTTCTGATACAAACTCCAATGATTTTCTGAGTTACATATTTCCCAAAACTATTCACAAAATGACAATGATTTCTTACCCCACATAATAATCGGATATCCACAATTATGTCCAACCGTAGAAAGTTCAAAATGTCCGTCAACAAAAACAAATCATTTTCATTAGATTTCACAGAGACAGAAGTTTTCCCCGAGACATCGAGTCAGAAATCCAGAAGCAGCAAACACGGATTCTCCAACTTTCAGAACTAGTTTACCATGAACCACCACGTGATTCATACAAAACAGAAAATAGACCAATAAACACGTTCCAGAAATGATGACCCAAGAACCACCATTATATGGACATTAATATGAGAGCTATAAAATAATTTATGCCTTGGGTTACATTGGACATTTTTTCTTAATTTGAGACCCAACAATTAATCATCTCAATAAAATATTGTTAGTTCTTGTGATGAGTCACGGATCTAAAATGAGAATGTCGTGGCCTACATCAACATAATCCTAAATTCCTTGTAGGTAAATCCCAATAAAATGGGTCTGGAAATTTCTTAAAATGAAGATAGTACATATTTTGCTCAGAGGATGTGTCAGGCATGGTATTACATGACAGTTCTGTTGCGTGTCTGGAGAGGAACCACCAATTAGATATTCCAGGATTATGAGTCATTGTTTGGACAGGGAGAAGATAATGAACCTTCTGCTACCAGAATGCGACTCATAAATGAACACAAAAATAAGCGTCAATATTTAGCCTTCGAGGGTCTTGGCTCCATTTGGACTGACCTATATTTATGCGTTAATATTTGGATTCTGTACACCAGAATGGTGTAATACAAAAAAGCAAAATGCGGGGAACGTGTTGACAGGTTCCAAATAAAAAAAAAATATATAGATCACTTGTTTGAAAATACTCATGAAGCCGGAGCAGATGGTTGTGTGGATCGGGTTAAGTCTACCGTCTACTAGGCTGTATGGCAGAATGTCAACATGCTTCCAAGGCATTGCATGCCGGGTAAGTTTCTTCACCACCTGACATTAAACTGCTTCCTCCGGATGAAACCATGTTGAATGTTTTGTGTTGTTTTTTTTGTTCTTTATGTGTACGAGTTCAACATAAAAAAACTGGTTTATTACAACAATCATTAAAAAGTCTATAAAATGTGCTTTTTTGAGGAGAGACTACAGTTCAAGGGTCTTGATAAATACAATAAGTGTTCTGGATGTATAATAAAACAAAAAAGGTCCTAAAGGCCTAAAATAAAACAAAAAAGGTCCTAAAAGAGTAAAATAAAACTAAAAGGCCTAAAGTAAAACAATGCAAAAAGACCTAAAGGCATAAAATAAAACAAAAAGGTTACGAAAAGCTTAAAAGAAAATATAAAGACCCAAAGGCCTAAAATTAATCAATACAAAAAGACCTAAAGACCTAAAATCGAACACAAAAGATTCTAAAAGCTGAAAATAAAACAAAAAGGCCTAAAATAAAACAATATAAAAAGACGCAGAGGTTGAAAAAAAGCAAATAAAAAATGACGCAAAGGCAGAAAATGAAAAAAAGGAAGAAAACCTATAAAACAATATAGACATCTATTCCATTTGGAAACTTTCTACCGTTGATATATTTTGAAATCTCGGACCATAAGTTTGAAAATTCCAACAGGTACTATGGTTAGACACAATTAGAGCACAAATGCAAATGCACAAGAGAGTCTTGCTAATGATCCAGTTTGATACAAGCAAATATATTGATAAGAATAAGGACACTTTTGTTTATAACCAACCAAAAAAAGCAAACAAAATTATAATTTTTTATTTTTAGAATTATTTTTATACTTCCATACATTAAAGACACAGCTCACCATGAAACACATTGGAGGCTGATATCTTCTACACAGGCCTCTATGTCATGCTAATATTTTGTCTGCTTCATCCTGAGACATTCCTCTCTAGATCTCATCTTTTCATTTCTAACAATAGGACTAAATTCCTAAGAAATTACGCCATGGTAGATACAGAATGGAAGGCGAAGCTTTGCAACAAAAAAAAAAAAAAAAAAAGCTAAAAAAAAAAAAAGCATAGGGATTTACCACCACAAAGGCGGATTTTTTCAAGGCGTGCAGCTAGTAAAGGGTTAATGGCCCTCCTCTACTTGCTATACTTTCTCACTGAGACCAGGAAATCTGTCAAGTGTCTCCTTTTTTTTCCATTTTGAGAGAGTTGGAAAGGGTTAACTTCCCTGCAGATAAAATAAAGCACAAAACAATGGTGCATATAATAAAAAAATAAAAAACGCTTTTTCCTTTTTTCCAGTTGAGAGATTTTGAATCTCCTGTTTTCCGGGGAAAGCGTTCGGAGACATTATACTACAGTATCCAATGAACCTGTTTCTGCAGGGGATGGTTAGTTAACTGAAGGCGGCTTGTGTTCTGCTGTGAAGCGGTGGGGGTAAAGTCAGCACAAAAGAACCCTGCACAAAAGGCCATCCTTTGCATCTCTTTCTATATCTCCATTTTCTACAGCTGAGCTGCCGCTTCATTTAAAAAAGGAATTTGTACCCTCCACCCTCCCTCCGCCGCCAACAACCATGCATTAAAAACAAAAAAAAACATGAATAAAAATGTAATTTCCTAAATATATAAATAAAAAGACCCTGCAGGGCCGTTCATCAGATCTGCAGATCTCGACGTTCTAGACGGCAAAATCTTCCTTAGATTTTATTTTTTTTTAATTTTTGCTGCAAAGGCCCTGCCAGACGGATGCTAAGGAGCAACCGAGCATTTCCACATTCAGCTGTGTATAATCTATGAAAAACATGGCTGGCTCAACGACAGATGTAGAACTACTAGACTAAGCTGCTCTGTGGTTTCGACACAAAATGACTTGTGCTCTTTATTCCCTTCCAAAACCAACCCCCTTCCCCGCCACCTCTCCTTTCTCAACAACTTATCGCTGCATACGATAACAAAAAATATTGATACGGTAGCAGTTGTAAGGCGGAAGAGAGGATCCTTGGATTCCTACCCGTAGTACAATCCGCTCATTAAGTCATTCATTCACTCATGCATCCATTCATTGCAACAACAAAAAAGGAAAGGACACGGGGCAATCGAGAAACACTGATTACCTTATGCAGACAAACTTGACGCGTTTCGGACTGTTCGGTTCTTTAGAAAATATCCAACATTTCCAGTTAATCCTTCCATAGGCTGTCGATTGCCATCTCTAACGTGCAACTGAGCAAGCACTTCCCGACAGCTGCCTCTATTATGGAGCCTACAGGCACAGTGAATTAGTCCCCCTGCCCATTTACACAGCTCAGTCAATGTGGCTTGTTGAGAGGGAGAGGGAGAGAGAAGCTTGCAGCTCCTGTCCTCTGTCCCCCTGGTGTGTGTGTGTGTGTGTGTGCATCCGCCCACCTCCACATGGTCTTAGGATAAACAAGGAAAAAATCACCCCGGCAAATCACATGATCCTGACACTCAACAGTTTCCCCCCACCCCTAGCCCAAGAAAAAAATGGCCTAAGGGTCTTTGCCTAGACCAGTTTGTTGGAGTGCAAGCCAAAAGAAAAAAAAAAAAAAGGCACAGAGCAATAATTGTAGTTGAGGCTTTTAAGTGGTTGCAAATTTATATGCAATTATATATGGCTGAGGTCATCGGATTTGGAAAACCGATAGGGAGATACGAAGAAATGCCGGGAGAACCTTTAGGACAAATATTAGGGTTAAGTAAATATAAAAAAGTAAAGCACCTCCTGCCCGGGCTGGTGAATTCGACACTGTAATAAAATAAAAGGCTTTTTTTTTATGTGTTAATTGAGAATGAACAGCTGTCAGGGAGCAGGTGAGGTGGGTTTAGAGGGAAGGTCTCTTGGTTAACGCTTAAAATATAAGCAAAGGGTGCAAGATCAGATTGAATAAAAAAAAAAAAGTTATGGGCAAAGTCAAAAATGTCCACCTGTTTCCATAATTTATTTTTTTTTCAATAATTCTAGTATGGGTGAAGGGTTCTTGAAACCAGAGGTAGAAACCTAAAGCTAGCTATATGTTAGATGGCTTAGCGATGATCCTATTTCGTAAAGATCTTTCCATGAACATGTATATTCAGATCAATTGGTGATACAGATGCCAAGACATTGGCCAATGAAGATAAACCACATGATCAATGGTGCCCAGGAGATGGACATCAGGTACAGACGACAGGATGAAATACTTCCAATAATAGTGGGCACATTCACCCAAAAATAAGGAATCACTACAAAATTTTATTGGTGATACCACCATTACCTTGATAAAACCAATGCCAAGGACTCAAACTAACATTACAATTAACATGAGAAGGCAATGTCATGACAATTACTGGAAGAGGGACACTTGGGTCAACTTAGGGTCTAAACTCCACCCTCTTTAGCTACCACAGGCCTAAGTTGGCCATAGTCTTGACAATTCTTTGTGGACACAGAGGAGTCCTGACTCCTACAACAACAAATAGGGGATTGGGCATATGGATTTCAACATGGCCAATCTTTCTCCTTGTGGGACAGAAACCACTGTCAAAAGGTGTCTGAAATGAGCTGAAAGTCCATCTAGATGGGCCAAAAGTTGCCGTACCAGATTGTAAATATGCCAGAAATTACCATGAACATGCAAAAACGTTCTTTCATTAAGCAATTCATATCCATTATGCCAGCATAAAACTGATCATTGTTGGCAGTACAATGGGCCAGTAAATGAGTGCCTATTGGCTTAATGGGTCTGAAGGCTGGCCATACACATTATACAGCTGTCGAACGATTGTTCTCTCGGCCAACAGATCTCTCTCCCTCGACCCCCAACACCATAGACAAGCATGCTTATTTTGGCTGAGCATGCACATGATCTCAATAGGTAGATGGGACCAAACAGTTGTCAGTCTTATCTGAAATGAGCAGTTGAAATTTGCTCAGATGCCTTTCGAGAGTCTAGACGCCCCCAAACACATTAGTTGGTCAACCGGTTTGGCCGATATAAATCTAATTTGTACAAGCCTAAGTGGACTCCCACCTCTCCATACTGAATATACATACTTGACTGAATGTATGGGGGGTTGTTGGCCAAATGTTGAAGATAGGTTTCGACCTGTGAGGACAAGCAGACTGTTTTCCAAAGCTTTCCGTTAAAGGAATTCCAAAATGGATGCAGGGGGGGGCTGTTGGCCAAATGTTAAAGATAGGTTTCGACCTATGAGGACAAGCAGACTGTTTTCCAAAGCTTTCCGTTAAAGGAAGTCCAAAATGGATGCACTCCAACGTGACTGATCCTACCACTTTCCCTAAAATTTCCTTCCATACAAGTAACATACTTCTACGTAAGAGGGTCTGTGGTGATGTTGGATAAGACCTTCTTGGTTGGAACTTGACAAATGCCTCCTCTTGTGTTTGTGCATTGCAGCAATAAAGTCAGTGTAAAATGTTTTCTGTAAATTAACATGTTGTTTTTCTAGCACTTTGTAGGTCCAAACAGCATCCATACCAGATGGAAAGCTAAACCTCACGTAGATGTCAACGAGCCTTTTTGGATAAACTCACACCTTTGTGTTTTGATGCAACAGTGTGAACACATCAGGAGTGCATCAAAAACACACAAGCACACATAGTAAAAGTGCTTTTTATACATTAAACTGGACTTTGTTCTCTTGAATAAATAAGGAAATTGTGTGTATGGGCAAAATAAAGGCTCAAAAGCAATTCAAAATATAGCAGTATGGTGCTTCAAGTAAAAAAAAGGAATAAAACCAAGAAAGAATAGTAGCGGTCTGATAAAAAATGAGCTTTTATGTGACACATGACACCATCACAAAGAATACATATACAGCTCTAATATTCCAGGATGACATATCATTCACCCAAGCCCATAAAAGCTTCCATGATAAGAATAGTGGATATTGCCCAAGGAGATTAGCCAGTTGGTTGTTGTCAATGCAATTAACCCAAAAAGTTGGGTTGGTCATAAGTATACTCAAGATTTTGGATTACGGCTATTTCTCTAGGCAACACCCGAAACATTCATGATTATCTGAGCTAGTATGTTTATTTCAAGAAGGCCCGCTGCTAGAGGCGCCTGCTCCTTTCATGTCAAACATACACATTTATAGCCTCGTATAAATAAATATATATAAACTCATGCAGAAACATGTGGCTTAGGTCTTTTGACCAGTTTGCATAAAGGGACAGCATCAAATGATGTAACCTCCTTAAAGTTCTTGACCCAACTAAAAAGTTTGGTTAAGTGTGTTGGTGTCCCTAGCAGAACTGGGTATTGATGTAGGCTCTCTACAGATACATCAACCATAACCTTAGATGATACTTTGGGTTGAAGATGAAACGTTGCAAAAAAAATCTTTGCATGGTGTTTGCATGTTCTCCCTATGTTTGCATGAGTTTCCGCCACATTTTCTAGTTCTCTCCCAAAGAAAAAAAATATATAAATCTCTAAACAAGGACAAGGTGTCATGTGGATGATGATAATTTCTATACTATAAACAAAAAAAGTTGAACTCTGTAGTGCTAAAGCATGTCAATATGAAATATATCAAATACGGATAGCAATACTTCTTCTGGATACTAGGAAAAAAAATGAGACACTTAGCACATAATATGGTCAATTCATGCATGCCCAGCAGCCAACGACAAGGCGGTCTCAAATTGACAATTTCTATACCGCGCTGTGGAATATGCTATAAATAATAATAAAAAATCGAAAATACCATAATGTAACTGGTAGACATGATAGACTTTAAAAGTGCACTCAAAACTAATGCACCAAGTTATGACTAGTGCCAGGTCTGGGTTGTGCACCTCTTCCTAGTGCCGTGAACGGATATCCGACACTGAGTAAGTGGGCTAAAATCCTCAAATTTATTTCAGCAACATATAAACAGCTTAGTCAGTAAAATCAACGCGTTTCCACCAGGGGTTCTTAGTCCTCTGGTCGAAAAACGTTAGTCCTGCTGAATAAGTTGTTCTGTCTTATATGTCTTGAAATAAACTTGACAATTTTAGCCCACTTACGGAGTGCCAGTTATCCTTTCATCGTTATTGTCAGACAAGCTCATGTGTCCGTGCACCTGTCTGAGGACTACACTTCAAGACTGGTGAGCGGGAATCCCTGTTGCCCATTTTCCTAGCGCCATGTCTCAAACTCTCACTTTACACGGCATAATATAAGGTAGTGGTCTCCAATCTGCCGATAAACTAGGACTTGTATTTTCAAAACAGGTTGGAGACCATTGATATAAGATATCTGTTATGTTACGGTAGCTGAGGAGTGCAGGTAAAAAAGGCAATACACCAGAGCAGTTGGAATCTATGAGATTGCAGTACCCTGACTAACCACCACAACTAGAGGCAGCCGTGGAGCGTTCCTACGATGGTCCTAGACGCCTCGTCACAGCCTGAGAAACTAACTACACCTAAAGATAGAAATAGGAAAGCTATCTGCCCCGGAGCAGAACCCCAAAGATAATAGAAAGCCCCCAAACATATAATGGCGGTTAGACAAGAGGAAATACTGACACAGAAAGAAAATAGTATGAGCAAACGCTGGGGCCCAAACTATCTAAATAGAAAAGGACAGGAAGGGTACTTACTGCAATCCCAGAAAACCCTGAAAAACACCAACATACTAATTTCAAAATCACCTGAGATCACACGACCTCTACCACCTAAATTAGTTCTCTGGTGTAACAAAAACAGCAGCCACTGAAAAAACTGCAAAAAGCAAAAGTACAAAACACAGTGGCTGGACTAAACTGAGAGGGCAAAAAGCCCCCGGAGGGGACCCAGAAGGCCCCCACAGAAGTGCAGGACAAAATGCAAAAATATAGCAAAAACACAAAATAAGAAATTGTCTTATCTGATAGCAGGAGATGCAGACACGACACAGCAGGCTACAAGGGAAACTGGAAAGAAGGATTCAGACCAGAACAATTGATCACCGGCAACCCTGATGGGAAAATGATTCCCTTAAATAAGACCAATCAGTAACACCTGATTCCCAATCCTCACTAGCACCGCTTGTAACCACCAGAGGGAGCCTCTGCTCAGAACTCATCTCAAACCCATTCACAACAGTACCCCCCCCTTGAGGAGGGGTCACCGAACCCTCATTTGAGCAACCAGGTCGGTCAGGATGAGTTCTATGATACGCACGGATAAGTCTCCTAGCATGGATGTCCGAAGCAAACACCCAAGAATTATCTTCCTGACCATAACCTCTCCATTTAACCAAATACTGGAGTCTTCGTCTAGAAAAACGAGAATCCAATATTTTCTCAACCACATACTCCAGATTGCCCTCAACCAAAACAGGGTCAGGAGGCACAGCAGCAGGAACCACTGGCTCAACAAACCTCTTCAACAAGGACTTGTGGAACACGTTATGGATCTTAAATGTCCCTGGAAGAAGCAAACGAAAAGAAACAGGATTAATAATCTCCATGATCTTATAAGGTCCAATGAACCTAGGCTTAAATTTAGGAGATGCTACTCTCATAGGAATATTCTTTGAGGACAACCAGACCAAGTCCCCCACTTTAAACCGAGGACCATCAGTCCTATGCCGGTTAGCAAACCGCTGGCCTTCTCCTGAGAGAGGGACAACCTCTCCACTACCTGGTCCCAAATCTGCTGCATACGCTCAACAACAGAGTCAACACCTGGACAGACAGAAGCCTCCGTCTGTCCTGAAGAAAATCGAGGGTGAAACCCAGAATTACAGAAAAACGGAGACATCAAAGTGGCAGAGCTAGCCCTATTATTAAGAGCAAACTCAGCCAAAGGCAAAAAAGAGACCCAGTCATCCTGATCAGCAGACACAAAGCATCTTAGATAAGTCTCCAATGTCTGGTTTGTTCTCTCAGTTTGACCATTGGTCTGAGGATGAAATGCCGAGGAGAAAGACAATTGAACACCCAGTTTAGAACAAAAAGTCCTCCAAAATCTGGAAACAAACTGGACTCCTCTGTCAGACACAATGTTCTCAGGAATGCCGTGTAAACGAACCACGTGCTGAAGGAACAACGGCACCAATTCAGAGGAGGAAGGCAACTTAGGTAATGGCACAAGATGTATCATTTTGGAAAACCTATCACAAATTACCCAGATGGTAGTCATTCTCTGAGAAACAGGAAGATCGGAAATGAAATCCATAGAGATATGGGTCCATGGTCTCTTGGGCACAGGCAATGGCATCAACAAACCACTAGAGCGAGAGCAAGGCTTGGAGCGAGAGCAAGTCCCGCAGGACTGCACAAATTCCCTGACATCGCGAGACAAGGTAGGCCACCAAAAGGACCGACTAACCAAGTCTCTGGTACCAAAAATTCCGGGATGCCCAGCCAATGCGGAACAATGAATCTCAGACATCACACTCTTTTTCCATTGGTCCGGGACAAACAATTTTCCAACAGGGCAGCGCTCGGGCCTATCCTCCTGACACCCCTCCAGAGCAAGTCTCAAATTAGGCGAGATGGCGGAAAGAACTACACCCTCCTTCAAAATAACAGAGGGATCAGATAGCTCAGGAGAGTCCGCAAGGAAACTCCTCGAGAGGGCATCCGCCTTAACATTCTTAGTGCCAGGAAGAAAGGAAACCACAAAATTAAAACGTGTGAAAAACAAGGCCCACCTGGCCTGTCTAGGATTGAGTCGCTTGGCAGATTCCAGATAGACCAGATTCTTATGGTCCGTAAGGACCACCACCTGATGTTTGGCTCCCTCCAGCCAATGTCTCCACTCTTCAAAAGCCCACTTCATGGCCAATAACTCCCGATTACCCACGTCATAATTACGTTCAGTAGGAGAAAATTTTCGAGAGAAAAAGGCACAAGGGTTACTTTTAGAGGTCTCTGGATCTTTTTGGGACAAAACGGCACCTGCCCCAATTTCAGAGGCATCAACCTCCACCTGAAATGGCAGAGAAACATCAGGCTGCCGTAGAACAGGAGCAGAAGTGAATCTCTGCTTAAGTTCCTGAAACGCAGAGACTGCCTCAGGAGGCCAATTCACCACATCAGAACCCTTTCTGGTCAAATCAGTTAATGGTTTAACAATAACAGAGAAATTACCAATAAATTTACGATAAAAATTGGCAAAACCCAAAAATCTCTGAAGAGCCTTTAATGAAGTAGGTTGGACCCAATCACAGATGGCCTGAACCTTGACCGGGTCCATTTCAATAACAGATGGGGACAAAATGAATCCCAGAAATGAGATCTTCTGTACGCCAAAAAGACACTTTGATCCCTTCACATACAGAGCATTCTGTCTCAAAATCTGGAATACAGTTCGAACATGTTTCACATGAGAGTCCCAGTCATTAGAAAAAATCAAGATATCATCCAAATAAACAATCAGAAACTTGTCCACAAAATCCCTGAAAATGTCATTCATGAAGGACTGGAAGACGGAAGGAGCATTTGTGAGCCCAAAGGGCATCACAAGGTACTCAAAATGCCCTTCAGGGGTGTTAAATGCCGTCTTCCATTCATCCCCGTGCTTAATGCGAATAAGGTTATACGCCCCCCTGAGGTCAAGCTTGGTAAACCAAGTAGCGTTTTTCACCCTGGAAAACAGGTCAGAAATCAAGGGTAACGGGTATTGATATTTCACAGTAATATTGTTCAAGAGACGATAATCAATACACGGCCTTAATGAACCATCTTTTTTGGCCACAAAGAAAAAACCGGCACCTAAGGGTGAAGAGGATGGTCTGATATGACCCTTCTCCAATGATTCCTTGATATAAGACCGCATAGCGTCATGTTCAGGTATAGACAAGTTAAAGAGGCGACTCTTAGGGAATTTACTACCTGGCACTAATTCAATAGCGCAGTCATAGCTCCTATGGGGAGGTAAGGATGCAGATTTACTTTCGCTAAACACATCAGAAAAATCAAACAAAAAGTCAGGAACATCCTCAGCCTGGGGGGAGGCAGAAAAAACAGGAGTGTTGGTATTAACACATTGGCAGCCCCAACTGGTTACAGACACAGATTTCCAATCCAAAACAGGATTATGAGACTGTAACCAAGGGAAACCCAGCACGATAATGTCATGCAGATTATATAGAACCAAAAATTTGCAGCACTCCTGGTGATCAGGTTCAACCCTCATTATCACCTGAGTAGAAAACTGGGGTTTTTCTCAGCCAAAGGGGTAGAATCGATCCCCAGTAGGGGAATAGACTTCTGTAGGGGTATCAAGGGAAATCCACAACGTTTAGCAAAATCATAATCCATCAGGTTAATAGCTGCTCCAGAATCAACGAAAGCCTGAGCAGAAAATGAGGACAGAGAGCATATCAGAGTGACAGTTAATAAAAACTTAGTCTGAACACTACCCAAGACAACTGAGCGTGCAAAACGTCTTCCCCGCTTAGGGCAGACTGAAATAGCATGAGAGGCATCACCACAGTAGAAACATAACCCATTGCGCTTTCGAAACTCATGACGCTGTGCCCCAGACACCACTCCATCACACTGCATGGGCTCAGCAGCTGGCTCACAAGGCAACACCACTCCACGCATACTTCTTCGCTCACGCAAACGTCTGTCAATTTGAATCGCTAATGACATAGAATCATTGAGACCAGAGGGGACAGGGAATCCCACCATAACATCCTTTACATTATCCGACAGACCCTTCCGGAAAAGGGCCGCCAAAGCGTCGTCATTCCATTTGGTCAGGACTGCCCACCTACGGAATCTCTGACAGTATAACTCAGCGTCATCAAGCCCTGATTTAATGCCAACAAGGCTTTTTCAGCTTGATCAGTGATATTAGGCTCATCGTACAATAACCCCAAAGCCTGAAAAAATACATCAACATCACTCAAAACAGGATCCCCAGGTGTCAGGGAAAAAGCCCAATCCTGAGGATCGCCGCGCAGGAGAGAGATGATAATTTGAACCTGCTGCGCTGCGTTTCCTGAGGACTTAGATTTTAAGGCAAGAAACAATTTACAATTATTTTTGAAATTCTGAAACTTAGCTCGATCCCCTGAAAACAAATCTGGCATGGGGATCCTAGGTTCCACAACAGGCAACCTAGCAAGATATGCAGCAATACTCTGAACCTCAGTGGCAAGCTGATCCACACGGCCAGACAACTGTGCAAACTCCATTGGGAGAAAAGATCCTCCCCAGCACCCAGAGATACAGAGGGAAAAAAAAAAAAAAAAAAAATGCAACAAACAGAAAAATATCTCTGACAACTTTTCTTCCTTCAAAATATTTTTTTTTTTTTTTCCCTTCTGTGAGTACCATACAATTTTTATGGCCGGTGATACTGTTATGTTACGGTAGCTGAGGAGTGCAGGTAAAAAAGGCAATACACCAGAGCAGTTGGAATCTATGAGATTGCAGTACCCTGACTAACCACCACAACTAGAGGCAGCCGTGGAGCGTTCCTACGATGGTCCTAGACGCCTCGTCACAGCCTGAGAAACTAACTACACCTAAAGATAGAAATAGGAAAGCTATCTGCCCCGGAGCAGAACCCCAAAGATAATAGAAAGCCCCCAAACATATAATGGCGGTTAGACAAGAGGAAATACTGACACAGAAAGAAAATAGTATGAGCAAACGCTGGGGCCCAAACTATCTAAATAGAAAAGGACAGGAAGGGTACTTACTGCAATCCCAGAAAACCCTGAAAAACACCAACATACTAATTTCAAAATCACCTGAGATCACACGACCTCTACCACCTAAATTAGTTCTCTGGTGTAACAAAAACAGCAGCCACTGAAAAACTGCAAAAAGCAAAAGTACAAAACACAGTGGCTGGACTAAACTGAGAGGGCAAAAAGCCCCGGAGGGGACCCAGAAGGCCCCCACAGAAGTGCAGGACAAAATGCAAAAATATAGCAAAAACACAAAATAAGAAATTGTCTTATCTGATAGCAGGAGATGCAGACACGACACAGCAGGCTACAAGGGAAACTGGAAAGAAGGATTCAGACCAGAACAATTGATCACCGGCAACCCTGATGGGAAAATGATTCCCTTAAATAAGACCAATCAGTAACACCTGATTCCCAATCCTCACTAGCACCGCTTGTAACCACCAGAGGGAGCCTCTGCTCAGAACTCATCTCAAACCCATTCACAACAGATATCTGTTTGAGGCCCGTTTGACACGTCAGTGTTTCGTGATCCAAGTATACACTTTGACACATGGATTGGCCCATGGGTCTCTTGACCGAAAATTGACAGCATCAAATATTTGCTATAGTTTACCTAGAATGTTCCTCTAAATGAAAACACACTCTGGTTTGGTAGGACGATGGTGACTCCAGACAGCTGTAACTTACACCTCCCAATACCTGCAGCTTCTAGTTTTATTTGGCCCAGCCTTTTCATTCTTTTCTTGTGTTGAAATTTTATTATTTTACATCTCCCAGATATTGTCACAAGTCATTTTTCGTTTGTAAAATAAAGCTGACGATTTGACAGCTGTGACAGATTTTAACAAATTAAATAATTCTCCTGGGAGAACCACAAACTCACTTCCAAAACTACAATAACTTCCAGACTGCAGAATTCTAAACTTTTCTTACACTTAACTGAACATAGTAGCGCCGGTAGAGACATCTTCACGTCAAACACTTCAAGCCAATATGATTTTTTTTAGGATTTTCTCCAGAATTTCATTGTCTAGGTTTGAGATAAGTTGAAAGGAACAGGTTACATTGTAACAACTCAAAACAAAGCCTGATAATTTGATAGGACGGTAGATGCATGAGAGGCAATGAGGCTGGATCAATTTGTCGATTGATTTATTGGATCCAGTCGTATTGCATAATTCTATAACATATAACCAGTCTTTACTTAATTGGTGAAAAAATTCATTTTAGAATCAACAATTTCACGTAGATATCATTTTTTTTTGGCCTAGATTTGAGAAAGTCAAAGGAGATGAGCCCTGTAGACTCGTTTTCAGAAGGATTGACCTCAATCAGATCATGGTATCAGCGAGTTCTATTGCCAAGTTTGTTGAAGCAGAAACTCTCCAAAAACAACGAGAATTAAAAAATCATGAGTTTTGATTGGAGAGTTGGAGGCACAATAAAAACCCCAGTGTGAAGACACCATTAGAAAGGGTTCTATTCCCCTCATCTTGGAATGTTAATTGACCACTGATCAGTTGACTTCTCGAAAGATTATGCCGGGGGAGAAAAAGATCCAACCTGTTGAATTTGATGAGACGATCCTTTTGTCCTCCAGGGGAGAAACAGCTACCAAAGTAGTCTGACAGTGGCCTTCACAGATTTCAAGTTGAGCTTCCTGTGTATGAGGAAGTCAGAAGAGATAGTGGTCAATCAATTGTTGGGGCTTTAATCAAGAAGGCACCAAAGGTTGAATTTTAGCCAACTCAATCATTTGATTCTCCACCTGTCCCTTCTGATAAACATACCTATTTGATAGGTATGAACAAACATCTGAAGTCTATGTCCAGCTTTGTTATGCCTTTACGTCTTTAAAGCTCCAGATGTGCAACCATTGTGTCCTCAGAACTGTATTGCCAGATGGGAGCCAAGAGAGTGTCCTTCTGGCTTCTCTCTGGCCAGTATCCGTTGCAATGCTTTTTGGGTCACCGATTAACAAACAACCGGAAAATCTTCCAAGCCTAGCCACTTTCGTTTGCTCAGTAAAGAGAGGTAATTTCACCCAGGTAGAAAAGTCATCCGAAGCTGTGAAAATCAGAATATCTATAGACTAAACATTTTTCCTTCAGCCTTGAAATATTTCTTGCCCCAAGGTTGCTAGAAATTATATTATTGCACGCTGATCGGAGCATAGTAACAAATATGAATTCACCTTCTAATTGTCTCCAGTGATTAACACGTGGTTAATAGTAACAAGAGCCGCGAAACACCTCAATGTGTCACCGTATACTGTATATGTTAATAACGCAAGTGGGAAAAGCAGAATTAATCTCACACAGCATTATAGGCCACATGTAATGAAATGTTTCTTCTGCTTAATACCTGACAAATAAAAGGAAAAGTGTTAATGAATAATGCTATAGACAAGGTCCGGGCACATCCGCACATCACAGGAGGACTGTGGAAACACAAGCTTCCAAGACAGTCACTCTCATGAATATGGTGGGTTCCCGATGGTGCCTCAACTGTGAACGAGCCCTAAAATTAAGGACCTTCAAGGAGTTCTCCAATACATTAAAATTAGGTCTTAAAAAATGTAAAACTATATGTACCCCAACTAAGGTTTTAAGATGATGAAGTAGTCATAAACCTCATGGGCTTAGATTAATATTTATCTATCCTTATGATACCCCACCAATATCTGGTAAGTAGGGGTCTAGATTCCAGCACTGAATAAAAGGGTTGTGGTGCTTCCCTTCAATGTTTACCCAGGTACATCACCATCCACATAGCTGTGGCTATGCCTATTATTACAACTCAGTACTGTTCAGACCCCAAACATCAAACATCCATAGTTTATAACAAACAAGGAGCTATGTTAAGAGGGATTCTCATAAGCTATGAGCACAATATTATGGGTCCATACAACATGACTACTATTAACCACAATCAGTGATATGTTTTATAGCAGCTACATGAATCATATGAACCTGGGGTTTGGAAATAACACGTTGGATTATTTGGAAAAGTGTTTTGGAGCACGCTCCGAGATCTGTGCAGAGGTCATGGTGCAGAGAGGGTAGAAGTGAGCTGTGACATCACCTATTGTAAATGGTGTATCCAGTTTTATCTATATATGTTATATTTTTTAATTGCATTTTTTTCTGTAATGATAATTAGATGATTACTGAGAAGTGGTCTCCACAAAACAGAAAAACTAAAAGGCCCCCATTCAGCCAACTGAACCCACCAATGTCAACATGCTTGCCAGTTGGCCGACGATCTAGCGTGTAACTGAGCCTCACGACTGTCCTCCGACAGGATATCAGCGGAGATAAGGATCCACCATGTCCAATTTCAGATTGATGATCCAGTGGAGTCTCTCGTAAAAGTGGGAGATAAAACAATGGTTCGGTTGACAGCTATCTAAAATGTAAGGTAGGGTTTAAGTCCGTAAGATTTCAGATATTTTTAGATATAGATCGTGACACGAAGAATAAAAAAAAAAAATTAGTAAAAAAATCTTTAAAAATATATTTAATGTAAAAGTTGTCGAATGTTAAAAATAAAAATTCAAAAAGTAAGGGATGGTTAAAAAGTAATAAAAGAAAATGGTTTACTTACACGCTCTAACCCTTGTGGCCTTGAGAACAGGCCACTCCGGTGGTCTCCTGTGATTGGCTTCACAAGTTAGATGACTGGAATGGGATATCATCAAAGGCCAATCTGATGAGGTCTTGTTTCAGGTACCTGACCGCTGCAGCCAATCACAAGACTCAACAGAACAGTATGTCATTGCTTCCAATCCTACTGAAGACCGATTTAGCCTAAGTAGATTTTTTACCATAATTTTCCCCTAAGATTTCTTTTTTTTTACAGGTGGTCAACCCATTTAAACATCAGCACATTTTCTGAGAAGTTATTCCCTCTAAGAAGAAGGAAAAAAAAAGAAAAAGTAACCACTCAAAATGATGAAGGTGTCGAAACTAGGCCGAAACTCTGGATGATATGGAACATACTAGAGCTGGTCATACATGTATGGCCATTAGATGGCTGTCAGCAGTACAAATGTTTAGTCGACAGCCGTCTCAGCTGACTCTTCCATACACAGGAGCTCTCATTTGATCGAGCGCTCCTGTGTTCTCTACGAGAAAGCCGCCAACTATCTCATCGGCCGGCGGCTTACCTCTGGGAGAACAATGCGATCGGCAGTCCTAAATCGGACATGCCTGATTGACATCTTCCCTGGCCATCATTTGGCCGGCACCTCTATACACATGATTAGACAGTCAGTCGAATCCGTCCATATCTGTGGGTTCGGGCGACATTAGTCTAATGTGTATGGCCAACTTTACTGCCTATCAGTGTTTCCCATATTGAAATAATCACATTTTTTTTTTTATAATATCCACTTTGCAGCTGCTTGTAAAATCTCTAATTTCTTGCATAACAAGCAGGTCATACAGAACGGTGTAACGTGCGGCAACGTAATGAGCATTTAACGACGATTGTTCTACAAGACTGACTTCAATAGCTCCATTTTCTACACTGATTTTCATTGGCCTCACCAAGTTATTGTAATGTAACATTCTCTTTTCCGTGATATTTAACTTAAACCATACGTTCAAAAAAAGAAAAGAAAAATATAGAAAAAAAAACTAAGTAATTACACGACTTTTGATGCGAGTCTATTGTGCTCCGAGATTTCGCCAGCATGCAGTCGAAATAAGTTCAATGGGAAACTTTCATTTAAAAAATACAGCCATTAAATATGATTTACACGCCCCGCTTCTTGGGCAAATTAACATAACAAACAATTCTTTCCTTTATTTTGCCAATTCAATTTCTACCGTTGGAACGTGCCAAGCGTAGCGAGCGGGCAACAGAAGCCGTTGGTGTGTGCCCAGAACAGGCGCAGCATGGGCAGCGATTATGCACGCCGTTCTCCAACGTCCAGACAAAGCGCTTTGACACCATTTCTGGACAGGTCATTGTGTGTTAAAAAAAAGCAAATCAATGATTAAGATTTTGCAGAGGAGGGAAACCCCAAGTATTCTTTCCCCAATGTCTTATAATATGAAAGATTTTTGAGACTTATTGCATGCCTACAGTATTTTCATCAAACCATATTATATTGCTCCAAAGGATCTTAAATAATAAAAGTGAAGCATCTTTGCACATCATTTTGATTAAAAAAAATCCATTGTTTTTTGTCTAGAGCTTCTATACAGATCTATGATGTTTCCATGGTAACAGACTACAAACAAACCATTTGTAGTCAGATACTGGGAGTCATACTGTTCATCTGTGAATTATTTCTACCCAACATATATGTGGCAGCTTACAAAAAGGGAAGGACAGATAGAAGGGAGTGTGACTGCACGATTGGGCTACTTTTTCTCAGATATTGTGCTTTTAGCTGCTTTTGTCACACTCGTGATTCATCCATACTGTCAACATTGGCCATTGTTTTCAATTTTATTTAATGAATCAATAGTACAATGAAAATAAGAAACTTTGTAATATATCTCATCAGACAAATTTGCTTCTTTCTCCTCCCAGACTGAACTTTCACTCTAAATTCAGGGTAACATTTGTAAAAACTGTATTTATTGAAGACAGATAGATGACAGTTGGTGCTCATAAAGGTCTACAGAGAGGGTAGAAGCTAGAGGTAGACACAGACATTCCGCTGCAAGGTCTTCTGAAATGTCAATTACAATTCTCCGTAGAACTTTATGAGCACCAACTGTCATCTCCTAACTCAGTAATGGGAAAGTCTGTAATCACTGAAGACACATTTTACCCCTCTATTGAGAATTTTGAGAATGAAAAATCAGTCCAGAGGCAGAAAGAATCAGATTTATCTGCTAAGATTTATTACAACGTTTCTTATTTTCACGTGTACTATTGATTTATGGGAAAAAAATAAAATGATGGTTACTCTTTCACATACTGTAACATAGCAGAAACGTCAGCCAAACCCACCAATTTTCACAAGACTGGTCACCTATCTAATGTCTTCACCAATCTACCCAAGCAGATGATGTTGGGGGGAAATATAAGGTCAGCGCACCGTTTGGATCAGCGGAACAACTGGTGGTCCAAACTGTCAATCAACTTCTGATTCTTCAGTTTTTGTCTCACAGCTACTTAATTTCCGCTGCTCAATGAAAACTAGCGTATGCTCATCCAAAACGAGCGTGCCTGTGTATGGAGAGTCCAGAAAATCAGCAGATGGAGAAACAGCTATAAAAGTTGTAAGGGCATCTGTAATGTCTGATTGTGAAATTTGACAGGTTTGCCCAAGGTTGGACAGCACAAGAAGCCAGATGGCATTATCCCCAGGTGGGAAGAGGGGGCTTGTGTGTCCCAAGATTCAATATTTGTATTTTGGCCTGCCATTGAGAACGACATGTCCCAGCAGGCAGCTGGTAGAGTAGAAGGGAGATCTCCTTGATGGGGAAGCGTAGGAGATCGGTTACCTACAGGTCTAGTATTTATTGAATTTCATCTGGCTGAGAAATGGCCTCGCTCCTCTATGTTTTATCATGAGTCACAGATTCAGGTAAATTCTCACAGTAGTCAAAGCTTTTCACCACCTCAGAAAGGAAATCCTTATCTGGACTCTTATCATTCAGTCAATTAAGGAACTGATGGAATTGCTAGTTTCTCTAGAAACCAAGTGAAAACAATCTTCACCTGGCAAAAAAAAAACAACAAAATCTCTGCATGACGCATCTCATCCCGACAAGGTAGAGCCATTTACAGGACTTTTCATTTATCTTTCCAACCTCTTGTTTCTACACTCATGAAATAATTTGATTAGGTCTTTATGGGACGGAGATGAATGTACCGTGCATCGAGAACGTCAGATACGGCATTGCCATGTGCACTTCCAATAAGATAGAAAAACTTTGGCGAGATATGAAAAATTCTTCTGCCTTTACACATTAATATTCTTGCCACTAGGGTGTATACAAGAACATTTTTTCAGAAATTCTCTCACCTCCCTTCCAACTGCTTCTCAATGGCTGGTCATAGAAAGTGCATGATAATTGAGGAAACCCAATTTTTTGTTCCATTTTTGGACTCGCCCTTTGAAAGATATATAGGATGTGGTTACCAAATGTCAAGTAGATGCCACATATTGCTCCATAAAGCAAGTGGTAAGTTCTTGACCCAGGTCAAGAATATTATGGCTGTAGACTGTGATCTCAGGCTCTAGCCCAGATCACTTTCAGTCAATTCCTGGGTTTGATCTATCATAAGGGACTGAAAAATAAAATTTCATTCCAGTATTTAAAACAAAAAAGAGAGGTTGCAGGTACTTGCGTCAATAATCTACAAAGAAAATATGGGGTCAATAATGGACCTCTTGGGTCAATTTGTTATTTCATGTTTACAAAAATGCATTTCCTTTGGAAAGAAGAATTTTCACCATCCTGTAGAAATGGCGCATTGTTACGCATAGTATAGGACAAACTAAATGAAATACAAAGGGATTAGGGAAGGGGAACCAAACACTAGGGAAGGAGGAAGTGGAGAACCCTAGACTGACCTAACATCACCCTGTCTGTCCTACTGTCCCTATATAGGTTCCGCACCTATCGCCGGATAGGATACCTAGTCCCTCTGTGACCCTGGTGCTAAGCCCTGCTGCTAAGCCCTGCTTCGGGAAGGACAGGATGAACACTAGTCAATCCCACTAACACTAAAGACAGTAAGGATAAAGGAAACCAGGTAGACACTTAGCTTGAACAGACTCAGAGAGAAACGCAGACACCCTCCAAACTCCAAGAGGATGCTAGCAGACTGCTACAGCTCCAAGCTTCAACAGAGATGTGCAAATAAGAAATAACACCAGCACCTCCCCACTGGAAGTAGGGAGTTATAAACACCCAGGTCCAGGAGTGGTCATTAGCAATGGGGGAGGTGTCCACCAGTCTGCAAAACAAACAACTGCGACCTTCTGCAGACAGATGCAGTGCAACGGTCTGCAGCCTCTGACACATCCGTGACATGCATAATGCTTACAAGCTCTTGGCTATTGAGTTTGTAAGTGCTGCGCCGAAGCGATCTATCTCTGGATCTGGCTAGCTACAGTGCCAAGGTGCTGTGCTGCAAAACTGCCTCTGCTCGCAGCATCGGAGAATGCACAGTTTGGGTCAGTGGCGCAACGATGCCAGTGGTCCGAACTGTCAATCAACAACACATTCCCTCTCAAGGCAAGAGAGAAGCCAGGAGTCTTGGGGAACAATGTTGTAAGTGTTAATTTATTTTTCTTACTTATTTAGTGCCATCCTATTTCACAACGCTTTATAGACATTATGATAATATTAAAATTTTTGCAATTTTTCCATTGGTACCTAGCTATAAATTGGTCATGACGAAAAAGCCTTGATCTGAGGGCGGTCATGTCACTATCGGTGGCCTGTTTGGACATAAATCCATTGCAAAAGCTCTATTTTCAGACATATGATCAGAAGAAAGACTGGCCTTGAAAAGTGTATACTGTAACACATGAAAATCATAATAAGAAAGAAAAAAGTGTAGATAGATGATAGACGGATTGATAAGCAACAGGATAAACATAAAGGAGAAAGCTGGAAAAATAGAGAGTATTTTTGAAGTTGGAATTTCCGAAGAATCTTGCCAGGAGACCAGATGAAGGGAGAGCGATCACAGAGTGGATCACAGAGAAACATTGGCATATGTGCTGCCCACAGCGAGCTGTAAAAAAAAAGTGCAGAAATCTGATTGGTTGCCAAAGACACCTGCGACGTTCTTTTGTACTTGTCTTTATATTATTCGCTGTGTATTACCAACACACAAGAACAAAAAAAAAAAACAAACTTTAAAAGACCTAGATTTAAAACATTTTTTAACCTTCTAGAAAACAGTTCTGTAATGTTTCCTTCCTTTTAGTTTGTGCTTAATTTGGGGGAAACTTTCCACCTAATTCCTAATAAAAGTCTCGAATACAAGATTCCAAAGCACCAGAACTTCCATAATTGGGTTTTTTTTATGACAAAAATATGTTAAACTGATTTGCTGAAATAAAAAACATGCTGCTGTTTTTTTCCTGTTTTGGCTTATAAAAAGGTCTTTTGAGGCCAAAAAGTGGCCATTTTTGTTGCGTATTGTGGATACAACTGAATATAGAAACTATAGGGGAAGTTCTGGAGCTTTGGAGTGTCGTCTTTTAGACTACAGCAAAAAAAATGGCTAGCTCTCTTGCATTGCAATGATGAGGACCTGGGCTGATCCCAAACTGCAATTCCCATTTGAGACAGGGACTAATGTGAATGATGACAACATGTACATCATTGGCAATATATAATATAAACTTCATGGGGGTTGTTTGACTTGAACGCTCCCTATTTTATTAGAAGCATTTATTGATAACAAAAAGACTCCTGTGGCTTGGAGGGAATCTGCTAGAAACTGTTTGATTTTTTTTTCTACAGCACCCCCACAGGGTAAAAATGGCATTGCAACCCATTCTTAATTCAGAATTCATTATATATTATATTACAGAGTTCATTTTCTAACCCAAAAGTTATAATACAGATAGCTTTCACCTGAATGCTCGGCTTTGATGGTCAAGTTTATTAGGGGGTAAAGGGATGAAAGATGCTGCCAGATAGCTCTGATGGTGTGTTATTACCTGCAGAAACAAAGGCATCATACATTTGAATTCACAATTGCCCGATTCGGAAGAGACCCATACACATGACATGGTTGTCTTAGTCAAGGATGTAACTATAGTGGGTCCAGTGATTTAATTTGCAGACAGGGATCAAAGAGTAGGAACCATAGAATATTCCTTTGGGCTATATGGAAAACCGACACTACTAAAGATCCGTGTTAGTTTGGAATCCTGTTGGAGATTGCTCATACATCAACACTTCTATTCTGTACTTGCATAGGTGTATTTATTAGCTCATACATCAACACCACCTCTATTCTGTACTTATTTCTTCTTCATGTGCTTTCCTCCTTTTTCTACAGCTTATTTTCTCTGCCCTCTCTCAGACTGTACAAGCTTTCTCCCCTCTCCACATTTTCCATATCTGTGCTTCAAGCAAGGCTAGATTCACACATCCGTGTGTCATGATCCAACCAACCGCAATGAATGGAGAGGATGTGGGTTTCCTGTATTGAATTTTAGTTATTTTCCACCTCTTATTCATCACAGCAACTTTCTGTACTTTCTGTAACTTTAAGTATTGTTGGAAAGCAATGAACACACTTGGCACTACACAAGACAATCAACACCTAGAAATATTTTTTTCTTCGTCTATTACAGCCAAACAAGTGGGAGTCTAAAACTACATTTTGCAAAATCTGTGATAATACCAGAATTCTTAATAGACTGGGAATGGTCCAAAAGACGCACACTCTTAGTGGAAATATTTGTGTGAATAATTTACCGTAATTACCATACATCATCCTATGATTCTCCCAGGGCCATCGTATGAAATCTAAAATTACAATTTAGGAACAAAGAAAAATCTTAAAAAAAAAAAAAAAATTAAACATTTTTAGATTCCTCTCAATTCATTGTAGGATACATTGTTAATATTTTTTCATGCATAAATAAAAGCTCGTCTCCGATATAAAGAAAGGCAACTTTGGAAATTGTATTACTTCCAGTCAGTTAAGTTTACCTAAAGACGGGAGACACTGCAGAACTTTTTTTTTGTTCAATCTAAAGCTTTTAAGAATATGACAAATAGAAAAAGTGACCGAAGCGAAAGATTTATAGAGAAATAGTGCTTTGTATTCGTTACATGGCAGATCATTAATGGGGATGTCCCTCTTAAGTAAATGAAAGGGTAAAAAGCAGTGATCAGATGGCAAAAAAAAGTTTTTCACTGTTTTTTAATAGTAAAATAAAACTAAGGTAAAGAGGAGGAACAGCAACCCAATGGAATGATACAATCAAAATAACGGTGGAGTAGACCCTGGTGGACTTATCTAGGCTTACACAAGATCGATCTTCCTACAGAAGAAAACCTCTCCTGCGTCCTCACCATAAAATTCAGCGTCAGAAGTATGCAAAGGAACATCTAAACAAACCTGATGCATTTTGGAAACAAGTCCTGTGGACCGATGAGGTTAAAATAGAAGTCTTTGGCCACAATGATCAAAGGTATGTTTGGAGAAAAAAGGGAAGAGAATTTCAGGAAAAGAACATCTCGACAACAATTAAGTATGGGGTGGATCAATCATGCTTTGGGGTTGTGTTGCAGCCAATGTCATGGGGAACATTTCAAGGATAGAGGAAAGAATGGATTTAATGCAATTTCAACAAATTCTTGATGCAAACATAACACCTGTAAAAAAAAAAGCTGAAGTTGAAACGAGGATGACTTCTACAAAAGGATAATGATCCTAAATACACATCAAAATCCACAATAAACAACCTCAAAAGGCGCAAGCTGAAGGTTTTACAATGGCCCTCACAGTCCCCTGACCTGAACATCATTGAAAATCTGTGGCTAGACCTCAAAGAACAGAGGATGCAAGACGACCCAGGAATCTCACAGAACGGGAAGAATTTTCCAAGGAAGAATGGAGGAAAATCCCTCAAAAAACAAGAATTGAAAGACTCTTGGTTGGCTACAAAAATCATTTCCAAGCTATGATACTTAAAAAAATAACAGGGGCGCTACTAGCTACTAACCATGCAGGGTGCCCAAATGTTTGCATCGGTCAATTTCCCTTTTTGTCATTCTTAAAATATAAAAGATGAAAATATATATTAGTTTTCTTTAAATACAAAAGAAATGTGTCATCTTTAACTTTAGGACTTTTAGAGATCATTTCATCTTCAACTTGCGTAACTGTTCACAATAACAGTAATTTTGACGAGGGTGCCCAAACTTTTACATGCCACTGTACATAAATTTCCAATCCAGCCTATATTACTGGGAGAGACACTCTCACGGTAAAAAAAATCTGAAACTTAGATCAAGCTGCATATCAGTGTGTCTGAAAAGGGGTGAAGGAATGAAGATTGCAAATTGATTTTATTAACTAAATAAAATCATTAACAAATGGAAAATTCACTCTTTTTCCATGAAAACCTCTTAGATATGGAGAGTACAATCTTTTTTTTCCTTCTCTTAACATTGAGTAGGAAGGTACATGACACGTAGAGAATATCTGTATCCTGTACAACCACCTTCTGTCCTGGACTAGGCACACCTTCGACGATCAGTTTTACCTAAAGTGCTCCGATATAGTTTCTGGCATGGAATGAATGTAAACTCGTCCTGATAACAGGAAGATTAAAGGTGAATCCAGGTTACAGAATTTTAAGTTGTGACGCCACAGCTTCATCCGATTGCACTGTCGCCAGGGACGAGACATGGGCCACCGAATGAGGGTTCATTAAATAGTGAACACCTTTTAAATACATTTTACAGTACAAGTAATGTTACTACAGGGATCAGGTTAGTTTCCGTTAATATTTTAAATTCCGTGCAAATGAATACACTCCTGTTTCCATTTCCCGCAGAAAGAAATGATTTCTATGTAAATTTTTTACTCAAACCCAGATTATATAAAAAATAAAGGGCCCTGGTGATCCAGAATGAAGTCAATTAGTTCCAACGAACTGGATCTTCATCCATCACTTAACATTTTAGAATTTTGATGGTCGTCCTACATACAGTAGTAATTATCTTGGATCAGAGGCTTAGATGGTACCTTAGATTAAACACATAGGTTCTTCATCACTTATAAGTATTACATTTACATGAAAAGAGTATATTCATTTGCTACCAGACAGTGTCTTTGCTGAGGACATGGTCTACAAATTCAGTATTAGATATTGGTTTCCAGAATCAACAAATTTTTAAGGGATACAGTGACAACCAGATGAGTGTGGGTCAGCCTAGAGTTCGTCCACGTTATTATTTGGCCCTTTCAGAGAGGAAATAGAACCTGGTTAAGTCCCATCTACTTTGGTATTAGGTGCAGAACTCCACTCCCTTCTCCATCATGGAAACTTTGAGTTAAACCCTCATTGACATCTTAATAACACCTTTGGATCGTTATTATTGATAAAGTACCAGCAGCACAGATTTACCAACTTTTCTCTACTATTTGATTCTCCAGATGAATAGCATTGTTTTCAAATATGGGAAGGGGATTTGGCCCAAGGGTTTCGAACAGTGGACAATGGGACACAACAGGTTCTTATTTTCTGAGTCGCTAAACCATCAACATAATGGGAGACCCATTTTTCTTTGCCATATCTTCAGAGGCAAGGGCACAGCTCAGCTGTCCTCTAAAAGCTGTCCTCATAGTAGGGGAAGAAGGTGCGGATAGGTTGAATGTTGATGTCCCCTTGTTATCCCTTGTTCCCCCTTGGAGACAAGTGGCTCAAAAAGCACCAACCCAAGGAAAATGAAGGACAATCTGTTTCAACCCCTCTTCCAATTTATGAAGTCTGGAATACAGACTTGGATGTTTGGCCATTGGTTATGGGTAAACGATGGGTGACAGAAGAAGCCAAGTTATCCATCAGGAAGAACCTTTTCTTAAGCTTTTTCTAATTCCAATACTTTGGGATATGTTGGGTTAAAGAACAACTTTTTGAGTTTTACATGTGCATTGGAGATGAGCAAAATCAAGTTGCAGGATGTCAATTGTTCGTGGCCGCCGGATGGGAGCTCTGCAAACCTAATGCTACTTGCTTGGATCCCCGACCCCTCTTCTGAATAATAGGTTTGGCACGACATCATCATTTCAGCGTTGACGTCACATCATGCCTACGAATTAGAAGAAGTGCTGGAATCCAAGCACGTAGGAGGAGGTACATAGGGAGCCAAACTGCTGACGTGGCCAATGCGTTGGACCATCATCCTTCATATAACCTACAAATAAGCATAGTAGCATTTACGATTTGGGGTAAAAAAAATAAAGCCGTCATTGTAAGTTCCCATACAGTACATCTTATGGATTGCAGTTTGGATAATCTGCCGGTGAACATATCATCATCACCCAGCTTGAAAAGCAATCAAAGGTCACTACCACTGAAGAGTCACGCGAGCACAACCAATCCATCATCTTCAGCCGCACTTGACCCTACAGCAGATGATTCCACCATTGTGTTAGCTACATGTGGAGAGACCATAATCTTGGAACAAATCCAGTCAGGTATTAAGTTCCTGCTCTACGTTCAGAAGCCTTTTCTTGTCCCTAGGGGCAGTATTATTGTAGTAAGCGCTAGAAGAGTAAATATATCTTACTTAATTTGTCAGGAGAAATCAATGAATCTACTTGGGAAGCTCGGGAGAGTACAATATTAAAGAGGTTGTCTGTGGAGTAATTTTTTTTTCCCTAAATTTTTTTTCCCTAAAAAGGAGTTAAAAAAAAACCCTACACAGATTCCCCACTGCTTCCATTTACCCAGGACCCCAGTCTCTACTTCTGGCTGCAGCTTTAAATTCCATCACTGGGACATGTGACCGCTGCTACCAATCTCTGACAGTAGTGGGCTGCCAGTGAGATCAGTAATTGACTGCAGCGGTCACATGTCCTTGTGATGGGTTACCATCAGGAAGAAGAGCGTAGTGGGAAACTGGACGGCATTGGAGAGGAAGCTGTGGTGGTCGGGTGAGGGTTCTTTTTCAGCATTTAAGAAAAATATATAACTTCCATACAACCTCTTTATGCAAGCCACCCCCGAGTACGATGGAGAGAGAAAGAAGCATAACTCTTTGCTTGCTTCTGTTACTCCTCCTGGAAACCTTTACGTAAATTAATACATAGGTAACATCATTTCTCTTGCCAACAGGGTGTGTACTTACACAGTAAGGCACTGATTGGACAATGTTAAACTATGTAGGGACACGCCCCTGAGGGGTCAATTTATTTATACGTTTCCAGGAGGAAAAAACAAAGTAATAGCAAAAGTATTTACTGAAATAGAGATATCAGATCAGGGATGTTGAGAAGTCCTCTTTAATCTACAAAATGACTACTAGATCTCTCAGACATCATTTGGTAGCACAGTAGAAATTTACTAAGTCTATTCTGCTTTCCATTTTAACCATCTTAGTCACATCTGCATCCTTGTATTCATTGACCGCTACATAGATTTTTCCATCCAGCTCCGAGGAAACATTCAATAAGTACACAGAGCTCAAGGTAAATCATGAGAAGTCTAAACTTAGGATATAGAAAGTGCTACACAACCTCAGCTCACCGGTATTGCATTCATCCATTCGTCGTATTTTGGTTACTGCTCAACCCACAGATCCAATCAATTCAGATCTCTGTCATCTTTAGTGAAATATGCAGTTCTTCCCAGGACAAATCATCATCTACAAACCGTATTGATACAGAACACATTACTGCAGAATCTGACTACACAGGACTTGTCTGTAGTCTGTTACCATGGAGACAAACAGTAAATCCACACAACATAATAATGGGCTTTTGATCAAAACTAATTGTGAACTTGTTTAATGTCCTAATCAGATGCAATAAACGTAGTTATCTTACCCAAAGGAGAAATTAAAAAAAAGTATTGATCCCATCATGTCGAAATTGTAAATGGAATAGTAAGGGGCATGTATGACAACATTTCCACTCCATGCATGAGTACTGCTCTTCCCACAGACCCATAGAAGTGAATGGATCAGTGGTCACGCATTTACGTTACCACTTCAAATCACATGAAGAAATGGGACAGGGGGTCTATGGATATAACAGAGACAAAGATCCCTCGCTATCCACCCTGTACATCAGCGCATTTATGCTAAAAAACCCAACCAAACCTGGATGCAGTGACAAATGGATACAAAATTTTTCTGCTAACGAGCTATTATCATCAAAATTGTGTAGGTACTGCCCACTGAAAGATGTTGTATGCATATGACAGTACAGCGTGAAAATCTAATTTGAAAAGGATGCTATCATCAGAATATGAACTTTTGTTTAATTAAGGTTTGTGTGTTAAATGCATTATTTTTTTAACATTTTTTAGCATTTTTTTTTATAGATCATGATCTATATTAAAACATAAAAAAAAATAATATTTTGCAATTTTCACACTGGCCACTAGGGCTTTTTTTAGACTCTAACTTACTGCTGTTTCAGGAAACAACACATGTACAAAGCCCCAATGAATAGACTCTGGCCTCATCGAAGCATCCAGTGAGCGCATGCAAATGTCATTGTGAAGGAAGAGGGAGCCCTGACATCGTCTTTTTGTGATTGGTGGATCCTTGTTGTCAGCTGTGTATTGAGGAGTTATCTTTCATTGTACTCCTGCCTCTGATGATGCGATCTAAAAAACCCCAAGTGCTGCAAAATTGCTATTTTTTTAAATAAAGATCATGTAAGGAAAAAAAAAACATAGCCAAAATTTTGTAAAAAATTAAAAAACACAACCCAAAAAGTTGATTTAAAACGATAATTTTCTGATAGCCTCCTTTTTAAGCTATGAAAACCTTTGGACAGAGGTTTTTTAATTGTTCTCTTGTTTGCTAAATGCAAAGTTAAGAAACTTTCTAAATACAGGAATCTTTATAAAAAATGCCCTACCGTTTTGCTGATGCAGAGTGTTCAAAAGGCTTTTATCCAGCTCTCTGATTTTGCAAAAATGTTTTTAATCAGTCCTGGTTCTGACTGCTCTTTCTGCGCGCCTACATCCTTTTCTCAGTGTTAGGCCGGGGTCACACGAGCGTATGTTCTCCGGTACGAGAGAATTGGGCCGATTATGCTCTCTGTCAGAGTTTGGGCCAAGTGTCGTCTGAGTGTGATCCAATCAGAAGCATTTCACGGGTGTGTAGAAGACGGAGAAATTAATTTCTCCTTCTCCATTGTTTCTGTGCCAGTACATCAGACTGTGTTTCCCATGAACTCATAGACTTGAATAGGTGAGTGCGATCCAATTGTCGGATGCACTCCCAGCATGCTGCAATTGTTTTCTCACGCCCAGTAGTATAACATTACGCTGAGCGCTATCTGATAAAACATGTTATATGCTCGTATGGGAGTAGCAGGGAGAAGGTTGTATACAGATCTCAAGAGTGAAGAAAAGGGAAAGCATCAGGATTCTCAGGGAGGGCAGAACTCAGGCATAAAACAGGCTGTAAAGAAAGAGGAAAGCACGTGAAGAGTAAATAAGTGCAGCAGAGAAGCTGTGCTGATACAAAAGCTAATGAAGACAGCAGCCACCTAGATACACACAGAACTCACATCCAGCCTGTATTACCGGGAGAGATATTCCAACAACAGAAAAATCTTAAACTTGGATTTGGCTCCATACGACATATCTGAAAATGAATGAAGATTCTAGA
Source organism: Oophaga sylvatica (assembly GCA_033576555.1). NCBI lineage: Eukaryota > Metazoa > Chordata > Amphibia > Anura > Dendrobatidae > Oophaga > Oophaga sylvatica. The sequence continues at coordinate 52,370,564 of JARQOD010000009.1, forward strand.
CTGAAACTAATTTAATAGTAATGTTTCTATGTCGAATGTGTCTACAGCCTGTAATCTTTCAGGAATGCAAAAGCATAAAAATCGCAAGGAAATAAAATGAACAGAAGCTGACCAAGCAAACGCAAAAATAAACATGACTAAATGACTAATGGCCGTCTATTACTCATCTCATAGCTCCACCATCTATTGATAATTAAAAACCTCAAAAGGGAAAAATCAGCAAGACGCGTTTTTAAGTCATCTAAAACATATTATCTAGAAGAAATTCATATAGATCTGTAGGCAATAGGCATATCATCATCACATAACCAACAAAGGAAAAAGAAGGCAATAAAGCAAGACACAATTCCAATTACAGACGTGTCTAAACATATATTTTAATAATTCTGCATAAACCAAAGGTTTCGTTCCCGGCTCTGCGTGAAAACAGAGTTTGATTAAGGGCTGAGACGAACATTTAAAGTTTATTACATTAAAAATGGCTTTGTGTTAAGTCTTAATGGTGTATAGCGCATCTTCGGCAAAGACCAATAAATATCTTTTACTGTGAATGTACAGAAGATTCACAGAGAACAAGGATCATGACTACAATGTATGCACAAGTCGCTAATACGAGGTGGCATAAAACAACATGGCAGAAACTCATTATGGACACGAATGTGCCACCTATTGGCCAACATAACGTCAAGTCAGCATTTTGTGGTCTTGAGTCAATGGCTATCGAGGACGAAGTCAATAGGTGGCCAACAAATCTTATTTTAATGTGTTTTACATGGATTTTTTGGGGGGTCGGAGGCTTTAAAGTAGTTGGGAATCATTAACTTGTTTAACAATGTCAACGCTTGTCAAGTAGATTGATGAATACTTGTTCTGCTCTCAAACTGGCTGTTAGTAAACCTTAGGAATAACTATATATTGATCACTGGTCGAAGTCTTCTTAAACCATGCAATGTTCTAAGTTATTACTTTGCCTTGTGGAGCTCCATCTGTGTGGATGGACGTATAGGCTGTTATAACCCTCTTGTCAGATTTTGTTTCAGTTTGCTGTCACATGACCTTTTTTCCCTATTTAGTCTGGCTCCGCCCTTCTGGCTTTGCTGGACTTCATTGTATTACCTACTCTTAAGCTAGCCGGGTGCTTAGGTGCCTTACTCTGTCAGTTTTGCTTGATCTTAGGATCTCTTAGTATTTGTTTTCTGTTTTATTTTCCCTGCTACAATTTCTGTTAGGAGGTGTCCACCTTTTCTCCCAGTCCCTAGATCTTGTAGGGATTCCTCCCTCGCAACTATAGGTCTTCGTTCAGACTAGCTGAGGACTTTAGCGGGTCTGGTCGCAGGATCAGGTTCCCCGTTACATCGTAGGGATCCAGCTCAGTCCTATTGTAGGGACAGAATTCCTACCTTTCCTTAGTGCTTGTAGCAGATCATAATAGCAGATCAGGGAGGAAATGGTGGAGGAGGTAAGAGTGGCTGGGACTCTAGGAGGTAGTGACCATGCTATTTTAGAATTTTGGATAACAAGAGAGGAAGACCTGTGAAGACTCAGACGTCAAGGTTAGATTTCAGAAAGGCAGATTTTAAGGAACTCAGAAAGAGAATTGGAGGGATCCAATGGCTGGATATCCTTAAGGACAAAAATGTCCAGGAAGGATGGAAAATCTTGAAAAATGAGATTCTCAAAGCACAATCGTTAACAATTCCGAAAAGAGGGAAGAATGGGAAGCATTTAAGGAAACCAGGATGGATGAACATAGAACTTAAACACATGCTAAAAAGGAAGAAAGAAATGTTTATCAAATGGAAAGAGGGAGGCATATCTAAAGAAGAATATAATGCCGTCTGCAGAACCTGCAGGGCACAAATCAGATTATCTAAAGCTGACAATGAATTAAGGCTTGCAAGTGACGTCAAAAGCAACAAAAAAGGATTTTGGGGATACGTCAAAAGTAAAAGAAAAGTCAAAGATGCTATAGGATTTTTACAGGATGAAAATGATGAAATGGTAAGTCAGGATGTTGAGAAGGCTGAACTTTTAAATTCCTATTTTGCATCTGTTTTCTCTCAGAAAGGAAATGTAACATCAACTGATCTTCACTGTCCTATTAAAGGAATAGAAGAATCCAGGATATCTATAAACAGAAAGACAGTGAGGAAACACTTAGCTAACATAAATGAATTCAAGTCTCCAGGTCCAGATGAATTACACCCCAGGGTACTGAAGGAGATAGCAGAAGAAATTCTTGAACCACTGTCCATAATCTTTGAAAATTCTTGGAGAACAGGAGAAGTCCCAGAAGACTGGAGAAGAGCAAATGTTGTTCCTATCTTCAAAAAGGGGAAGAAGGTGGACCCAGGGAACTACAGGCCGGTGAGTCTGACTTCTATACCAGGAAAGATCTTTGAACAAATTATTAAAGAACATGTATGCAAGTACCTGGATAAGAATGAAGTGATTAAACAGAGTCAGCATGGGTTTGTAACTAATAAGTCATGTCAGACTAACTTAATTTCCTTCTATGACAGAATCACTGACTGGGTGGATCAGGGAAATGCTGTAGATATAGTATATCTTGACTTCAGCAAAGCATTTGACAAAGTATCTCACACAATCCTTATTGAAAAAATGACTAAGTATGGAATGGACAAGGCAACTGTTAGGTGGATTCATAACTGGCTTAGTGATCGGACCCAAAGAGTGGTTGTAAATGGCTGCACATCCAGTTGGAAGAATGTCTCAAGTGGGGTACCACAAGGCTCTGTTTTGGGCCCTGTATTGTTCAACATCTTTATCAATGATTTAGATGAAGGAATTGAGGGTAAACTGATCAAATTTGCTGATGACACAAAGCTAGGAGGGGTAGCTAATACTAGAGAAGAGAGAGAGAGGATTCAAAAAGATATACATAAACTGGAGCAGTGGGCAGCAACTAACAGAATGGATTTTAACAGGGAAAAATGCAAAGTACTACATCTGGGCAATAAAAATGAAAAAAGCATATACAAAATGGGAGGAATAGGGCTAAGTAACAGCACATGTGAAAAAGACTTGGGTATACTAATTGATCACAGACTTAACATGAGTCAACAGTGTGATGCAGCAGCAAAAAAGGCAAATGCAATTCTAGGATGTATCAACAGAAGCATACAGTCTAGATCACGTGAGGTCATTATTGCCCTCTACTCCTCTTTGGTCAGACCTCATCTGGAATACTGTGTCCAGTTTTGGGCACCACATTTTAAAAAAGACATCAACAAACTGGAGCAAGTTCAGAGAAGAGCCACCAGAATGGTGACCGGTCTGCAAACCATGTCCTATGAGGAACGGTTGCAGGATTTGGGAATGTTTAACTTGCAAAAAAGAAGACTGAGAGGAGACTTAATAGCTGTCTACAAATATCTCAAGGGCTGTCACATTGTAGAAGGATCATCTTTATTCTCATTTGCACAAGGAAAGACTAGAAGCAATGGGATGAAACTGAATGGGAGGAGACACAGATTAGATATTAGAAAAAACTTTTTGACAGTTAGGGTGATCAATGAGTGGAACAAGCTGCCACAAGAGGTGGTGAGTTCTCCTTCAATGGAAGTCTTCAAACAGAGGCTGGATAGACATCTGTCTGGGATGATTTAGAGAATCCTGCTTTGAGCAGGGGTTGGACCAGAAGGCCCAGGAGGTCCCTTCCAACTCTACCATTCTATGATTCTATGATTCTATGATAACAGTAAGTCCAGCCCAAAGAAAAAAAAAAAATCTCTAAGGAAAGATTTTCTGTTTTCCATCATGGTGTCGGTTCGGGATTTGGCTGAACGCCTGCAGGGTCTCTCTCTGGAGGTGGCTGAAATCCAGCAACACGTGAGTAGTTGTTCTGGAGCACATTTCGTGGAGCCAAAGGTACGTTTGCCTGATTTATTTTTGGTGAACAACAAGATTTTTTTTCTTTTAAAAATGCTTGCTTGTTGTATTTCCGTTTGAGACCCAGATCCTCTGGTGATGAATCACAGCGCATAGGGTTCATAATGTCACTTTTGCGCAAAGAACCTCAGGACTGGGCCTTTTCTCTGCAGCCTAGTGATCCATGCTTTAGATCTGTGGATAGTTTTTTTCTGCTTTGGGGTTGTTATATGACGATCCGGATCGTGTTTCGTCAGCTGAGACAGAATTGAGACGTTTGAGACAGGGATCAGGTAATGTGGAAAAATATTGTACTCACTTCCGAAGGTGGTCCACACAGGTGGGCTGGAACGATTCAGCTTTGAAAAGTTTATTTCTTGCAGGGTTAAGTGAAAGGGTTAAAGATTTGCTGATTGCTTATCCTATACCTGGTAACTTGCAAGAGGCTATGCAATTAGCCATACGGGTGGATAGGAGACTGCGTGCAAGGGTTAATGAGAGTAAATCTGCCTTGTCAGCTCCAAGTTTGGAGAAGGAATGTACTGACATTGCAGAGCCAATGGAAATTGGAGCAATGACACCTCACTCTCGGGAAAAAGAATGCAGATTTGCTAAGGGCTTGTGTTTCTATTGTGGTAAATCTGAGCATTTCATTAAGAACTGTGCGCTTCAAATGAATAAAGAGAAAAAAAAATGAGGTCAGTTTCGCCCGTATAGCTTGTTTAAACAACAAAGGTGTCTTTCTTTCTGCTACCACTGCTGGTGAGGAGGAATTAATGGAGTTTCGGGTATTTGTGGATTGTGGTTCAACTCTCAATGTGATTGATGGGAAATTTTTGGAAAAACTAAAATTAAAACCCAAACTTCTGTCTTCCCCTATTAATGTGGTGTCTGTGGATGGTTCTCACTTGAAAAATGTTACTCACCATATCTGTGAATTTCCTCTTACTATTAATGGTGTTCATCAAGAGAATTTGGATTTGGTAGTTTTGAATAATTTGCCCTCACCGGTGATTTTGGGGTTACCCTGGTTAAAATTGCACAATCCGGTACTGGATTGGTCTACCAATGAAATTAAGTCCTGGAGTCCTAATTGTTATGACAAGTGTTGTAACGGGCATATTGCTGCTGTAGTTAAGGGGGAGTTACCTGTACCTATTCAGGATTTTTGGAAAGTTTTTTCTGATAAGGAATCGCAGGTATTGCCTCCTCATAGAGATTATGATTGTGCAATTGAATTTGTCCCTGGAGCGACTCTTCCTAAAAGTCTGTTTAATTTAAATTAATTTATATTGACTATTCCTGAGAGAAAGGCTTTGGAGGAATACATACAGACAAGCTTGGCCGCCGGTCACATTAGGCCTTCCAAATCTCCTGTGGCGGTTGGATTTTTTTTTGTTAAAAAAAGGACGGCGGTTTACGGCCTTGTTAGATTTCGTGAAATTAATAAGATTACTGTACGCAATCCTTACCCACTGCCATTGATTCCTGATTTGTTTAATCAGTTAGTGGGGGCCAAGTGGTTCTCGAAAATTGATCTTCGAGGGGCATACAATTTGTTGCGCATGAAGGAGGGGGATGAATGGAAGACTGCGTTTAACACTCCACTGGGTCATTTTGAGAATCTGGTCATGCCTTTGGGCTTTCCAGTGCTCCGGCATTTTTTCAGAATCTTATTAATGACATCCTTAGACCTTTGATCGGCAGAAGTGTGGTTGTGTATTTGGATGACATTTTGATTTATTCACGATTTGGAGTCTCATTGGAGGAGTGTGCGTGAAGTATTACAGTTACTGAGTGATAATTTACTTTTTGCCAAACTAGAAAAATGTGAGTTCGCTGTACAGAGACTTAGTTTTTTGGGCTACATTGTCTCAGTGAAGGTTTTGAGATGGATCCGGTGAAAGTGCAAGCTGTGCAGGATTGGCCTAGACCTATTGGTGTGAAATCAATACAGAGGTTTTTGGGGTTCGCCAATTATTATAGAAAATTCATAAAAGATTTTTCTGTGATTGCCAAACCTCTGACCGATCTCACCAGGAAAGTGCTGATGCGGTTCAATGGACTACTGAGGCCATTGAGGCTTTTGTGTTGCTAAAGGAGAGGTTCAGCTCTGCTCCCATCCTTACGCAGCCTGATGTGACTAAACCATTTTTTGGTTGAGGTTGATGCTTCTTCTGTGGGGGTCGGCGCGGTGTTGTCTCAGGCAAAGACGGATGGAGTACATCCCTGTGCTTTTTTTTCAAAGAAATTTTCTGAGTCTGAACTAAATTATGATATCGGTAATCGGGAAATTGTTGGCAATTAAACTCGCATTTGAACACTGGCGTCATTTTTTGGAGGGAGCGGAATTTCCCATTCAAGTCTTCACCGATCATAAAAATCTGATCTACCTTGATGCTGCCAAACGCTTGAATGCCCGTCAGGCTAGGTGGGCACTGTTTTTCTCACGCTTTAATTTTACCGTTACTTACATCCCAGGTACTAAAAATGTTAAAGCTGATGCTTTGTCTCGCAGCTTTTCTCCTATGGTGGGTACTGAGGAGGAGGAGGAAAACATCTTGCAAGAGGGGGTTGTTATTGCTGTTTTGGACTCCGTGTTGGAAGATGAGATTCTTAAAGCACAGGAGAATGCCCCATCTAACACGCCTCATGGGAGGTTGTTTGTGCCTGGTACCCTGAGGAGAGATTTGTTTGATGAATGTCATGACTCTCGTTGGCAGGTCATCCTGGAATCTCTGAGACCAAGAGACTTGTGGGTCGCAGTTTTTGGTGGCCAGGATGGCAGAAGGAAGTCATTAAGTGGGTACGTCAATGCACTGTGTGTGCTAGATCTAAGTCTTCTCATACTCCTGCTGCGGGGTTGCTTTGCCCTCTGGAGGTTCCTAGTGCACCTTGGACACATTTGGCTATGGACTTTATTACTGACCTTCCCCCCTCTGAGGGTTTCACTGTCATCTGGGTGGTCGTGGACCGTTTTAGCAAGATGTGTCACTTGGTTCCTTTCATCAAACTGCCCTGCCTAAGACTCTCGCTAAGGCCTTTGTCAAGGAAATAGTCAGACTACATGGTGTTCCTACTGACATTGTTTCTGATAGGGGACCTCAGTTTGTGGCTCGTTTTTGGCGCGCCTTTTGTGACAGGTTGGGAGTTCATTTGTCGTTTTCATCCGGATATCATCCTGAGTCTAATGGCCAGACAGAAAGGAAAAACCAGGATGTTGAGCAGTTCTTGCGTTGTTTTGTGACTGATAATCAAGAGGGGTGGTCTGAGTTTCTGCCACTTGCTGAGTTTGCTCTTAACAACCATACATCCGCTTCTGCTGGTTGTTCGCCTTTTTTTTGTTGTACTGGGAGACATCCGTCGTTTGGGTCATTTTCCAAGTTGGGATCGGCTGTACCTGAAGAGGAGAATTTTTCTGGTGTTTTGGAGAGAGTTTGGACTGATGTGCGTGGTAATCTTCAGGAGGCTAACAAAAGATCCAAAGTGTATTTTGATAGAAAAAGACAAGAGGTTTTGTTTGCTATTGGTGACATGGTTTGGTTGTCCTCTAAGAATCTGCACTTGAGGATTCCGTCTAAGAAATTGGGTCCCAAGTTTTTAGGGCCCTTTAAGGTGCTTCAGGTTATTAACCAATCTGCTGTTAAGTTGGAGCTTCCCACCTCCTGGAAGATTAATCCGGTGTTTCCCTGTTTCTCTCTTGAAAAAAGCTGAGGTCTCAGATGGAGACGTCTCGGCCACTGTTCCCCTGGTGGTGGAGGACGGGCAATATGAGATTTCCCGCATCCTAAATTCTAGACGGTATAGAGGGAGTTTGCAGTACCTCGTCGCTTGGAAGGGTTATGGACCAGAGGATAACTCATGGGTGAGGGCGGATGATGTTTCTGCGTCTAGACTTGTCAGAGCGTTTCACAAGAGATTTCCGGATAAGCCTAAGTCATAGGGGATCCGGAGGATCCTCTTTGAAGGGAGGGTACTGTTAGAACCCTCTTGTCAGATTTTGTTTCAGTTTGCTGTCACATGACCTTTTTTCCCTATTTAGTCTGGCTCCGCCCTTCTGGCTTCGCTGGACTTACTGTTATGATCTGCTACAAGCACTAAGGAAAGGTGGGAATTCTGTCCCTACAATAGGACTGAGCTGGATCCCTACGATGTAACGGGGAACCTGATCCTGCGACCAGACCCGCTAAAGTCCTCAGCTAGTCTGAACGAAGACCTATAGTTGCGAGGGAGGAATCCCTACAAGATCTAGGGACTGGGTGAAAAGGTGGACACCTCCTAACAGAAATTGTAGCAGGGAAAA
>JARQOD010000009.1:52378857-52502946 GCA_033576555.1 Oophaga sylvatica
GGCATCAACAAACCACTAGAGCGGGAGCAAGGCTTGGAGCGAGAGCAAGTCCCGCAGGACTGCACAAATTCCCTGACATCACGAGACAAGGTAGGCCACCAAAAGGACCGACTAACCAAGTCTCTGGTACCAAAAATTCCGGGATGACCGGCCAACGCGGAACAATGAATCTCAGACATCACACTCTTTTTCCAGTGGTCCGGGACAAACAATTTCCCAACAGGGCAGCGCTCGGGCCTATCCTCCTGACACCCCTCCAGAGCCAGTCTCAAATTGGGCGAGATGGCGGAAAGAACTACACCTTCTTTCAAAATAACAGAAGGATCAGATACCTCAGGAGAGTCCGCAAGGAAACTCCTTGAAAGGGCATCCGCCTTAACATTCTTAGTGCCAGGAAGAAAGGAAACCACAAAATTAAAACGTGTGAAAAACAAGGCCCACCTGGCCTGTCTAGGATTAAGTCGCTTGGCAGATTCCAGATAAACCAGATTCTTATGGTCCGTAAGGACCACCACCTGATGTTTGGCTCCCTCCAGCCAATGTCTCCACTCTTCAAAAGCCCACTTCATGGCCAATAACTCCCGATTACCCACATCATAATTACGTTCAGTAGGAGAAAATTTTCGAGAGAAAAAGGCACAAGGGTTACTTTTAGAGGTCTCTGGATCTCTTTGGGACAAAACGGCACCTGCCCCAATTTCAGAGGCATCAACCTCCACCTGAAATGGCAGAGAAACATCAGGCTGCCGTAGAACAGGAGCAGAAGTGAATCTCTGCTTAAGTTCCTGAAATGCAGAGACTGCCTCAGGAGGCCAATTCACCACATCAGAACCCTTTTTGGTCAAATCAGTTAATGGTTTAACAATAACCGAGAAATTACCAATAAATTTACGATAAAAATTGGCAAAACCCAAAAATCTTTGAAGAGCCTTTAATGAAGTAGGTTGGACCCAATCACAGATGGCCTGAACCTTGACCGGGTCCATTTCAATAACAGATGGGGACAAAATGAATCCCAAAAATGAGATCCTCTGTACGCCAAAAAGACACTTTGATCCCTTCACATACAGAGCATTCTCTCTCAAAATCTGGAATACAGTTCGAACATGTTTCACATGAGAGTCTCAGTCATTGGAAAAAATCAAGATATCATCCAAATAAACAATCAGAAATTTATCCACAAAATCCCTGAAAATGTCATTCATGAAGGACTGGAAGACAGAAGGAGCATTAGTGAGCCCAAAGGGCATCACAAGGTACTCAAAATGCCCCTCAGGGGTGTTAAATGCCGTCTTCAATTCATCCCCGTTCTTAATGCGAATAAGGTTATATGCCCCCCTGAGGTCAAGCTTGGTAAACCAAGTAGTGTTTTTCACCCTGGAAAACAGGTCAGAAATCAAGGGTAACGGGTATTGATATTTCACAGTAATATTGTTCAAAAGACGATAATCAATACACGGCCTTAATGAACCATCCTTTTTGGCCACAAAGAAAAAACCGGCACCTAAGGGTGAAGAGGATGGTCTGATATGACCTTTCTCCAATGACTCCTTGATATGAGACCACATAGCGTCATGTTCAGGTACAGACAAGTTAAAAAGGCGACCTTTAGGGAATTTACTACCAGGCACTAATTCAATAGCGCAGTCATAGCTCCTATGGGGAGGCAAGGATGTAGATTTACTTTCGCTAAACACATCAGAAAAATCAATCAAAAAGTCAGGAACATCCTGAGCCTGGGGGGAGGCAGAAAAAACAGGAGTGTTGGTATTAACACATTGGCAGCCCCAACTGGTTACAGACACAGATTTCCAATCCAAAACAGGATTATGAGACTGTAACCAAGGGAAACCCAGCACGATAATGTCATGCAGATTATACAGAACCAAAAATTTGCAGCTCTCCTGATGATCAGGTTCAACCCTCATTATCACCTGAGTAGAGAACTGAGGTTTATTCTCAGCCAAAGGGGTAGAATCGATTCCCAGTAGGGGAATAGACTTCTGTAGGGGTATCAAGGGAAACCCACAACGTTTAGCAAAATCAAAATCCATCAGGTTAATAGCTGCTCCCGAATCAACGAAAGCCTGAGCAGAAAATGAGGACAGAGAGCATATCAGAGTAACAGTTAATAAAAACTTAGTCTGAACACTACCCAAGACAACTGAGCGTGCAAAACGTCTTCCCCGCTTAGGGCAGACTGAAATAGCATGAGAGGCATCACCACAGTAGAAACATAACCCATTGCGCTTTCGAAACTCATGACGCTGTGTCCCAGAAACCACTCTATCACACTGCATGGATTCAGAAGCAGGTTCACAAGGCAACACTATTCCACGCATACTTCTCCGCTCACGCAAACGTCTGTCAATTTGAATCGCTAATGACATAGAATCATTGAGACCAGAGGGGACAGGGAATCCCACCATAATATCCTTTACATTATCTGACAGACCCTTCCGAAAAAGGGCCGCCAAAGCCTCGTCATTCCATTTGGTCAGGACTGCCCACCTACGGAATCTCTGACAGTATAACTCAGCGTCATCAAGCCCCTGATTTAATGCCAACAAGGCTTTTTCAGCTTGATCAGTGACATTAGGCTCATCGTACAATAACCCCAAGGCCTGAAAAAAATGCATCAACATCACTCAAAACAGGATCCCCAGGTGTCAGGGAAAAAGCCCAATCCTGAGGATCGCCGCGCAGGAGAGAGATGACAATTTGAACCTGCTGCGCTGCGTTCCCTGAGGACTTAGATTTTAAGGAAAAAAACAATTTATAATTATTTTTAATATTCAGAAACTTGGCTCGATCCCCAAAAACAAATCTGGCATGGGAATCCTAGGTTCCACAACAGGCAACCTAGCAAGATAGGTAGCAATACTCCGAACCTCAGTGGCAAGCTGATCCACACGGCCAGACAACTGTGCAAACTCCATTGAGAGAAAAAATCCTCCCCAGCACCCAGAAATACAGAGGGAAAAAAAAAAAAATGCAACAAACAGAAAAATATCTCTGACAACTCTGAAAACCTTTTTTTTTTTCTTACACAATATTTTTCCCTTCTGTGAGTACCATTCAATTTTTTGCGGCCGGTGATACTATTATGTTTCGGTAGCTGAGGAGTGCAGGTAAAAAAGGCAATACACCAGAGCAGTTGGAATCTATGAGATTGCAGTACCCTGACTAACCACCACAACTAGAGGCAGCCGTGGAGCGTTCCTACGTTGGTCCTAGACGCCTCGTCACAGCCTGAGAAACTAACTACACCTAAAGATAGAAAGAGGAAAGCTATCTGCCCCGGAGCAGATCCCCAAAGAACATAGAAAGCCCCCAAACATGTAATGGCGGTTAGACAAGAGGAAATACTGACACAGACAGAAAATAGTATGAGCAAACGGTGGGGCCCAAACTACCTAAATAGAAAAGGATAGGAAGGGCACTTACTGCAATCCCAAAAAACCCTGAAAAGCACCAACTCTACTAATTTCAAAAACACCTGAGATCACACGACCTCTACCACCTAAATTAGTTCTCTGGTGTAACAAAATCAAAACAGCAGCCACTGAAAAAACTGGAAAAAGCAAATGTACAAACATCAGTGGCTGAACTAAACTGAGAGGGCAAAAGCCCCCGGAGGGGACCCAGAAGGCCCCCACAGAAGTGCAGGACAAAATGCAAAAATCAAGCACAAAAACAAAAAGAAGAAAATGTCTTATCTGTTAGCTGGAGATGCAGACACGACACAGCAGGCTACAAAGGAAACAGGAATCAAGGATTGAGACCAGAACAATTGATCACCGGCAACCCTGATGGGAAGGCGACTCCCTTAAATAAGACCAGTCAGTAACACCTGATTCCTAATCCTCACAATCTTCACTGGACAGTCCAGTACCGCTTGTAACCACCAGAGGGAGCCTCTGCTCAGAACTCATTTCAAGTCCATTCACAACACACCGTCCTGAATTACAAAAATGTGATAATAACAACATGAATAATATTAAACTTACGGATTCCCAAAACCCTCCTGTGTTCCATTGCTGTCCTGATCCCCCAACAGGTCCCTGGACTTTCTTATTGATTCTGACGTGCCAGTCAATCTCTGGCCACAGGTGTAATGGAACAGGATAAATAGAAAGTGTCAGGAGACCTACACGGCATTGAAACGGGAACGGTTGGGGATCGTAAAGCTGAGTATATTGCATTATTTTTTCAGCATAAAGGATTGTTTAAAAAGAAAAAGATCTAACATTTCCATAGACAATATTTTTGCAAAATTTCTCTTTAATATTTCTTCTAAATAATTAGCTACTTGAGAGTTTTGTTTTGAGATTAATTTCACACACTGGTTCGGAGTAAGAAGATAGTAATCATTTTGGAGTAGCCTAAAAGCGTCTTGTCTCCATTTCTCCCAGACTAATCTACTGCACATTCTCAGATTACCAGTCGAGAAGATAACTATCTGAGTTCTTTTTAGCTGTCGATAATATTGGCAAATTTGTGACCGAGTTTAAATTTGGCAAGTACCAAGTAGACGGCAGAGATGAGTAAATGAGTGCTTCCTAAATGAAATGACTTAGTATTTCATGTAATAATGCTTCACCCTAGATGCCACACTTCATTGTGTCAGACTTATGGATTTTCTTAGATTTAGTAGGATACATTTCTGAACTCGAAAATTTAAACATCAACAGGATAGAGAAAAAAAAATCACCTTGCGTTGGCCACTAATGGAAACCTTAGTAAACGCGTCTATAGTTGACGAGTTAACATAGAATGTCAAAATATTCCTACATAAGTAACCTATTATTGGGAAATGGCTTTTTTTTACCAGACCACAACTTTTCACAGCAGCTCCCCATTCTAAAATAAAGAGTTGGCTCCATACACAAAGAGCCGGAACAGCTTCCAAACTCAGTCCAAATTGGGCGTCCGCAGGTGCTGTCCATCACTCCAAGGTCGTTAAGACGAAACTTGTGTTAACCATTTTCAATATATTACAAAATACCCTGTTTGACAAGGGTTTACAATGAACGATATGAACATTTAATTAAAGATGTGCAAGACCTGAGTTCTCAAGCCTGTGCTCCCAACATCCTATAACCTACCTATATAGAGTGTACTCTGTGCACATGGGGAATAACAATCTTCAGGCCATTATGAAATAGATTCTGCATTTTTCACCAGTTTTTCCCTTTTTAGACTCTACTGTTAGGGTTCACATGGTGAGGTGGACTTACCAAGCAGCAGGTCATACAGACCAAGGGTGATGGCACAGCATCAAGAAGGAGGAGACTGGGCTATGCTAGAGAGCAAGCAAAAAAGAGGAGCAGGACACACTGGATTTCGACAGTGCCAAACACTGGAAAGCAGGTGACGGGTTAAAAAAGAGGTCTAAACCAGGATGTAGATGAAGGTTGTAGAAACTACAAGAGTTTTGCAAAGATAATTGAAGCGTAACGTGAACAGTTTTCTAAATAGCAGTTTGTAATACATACAGCAAACGATGGGATGACCAGCAGGTTTGAGAAACAATAGACGCAGATTGCATAAACCACAGGAGTTGGAAGAGATGACTGCAGAAGAAAGAAACTGCAAAATGGAAAACTGAAAACAAACAGCAAATAAACAGTACACTGACTGAGTACTAGCATTGAGTGAATTTGATCCATAAGCAATAGCTGTAGAGCTTGCCGAATAAGCAGGGACCCGATCAAACTCGCTCTACTGAATACTCAGACTCACGGGTGTTCCTATGTTGACCTTAAAAGGCCTTGGATGATGATGTCAGTAAGGTTTGCTGGGCAGGAAGAGAAGAGTGCACTGGGAGGCAGCCATACGGGAAGGAAGTGGAGCTCAACCCTGGAGTCAAGATAGGTGCAAAACATCTTTAATTTGCAGTTGTTACTGAGCTAGTAGGTGAAGACAAGCTGCTATGATGTCTTCCACACAGACACATGAGGGATTTCTGCTCTTCTATCTATATGTAGCACATATTTAGAGGCATGTGGGACATTATACAGCAGTATTGAGCTGTGTAGCTGTGACTCAAGCACTCAAATGAGATACAATGTATGGGTCAATACTAGAGATGAGCAAATCAATTAGCAGGAAGCTGGTCCATTGGCTACATCAGTACTTTGTGGCTGCTGGACCGGAGCACTGTGAGCTTCCTCCGACCTACTGGCATTCCCAGCTACTCTTTAGATTAACTAGTCTGGCTTGACATCATGATTGCACCTTGGATATACTGAAAAGCGTAATAAACTATAATAAAGGAAGGTTAAGAAAGATTCCTGGACAGTATGCATCCCGTGAATCACGAGTAGTAGGAAAAATACATATTACATAAATTAGAAGCTGAAAACCTGTAGGAAGCTGAGAGATGAGCTTAGATGTATCAGTAAGGCAAAAGATACACAGAGACACAGCAAAGACGGCTTCACATTGTAGGGAAAACGAAATAAGGATTAGGTGCTTCCTATAAACTATTAGGAGTAATAGGAAACGGTTACACGATGAAATTCTGAAGCTAAAACCCAATACAGGACATAATGTATGGCATGTATTATGCATAACACACTGATTAGAATTCATAAAACACGGTTACAGTGGTCATTAGCGCCTGAACAGCCAGTAAAGTGAGCGTAGCTTGTGGTTTCCTGTGCGGATTCAGATGCCAGACAGTCGCAGATTTCAATAAGACTACAGTGCTAATGAATAAAACCTTAGAATTTCAGTATTTAATGAATACCTGCTATTAAAGGGGCTGTCTAAGCTGAAATGAAATTCTGCAGTTAATCCATGCAAAATGCAGTGTGCAATACAAGATGTTTCCCGATTCCAGTTTGTTCCCCGTGCGGGTGGATGGTCACTTCCCCACATGCATGCGATTTACGGTCACATGCCAACTAGACTTCTGGACTTTACTGAATTCTCTTCAACTAAGAGAAGCCATGTGAGTCTAGTCAGCACATGTATGCAAATCACATAAATATGGTCGACTGACCACCCACCCGCATGAGGAATGCCGTTGAATATGTGGCAAAATTCAGCAACCTGTAGTCACGTAGAATGACTTCAAAGTTATCATTTTCACCCCTTGTTAGCAGATCTGTTACCAGATTTCCCAATAAATACTGCATAAACTATTAAAAAAAAAATCTATCAGACCTGATGGGACTGGTGTCCTTATTTTGACGAATCCATGTCAGAATGCCTGCATAATCCGGATATTGAACTGAGCTAAACAGTCAGCGCGTATTCAGTTTCTGCCTACCCACACTGACTGCCAGCTGCAGCTTGTACCGCGCAGTGTGAGATCTTAGAAGCAGGAGGGAGGAAGGACACAGAGGAGTTGTCATCTCAGGCTAGGTGAGCAGAGATTGAATTTCAATAGTAAGTACACCAGTCCCATTAGGTCTAAGAGATGTATTAAAGAATGTATGCAGTTTGTATTTTGAAATCTGGAAGTATATCTAGGCTCTGGAGCCTAGGAGAATGCTATGAATCTTCTGCCACATATGATAAACTAGTAGGTGGAGGAGCCCAGATTTTTTTTTGACATGTTTTGATATGCAATTCAATGTTTCAATGATGCCCTCTATGGAGGGAAAAATCGAGGTTTATGGACTCTAGGACATCACTGAAACAATTATGTGCATATCAAAACATGGCAAAAAAAATCTGGGCTCCTCCACCTACTAGTTTATAATTTGTGGCAGAAGATCCATAGCACTCTCCTAGGCTCCAGAGCCCAAAACCAACTGCTACCTCTATAGACCCAATAGCCAACCAACTGCTACTTCGACAGACCCAACAGCCACCCAACTACTACCTCGACAGACCCAACAGCTACCCAACTGCTACTTTGACAGATCCAACAGCCACCCAACTACTACCTCAACAGACCCAACAGCCACCCTACTGCTACCTTGACAGACCCAACAGCCACCCAACTGCTACCTCAACAGACCCAACAGCCACCCTACTGCTACCTCGATAGATCCAACAGCCACCCAACTACTACTTCAACAGACCCAACAGCCACCCAACTGCTACCTCAATAGATCCAACAGACACCCTACTGCTACCTCGATAGATCCAACAGCCACCTTACTGCTACCTCGACAGACCCAACAGCCACCCAACTACTACCTCGACAGACCCAACAGCCAGTCTTCTTAAAAATGTAAGGGTTTCTAAAATGGAATCAATCACAAACCAAAGCAACAAAAAGTGTAGAAATTTAATTGTACTGAATATTGAGCAGCTCAACCTTTGTGCCAAAAGTAATGCCCATTTCTATAGCCTTCGATTCTGCCATGCCCTGTTCTTTTTCAGGAATTGTATAGACCCAACAGCTACCCAACTGCTACTTTGACAGATCCAACAGCCACCCAACTACCTCGACAGACCCAACAGCCACCCAACTACTACCTCAACAGACCCAACAGCCACCCTACTGCTACCTCGACAGACCCAACAGCCACCCAACTGCTACCTCAACAGACCCAACAGCCACCCTACTGCTACCTCGATAGATCCAACAGCCACCCAACTACTACTTCAACAGACCCAACAGCCACCCAACTGCTACCTCAATAGATCCAACAGACACCCTACTGCTACCTCGATAGATCCAACAGCCACCCTACTGCTACCTCAACAGACCCAACAGCCACCCAACTACTACCTCGACAGACCCAACAGCCAGTCTTCTTAAAAATGTAAGGGTTTCTATAATGGAATCAATCACAAACCAAAGCAACAAAAAGTGTAGAAATTTAATTGTACTGAATATTGAGCAGCTCAACCTTTGTGCCAAAAGTAATGCCCATTTCTATAGCCTTCGATTCTGCCATGCCCTGTTCTTTTTCAGGAATTGTATAGTTATTTAATCTTTCTCCAGCAGTGAGGAAGAATGTGGGTTTAACGACCATGAAAATGACAAAGCAAGAAGTAAAGGCAACACAGAACTTGATATTAAATTACCTTGCCTCTTTAAACTTTCTTTCTCCGGAAAGTGGCTCTTTCAAGCTCTGTTGCTTTTATTTCACTTAACATTGTAGAAGCATTTTATGTTTTATTACACAGTATGTATAACTCGGGAATAATCACCAGCTCCGCACCACTGTCCATGACTCTACAAAGTCAACAGAAGCAGAAGAAAAAGCCAACATCCACCACCACTAGAGCAAAAAGTTATCACAACTCAGAGGAAAGCTCCTTGTACATAACAAATAGTTGTCGGCGGAACAATCATTCAAAGAACGATATCTCTCCGGGGTCTCCCATACACAAACGATTGGCCTGGTCGAGCGCTTCTGTGTTCTCTATGAGAGAGTCACTACTAGACTCCTGTGGCAGCGGCTTATCTCATAGAGACCAAAAGGATCAGTTGTCGGAAATCCAATGAGCTGGATACCTCTTTTCCCCAGATATTATCTGTCGGATAAGAGTCAGAATGCCCCCAAGCCCATTAGTCTGTCAACCAATCCTGCCGAAATCAACAAGGTAGTTCCGCTAACAGAAGTCTAGCATGGTGGCTCAGTGGTTAGCACTGCAGCCTTGCAGCGCTGGAGTCCTGGGTTCAAATCCCACTTAGGACAAGAAAAGACCAATATCTATCCAAGTTTTATCTATACACTTCAAAATGTTCAAAATCATTTTCACTGGCGAAACGGCAGATGTCTAGGCAGTAGTCCAGTTCTGATCAGATGCGTGCCAGCATATCTGAGGATATGAACTTCACTGTTTCAGTGATGTGTTGTCTCAGATCGATTCATAAATCTTGCGTTAGCCTCCATGATTGCCATATCTAACACCCTACAACTTATTTCTTGGAGGCTACATCAATAAGTCAGAGTATCTTCCCCCTCAAGTCACAGGATCTGAACAACCTAAGACAACCCATCACTGAAAAAAGTGGGGTCTATAACTGAGGGAAATGCTGGCAGGTATCAGGACAGAACTAGACTCCCAAAAGACAAAAAACCTGACTGGCACTTCCAGACTAATGTGAACTAGGTGCAAACCAAAGGGAGCTACCCTCATGTAAAACATCCAAAAAAAGGCTGCACTCAAGCATACTAAAGCATGACAACATAGAATACATGAAATTTTGAATAGCAATATGGCTTTGGAATATAAGGAACAATTTGAGACGCTTAGTATAAACATTTGGCCAAACATTTTAAAGCCCAACAACCATCGTCAAGGTGGTCTCAATTCTGTTGAGTCCCTAACCTAATGTGAACATACCTCTATTAGGCTGATATCTGAATTTCTGGGTGAATATGCACCTCTGTCAGTAATGCCTGCATTTATGGGTAAAGTAGGGACCTGGTGTAATTAAAATCACCACCTGGTGGGGGCGGAGTGCTCGGTCAGCAAGCTAACATTCAAAAGACAAAAAACCTGACTGGCACTTCCAGACTAATGTGAACTAGGTGCAAACCAAAGGGAGCTACCCTCATGTAAAACATCCAAAAAAGGCTGCACTCAAGCATACTAAAGCATGACAACGTAGAATACATGAAATTTTGAATAGCAATATGGCTTTGGAATATAAGGAAAAATTTGAGACGCTTAGTATAAACATTTGGCCAAACATTTTAAAGCCCAACAACCATCGTCAAGGTGGTCTCAATTCTGTTGAGTCCCTAACCTAATGTGAACATACCTCTATTAGGCTGATATCTGAATTTCTGGGTGAATATGCACCTCTGTCAGTAATGCCTGCATTTATGGGTAAAGTAGGGACCTGGTGTAATTAAAATCACCACCTGGTGGGGGCGGAGTGCTCGGTCAGCAAGCTAACATTCAAAAGACAAAAAACCTGACTGGCACTTCCAGACTAATGTGAACTAGGTGCAAACCAAAGGGAGGTACCCTCATGTAAAACATCCAAAAAAAGGCTGCACTCAAGCATACTAAAGCATGACAACATAGAATACATGAAATTTTGAATAGCAATATGGCTTTGGAATATAAGGAAAAATTTGAGACGCTTAGTATAAACATTTGGCCAAACATTTTAAAGCCCACCAACCATCGTCAAGGTGGTCTCAATTCTGTTGAGTCCCTAACCTAATGTGAACATATCTCAAATTTTTCCTTATATTCCAAAGCCATATTGCTATTCTAAATTTCATGTATTCTATGTTGTCATGCTTTAGTATGCTTGAGTGCAGCCTTTTTTTGGATGTTTTACATGAGGGTACCTCCCTTTGGTTTGCACCTAGTTCACATTAGTCTGGATGTGCCAGTCAGGTTTTTTGTCTTTTGAATGTTAGCTTGCTGACCGAGCACTCCGCCCCCACCAGGTGGTGATTTTAATTACACCAGGTCCCTACTTTACCCATAAATGCAGGCATTACTGACAGAGGTGCATATTCACCCAGAAATTCAGATATCAGCCTAATAGAGGTATGTTCACATTAGGTTAGGGACTCAACAGAATTGAGACCACCTTGACGATGGTTGTTGGGCTTTAAAATGTTTGGCCAAATGTTTATACTAAGCGTCTCAAATTTTTCCTTATATTCCAAAGCCATATTGCTATTCAAAATTTCATGTATTCTACGTTGTCATGCTTTAGTATGCTTGAGTGCAGCCTTTTTTTGGATGTTTTACATGAGGGTACCTCCCTTTGGTTTGCACCTAGTTCACATTAGTCTGGAAGTGCCAGTCAGGTTTTTTGTCTTTTGAATGTTAGCTTGCTGACCGAGCACTCCGCCCCCACCAGGTGGTGATTTTAATTACACCAGGTCCCTACTTTACCCATAAATGCAGGCATTACTGACAGAGGTGCATATTCACCCAGAAATTCAGATATCAGCCTAATAGAGGTATGTTCACATTAGGTTAGGGACTCAACAGAATTGAGACCACCTTGACGATGGTTGTTGGGCTTTAAAATGTTTGGCCAAATGTTTATACTAAGCGTCTCAAATTTTTCCTTATATTCCAAAGCCATATTGCTATTCAAAATTTCATGTATTCTACGTTGTCATGCTTTAGAACTAGACTCCCGTCTCGACATCTGCCATGTCACCAATGGAAAAGATTTGTAGTGTATGGGTAAAACTTGGAAAGATATTGGCCCCGATTCATCAAGACATTCCTGATTCATTAAGAGGCGTATGCAGAAAAGTCACACATTCTGTGGACAGTACGAAGAGAACACATAGAAAACCAAAGGGAAAGACAAAGGTGTAAGTCAGGTCAAGGTCTGGGAACAAAATACCCGGAGATAGAGGATCAAAGTAAGAGGACATGACGAAGGGGTAGTCAGAACACAGTCCGAACGGTCAGGCAGACCAAGATCAGAACTCAGCACAACATAATCAGGTAAACACGCCTCAGGAAGCACAAACTACATCTGGCAGAGATCAGAAGATGACAGCTCAGCACCTCCTAGTAACAGATTGGACAACCACGCTATCAATCAAAACATTGACAACTCAGCATGTCCCAGATTCCATAGGGCAGCAAAACAGTCACTCAGTGAGTGGAGGAATTGTGATAGACAGATCTCTGACACGATCAACAGCACCCTATGGATGCCACAGACTTATAATTGAGTATGACGACTAGTGCTACATTCTGCCGGTGGTAGTGTGAATTGTTGGCTTGGTTGGTGGCAGGGGCATACCATCCATAGCAGCAGACCATGCGGCCTCTATGCCGAGTGGCACCATGCCCCCGACTCACCTCACCTGTCCTCACAATTACAACAGTATCTGCATCCGTAGGGGCCCTGCTAATGCATGTTTGGGCTGTAAGGGACATCATATTGTGTGTTGGGGCCAATATACATTGCGGGGCTATAGGGACCATCATTCAGTGTATAGGGGGTTGTGGGGAAATAATGATATATTTAGAGAAGCTATAGGGCCATCATACTGTGCGATGGGCACTTTAGGGGGCATTATCCTATGGGAGGAATTATACAGCGTTGGAAGCATATTTTACTGGAAACACTTTGGTGTGATCATAAAGCGCAAGTGGGGGACTGTTAAGGGAATTCACTGTGGGGGTATCATGCCATATGAGGGGGCATTTTTAGGGTATTATATTCTATAAGGACCATGAAAGGGGTACATTGGCATAACTACTGTGTATCTGCTGTATTATGTGTCCCTCTCCTGTTGGGATGTATGACCTCACCTACTATATATTTTTTTTTGGGGGGAGGGGCATGTGGAAGGGTGGCCAATTTAGGACTTTTGCTATGACTCTGCGTGATTTCCTTGTACACCACTGGTTGGTGGCTTATAAAATTATTGGTTATCGGTACAGGCCAGAGTCAGATGTCAGAGTCGGATTATGAAGTTGCTTAGGGACCAACCACCCATTGGTCCATGTCCTTTGGAATTAGTGGCGAAACCCTACTCTACAGAAAAACTTTGCAATTGGCCAAGAAGGGATGGATAAGACTTGAAGAAAAACACAATCAGGTCCCTCTGTTCTGGGTGGCAAAACCCAATGCCATAAAACAGGTCCTATTTCATGCTTTTCTACTGGGACCCTTCCTTCTTTGTACTCCATTACTGATAGTGCCATTTTTTGGTTACCATGAAGTTTTTGTCTGGTTCCATAAAAGTAATCATTTTTTTTTTTCTTACATCATAAGGAAAAACACGATCCTCCCACTTGAAAGAGGTTGACAATCTGTGCCGACATCCCACGACTAAAGATGATAAGAGATTACAAATTGTTAGAAGATTGTTTCTTATTTTCCCCTCGACTCCGGTGTGTATTACACAAACAGATGAACCGTGATACGGAATTGTCAGAGCGTGTCAAATGTTTTCTAAAACGTCTGCATAAAATTACTCTGGCTCTGATTAACTTTTACATTCATATTTTCACTCGCGAACAGAATAAAATAAATCATCATCTTTTTACATCACTTTGTATCCATCGTCTACTGCTTGGACTTACAGATCAATTCCGCGTAAGGACATTCAATATTTTTCTATAATTATTTATAAAATGCCAGCCGCTGGAATAATTATGTCACAGATTATGAAGCAAGATGTTCCCATAAAAGATGCTTGTTGGACTGAGCGATTTTATTTTTTGGAGTTTTATGAGCTTATGCGGCAAGTTTAAGCCATTACTTTGGCAGACGTCCTGGAGAGAGGTCGGAGGTTGATAAGTAGCTCACCTCATAAAAAAAATAAATAAAATACCCACATGGTTGTAATGCCGGAACACAAATTACGACTCGGGACGCTTGATCGGATTCAATTAATTTTGCAGGTTGCGGTGATGAATTTGAGTTAAAGCCACAACAAGTTTTGGGTCATCAATATTTAATGTATGAAAAGGCAATGGAATGTGGGAACATATAATTAGCCTCCGATAAAACTTCTGAATTCTAATTTATATGACGCTGTGCGTGTGACAAATAATCCGGAATGAACCGTCTGTGCCCAATTGGGGAAGCAAATGACTAAAATTACTGGCAAAAAAACTCAGAGTTTATCGAGATTAGGTAACGTACAGATATAATCCCTAAATTATTGTCGGGAGCTGCATTTACAATTCTGATGGTCGTCATTAGAAATAGTCAACAGACATGTTGTCCGACGCATACCCAGATTAGATGGGCTCGCATAAAGCAGTGACACCTTGAGGATACCTGCACATGGACTTTTTGGAAAAACAAAACACCTAAAACATTTTCTTTAAAAATGTTTTCCTATTTACTTTTATTGTAAAACCATTTTTCTATTCAGATGTTCAGTCTTTTGAGAATTTTTTTTTACACTTTTGAAAAGTTTCCAGGTGGGATAAAAGAAAGTGCACGTCACTTCTTTGAAGTTCCACCAAAAAGTCCCCAAAGAAGTGCTTCCTAAAGCGGTTTCCAGTAGATTTTTTTTTTGACAGCTTCAAAACAAACCAAGTATTCACATAACCTTAAGCCCCCCATTTACATCGTCTGCGTCAACCAACATCGACAGATTTGACGGACACATTACCAAGTATTTTGGGCGGGGGTGCTGGCCGAATGACTGTCGAAGGAGATGTGGATTGGGTATGTCTGAGGTTGAGAATCCGATCACTTTGTCCAGCCGTCGACAGAGATGTGCCGGTGGCTTTCTCATGAACACAGAAGCACTCGGCCAAACGAATGCTCCTGTGTACGGGAGAGTCGGCTAAGATAGTTGTCGGCTCAACTATAGACTGAAGCATTGCTTGGCTTGGTCGATATATACCTCAAATGGACTATTAAAAAGGCATTTAAAAGAAGACCTTGCTTGATAAAAAAAAGCTTCTTGGCATAGGAATGGGCTTTAATACTTAGCTAAAAAAAATAAAAAGATATTCCACTGTGTACCCACCCAGCTAATGCGAAAAGCCCTCTATATTGGTATTTGCAGGATTTATGTGCCATATGAAAAACCACTAACCTAAAAGAGTTTTCTAATTATTTTTAAGAAAATCATCCACAAATAGGAAATGCTATAAAATAATAAACTTATATTCACCTTTTCATCCTCCAACCGTCTCGACCCCGACCCTTTGGTGGTTCCCGACGATCTTTGCTTACTTCATGTAATGTACATGACAGCATCAGCCCTGAGGCCACTGTCTGGCCGCAGTAGTCACGCGCACATGGATGGCATCTTCTTACTGCATGACGTAAGCAGAGACTGGCATGACCACCAGAAAGGCACCGCTGAAGCCAGCAGTGGATGAAAGTGGTGAGTGTATCCAACTTCTTTATTTTATACCATTTATTCCTCTTGGATGATTTTCTTAGAGATGGGAAGAAACTCCTGCAGATCAGAGATGTAAAGACTGCAGAATTCTGAATTCAGCTCTGGAGTAAAATACTGGCTGTAACTCAAAATCAGTACGTAACAAGATAAGTATTGTAAAATATGCGTGGATTTCCCCTCACAGTCCGAAAACATACTGATACGGAATTTACGTTGTGAGCTTCAAGGGGGGCAGTGATTATCATGAGCGTAAAACACTGAGGAATATGATGGCCCTATATAAGCAAAGCATAACAAATAATACAGAAAATATACAGTGCATATAAAAAATAACCCTCTGCTGAAGATGTTTGAACTGTTTAGTGTATACAGACTCGGACTGGCCCACAGGAGAACAGGTGAATCCCCCGGTAGGCCACACTACTCCCTTATATAGCGCTATATAAGCCAAAGCATAACAAATAATACAGAAAATATACAGTGCATATAAAAAATAATTCTCTGCTGTAGATGTTTGTACTGATTATTGTATACAGACTCGGACTGGCCCACAGGAGAACAGGTGAATTACCCGGTAGGCCACACTACTCCCTTATATAGCGCTATATAAGCCAAAGCATAACAAATAATACAGAAAATATACAGTGCATATAAAAAATAATTCTCTGCTGTATGTATGATGTTTGTACTGATTATTGTATACAGACTCGGACTGGCCCACAGGAGAACAGGTGAATTACCCGGTAGGCCACTCTACTCTCTTATATGAGCAGAAGTTGGCAAAATTCGCTATGTACAGACAAGAGCAGCATCTCATCATTCATTTTCCAAACCAGCCAGTGTATTATTATATAGAAGCAGAGGTAAATTTGTGAATAAGGGCAAAGTAAAATTTGCATTTTGCTGAACAGTGGGCCCTCAGAGTCAATCTTACTGGTGGGCCCTTGGTACCGGGTCCAGTACTGATTGCGTATATATTGCATATTTCTATGTACAGGGTATTACTCCTCCAGGTATAAATATTGCTAATTGAAAGGTTTACTACAACAGTGTCTTCATGGACACAGTAACAGCGCATGACATGTACCACACACCGTGGTGCCAGAGCTTAAGACCATGAAACATGTATGCAAACATCAGACGCTCACATTCTGGGGTAGGACATGTTTGAGGATTAGCTGGAGCCTGCAAGGCCAGAAAGGATTAGCACAGAGAACTCGTTATCCTGGTTACCAGAATATATTAACAAATTAAAATATCAGAGGATTTCAGAGCTGGCTGCATGAGCTCAGCAATAAAAAGGGCACAAAAAGTGGGCCACAGCCGCCGCGATAACTGACCTATCGGAGGATGGAGAGCAGGGTCGGCTTCAGACCAAAAAAGTGCACAGGAACATTTACAATATTGCTCATTAAGCTACAAAGAACAAAAAATAATAATAATGACGCTGACCTTGCAGGTAAGAAGAAACTGAAAATGGTTTTCTGGGGCAATTATCACCCAAGATGCCAGGGATATTCCTTCTCATAGGATCGTTAGGGCAAGACGTCCATTCGTGATCGGTGGACGATAGACCTCTGGGATCTCCACCGATTCTGAGAATGAAGGGGTCGTAGCCTTCATTTAGTGATGGAAGGAAGACAAAAAATCACAGCAAGCACATCGACTTCTGCAAACGAGGGTTAGATGGCTTGAATTGTGCCAAACAACACCATGGGCAGAATGCGGACAGACACACGGAAATCAAACACGCCGCCATCCTCCGGACGAGACATGGACGATCCTTCACACAGTAAATCTGGCCATATAGAGAGAGATTATATAGATTCCCTATAATCATAAACGGAAAAACTCTAGTTACGGTATATCAGGTTTTCTACCACCAGAAAAGATCTAACCTATGGAGAAAGCCACACTGTCCAAAAAGATATAAAAAGAAGTTAAAGCGTTAAAGAACTTGTTCACTATGCGCAATACATGTTAATTAGAAGGGTCTTACATAAATATGGTAACCAAAGTGACTCCGGCTGCCGAAGCACCTAAAGATCAACTAAAATCTACGAAAGAACCTTTCAGCAAATTTTCCTACAGCTCCCCCGCAGGGCAGCAAAAGTATTACATGGCGCCAATTGATACCATTGAGTTGTCTATGTAATATATACAACAGTTTAGTTCATTAATGCACGTACCTCATTCATGACTCCTTTCTGTTAACCAACAGTGCCATTAGAGCAGAGTTCCCCAACTCCAGTCCTCAAGGCCCATCAACAGGTCATGTTTTCAGGATTTCGTTTTCAGGATTTCTTTAGTATTGCTCAGGTGATAATTGCATCACCTGTGCAATACAAAGGAAATCCTGAAAACATGACCTGTTGGTGGGCCTTGAGGACTGGAGTTGAGGAACCCTGCATTAGAGGGTATATGAAAACTAGATATTTCCTTTAAATAACTGTGATATTGGGATATTACGGGCACTAAGAACAAGTGGAAAAAGATCAGGTGTCTAAGGGGTAAACTTTTTCCTAACGAAGACACCCAAGATGGCACAGGGGGACTTATAGACCACGCAATGTTCCCTGCAAAATACAGTATGCAACCATTTAGGTATATACCACAGAACTGCTCGTGGGGTGTGCTTTTTCTCCTCTGATGCTGGCCAATCAAAACACAGCCGCCACCACAGATAAGTTCTGTGGTATACACCCAGTTGGTTGATGGGAAAATTTGCATTTTTATTACCAGGGGGACAACTTTGGAATGGAGGGTCAAAGAAGAAAAAGGAAAATTGTTCCAGTATCAGTAGAGCAGTGGGGGAGGTACTCAGTTAAAATAATAAAAAAAAAAATCTCATGAAAGGTCCTCATTAACCCATTAATGCAAGATATACGAGTACCATCTTGGCACTCAGCCTGTGGCTTCGCTTCACAGGAGTATTACACTTTACACTGTAATTCTGCGGTATCGCAGTATATAGTATAAACGATCAAAATATCGTAGTTTCAAGGCCCCTAAAGAGACTATAATTTAAAAAAAAGTTAAACAGAAATAGAAAAAATATCACATATGAAAAAAATCGATTCACTCCCCTCTTCCCATGTTAAAAAAAATAACTTTAATATATATATATATATTTAGCATGTTCCCAGGGAAATAAATTGTGCAAATAGCATTTTATTCGTAGCATTGAAAGATTCCACAACAATTTTGGCACTCCCATCAGAGATCTCGAAGCCACCACTGAGATATTGTAGAAGCGTCTGTGCGCGGATCTCTGTGGTTTGTGGGTAAATGTACCCTTTAATGAACGTTTCCTGCTGGAACGCCATCTCTTCCTCTTTTTACGTTTGTCTGCAGCTGTATTTCGCTGGTAACATTAGACCTCTTCATTTATAGCAATGAATGAATAAGGCAACCTGGATTAATTCCCAGATCGATATCGCTCTGCAGCTGACACTCACCTCCTTGTACGGGAGGATAAACTTAGATACAATCACATTATTAGGCAGGAAGATTTCAACGTTCCCCATCAGCAGATATAGTATTGGTGTGTTAACCTCAAACATTGATAAGCACAACAGTGTCCGGTAGAATATGGCCACGAGTCAACGATAAAGGAGAAAGTACCTTGTATTAAGGTAAATTAATTCAGCACCAATCTTAAGGGGTGGATTTATTAATAGATTTCATAATACAAACTGCAGGGACTATTAAATCAATCTCTTAGTCCTGATGAGGCTGGTACATATACTTTGAAAATCCAGGTATAATACTTTATTAAAAGGGAATCTGTCAGTAGGATAAATCCTTCTAAGCCATCTATATTGGCATGTAGGTCATAGGAAGCTGAATAAAATGATACCTTGATATCTGCAATCCGATGTCTTATCCCAGAGAAATCCCAATTTTTTCTTAATATTTAAATTAACTGTTAAGATCTATGGGCCGGACATAGATCTCCCTGAGAATCTGCCTCCAGAGCTTATTTTAAAGAAGTTACCAGTGTGAGACATGTAGATCAGGAGAGCAGACTGTCAGTCATTACATGTCTCACACTAGTAACTTCCCCTTTCATTTAAAATAAGTCCTGGAGACAGATTCTTGGGGAGATCTATGTCCGGTCCGTAGATCTTAACAGCTCATTTACATATTAAGAAAAAATGTGGATTTCTCTGGAATAAAACATCGGAACGCTGATATCAAGGTATCATTTTAATCATCTTTCTATGACGTACGTGGCCATATAGACGACCTAGGACATCAAAATGAAAAGAAAACAGAGTTCAATTCCAGGTGATGAGCTTCAAAAATCAGGAAAAAGTTTATTCTGCCTTCAAAATACTTGGAGGGGTGATCCTTCTGACAGATTATCTTTAAATAATAATATTAATGAGCTGTAGCTGTAATCAAAGTGGTCATTGTCTAGTCACGACCCATGGGGGGGGCAGGCCATTTGTGGCCTCGTCTTCAACACGTCATGTGATCATACCTTATTATTATGAAGTTGCTAAATAAGCGCTGTGCCTTTAATTACTAACATACTAAGTCTACAAGAAAGATCAATAATCGTGAGGATGTGGTTTTAATTGCTTTATTTATAGAACACTTGAATTAATTGCGTGGTGCAGCTAATGGGCTCCGGGTCAGGTGGTAAATCCTAGCCGGGCTCCTCTCCCGACATATCTAAGTATACACTGATCTGTGTATTCATTATCATACAGCTTCAATGACTACAATACTATATTACTATAGTTCAAGGACAAATGTGTGTCTCCTACCAGCGTGAACAGTCCATATACGAATACAAGGCTCGTCGGAATGTTGTAGAACACTGGAGCAAAGGTTTCAAACGGTTTTAAAAAGAAAAAAACGGTTTTTGTTGCCCGTAGCAACCAGTCACTGCGCAGCTTTCATTCCACATTCTGCTTTTTCAAACTGCTTAAAAGAAAAACGGTTTTTGTTGCCCATAGCAGCCAACCAATCACTGCACAACTTTCATTCCACATTCTGCTTTTTTTTTTGGTTATACTGTGATTGGTTGCTGCAAGCAGCAAAGAACATTTCCATAAATCTGCACCCCCCTCAAAGTTTTACAAAACTGCAACTCTCATTATGTTACGTTGTAGTTTTATAGTAGCGCTTTTAAAATAAAATATTCCATTTTTTTTAAGACAGATTTCTAGGCCCATTATGCAAATAAGACACAGTACATCACTATAAAAAAATCATATAAAATGAGCATATTTTGAGGGGTGTTAACTAAAGGGTTGCCAAAAGATTAAAAAAAATGACATCTGCTTTTTATCCTGTCCAAACAGCGCCACTCTTGCACACAATCTGCGTCTAGAATTGCAATCCAGTCTAGTTCCCTGTTAAAAGAGTATTCCCATCTCAGTCAGCGATCATTGAGTTATGTGAGCACACAAATCTCAAAGGGTGCCATAACTTTTGTATCGGCCCATTTTCCTTTTTGTAATTTTTAAATTTTTTTTTTTTTTGCCTAAAGTACAAAGGAAATCTGTCATTTTTAACTTTAGCCATTTTAGAGATCATTTCATTGTCAATTTGCTTAACTATTCGAAATAACTGTAATTTTGACCAGGGGCGCCCAAACTTTAACATGGTGGACAAACATTCTATGCGCACAGAACAGATCGCTGATAAAATCGCTAGGTCACCATTTAAAATCAGCAGCACAACACTGATATCGGTGATTTTTAAAGGAATTGTTCAGGTTTGGGACAAAAGTCTGAAGTCACCCTCTATGACATCAGAGTGCCAAATCATGACACTATACAATGCACACACTGTCACAATTCCCCTATATTCCCAGTGCGATAAGGTATACCTGCGGACACAAGCAGACTAGACTCCTGCACTTCTCTCATTTCTATACTATTCAGACTAGTCGGCACACGACTGCAAGTATGCAAATCAACTACTAGACGACCACAGGAATCGGCAAATGCAACCGAATCCTAAATGTGTGCATCACATAATGTTAGAATGCAGCAAGCACAGCAGTTTACACCACCAGGGGTGGACAACCCCTTTAAGCTGGCATGAAAATCATTCATTGCACGTGACAAACAAGCATTTTACTTATTCATCGGGTGATTGCCACCCTGTTTAGAAGGGCCGTGATTGTACACCGATTGGCTCCTCTAAATAGGCCATAAAGGGGCCACATTTGTAAAATCAACAGTAGTGATCACAAAAATGCAAAAAAAAAAAAAGACACATCAGTCTAAGCAAATCAGACTTGTCAATATCATAATTTTCTGCAATATCTTCAGATATCTAGCTGTAGAAGTTCCTACATTTGCTGCATTATTTACCAGAAAGCAACCATTGGCTTCGGAAACATTCCTTTCATAATTGATAGGTCTCTGCTGTCTGTTTCCCGGCCCATGATTCTCTCCTGTTCATGCATTATTCATAATCATACATGCCAGTGCTGTCCCCTTTAAGAGCAGCCTGTGATCTAGTCAGATATTCCGGTCAGACATGCAGTGTGTGCTACAGCAGACAGCTATGCAGATCAGTGACACCAGCATCTTCCTGTACCACCCAGCTGCCAGTTATCATCAGACCTATCCCTAATCCCCTTGTATGGCAGCCAGGCCTGGAACAGAGAATGCACTGGAAGAAGAAGAGATACCTGTACATGCATATGTATCCAGAAGATTCCAAACAAACATAAATAAATACAATGTTACATTTTTTTTTATAAATATCTCACTATTTATTTACTTTAACTGATACAAATAAATTCATAATGCACTAACCCTTTGCTTGCCATGGAAGATTTTTTTTTTTTTTTCTTGAGAAGTGATTTATTATTATTTAAAATTTTAAATTTACATTTTTAAAAAATTTTTTAAAGACCTTTCGGCAATCCAAACCCTAAACCTGCAATGCAGAGGCAATACAAAAGGCAGACACACTTCCTGCTAACATTTCTTTTTTCTTGTTGAAAAGTCCTATTGTTCCGCTGGCATCTGGACCTGATCTCAGCCTATTTGTGTCCAATGACCCTTTTATTCAAAGAAGCACCCCCTCACCACCCCCCCTCCCCCCATTCACGAATGAGCCTCATGTAAAGCCTGGTGGATGAATTAAATAGGCAGCTCTAGCCATCTGTCCTTCATAGCTGGGTATAGGCTGCCTTGCTTCCATTTCAGTGCATTTAATACAAACCCCCCCCCAAAAAAAAAAAAAAAAAATTACAGCCGCCGCCACTTCCTAAGCATTTGACACCAATCCATACAAAAATCCACAGCACCTTAACCCTTGACATATTGCAGCATACGTCAGCATTTTGCAATGCAACCAGAAATATTAAAAAAAAAAAAAAAGGTTCAGCACTTGCCTTGCACCGCTATGATACTCTGCCAAAGAGATTAATCCGACCTATGTGGGGGCTGCAGTAAGGAGGAAAGCCCAGAATGGAGAAATGGATTGCACCGGGGGTCTACAGCCCTAGATAAAGAGGACTAGGCAATGAGCTAGCTGCAGCTGGCAGCGCGCAGGGAGAATGCAGAAGCCTTTTAGATTATTGGCGACACTTCCAACACATGACAGTATCCATCTGTATGGAAGAGGGGAGACGGAGCTGACAGCGTGAGCATCACATCACCGCTCCTCCGGCCCAGCAGACTGCACACCACCATAGGCCAAGCAGCACCGCTATATAATAAAGCTCGGTCCTGGCTAAAGGCTCATTATTTGATTAGACGGTGCAGACGGTGCCGATGTGCTGCAACCCGTAGTAACCAATCAGAAGTCTGGGATCAGCCTATTGCGAGCCAGGAAGCAGCCGTGTGGCCTGTTGCTATGTAATACGACGCCTGAGCGCACGGCTGTAAATTGACGTCGAGGACGTGGCTGTAAAAATAAATTGTGCAGGGCAAAAAATAGAAATTGTTACTAGAAGATGGCTATTTAGGGCTACAGGGGTTTGGAGGAGGAGGAGGAGGAGGAGGAGCGGCTTTCTCAAAACGAACCAATTATCAGAGAGGAAACAAAGAAGTGGAGCGCCTTAGCGATGTACATAATTATCGACGGGCGGATGGGTCACATTATCCTAAATAATTGGGTCACGGGGGCCTCTTTAAAAAGAGAACGCATAATATAATTACTCATCGTTTATATAGTGGCAACATAGGTGGCACAAAGTACAAAGCGTTCTCACTTATATTGGGAGACGTTCAGACATGACTTTTGGGGGCAACGCTGCCTGCTGTATTTAAAGAACCAATATTTCATGACAGTGGTACTTTACATAAAGCTCAACAGAGGTGTGGCTTCGAAGAAGCCCTCCTCCTCCTCCTCCTCCTCCCACCAAGGTTTGTATCCTCTTAATATATTGCACACATCATATTATATAGCGCTGTGAACTTACAATTGCTCATTTTACCTTTCTACCCACTTCTTTTTTTCTTTGCTCTAAGGAAATCTTTTTTTCCCTGCATGAGTCATCACCCTCTTCAATTTCTGACCCAGCTGCTCCCTCCTCTTCCCTGCCAGGGACATTGTAGTTCTAATGATGACCCATGCAGAAAAAAAAAAGACTTCCTGTTTCTACATAGAGCTTAGAAGGATTCAGCTTGTCCGTTATTAATCACCTGATGTCATAGACCTAATGGAAAAGAGAAGAATTTACTGGGTAGAAAGGCAAAATGAGCAATTGTAAGTTCACAGTGCTGTATAATATGATGATTGCAATATATTAAGAGGATATAAATTTTTATGGGAGGAGGAGGAGGAGGGCTTCTTTAAGGTAAAAAAAGGAAACTGGAAAAAATATGATAATTTAGAATGTTAAACAATCGAGTAATTAGCAGAGAATGGCCGTATAATTTAGAAATTCTCAAAAGATTGAATTCTTTCTGAAAGGGAAATGAAATGTGTCATTGTTTAAATCAGGTTTTAAAAAATTAAAGATTGTAAAAATGTTTGATTTTTTTTTTTATTCTTCAATTCGGTAACTATTGAGTTAAAAATCTTACCATTTTCACACTGTTCACAAGGCCTAATCGAAGACTACAATTTAATGCTTAGCACTTCCAAATTAGCCGAAACAGCGTAAAGCAGATATTAACTTTTGTAGAAAAACCGTCAGCTTCTAATCTGAGCATGCTCTAATGTGGGCAAAAGGTCATTATGAAGACAGGAGGAGGAGGAGGTGAGCTGTGACATCACCTATTGTGAATGGTGGATCCTGTGTTATCTACTGTATACAGAGGTGTTATCAGTCATTGTACAGGAGGAGGAGGTGAGCTGTGACATCACCTATTGTGAATGGTGGATCCTGTGCTATCTACTGTATACAGAGGTGTTATCAGTCATTGTACAGGAGGAGGAGGTGAGCTGTGACATCACCTATTGTGAATGGTGAATCCTGTGTTATCTACTGTATATAGAGGTGTTATCAGTCATTGTACAGGAGGAGGAGGTGAGCTGTGACATCACCTATTGTGAATGGTGGATCCTGTGTTATCTACTGTATATAGAGGTGTTATCAGTCATTGTACAGGAGGAGAAGGTGAGCTGTGACATCATCTATTGTGAATGTGGATCCGTGTTATCTACTGTATATAGAGGTGTTATCAGTCATTGTACAGGAGGAGGAGGTGAACTGTGACATCACCTATTGTGAATGCTGGATCCTGTGTTATCTACAGTATATAGAGGTGTTATCAGTCATTGTACAGGAGGAGGAGGTGAGCTGTGACATCATCTATTGTGAATGGTGGATCCGGTGTTATCTACTGTATATAGAGGTGTTATCAGTCATTGTACAGGAGGAGGAGGTGAGCTGTGACATCATCTATTGTGAATGGTGATCCGGTGTTATCTACTGTATATAGAGGTGTTATCAGTCATTGTACAGGAGGAGGAGGTGAGCTGTGACATCACCTATTGTGAATGGTGATCCTGTGTTATCTACAGTATATAGAGGTGTTATCAGTCATTGTACAGGAGGAGGAGGTGAGCTGTGACATCATCTATTGTGAATGGTGGATCCTGTGTTATCTACAGTATATAGAGGTGTTATCAGTCATTGTACAGGAGGAGGAGGTGAGCTGTGACATCATCTATTGTGAATGGTGGATCCGGTGTTATCTACTGTATATAGAGGTGTTATCAGTCATTGTACAGGAGGAGGAGGTGAGCTGTGACATCACCTATTATGAATGGTGGATCCGGTGTTATCTACTGTATATAGAGGTGTTATCAGTCATTGTACAGGAGGAGGAGGTGAGCTGTGACATCACCTATTGTGAATGGTGGTCCTGTGTTATCTACTGTATATAGAGGTGTTATCAGTCATTGTACAGGAGGAGGAGGTGAGCTGTGACATCATCTATTGAGAATGGTGGATCCTGTGCTATCTACTGTATATAGAGGTGTTATCAGTCATTGTACAGGAGGAGGAGGTGAGCTGTGACATCATCTATTGTGAATGGTGGATCCTGTGTTATCTCAGTATATAGAGGTGTTACCAGTCATTGTACAGGAGAGGAGGAGGTGAGCTGTGACATCACCTATTGTGAATGGTGGATCCTGTGTTATCTACTGTATATAGAGGTGTTATCAGTCATTGTACAGGAGGGAGGTGAGCTGTGACATCACCTATTGTGAATGGTGATCCTGTGTTATCTACTGTATATAGAGGTGTTATCAGTCATTGTACAGGAGGAGGAGGTGAGCTGTGACATCACCTATTGTGAATGGTGATCCTGTGTTATCTACTGTATATAGAGGTGTTATCAGTCATTGTACAGGAGGAGGAGGTGAGCTGTGACATCCCCTATTGTGAATGGTGGATCCTTGTTATCTACTGTATATAGAGGGTTATCAGTCATTGTACAGGAGGAGGAGGTGAGCTGTGATATCACCTATTGTGAATGGTGGATCCTATGTTATCTCCTTTATATAGAGGGTTATCAGTCATTGTACAGGAGGAGGAGGTGAGCTGTGAATCACCTATTGTGAATGGTGGATCCTGTGTTATCTACTGTATATAGAGGTGTTATCAGTCATTGTACAGGAGGAGGAGGTGAGCTGTGATATCACCTATTGTGAATGGTGGATCCTATGTTATCTCTTTATATAGAGGCGTTATCAGTCATTGTACAGGAGGAGGAGGTGAGCTGTGACATCACCTATTGTGAATGGTGGATCCTGTGTTATCTACTGTATATAGAGGTGTTATCAGTCATTGTACAGGAGGAGAAGGTGAGCTGTGACATCACTATTGTGAATGGTGGATCCAGTGTTATCTACTGTATATAGAGGTGTTATCAGTCATTGTACAGGAGGAGGAGGTGAACTGTGACATCACCTATTGTGAATGCTGGATCCTGTGTTATCTACAGTATATAGAGGTGTTATCAGTCATTGTACAGGAGGAGGAGGTGAGCTGTGACATCATCTATTGTGAATGATGGATCCTGTGTTATCTACTGTATATAGAGGTGTTATCAGTCATTGTACAGGAGGAGGAGGTGAGCTGTGACATCATCTATTGTGAATGGTGGATCCGGTGTTATCTACTGTATATAGAGGTGTTATCAGTCATTGTACAGGAGGAGGAGGTGAGCTGTGACATCATCTATTGTGAATGGTGGATCCGTGTTATCTACTGTATATAGAGGTGTTGTCAGTCATTGTACAGGAGGAGGAGGTGAGCTGTGACATCACTATTGTGAATGGTGGATCCTGTGTTATCTACAGTATATAGAGGTGTTATCAGTCATTGTACAGGAGGAGGAGGTGAGCTGTGACATCATCTATTGTGAATGGTGGATCCTGTGTTATCTACGTATATAGAGGTGTTATCAGTCATTGTACAGGAGGAGGAGGTGAGCTGTGACATCACTATTGTGAATGGTGATCCGTGTTATCTACGTATATAGAGGTGTTATCAGTCATTGTACAGGAGGAGGAGGTGAGCTGTGACATCATCTATTGTGAATGGTGGATCCTGTGTTATCTACTGTATATAGAGGTGTTATCAGTCATTGTACAGGAGGAGGAGGTGAGCTGTGACATCACTATTGTGAATGGTGGATCCTGTGTTATCTACTGTATATAGAGGTGTTATCAGTCATTGTACAGGAGGAGGAGGTGAGCTGTGACATCATCTATTGTGAATGGTGGATCCTGTGTTATCTACTGTATATAGAGGTGTTATCAGTCATTGTACAGGAGGAGGAGGTGAGCTGTGACATCATCTATTGGAATGTGGATCCTGTGTTATCTACGTATATAGAGGTGTTATCAGTCATTGTACAGGAGGAGGAGGTGAGCTGTGACATCATCTATTGTGAATGGTGGATCCTGTGTTATCTACGTATATAGAGGTGTTATCAGTCATTGTACAGGAGGAGGAGGTGAGCTGTGACATCATCTATTGGAATGGTGGATCCGGTGTTATCTACTGTATATAGAGGTGTTATCAGTCATTGTACAGGAGGAGGAGGTGAGCTGTGACATCACTATTGTGAATGGTGGATCCGTGTTATCTACTGTATATAGAGGTGTTATCAGTCATTGTACAGGAGGAGGAGGTGAGCTGTGACATCACTATTGTGAATGTGGATCCTGTGTTATCTACTGTATATAGAGGTGTTATCAGTCATTGTACAGGAGGAGGAGGTGAGCTGTGACATCATCTATTGTGAATGGTGGGATCCTGTGTTATCTACTGTATATAGAGGTGTTATCAGTCATTGTACAGGAGGAGGAGGAGGTGAGCTGTGACATCATCTATTGTGAATGTGTGGATCCTGTGTATCTACTGTATATAGAGGTGTTATCAGTCATTGTACAGGGAGGAGGTGAGCTGTGACATCACTATTGTGAATGGTGGATCCTGTGTTATCTACGTATATAGAGGTGTTATCAGTCATTGTACAGGAGGGAGGTGAGCTGTGACATCACTATTGTGAATGGTGGATCCTGTGTTATCTACTGTATATAGAGGTGTTATCAGTCATTGTACAGGAGGAGGAGGTGAGCTGTGACATCACCTATTGTGAATGGTGGATCCTGTGTTATCTACTGTATATAGAGGTGTTATCAGTCATTGTACAGGAGGAGGTGAGCTGTGACATCACCTATTTGAATGGTGGATCCTGTGTTATCTACTGTATATAGAGGTGTTATCAGTCATTGTACAGGAGGAGGAGGTGAGCTGTGACATCACCTATTGGAATGGTGGATCCTGTGTTATCTACTGTATATAGAGGTGTTATCAGTCATTGTACAGGAGGAGGAGGTGAGCTTGTGACATCACTATTGTGAATTGTGATCCTGTGTTAATCTACTGTATATAGAGTGTTATCAGTCATTGTAACAGGAGGAGGAGTGAGCTGTGCTCCCTTTAGATGTGGTCCTGTTATCTCTGTTATAGAGTGTCTATCACTTAGAGGATGGAGTAGCTGTGACATCATCTATTGGAAATGGTGGTCTGTGTGTATCTACAGTATATAGAGTGGTTACCAGTCATTGTACAGGAGGAAGGAGGTGAAGCTGTGACATCACCTATTGGAATGGTGGATCTGTGTTATCTACTGTATAAGAGGTGTTATCAGTCATTGTACAGGAGGAGGTGAGCTGTGACATCACCTATTATGAATGGTGGATCCTGTGTTATCTACTGTATATAGAGGTGTTATCAGTCATTGTACAGGAGGAGGTGAGCTGTGACATCACCTATTGTGAATGGTGGATCCTGTGTTATCTACTGTATATAGAGGAGTTATCAGTCATTGTACAGGAGGAGGAGGAGGTGAGTTATAACATCATCTATATTTTTATTCCTTTTTACTCCTCTTCTATGCAAAACAAAATTAATTTTATAAATCGTGTAATTACCAATTTCTTAATACAATTTTGTTAAATCCACCAATAAAAGATAGAGCGCTGCCCTGGTCTGTGGTCTGTTTCTGTTATAGAAGCTCCGTCCTATTCCCTTGAATAGGAGTCAGCTGCAATACCACACATAGCCTTTGGACAAGAGTGGTGCTGTTTGTGTAAAAACAATAACTGGAAACACAGAAAAAACATGAGTGTATGTAATGCATGAACTTAATAAGTGAATTTCATTTTAAGGATTGTCAATAGTTACTCGTGTCTCGTGCGTGAAAGGAGCGGATCTTGCATTGACGACCAGCTGGCACATCAGCTGCCTTTCACAAGCCATAAATCCTGACTTTGGGTGAACTTGACCTATTATATAGTACAGATATTGGGCTCAAGGGTCATGAATGGGCGCTGTTTTCATTTACCAAGTGTGTCTCTATGTAGGTTACTTATTAGACATGGCGCTATATTATAGGCAGCTGAACCTTGGCTAATAAAGCGATAAAAACTGTACTGCCCAAGCCACAACTAGAAACATGGATGTGATGAACACAAATAATAAAGATTTGGGGTGGAGTATTGCAGAAAAGAGGAGGACTAAAAAAGTTTTCAAAGTCCCCATCATATAGTGATTATGTACGATACAGTCAATATGGACTCAGAACAAACACTACTTGTCCTAGGACGACCCGACCTACAATTCTAGATCTGTGTAGGTTCCTCTACTATTACCTGCTACAATGGTTGCTTTATAGAGAGAATTATAGCACAAAGAACGCAAACTTTAACAATATCGATAACATAAGCCATGATTTTTACAGATGCAGTTCACTGTTCCCACCACAAGGCGGACAACTGAGCTGCCATTAGGATTATTCTCAGTTTACAGCATGTAGTAAAAGATACCTCCACACTTATCCACAGCACAATAAACCATTTCCAGGGTAGTCTTTACTATACTGTGATCTTATCTACCATTTATGGCCCACATAGTCTCTTTCTAAAGTTTTTATATGTTTTACCCAATTTACCAAAGGGTCATTACAGTCTGAATGAATGGGATTCTAGGAGCGTCTGTAACGTGTTTTATTTTACAATATGGACCCAAGGCCATAAAATGAAATTACGGTAAGTTAAAGGCAGCACGACTATGGAGTGAAGGGTGGTTGGTTATCTTAGGGTTTTTGGCATGAGATATGATCACCGTGACCTAGTCCAAGAATAAAGGACCTTTTTACATGGGGAAATAATCATCGATTATCGGCCCATGTAAATTACCCAAACAGCAAAATGGTTGTTTGACAATTGATCAGATCGTTTATGCCAACATATAATTAATCATTTTTGGCAAGACATTGCCCCATGCGAATGAAGGAATTACAGATCGTTCTTCCCCATATGCTGACGAACGAGTCTGGGCATATGAAGTCCCTCATCAAGAATGTGATAGCCTTCTGCTATTTATTTTTTATGCTTGCAGTGAAGAATGCTAGCCTAATACTTTCACAATTGCAGTGCCATACAGTACACAATTAATACTACCATATAGTACCAAACAATATAATAAACCCATACACTGCCTACATAATAGTGGCAAACAGTGCATAATTAATAAGCCATATAGTGCCGAACAATAATACTTTACAGCAGTACACTACTTGCATAAAATTGCCATATAACGCCAATGTAATAATACCATACGGTGACATACTGTTTAACCAAAAGTACCAAACACACGCAAAAAAAAATTCCTTGCCTATGAAATCCACGGTCAATAATACGGGAAGGAGTGGGCGGCTTCTATCAGTTTTCTTTTGGGAAGAAATATAGTGTAATGTTAGCATAATATTTTCACAATGCCAGTGCTGTATAGTGCATAATTAATATTGCCATATAGTCCCAAGTAATAATGTGTCGACCCGCCACCACAATTGTGGGTTACCAGGGCAATGGGGTACTCAGAGCCGAGCCCGTAGAAGTCTATGGGGATTGTCACAGGTAGCTGTGGCTCGGTCTGTGGCCCGGGCGGTCTGGCGTATGTTGGGGATGTATTTACAGGGGATAGGTTTATATACAGTTCGTGACGCCACCTGTAGTCTTCTGGTAATTTATACCAGCGCTGCTGTAGATCTCTGAGGGGATGGTGATGCAGCTAGATGTCGGGTCCCCTACAGGTGGGACTGGTCCCTCAGATCGGGAGTTAGGTAAGGATTGTGCAGGCATGCAATAATAACTCAGTCTCACACGGTCAGCGTCTTTCCATACCTTTACTTGTAAGATGTTCAAGCAGGTCCCAGGGAGGCTGATGGGGTTGATGGAGGATGAGCTTTGAGGCAACAGCTAAGCAACTTAGGGGCCTCCTTTACTGTCCAATGAAGATGAGTACGACCAGCCTGAAGCGTAGTCCCCTCTATGATTCCAGTTTATCCAAAGCTGTGCTTCCCAGTCAATTTAGTGTTAGGAGTCTTTCTATGAGGGAGCTGAATTCTTATTTTGTCCTGCAGAAACTCAAAGTCTTCACTTCCCCTGACCCCAGTTACGTACTGACTATAAGGGGCTTGTTTGCCGCGACCTAGGGTCCGGTAAATCTCTGGTTTTCTCTTCACTATGCTTGTAGCTAATAGTGATCCTTCGGTCCCAGTGACCGGTAGCAATGTGCAGGACTTTTCCAAGCCAAACGCACTTTTCCAATAATCTTCCTTCCACTTTGCCCTTCGATTTGCTCGACTCTTAATAGTTAGTTCAGTCTTTCTTCCAGTGGGGCACAGCTCTGACTAGACTAAGGTGAATTAGACCACCTGTACCAGCCTCCACGTTCTGAACTGATGACAGGCTCAAACTGGACACGTCTACTCTGTCCAAGGACAGGAAACTGACTGACTAGAAATCACTCCCTTCCACACCCCTGCTGGGTGTGTCAGAAGTGTACATGATGTCATGAAGAGACCTTAACTGTTACCTCTCCACTCATCCTCCTGGTATTGTGTACCAGGGCTACACATTCCCCCATGGTAAACGACAGCACTCCCGGGCTGTAAAATATAAAGAGACAGTTTTGTTTATGCATGAAAATATTAACAATAACATTAATTCGTCCCATCCGGGAGGTGAGGATATCTTGAACGTTGCAAACATTATAAAGAAATACAAATATTAAATAGCATTCAATAAATATACGGTATACTTGTGAAGGACCCGCACCAAACCTTCAACGTGGGTCCTGGGTGGGCTGCAGGACATCCAAATGCAGACCTCACTCAGTGCCACACCACACGGGTTTTTGGTTCAGAGGTAAGTCAAGGTTTCATGTGAAACCATTAAAAAGGCACTTTAGTGCAACTATTTACAGGATACAGTTTTTGGGCTGGCTCAGTCCTCAGCCTCTGAGTCCATTGTTAAACGAAGACATAATAGGGAAAACACATATATATATATATAGACTTTTTACAGTATTCACATAAATTCGTTATAACTACTGCTGATATCTAATGGGTAATTTCCCTTTTGTGATTCTCTCTGATCTACGTGGTGTAGTTTCAGGTATATCAAGTTGCGATCTGTCTGCACTGCGTAACGGCAAACTATAGAACTGCCTTAATCTTTCTATGGATCTGGCAAGCGTACTGATGGCTGGGCGGTGTGAGTCAGCTTCCCCAGGAGATCCCATAGTATGGGGCGCTGCTTCAGATGATCCATCTTGAGGTTCCACAGGTTGAGGTGTTGCTGGAATGGGTAACTCCTGAGCGGGCTCAACTGGCACCACAGGCACAACTGGAGGTAAAACTTCCTCTTGTGGCTGATAAAATTGCAACACTGGAATTATCACAGCATCTCCCAGTCGGGGCCAATCCGCAGGAAAATCTCCCAGATCTGTGTGTATGACCTCTTCCTTTCTTTCTCCTTGATTGAGGACAGGGTTCTTTTCACAACTCTTTAAGTGTTCTGGACACAACTTCAAATGATCTCTGGACACAGTGGTCGTTGTTCTTCCTCCGTCTTTACTGACGACACAAACTTTTCTGTTGTCATATTTAGAATCTTGTATGACGTAGGGTTCTTGCTCCCACTGATTATCCAATTTGTGCATCTTCCTCTTTCTTTTTAATACTACCTCTCCAGGCATCAAAGGCTTGGCAGGAGCATTTCGGTTGTAAACATCTTCCTGTTTCTCCCGTGCCTTATTAAGACTTTCCTCTACACAGATTTGTACTCTTCTGTATTGCTCTTGCCGATTGACGTCCCAGTTTTCAACAGCGTCGTCTGCCTCCGGTTCTACCACTCCAAGTTCTAAATCCATTGGTAGT
Organism: Oophaga sylvatica; assembly: GCA_033576555.1. Classification (NCBI taxonomy): domain Eukaryota; kingdom Metazoa; phylum Chordata; class Amphibia; order Anura; family Dendrobatidae; genus Oophaga; species Oophaga sylvatica. The sequence goes on from JARQOD010000009.1 coordinate 52,412,771, forward strand.
TTTCCGGGCCTTGCTCTCATAAGATAGGCTGGAGTGCAGTTAGTTGAGCTTACAGGTATATGGTTGTACAAATCAACCAAATCAGGTAGTAAATCCGGCCATCGATTCCTGTCTTCCAACGGTATGGATCTCAACAAGTCAAGGACAATATGGTTCATCTTTTCACAGAGACCGTTGGTTTGAGGGTGGTATGGTGTCGTTCTAATTTTCTTGCACCCGTACATATGACAGAATTCCTTGAATAAATCGGCTTCAAAAGCAGGTCCCTGATCGGTTAAGACTTGCTCGGGGTACCCATGCGGTCTGCAGAAACTTGCTTGAAAGGCTGCCGTCACCGCGGTCTGGTCCTTAACTGGAACAACTACCAGAAATCTGGAGTAATGGTCCACCATGGTCAAGGCGTATGAGTATCCAGATCTACTTGACGACAATTTGACGTGGTCCAGGGCCACAATCTCCAGAGGACGAGTCGTCCGGATAGGTTGCAGGGGGGCCTTCTGACTTCCGTAGTCCTTTCTTCTGAGACCACAGGGTCCACAGTTCCGACACCACCTCTCGATGGAGCTGCGCATCCCTACCCAGTAGAACCGGCATCTCAACAGGGTCTCCAGCTTTCTCCAGCCAAAGTGTCCTGCTTGATCGTGGTATGCTTCCAACACCATTGGGACGTCTGCCTTGGGGACCACGATTTGCCAGACCATCTCATGGGTTCTGGGGTTGACGTATCTCCTGCACAACTTCTCACGGTATAGGAACAACCTGCTTTTCTCGTTCCACAGGAGCTTGGCTGACATAGGTGCATCCTTTTCCAGAGAGGAGCCTTCCTGACTTAACAACTCCTTGATGCGGCTGACCACTGGATCACTGTCCTGAGTCTCTTTCCAGCTGTGATGGGGTAAAGGATTTAATGTTGCACCATACTGCTTTCTGTGAACTCGATGCTCATGGACTACCCCATTTCGATGGAACGCGGGTAGCTCAATTTCTTCCAGGTCGTCCGATTCTTCTTCCGTATCAGAGTCATGCGGCATTCGGGACAACGCATCAGCATTAGCATTCTTTCGACCTGCCCGGTACTTGATAGTAAACTGGTAATTGGACAACCGGGCCATCCATCGCTGCTCCATGGCACCCAGCTTGGCGGTTTCCAGGTGCGTTAACGGGTTGTTGTCTGTGTACGCCGTGAACTTATTGGAGGCCAGATAGTGCTTAAATCTTTCAGTAATGGCCCAGACCAGCGCCAGAAACTCCAGCTTGAAGCTGCTATAATTTTCCGGATTCCTCTCCGTTGGCCTGAGTTTTCTGCTAGCATAAGCGATGACTTTTTCTTGGCCATTCTGCTTCTGACTGAGAACTGCTCCCAGCCCTTCATTACTGGCGTCGGTGTACAACAGGAACGGTTGGCTGTAATCAGGATAGGTTAAGATCTCATCACCTGTCAGGATCTCTTTCATCTTTTGGAATGCTTCAGCCTGTTCTTTACCCCAATTAAAGGGAGGGTTTCTGCTCTTTAAGGATTGTCCTACCAGGAGGTCCTGTAAAGGAGCTGCCTTCTTCGTGTAATCTTTCACGAATCTCCTGTAGTAACCCGTTAGTCCCAGGAACTGTCGCACTTCCTTAAGGTTTTTCGGCTCCGGCCACTTCTGGATGGCAGTGACTTTCTCTGGGTCCGGCGCTACTCCTTCCGAACTGACGATGTGCCCCAAGTATTGTACCTTCTGTTTGAGTAGATGGCATTTTGAGGGTTTCAACTTCATCCCGTACCTGGACAGGGACTCGAATACTTCTGCCAGGTGCTTCAGATGGTCCTCATATGTCTTGGAATACACGATAACGTCGTCTAGGTATAGCAGCACGGTTTCAAAATTGAGATGTCCCAGACAGTTTTCCATCACTCTCTGAAATGTTCCTGGGGCACTACTGAGCCCAAACGGCATTCTGTCGAACTCACAGAGCCCCATTGGGGTGGTGAAAGCCGTTTTCTCACGATCCTCCTCAGCCACAGCCACTTGCCAGTAACCACTAGTCAGATCAAGGGTAGAAAAGTAGTTAGCCGTTTTCAGAGCAGCTAATGATTCCTCTATACGTGGTAACGGGTATGCATCCTTGTGTGTTATGCGGTTCACCTGCCTGTAATCCACACACATTCTCATACTACCATCTTTCTTTTTAACCAGAACTAGAGGGGCTGCCCAGGGGCTACAACTATCCCTTATCACCCGGCTTTCTTCATATCATTCAACATTTCTTTAGCCTTCTGATAATGAGCTGGAGGTATGGGCCTATACCGCTCTTTGATGGGAGGATGACTGCCAGTAGGGATATGATGTTGTACTCCCTTAATTGTCCCAAAATCAAGTGGATTTTTGCTAAACACTTGGGCGTACTCTTGCACCACCCGTAATACCCCTTGCTTCTGGTGAGCGGGAGTGGTGTCCGTCCCAACATGGAGTTGCTGACACCACTCCGCCACCTGAGTTGCTGGGTCATTGTCCTCCTCTATTTGACAGGAGTCTAAGGACTCAGCCGGGAGAATAGAATTATTATCAACAGCATGAAGTTTAGCAATGGTTGCATAACGGGGTAAATTTACCTCATCATCTCCCCAATTGAGAAGCCGTACCGGTACTCTTCCATTCACCACTTCTACTACTCCTCTAGCAGTCATAAGTGTAGGTCTATGTTCTGAATGGTGGGGTTCTACTACAGCTTGGTAATTCTGTCCTCTCAGACCTATGGCTGCCCTGCACCAAATGATCATTTCACTCATTGGGGGTATCACAATAGGATCTGAGTCAGTGACCCGTACATTACCAATTTCGCCGTCGGTAAGCTTCGCTTGCTGCTGACACACCAGGGCCCGGATCTCTCTTTGGATTACTCCTCTCTGCCTTGGTCGGGCAATCTCAGCGAGCTGTTGGAGTAAGAACACAACTTCTCCCAAACAATTACCGATAATGTTAGTACCCAAAATTATATTTAGACCGTTCTCCTCATTTACAGTCTTTACTACCAGAAGCCCTTGGTCTTTCAACTCCTCTCTGCCCACCTTTACATCTACACATTTTGTTCCGAGTACTTCTACAGGAAGACCATTCGAAGCATACACAGTAAAGTCAAGGCTCGGAGGTTTAAGACTGTCCATTGACCAGTACTTGGTATATAGAGCATCAGGTATTAGGGTCACCTGCGACCCAGTGTCTAACAATGCTGGAACAGCAATACCATCTAGAATAATAGACAGGTAGGGTCGCCCGCCCACATACCTGCGGTTCCAGTCTAGGGGGCCTGACGGGTATTCTCCTGGGTGTTGGCCCTTGGACCCAGGTTCTGCCCGTTTAAAGGACACTGTGTAGACAGATGACCTTTCCGGTTGCAGCGATAACAGATGATCTCTCGACGAGAAGGGTGTTGATCAGAGGTTGCTCCTGGGGGTGGCGTTGTCCTCCTCCGGGGGGGCGACGTCTTCTTTCTTCTCCGGTGCATCCACGGAACGTCCTCTGGGCAGTCAGCTAACAAGATCTTCCCTTCCTCTTCTTTCCGCAGCTGTAGGGCACTCATCACAGCGGCCAGATTTTTAGTCAGCTGGCGCACCTCTGAGCGCAGACAGTCCAATTCACTAGGAGGTGTCACCTGCGTTTTGGTTTCTGCCACTAGCGGGGAACAGGGGGTTACTGCCGGTTCCAGAGTGACTTCACCCTGATGATGTTGGGTGGCCACCTCAGGTTTGCCCAGGGGCCGCAGCCCTTTTATTGCCATGTCCTTTAGGGCATCAAAGGTAGCATCCGGATGATCTAAGGACCACCAATTTACAGTTCTGCGTTCCTCTGGGGATCTCAATCCCTGTATAAATTGTTCTTTCAGCATTCTATTCTCGTCGATAGCATTTAAATTGTTAATTTGCTTGAGGGCTCTCAGGGCTCCTGTAGTCGGCAAGCATAGTCCCGGATGCTGTCACCTGGCTGTTGTGAACAGTGATAGAAGGCCATCCGGAGATCCGTTTCTGTGCGGTCTTCAAATATGGCATGTAGCTTAAGGAAGATCGCAGGTACCGACTCCTGATCAACGGTATCCCAAGTCTCCACTTCCCTCTCAGCAGCGCCAGTTAGCTGCCCTATTAGCACAGCAGCTTTTTGTCTCTCAGGCATGGAGTACATTTCTAGGATGCTGCATAACTTCCGCTTGAAGCCTGCTAATGTGCCTGGCCCACCGCTGTATTGGGGAAGCCATTTCGCCCCAGGCATATATGGGAGCGTTAGTGGCATGATCGGGACTACCGGACTGGGTGCAGGGCCTGCGCCCCCATCTGGCGCTACAATACCAGACGGTGCGGGATTGGGGCCTCCGGCCGGGGCCGCACTGTCAGCCGGTTGTTGTGACATCTTAGCGCCCCCTTGGTTAAACGGAGCCTACCGGTTTCAGACGCTGCTATTTCACAGGCACCGCAGTGGGAACAGGACCTTCGTCGCAGGCGCTCTGATGTCAGAGCGTTCACTTCCTGTTGCAGGACCTGCCGCTGAGTCAGAGCCAGGGGCGTGTCCAAGACTTTGCGCGCTCTTTCAGGTACGCCCACCTTCTTCTCCAGCGCCTGAGGGCGCGAATATGGCGACAAAAATGGCGATTTTGGCGCCAAAAGTGCAAACAGTCCTTTTTCACAAAAACACTCCACAGGCACACAGGGCTCACAATGATGCAAGTTTCGTATCCTGTTCGTGACGCCAAGTTTTTGTGTCGACCCGCCACCACAATTGTGGGTTACCAGGGCAATGGGGTACTCAGAGTCGAGCCCGTAGAAGTCTATGGGGATTGTCACAGGTAGCTGTGGCTCGGTCTGTGGCCCTGGCGGTCTGGCGTATGTTGGGGATGTATTTACAGGGGATAGGTTTATATACAGTTCGTGACGCCACCTGTAGTCTTCTGGTAATTTATACCAGCGCTGCTGTAGATCTCTGAGGGGATGGTGATGCAGCTAGATGTCGGGTCCCCTACAGGTGGGACTGGTCCCTCAGATCGGGAGTTAGGTAAGGATTGTGCAGGCATGCAATAATAACTCAGTCTCACACGGTCAGCGTCTTTCCATACCTTTACTTGTAAGATGTTCAAGCAGGTCCCAGGGAGGCTGATGGGGTTGATGGAGGATGAGCTTTGAGGCAACAGCTAAGCAACTTAGGGGCCTCCTTTACTGTCCAATGAAGATGAGTACGACCAGCCTGAAGCGTAGTCCCCTCTATGATTCCAGTTTATCCAAAGCTGTGCTTCCCAGTCAATTTAGTGTTAGGAGTCTTTCTATGAGGGAGCTGAATTCTTATTTTGTCCTGCAGAAACTCAAAGTCTTCACTTCCCCTGACCCCAGTTACGTACTGACTATAAGGGGTTTTTTGCCGCGACCTAGGGTCCGGTAAATCTCTGGTTTTCTCTTCACTATGCTTGTAGCTAATAGTGATCCTTCGGTCCCCAGTGACCGGTAGCAATGTGCAGGACTTTTCCAAGCCAAACGCACTTTTCCAATAATCTTCCTTCCACTTTGCCCTTCGATTTGCTCGACTCTTAATAGTTAGTTCAGTCTTTCTTCCAGTGGGGCACAGCTCTGACTAGACTAAGGTGAATTAGACCACCTGTACCAGCCTCCACTTTCTGAACTGATGACAGGCTCAAACTGGACACGTCTACTCTGTCCAAGGACAGGAAACTGACTGACTAGAAAATCACTCCCTTCCACACCCCTGCTGGGTGTGTCAGAAGTGTACGTGATGTCATGAAGAGACCTTAACTGTTACCTCTCCACTCATCCTCCTGGTATTGTGTACCAGGGCTACACAATAATACTGTACAGCCACACACTGCCTACATAATACTGCCAAATAATGCACACTTAATACCACCATATAGTGAAAACATTAATTGTACAGCAGTACACTACCTACATAAAAGTGCTATATAGTGCCAAATAATAATACCATAAAGCTGAAAATTGTCTAGATTAAAGTAGCAAACCTTTCCAGACTCCATGGAATATGTTTAGGTGGGGCACGGAGAGGATGGTGAAGACCTGGGACCAGTGTCGGACTGGTTGACAGTGATTCTTGGGGCCCACTGTTCAGCTACATGCAAAAATAACCTGCTCCTAGTAAAGCAAATTTAATTTTGCTTCTACGTAATATAGATTTGGCTATGTTGCATAAAGAGGTTATCCATTACTTTTACATTGATGGCCGATCAGCTGCCATTGCTCGCGGCAGGTCATCAATGTCTGATCGGCCGGGATCCAGCACTACCGCCGATCAGCTGCCATTGCTCGCGGCAGGTCATCAATGTCTGATCGGCCGGGGTCCAGCACTACCGCCGATCAGCTGCCATTGCTCGTGGCAGGTCATCAATGTCTGATCGGCCGGGGTCCAGCACTACCGCCGATCAGCTGTTATTGGTCGCGGCAGGTCATCAATGTCTGATCGGCCGGGATCCAGCACTACCGCCGATCAGCTGCCATTGCTCGCGGCAGGTCATCAATGTCTGATCGGCCGGGGTCCAGCACTACCCCCGATCAGCTGCCATTGGTCGCGGCAGGTCATCAATGTCTGATCAGCCGGGGTCCAGCACTACCCCCGATCAGCTGCCATTGCTCGCGGCAAGTCATCAATGTCTGATCGGCCGGGATCCAGCACTACCCCCGATCAGCTGCCATTGCTCGCGGCAAGTCATCAATGTCTGATCGGCCGGGATCCAGCACTACCGCCGATCAGCTGCCATTGCTCGCGGCAAGTCATCAATGTCTGATCAGCCGGGGTCCAGCACTACCGCCGATCAGCTGCCATTGCTCGCGGCAGGTCATCAATGTCTGATCAGCCGGGGTCCAGCACTACCGCCGATCAGCTGCCATTGGTCGCGGCAGGTCATCAATGTCTGATCAGCCGGGGTCCAGCACTACCGCCGATCAGCTGCCATTGCTCGCGGCAGGTCATCAATGTCTGATCAGCCAGGGTCCAGCACTACCGCCGATCAACTGCCATTGCCCGCGGCAGGTCATCAATGTCTGATCAGCCGGGGTCCAGCACTACCGCCGATCAGCTGTTATCGGTGGCGTCGGCAGCCGTCTGGAAGTACTTATTTGCTAAGCTGGCCATCTACTTGTAGTAGCCGCCGCAGGGTACTACACATCTGCCTCCTATTGATTTGTATAGGATATATGGAACCCTGAGCCCGCAACTACAAGTAGATGGCCAGCTCAGCAAGTACTTTTGGCCGGCTGCTGCTACCACCACCAGCTGATCAGAGGGAGTGCTGGACCCGGCCATTGACTCTTAGAATAGGCCATCAATGTAAAAGTAGTGGAGAACCACTTTAACGAATGATAAGATGATACTTTTTTTCTGCACTACTCATCAGCACTTCTTTACAGCGGCCCACCGGAGGATTCTCCTGCTCTCCTGTGGGCCAGTCCGAGCCTGCCTGAGACCATTGCCCCTTCTACCCATGCTATAATTCAGCTTTGTAGTCAACTAATCAGAGATCAGGAATTGTATCAAAGACTATATTAAGTAGAACACATATCGGGCATCTATATTTATGCACTCCCGGAGGACCCCTTTATAAAGTGTCCCCACACTACACATTATAAGACCAAAAAGAAGACGAGCACAGCCCGCCGCATCCTCATTCGTCAATCACTCGCCTTAAATAACATTCTCAATGACATCCTATTAGGCCTCTGAAGTTGCTTACGGTAATTCGGTCACCACATAATATCTCTACACGAGGGGAGACACTTTATATCGTCTCTGGATGTGTGATCTCAGAAAACACCAGTGCCCAGAGGGCTCATTAAGTGGCCTTCGTTCATTATGCTGCGGATTAAACAGGCGGGAGCGTACTCCATGATACTTACTCTGAGCTTAGTCTGATACATTCTTGTTTGGAAATATTAATATTTAATTTCCACCACAACAATATATCTGCCAGAGGTGCTGTGTAAATAATGGGGATGTATCCGTCACTGCCAAGAATATTAATTGCTTTATGAAAGGTAAGAGCTGAAGATGCAGGAGACGCTTCATATCTATTCCCTGCACAGACAATGCCATATTAAAAGGGGAGGTTATTGTCAGAAAATCTACTTATTTACATTAGATATGTTTTAAGCTCCATCATTGTAGTAAAAAAAAAATATAAATCTTGCAATTTTCATACTGGCCACTAGGGCTATTCTGGACTTCTACTTCCTGGTTCTTCACAGAAGACTTTATTGAAGTTTCATTATCACAGACAGAATTACAGTGACCAGTAACCCTTCTTTAAGCAGCAAATAACATTTCACAATAGGTGATATCACAGCTCACCTCCTCCTCCTCCTGTGCAATGATAGTAACACCTCTGTGCACAACTGATAGCAACACAGGATGCACAAGTCAAAATAAGTGGTCACAGCTCACTTCCTCTCCAATGACTGATAGCACCTCTATATACAGTAGATAACACAGGATCCACCATTCACAATAGGTGATGTCACAGCTTACCTCCTCCCCTCCTGTATAATGACTGATAACTCCTCTATATACAGTAGATAACACAGGATCCACCATTCACAATAGGTGATGTCACAGCTCACCTCCTCCTCCTGTATAATGACTGATAACACCTCTATATACAGTAGATAATACAGGATCCACCATTCACAATAGGTGATGTCACAGCTCACCTCCTCCTCCTGTATAATGACTGATAACACCTCTATATACAGTAGATAACACAGGACCCACCATTCACAATAGGTGATATCACAGCTCACCTCCTCCTCCTGTACAATGACTGATAACAACTCTATATACAGTAGATAACACAGGATCCACCATTCACAATAGGTGATGTCACAGCTCACCTCCTCCTCCTGTACAATGACTGATAACACCTCTATATACAGTAGATAACACAGGATCCACCATTCACAATAGGTGATGTCACAGCTCACCTCCTCCTCCTGTACAATGACTGATAACACCTCTATATACAGTAGATAACACAGGATCCACCATTCACAATATGTGATATCACAGCTCACCTCCTCCTCCTCCTGTACAATGACGGATAACACCTCTATATACAGTAGATAATAAGGGATCCATCATTCACAATAGATGATATCACACCTCACCTCCTCCTCCTCCTGTACAATGACTGATAACACCTCTATATACAGTAGATAATACAGGATCCATCACTCACAATAGGTGATGTCACAGCTCACCTCCTCCTCCTCCTGTACAATGACTGATAACACCTCTATATACAGTAGATAACACAGGATCCATCATTCACAATAGATGATATCACACCTCACCTCCTCCTCCTCCTGTACAATGACTGATAACACCTCTATATACAGTAGATAATACAGGATCCATCACTCACAATAGGTGATGTCACAGCTCACCTCCTCCTCCTCCTGTACAATGACTGATAACACCTCTATATACAGTAGATAACACAGGATTCACCATTCACAATAGGTGATGTCACAGCTCACCTCCTCCTCCTCCTGTACAATGACTGATAACACCTCTATATACAGTAGATAATACAGGATTCATCATTCACAATAGATGATATCACAGCTCACCTCCTCCTCCTCCTGTACAATGACTGATAACACCTCTATATACAGTAGATAATACAGGATCCATCATTCACAATAGGTGATGTCACAGCTCACCTCCTCCTCCTCCTGTACAATGACTGATAACACCTCTATATACAGTAGATAACAGGATTCACCATTCACAATAGGTGATGTCACAGCTCACCTCCTCCTCCTGTACAATGACTGATAACACCTCTATATACAGTAGATAACACAGGATCCACCATTCACAATAGGTGATATCACAGCTCACCTCCTCCTCCTGTACAATGACTGATAACACCTCTATATACAGTAGATAAACAGGATTCACCATTCACAATAGGTGATGTCACAGCTCACCTCCTCCTCCTGTACAATGACTGATAACACCTCTATATACAGTAGATAATACAGGATCCTCATTCACAATAGGTGATGTCACAGCTCACCTCCTCCCTCCTGTACAATGACTGATAACACCTCTATATACAGTAGATAACACAGGATCCACCATTCACAGTAGGTGATGTCACAGCTCACCTCCTCCTCCTCCTGTACAATGACTGATAACACCTCTATATACAGTAGATAACACAGGATCCATCATTCACAATAGGTGATGTCACAGCTCACCTCCTCCTCCTGTACAATGACTGATAACACCTCTATATACAGTAGATAACACAGGATCCATCATTCACAATAGGTGATGTCACAGCTCACCTCCTCCTGTACAATGACTGATAACACCTCTATATACAGTAGATAACACAGGATCCACCATTCAGCATGGGTGATGTCCCCGCTCACCTCCTCCTCCTGTACAATGACTGATAACACCTCTATATACAGTAGATAACACAGGATCCACCATTCACAATAGATGATGTCACAGCTCACCTCCTCCTCCTGTACAATGACTGATAACACCTCTATATACAGTAGATAACACAGGATCCATCATTCACAATAGGTGATGTCACAGCTCACCTCCTCCTGTACAATGACTGATAACACCTCTATATACAGTAGATAACACAGGATCCACCATTCATAAAAGGTGATGTCACAGCTCACCTCCTCCCCTTCCTTCAGAATGACCTTTTCACACGCCCATTAGACACTTCAATACAAAAGATAGTATCTGACTCTGTTCGCTGCAGCTAATGTACATGTGAAGTTCCTGAAACAGTAGGAAGTATAAGTTTAGAATTGCCCAAGTGGTCAGTGATAAAACTGCTACATTTCTATTTTTTTTTTTTTTAATATGAAAAATAAAAACAAAAACCTTTCCAAAAATTAAAAAAATTACCACAGAGGGAAAACGAAGTGTGATGTCATCTGGATGTGGATGACCAGAGTTGAATACTAGAGACATTTTTTATTGGACTACGCATTTTGGGTTGGTGCCTGATGAATGAGAAGGACCGTCTCCGAAACGCCTAGTCCCATAGACAATGAATGGAATGATGGTCACGCATGGTCGACTCCCTGCTTCTCAGGGTTATAATGCCCAGATAGCTGGAGATCCCAGCAGTCAGATCACCAAAGTAATAACCCTTTAACCGCCAGTATCCAAGTGCCCATTCCTTTACCTATCATCAGCCGCTTCTATGTAGACCTCTAAACAGCAGATCCGGAAGGGGTGACGAGAGTCAAAGCCATCTATATCCTGGAAAAGGAATTTTTTTTTTTTTTTTTTTCAGATGACCAAACCACCTACTCGTGGACCCCGGCTGCATCTCTTCCCCTGACCTCTGACTAACAGAAGATATACAGTACTTTCATTTTTTACGATGCCTCTTGGCCACGTCCCTGATATGAAATCCTTTTGAAAACAGTTGGGACCGGACAAAAAGTATCTAAACTACATACGGTAATAAACTGGCCCATGGCAAAAAAAACAAAAAACATTTCGCACATTTTTTAAGAAATTTTCCCCCGACGTTAGACAATATTTGGAATCTGGAACAGTCCTTTAAATTGGCAGCGAAGAGTAATATTCTTAGTTTATATTATTTTTTTTTATTATAATTAATAATGTAATAAATATTTTCATACAAGTAAAAAAAAAAAAAAGATCCAATTATAGGGAAGAGGTTTTAGCAAAATAAATAAATAAGTAAATAAAACTCAGAGCGGAAAGGAAAACTTGTAATTTCGACTTCTGATGTGGCCCCTATAATTTATGGCAGAGATGCCGGTGCCGGGGACCAATTATTTCTCCCTCTACATTACCTAATGCAAATACTCATCCTGATCCTTGTGACTTGTGCGTCCCTGGGGCCGACACGACCATTGTAAATGGCAGAAGGTCATTCTAATCTGAATGCCAGCAATATTACTTCAATTATGCTGGGTTGTCACATTAACAGGTCATCCATGCGGGAAGCCAAACATGACATATTCCAGAAGAAAAAAAAAATTCCGACAGCTTTTGGGACCATTGAGAGCCATTTGACCTGGAAGCCAGACCAGTGCATACACCATGCACCACACCCGGACCACGGACGGTCTACCCTGGAAGCCTCCTGGCATACTTACCTCTAACCCAGGAGTTGTGAGCTGAATGGAGACTTACTGGGAAGAAACAGTTCTTAAAGTGAATCCTATCATCAGAAAATGACTTGTCGTTTAAATAGTTTTTGTGTTACATGTATTAAAAAAAAGTTTGGCAATGTTTTAATTTTTTCCATATCGCAATCTTTATAAGAAAAAATAAATTCGTAATCGCATAATTTTCACACTTGATTTTAGACTATAATTTCTTGTCTTTTCAGGAAGAGTTTTCAGCAGGCTCCTTATCAGCAGAGGAAGGATTACAATGATAGGTAACACCTCTGTGCAAAGCTGATAAGACAGGTTCCACCGATTACAATAGGTAATGTCACAGCGTCAGCTCCCTCTCTCTTCACAATGATCTTTGCACACGCTCATTAGATGCTTCAATACAAAAGATCGAGTCAGGATCTGGCCATTGTGGCTAATGTATGTGTTTTCTGAATTCTTTTTTTTTTTTTTTTAAATAGTAATCTTACAATTTTCACACTTGGCTATTTTAGCCCCTGATTTCCTGCCTTTTCAGCAGGCTTCTTATCATCAGACAAGCCCCTGGAAGAAGCAAGATGAAACGCGCGTCGGTGTGGAGGGATGCAGTTCTGTTTCCATGGTGGATATCATTTTTACCTGATTTAGGTAAAACTTTTCTATATATTAATTACTTGATCCGCTTTGGGCATCTTAGTCGGAATTTTGCTTAATTGGTTATTGTATATATCATCCAAGTTCTATATATTTACCAGGATTATTAGCATAGCCAGTAGGTGTTAGTTATCGGATATATTGCCTGCTAAAATGTTGTGCTACTGCCTCTCCTCTTGGCATTTTATCCTACTGTGTATTACGATTGCTAAAGATTTTTTTTTTACACTTCATATTTCTAGTACACTTCTTGATCCTTAGAGGACTAATATTTTTTCTTAGATCATTATGTTACAATATTTATCATCAGAGGCAGGGGTACAATGATAGGTAACACCTCTGTATCCAACTGATAACACAGGATCCATAAATAACAATACAAAATATAGGGTCGGGATCTGGCCATTGTGACCAATGTACATGTGTTGTTTCCTGAAACAACAGGACATTATAGTCTAAAAATAGCCTCAAAATAAAATTGCAATAATTCTAATTTTTAGTTTTTAATACAGATGCTTCAATGCAAAATGTAGGGTCGGGATTGGGCCATTGTGGTTAATGTACATGTGTTGTTTCCTGAAACAACAGGACGTTAGAGTCTAAAAATAGTCCCAAAATAGAATTGCTGTAAGGTTCTGTATATCTGTTTCTGAAACTCAGTTTGTTCGTCGGCCATTTTGCTTTCTGTTTTGCTGCAGCTATCTTGCCCTCAGTTAAAATGGAGTTTTCCAGCTTGCATGTTCCCGCCCTGATTCTCTCCGTTTGCTTCTTAAACAGCCACACCTGAGCAATCAGTGCTTCAGAATCTGGCCTGCAGTGAACCTGTGTTCTGACTCCTGAAGCCTTGGACTTTGTACTCCAGCCATTTCTACTGAGAAACTCTGGAGCTCTTGTGGACTCTGAACTCTGCTCTTGAAAGCCTCACGGTTGCATGGACTTGCGGTAACATAGAAGAAGATCTGAATCTGTTGTGGAGAGTTATTGATGAACTTAGATTACTTTGGCCTGCTGTGTCTCCTGCTTCTGTGTTTGCAACCTGTGTGTTTATTTTTGCCAATTTGTATGAAGCAATACAAGACTTTCTTTTTCAACCTGTGTCTCAAGTATTTTCATCGCACCCAAGCACAAGACGCTATATGAACTGTATCACATACATTACAATTGCAATAATTCTATTTTTTAGTATTTAATACAGATAGTGGGTCATTGGATAATATCTTATCCGAGCACGTTCGCTCATCACCAATGTTGACTCATCAGACAACGCCATGAATTGGTTGCGTTCTTTAAAGAGACCGATGACTGACTGACTGCCGCCTGCATATTTATCAGGGATGTTTCAATTACTTCTGAAATTGCCGATTCTTTATGTACAAATAGTTTTTAGGTAAATGTTTCTTCATCGTTTGGTTTATTAAACCAGTACATGACTTTTAGTTTCAGATTACACTAATTGTAACATGTTGATTCCAAGGATATTAACTGAAACATTTGCAAATATCAAATTAATTTGCGATTAAAACACAAACAAACTGTATTTTCCATCGCTAATTGCAGCACTATCGGGTCTTCTGGTGAACCTTCTACGAAGACGTGTGACACTTCATGTAGGTTTTATTTGAGTAAAGAAAGTCAATGGAGTCTCCTCTTGTTTAAGTCACTATAAACGTGTTATTAAAGATCCATAGAGCCATATTTTCTCTTGTCAAAGCCGGTCATAGATCACGAAAATGAAATCAAGAAGGGGTCATTTAATTAAATTCCTACTGGGGGATATACTTGTTACTATGCTTAATATAGCAAGCAAATCAAATCAGCGTAGAACTGTGAGGCACGGACGGAATCCCTTATTTATCAGGTTTGTAGAGAATTAAATATACCAAAGTCAGTTCTTTCCCCACGAGAGGAAAATTTGATGAAAACTAAATTTAAAGTCAGACCAATGACACAGGGTCACCTCCCGAGGAGCAGCAAACAAATTAGTATCTACTTCACATACCCAATAGAAAACATCTTACAATACAAAAAGGAAGGAAAATAATCATGGAAACCACAGCTCCCTTTATCCAAGAGGCTCGGTGTTAATATTACCATTACATTACCATAATAATTTCATGTTCAGACATGAATTATTAACTACATAAGAGAAAAGACGCTATTAATTAAATCCAGCTAATTAAAAAAAAAGGAAATCTTATATCCTACATTTTATGAAATATAATTTGTATTTAATATACAGTAGTTATGTGATTGGAAAGGGAGAATGGATGGAAAAAGGAAGGAAGAAAGGAAAGGTAAAGAATGGAAGGAAGGAAAGAGGAAGGAAGGGGAAGGAAATAGAACAGGAATGAAAGGAAGGGAAGAGACAGAAAGGAAGAAAGAGAAGAGGAGAGATGGAAAGGAGGAAGAGAAGGAACAAAGGAAGAGAAGAGAAGGAAGAGACAGTGAAGAAAGGAAGAAAGGGAAGAGAAGAGGAAGAAAGGAAGAGACAGAAAGGAAGGAAAAGGAAAGGTAAAGAATGGAAGGAAGGAAGGAAGGAAGGGAAGGAAGGGAAGGAAATAGAACAGGAAGAAAGGAAGGGAAGAGACAGAAAGGAAGAAAGAGAAGAGGAGAGAGGAAAGGAAAGGAGAGAGAAAGGGAAAGGAAAGAGAAGAGGAAAAGAAGAGAAGGGAAGAAAAGGAAAGAAAGAGAAGAGAAGAGAAGAGGAAGAAAGGAAGAGACAAGAAAGGGAAGAAAAGGAAAGAAAGGGAAGAAAAGGAAAGAAAGGGAAGAGGAGGAAAGAAAGGGAAGAGGAGGAAAGAAAGGGAAGAGGAGGAAAGAAAGGGAAGAGAAGAGGAAAAAAGGAAGAGACAGAAAGGGAAGAGAAGGAAAGACAGGGAAGAGAAGGAAAGAAAGGGAATAGGAGAGGAAGAAACAGAAAGGGAAGAGAAGGAAAGACAGGGAAAGAAGGAAAGAAAGGAAGAGACAGAATGTGAAGAGGAGGAAAGAAAGGGAAGAGAAAAAGAAAAAGAAAGAAAAATAAAGAAAGAAAAATAAATATAAAAAACAAAGAAAGAAGTAAAAAGAAAAAGAAAGAAAGAGAAAGAAAGAAAGAAAGAAAGAAAGAAAGAAAGAAAGAAAAGAAAAAGAAAGGAAAGGGAGGACTGAAATGGAAAGAAGCAGCAAAAGCAACAATGAAGTAGTAAAGAAGGATAAAAATAGAAGGAAGGTGTAAAGGAAATAAGATGTTAAGTGTAAAGGAAAGACAGGAAGGTAAAAGGAAGAAAGGAAGGGTGGACAGAAGAAAGGAATAAAATGAAAGGAACAGATTAAAATTTTAAGGATAAAAAATTATAGAAGGAAGGATGGATGTAAGTAGGAAAGGATTTAAAGGGAAGGACAGAAAACAATAGGAGGAAAGATGAAAAAGGAAAGACACAAAAGAAATAAAGAACTGAAACAGAAGTAAAGACCAGTGAAGGGAACTGGGTTATTCTCCTGGGTACCAGCCACACCTATTAGGGTCCTTTAACCTACCCCAACCACTGAACATTATACCAGGAGTTCCCAGTCTCTCTTTGATATCATGGCCCATTTTTTTATACTACCTATATGGCCAATAACTTCAGTGACCTTCAAGGAATTCTGCATTTTACCTTTGGGGGAAGCAAACGACCAACCAGAGTTTCTGGTAGCTACTGAGCACCAATGGATTCAGAAGCCAATCCTGATCAACCTCCATGGAGGATGAAATGACCCGGCCATCACTTATATAACACAATGCTCCTCAGACCAACCAGTAGACATATAAGCGCAAGTTGGTAGCTCGACTGAAGGCCCTAACGGCTATTAGCCAATGATAGACATAATATGCGACCTCTTTATTGAACTAATTAGTAACGGAGCTCTATATACTAATTTATTAGTAATTTTGCCAATTCCTGTGGAGTTTATAATCTGCTTTATATGAATATGGGTAAAAAAAAATCCCTGCCACCACTAGGGGCGCTCCTTGAGCTGCGCCAAAGATTGGTTTTGGATCCAGGATTCTGTGTTTTATCAGAACTGGTTAAACATTCAACAGATTTCAGCACATATGCTTTACAGCCTAATAAAAGGAGAAATAAGTCTCCCTTATAAATAAGATATCGTTTTCCTTTAAGATTCATTTGTTTTATCGTTTTCCAGGCAGTGCATCTTATAGGATTGGCACTTTATAGCCGTCCAGCATGTATTTTTAATGTTTGCAATTAGGAAGCCGATAATGCTGGCCAATCTGCCACTGTCATCCTGTTCTCACTAAAACCACTGATGTGCATTAGTTTCTGCATTATGCTTGATAAAGCCTAATAATATGGTCTAGCACCCTGTACATTCAGCTCTTCAGTGAGGGAGGAAACATAAGGCTTAATAACATGAGCGGGATTTTTTTTTGGACTTCTTTCAATTAGGAAATAAATTACAATGTTGTCTAATATTGTGTAAATCCTTAATATGATTACTGGATTCCCTACAAAGCCACTGAGATGCCTACAGAGGGTGGCCTGCTGGTAGCCATACTTGCCAACGTTTTGTACGAGGAGTTAGAGAAGAAGCTCAGTGCCACCAAGTGTTTTTGTCCTTCATAGTCATGCTCCTCTGTCAAGTTATGCTCCACCCCACCCCGACATTCTCATTTGCCTGGTTGACCAACCCCTGAAAGTTGAGTTAGAAACTGGGGTTCCATCAAAATTTAGGAACATCCTGATATCAGTGCTGCAGACAATAACAGAGACCAGGAGCACTTGCAGAGACTCAGAACAGGACCAAGTGATGGTGAAGAAAGCCAAGTTGGATTTTTTTTTAAATCAAACTGCAGCTGGAAGAGGGTTTCTAAAACTGGAAAACCCCTTTAAATTTGACCCTCACATAGTGAGGTAACAGAGCATCGAGAACATGTAAAATGGGTGTGAATTGGCATGACGTCTGTAAAAAGGCATGTCTACTCAAACTCTGAATATCGAAAGTTGACATAGCACATGATTCTGAGGTCCATTATCCATCTATAGACGACAATTCCAGGTCTACATTTAATTGAATTGTGACGTCTGTTGTTATCTCTGGATGATCCAGAGGAGACATGGGAGAAGATCATGTGGTCAGATGAGACCAAAGTAGAACTTTTTGCTATCAACTCCACTCGCCGTGTTTGGAGGAAGAAGAAGGATGAGTACAACTCCAATAACACCGTCCCAACCGTGAAGCATGATGGGGGAAACATCATACTTTAGGGGTGCTTTTCTGCAATGGGGACAGGACGACTGACCCGTATTGAAAGGAGGATGGATGGGGTCATGTAGTGCCGCACAAGGTTACCTTAAGCCCACCATAGCACAGGATTCAGAGGTCCATTGTCCATCTATAGACCACAATTCCAAGTCTAGATTTAATTGCATTGTGACGTCTGTTGTTATCTCTGTATATACAGAACATATTAAGATATATAAGAGGTTATCATTTACTCATCCCATAAGAAATAGAGCCTATTGACATGTGAATGATCCCAAAGTCATCTTCTAATGGGGTTGTCTTCTGCTGGACCTTTTTTGCTTTACAGTATAGATAATATTTTAGGGATTTCATCCAATAACGTGAGACCAAGAAATACTAAATACACATGGCTCATTGTATATTCTAACACTACTAAATTATCACACTCTATACACACTGAATATATACAGAGTGCATACATAAAACATTAAAACTATAGGCTGCTACTAGAAAAGACAAAACTTTGGAGTTGGTTGTGACCATGGATCACGTGAGGCTTGTGATAAATTTTCAAGTAATGGCAGAAGTTCCTAAGACATTACTAAAAATGGCAATTCAACATTCAGTTATTGATGAATTTTGGAAATACTATATTTTGGCTCTCCAACATATTAGTGATAAGTGATAAGCAAGTTCATATTCGAAAGATACAAGGCTTGGGAACAAGAAAAGTAGTCAAAGTAGCCAGTGACATATCTAGAATAGCAAAACTAATCAACAACATGTCAAGAAGAGGAAAAGTAGCCAACGACATCTCAAGAAGAGCAAAAGTAATCGACATGTCAAGTAGAGCATAGGTAGTCCATAACATCTCAAATAGAGCACAGGCTACAACATACAATGGGGAAAAAAGTATTTGATACACTGCCGATTTTGTAAGTTTTCCCACCTACAAAGAATGGAGAGGTCTGTAATTTTTACCGTAGGTACACTTCAACTGTGAGAGACAGAATTTAAAAATAAAAAGCTGAAAATGACATTGTACGATTTTTTTCTGGCTCTCACAGATCTGTTAGTTTTTCTTTAAGAAGCCCTCCTACTCTGCACTCATTACTTCAATTAATTGCAGCTGTTTAAACTCATGACCTGTATAAAAGACGCCTGTCCACACAATGAATCACACTCCAACCTCTCCACCATGTCCAAGACCAAAGAGCTGTCTAAGAACACCAGGGACAAAATTGTAGACCTACACAGGCTAGGATGGGCTACAGGACAAAAGGCAAGCAGCTTGGTGAGAAGGCAACAACTGTTGCGCGATTATTAGAAAATGGAAGAAACACAAGATGACTCTCAATCTTCCTCGGTCTGGGGCTCCATGCAAGATCTCGTCTCGTGAGGTAAGTATGATTCTGAGAAAGGTAAGGAATCAGCCCTGAATAACACGGAAGGATACGGTCAATGACCTGAAGAGAGCTGAGACCACAGTCTCAAAAATTACCGTTAGTAACACACTACGACGTCATGGATTAAAATGCTGTGGGGCACGCAAGATCCCTCTGCCCACACCAGCACACATCCAGGCCCGTTTGAAGTTTGCCAGTGACCATCTGGATGATCCAGAGGAGGCATGGGAGAAGGTCATGTGGTCAGATGAGACAAAAATAGAACTTTTTCGTATCAACTCCACTTGTGTTTGGAGGAAGAAGAAAGATGAGTACAACTCAAAGACCACAGTCCCAGCTGTGAAGCATGGTGGAGGAAAGATCATACTTTGGGGGTGCTTTTCTGCAAAGGGGGCAGGACGACTACCTCGTATTGAAGAGAGGATGGATGGGGTCATGTATCATGAGATTTTGGCCAACAACCTGCTTCCCTCAGTAAGAGCATTGAAGATGGGTCGTGGTTGGGTCTTCCAGCATGACAATGACCCGAATCACACAGCCAGGGCAACTAAGGAGTGGCTCCGTAAAAAGCATTTCAAGGTCCTGTAGTAGCCTACCCAGTCTTCAGACCTGAATGCTATAGAAAATCTTTGGTTGGAGATGAAGCTCAATGTTGCCCTGCAGCAGCCCCGAAACCTGAAAGATCTGGTAAAGATCTGTAAGGAGGAGTGGGCCAAAATCCCTGCTGCAGTGTGTGCAAACTTGATCAAGAACTAAACGAAACGTCTGACCTCTGTAATTGCAAACAAACGTTTCTGTAACAAATATTAAGTTCTGTTGTTTTTCATTTGTATCAAATACTTGTTTCATGCAATAAAATGCAAATTAATTAAGTAAAAATCATACAATGCAATTTTCTTTTTTTTATTTTTAGATTCTGTCTACGATAAAAATTACAGATCTCTCCATTCTTTGTAGGTGGGAAAACTGTATCAAATACTTATTTTCCCCACTGTATCTACTCTACATATGGGAATTCCCATATCTTAACTACAAAAATGATGAAAGATAACCAAAACAGAGTCTGCTTCTCTTAATCTTAGATTTTTTATAACGGACCCTTTCGTCTGCACTTGTACTCATAACGTTGAGAAAAGGGAAACCTTTGATCACTGTATTTTAAAAAATATCAGCATAAAAATATGTCCCATACAGATTTGAAGATCTCCTAGCAAATCATCTTAAGCAGCTTATATCAAGACCCAGACACGTTTCTACACTCCATCACTATAGACGTAGGCTACGTGGCAAATAAATGTTACACATTGTACATCACTCCGACTCCTCAGCTCTTATTCACAAGCTCAATAAAAACACTCAAGTTTCTTTCCCGGAAAGGTTCCTTAAAATCTCCACGATAAATTCAAAGTGGCTTCCTCCATTTTTGATTTGTTTGGTAGACGGTGAGTGAAGGAACCAGGAAGTTGGTAGGGTTGTCATATTTGTGTGGGAATATAAGACCGGTCATCCGCCATAGCGTATGATGAATATACTCTGAGCTTTTATTTGGCAGACCTTTTTTTAATGGAATATCAATGACACACTTCTGTAGACTTGTAAAGCTTTTAAATAAAAGGACAGTAAATCAAATCTGTGTTGTCCTTGTTTCGAGCGGTTCTACGGGCGACACTTCCATCATTTCACACATCGACTGAGTCTCCTCTCGACGTACAAATAGATGATATATGGCCGGGAATGGCATAAATGCTTGCCTTGATGGAATACGTGATTGGAAAATATCATTGTTTGGACCTTGATAAAATGACCACAAGACCAGACGTAGTTATTGGGGGTGGAGAGGAGGCAGTCACAGCCAACTTCCATCTGTCATATGATTTTACCTTTGAAGCTTTTGGCCATTTAGCCTGACTATTGTTAAATGTTGGGTTTTTACCTTGGTCAACCACATCACTGTTAAACAAAGGCTGTCCTAAAATGTTAAAACCTTGCACTAGATGGAGGTTTGGGGTTTTAGTTGGGGGGACGGTCTACTTTTGCAACCCTTTTGTATTTCCCCAATACATCAAACATGAGAAATACAGCCATTTGCTTCGATTGAAAGTTTGATTTGTGCACACAGCTCATAAGCAGAACTATGTTTCTCTATGGCAACCTACTAGACACAAACCCTACAGACATACATCCATTTATTGGAAAGAGATGGAAGTAACACATGACTGCTGGAACAGACTCCATACCTTAATTACGGCGATAGGAGCAGAGTACACAAACGGATGAAAATTTTTAACAAGAAGTAGTGCAGCAAAGACGAGAACTGCCGGATCAGACTACAAGGGTTTTGTTTGCAGTCTGTAACCATGGAGACATACAAGAATAGTATATACCAAACAGTAGGTTACAATACACATTGTCCAACTCCACCATGAACAAAAATGTACATATATTTCCTTAAATAGCTTAGTTAATGTTATTCCCATTCCCATAAAGGGCTGAGATGGGAATAGCATATTAAGGAATATCTAAAAACACCAGAAATGGTGGTATATATACAGTATATACAGTAACTAAAATATGTGGTTTTTTTTTTTTTTTTTACTTACAAGGCACTGCATGGCGATAAAGATTATCTCGGATTATTTGCTGCAGCTCGTGATCAGGGGACGCTTTCTGGAACCTTTGGTTTAGATAATGCCTCAGGTCCTTGTTCAGTCGACTTCCTAAAAAAAAATAATAATTTGGTAAGGATATTGACTAAAACAAGTAATGAAATTGCCAAACATAATTATTTAAATAAGAAAACTTCTTTAACATACACTTTCTATATACAACTTTAGTTATGAACGTCAAGTAGCCCAAAATATAGTAATAGTACATGACCAATCATAGCTAAACATTTGCCATTACAAGGTTCATAGTTTTGCAAGTGTTTTGGCATATTAAATTACAGCATCATTTGAGATGGATAACAGGAAGTGGGGGTGTGACTTTATTTCTTTACAGGAAGTGGGGCGAAACTTTATCACTCTACATGAAGTGAGGGTCTTTTTCGCTCTACAGGAAGTGAGAGAGGGTCTTTTTCGCTCTACAGGAAGTGAGAGAGGGTCTTTTCGCTCTACAGGAAGTGAGAGAGGGTCTTTGTCACTCTACAGGAAGTGAGAGAGGGTCTTTGTCACTCTACAGGAAGTGAGAGAGGGTCTTTGTCACTCTACAGGAAGTGAGAGAGGGTCTTTGTCACTCTATAGGAAGTGAGAGAGGGTCTTTGTCACTCTACAGGAAGTGAGAGAGGGTCTTTGTCACTCTACAGGAAGTGAGAGAGGGTCTTTTCCTTCTACAGGAAAGTGGGAGTGGGTCTTTGTCACTCTACAGGAAGTGAGAGAGGGTCTTTTCACTCTACAGGAAGTGAGAGAGGTCTTTGTCTTTCTACAGGAAGTGGGGTGGGCTTTGTCACTCTACACAAAGTGGGGGGTATTTCATCTACAGGAAGTGGGGATGTCTTTGTCTACAGGAGTGACAGGGGAATTGTCTCTATCTAGAGGAGGGCCTATTTCTATGAAATAGGGGTCTTTTTCTACTCCTGCTTTCCTCCCTGTCACACTACATACAGACAAAATAGAGAGGCAGTATTCAGTTCAAGGCAGGAAAGCTATTGGATAATGTTAGGAGTAATGCATGCTGGCGAGCTATAGAAAGGATGTTCCTGAACATATAGTGCTGGCAAAATAATGATGAAAAAGAACCAACACCTTAAAAAGAAAGGATTGTAGAATATAGAGCCCAAGAATTGGCACAGCTCCTGGATATATTTGATTCTCATGAGCATTTGTAGGGATGGGGGGCAGCAAGACCATGCTCATACTCTGATTTTTTTGGTAAAAGGACGGGTACACTTTAAATTTTAACATGTTGGCCAAGGAAAAGCGAATTATAGTTGAAAATGAAGTCAATGGAAGCAATAGAAATAGATATACAGCAAGCTCTTCCCAGCAGCTCCGGTCGGGGAAAGGTTGCGGCGGACATCTTGCCTACTCTACCGGGAGTCAAGGAGATCTCCTCTCTTGTGGGAGCCGCATAACTCAAGAGAGTGGAACAGTTTGCCTTACATATACTATGTACTACACACCGCCTTTGGCTGGTTCTGTGTTAAATATCTTGGTTCAAGCAGAACTGTTTGTAAACGAGTCTTTCAAAAACCTTTAAAGAGGAAAATTGGAGCAAATGGACCCTTTAATTACTATGCACCAGGCAGAAAGAATATCTTAAAAGCACTGGAAACATTATTAGTTCACTGAGAAAGGAGTGAACTTGCTGCGGGAAGGAAAAGTTATACATCCACATTCTGCAAGTTCAGCAAATTAAGCGGTACAATATAAGTGCGAGGTAATGTTCCAGCTATCTATGAACATCTATAATAGGAAGCTGCTGATGACACCGTTATAGAGCATGCAATTTGTTGAAAATGAGTTTATCGACTTATAAACACAATGATTTGTTAGCCAGAATAAAAAATGCAGTGTCTTCTGTGGTATTAATACCATCCCGTCTTGTTATAAAGGACCCAATTTTAAAAAAAGCAGAATTTAAAAGAGCCATCGTCTTTTTTAACATTCTTACTAAGTGTTCTGCTGCGGGTACACACAGCAATCAGTTGGAAGAAGTTACATTTCTCTATAGCATCCCCACAGGAAAAATGAAGTATTACATGGTTAGAAATAAAATTACCAATTCCTGGTCCTCCAGAGTAAGATGAGATATGTAGCTGCCCTGTTACAGCAAATTAATAAAAGATTAGAATTGCGAAAGTTCAGAAAAGCCTAAAAGCAATATCTATCCCTATTAACTAATCCCACTGCTTTACATTACAACCTACAACAAAGGGAATCTGATATTTTTATCTGGAATTTCTGGAAAGGAATACTTAAGTAAAGAGCTGGAAAAGAATTGGGATTCTTATTTAAAAACTCTTCTTTAAACTTTCATACATTCCGGAGACACTGTATACAGAAACTAGCTATTATTCCAAAGAAAAGCATTTTTTTTTTACCAAGGACCCAAACTCTGATGATTTTTTTCATATTTTCTTTTATTTAGAAGATACAAAAGCACAATGGAATTGTTAAAAAGTTCCACATTGCGAGTAAATCTTTCCGGCTTTCAATGTTGCCATGATGGACAAAAGAAAAGGTCTTCATCAAGACAAGAAAACACAAGATCACAATAAAAGTAGGGCAGTAATCTTTTACCAAAAACCAGGACCATATAGGTAGAAGAAAAACCCAATGACAAAAAAAACCAAAATGGGTATCCTTTTGAATCCTGCATCAAGCAGGGGTTGGACACGATGACCCTTGAGGTCCCTTCCAACTCTAACATTCTATGATCTTTGCAGTGTTTTTTTTATGCAAAAAGATCACCCGTTCGTAGACAATTGGGCTCTGACTTTATCCTTTCATGAACTCCCTTAGGTAATGACCTTCAGGCACTTCTTCTGTCCCATATTCACAAATGATGTGTTGGCTTGGGAAGAGATTCACTCTACTAAATTTAAAGGAGATGGTACTAGGGACCTTCTCAATGGGTCTCGTATAGAAACCCTAAGAGCTGCTTCTTTGGCATGGCTAATGCTATCAAATACCAAATCCTCATCTTCATTGTGTCCCCATAATATTTTTTCTATATCCAATGTCTAAAAACCAAAACTAATGGAAAAAGGAAAAGGTCTTGGCCAAAGCAAACAAATCACCGGACCCAACATGGCCAAAATTGCAGGACAGACAGGGACATAGATATAGAGGATACAGAAGAAGCGGGTATGGTTAGGTATTGGTGTATGAGGATGCCAAAAGATAAAGAATGCAGAAACCCAGTATTACTACTTGTCAACTCATATAGAATGTCCAGAAGGCTTTGTGAAAAATTAAGCAAATTTCTTTAAAACCGAACGGTTTTCCCGTGCACCGGCATCCAAAAGCACATTTGGGGAGTTGGGGCATGGATGGCATGGGTAAAGACCTTGAAGAGCTAATAAAGGGTATGGCTAATGGTCAAAAACATTTGTCTCCAGGATTACAAATATGGCAAAATTTGGCAAGTAAGCACATGAAAGATGAGGAATGGGGCCAGTTACAAATGTCAAGGCTATCTATTCTATAATAATACAATTGTATAAAAACGGTGCAGCAAATTCTTTACATTTGTGATCACAAATTTCATTCCGACCCTAATTGAGACACTTGAATTTTCGGTCTTTGTTTAATATGTGCCATGCTCTACATTCAAGACCATGGTCACAACAATCATAGCATTGAGTCGTTACAAGACCAGGTCTCTGTTCTTTTGTAGAAACCGATGCGCGCTGGCTTTAGTAATACCTTGCTTTTATGTGGATTATAGATCTATTTTATTAATAGAGCCCGGCTCTCCTTGCAGTAACCTTTACTCAGCCTTGCTCC
The DNA here is from genome assembly GCA_033576555.1 of Oophaga sylvatica. Classification (NCBI taxonomy): domain Eukaryota; kingdom Metazoa; phylum Chordata; class Amphibia; order Anura; family Dendrobatidae; genus Oophaga; species Oophaga sylvatica. The sequence continues at coordinate 52,438,669 of JARQOD010000009.1, forward strand.
ATGTCTTTTATACAATTCAGCATTAACGAGAAAAAAAAAAAAGGGTTCTCCACCAATTTATCTACAACCTCATTAAAGATCACAAAATACCTAAGAGCTACGTAATGCATGATCACTGGAAATAAGCCGGAATCCTAAGTGAGGAGCCGCTATAACCAGATAATGGTTTGATTACTGCATACATAGCAGAGCACTGTAATATCATTAGGGAAATATTATTTGTGACCTTAATGGCATTCATGGAGGCGGTTTGCGAAACTGACCTAAGATTGTAAAACGCGTGTCAAATTATGGAAATGCGTTCTGCTGGGTGTAATTGAGTGAATCTGATGTCTCTCGGGAATAAGATGATGCTGTTGGGAGAGAATTTACATTTTTTCAGTGTTTGCTGAATTTTAACGTTATAGTTACCATTCGAAAAGAAGCCTATGAGTGCCGTTTGGCATATGGTTTTCATATGTAATAGCCGGCATAGTCAAATAGTATAGAGTTGAGCAAATAGATGTGCGCTGCCATAGTCCGGTACCCAATCCGGTGCTGCTCCACTTCCGCAAATGGCATCCTCTTGCATTTCCTAAGCCTGGTAATGTGTCATTACGAGATGTGAGGCTGGTAAAAACTGGAGTCGCTGAGGATGCCAGCCGTAGAAGTGACATCTGCCCTGGTCCGGCTGCCATGGAGTACAAGACTGGATACTGAGCCAGGGTGGTGGGAATCTTTTTGCATCACTTTAGCTGAGAACTTAGAAAATTCTTCTCATTAATTAAATACTTTGGCAAAATGGATGGAACATGTTGTGCTTTGCAGAGGATTTTAAAGGGTAGAGTTCAACACCAGGACCAAAAGAAATAGCGAAGCCCTGCTCATGCCCCACCCTCTCACTCCCAAATTTCACGTTAAAAGGGTTCCCCACAACTCATACATCCCCTTTTTAAAAATTACAGTCCTTTTTGTAAAATAAAAGTGCCCTATACACACCTCCTGAAGCAATGCAGGTCAGCAATGCGGCATCGGGTCTCTCCCGAGGCTCGCATGACATTGTTATGGCCAGAAGGCTGCAGTCAATCAGCAGCTGCTATTAACCTGCTGTGATCTTACTGCATTCAGACACGGTAATCACTGCTGCACTTTAGTGGCCAGTGATCGTTATGCTATGTGAGCCCTGCAGCCAATGTCATGAGAGCCTCGGGATATCCACTGCCAACATTGCTGGAATGGCACCAGTTCGGGAGGCGAGTATAGGGTATTTTTATTTTACAGTCGATATTGCAGTATTTAAGAAGGGGTTGTCATATTAGTGGGTAACCCCTTTGAGGGTTTTTGCAACTGGAAACTAACACCTATTCACAGTTTTGCTGATAAAGTCTGATCAGTGGAGGACTCAACCATAGAATGGAGAAACCGAACCTCAGTTCCTTCTTACTGCGATCAGGTGTCCTGACCATTCAGTGTCAATGGGACAAAAAGAGAGCCAAAAACAGTGTGCACTATTCTCAAATGCTGCTCTATTCTACCTCCTGAGGCAGCAGTGAGGAGATATGGGGGGCTTTGTACCTGGTTGCATTTATCAGTGGGAGTCCCAGCCAAAGGATATAGGACTGAAGTCTATATTGGGAAAACTCAACAGACTTACAACAACATGTCTAGTGCGGGGGCTTGGGAGACGGTCCATGTCATGGAAAGTTGCCTTTGTCTCATGCTCTGCCCTCTCGGACCCTGCATTAGCACAGAGTATCAGGAGTGTTCCTTCAATAATAAATTCATTTTCATACAAAGAACAGTCCTGTCTTTTAACCAAAGCTCCCTCTGGAGTTGTATGTCCTCCACTGGGAAAGGGTTCCTACGCTTGATGCTTGTGAATGTCAGATACATCTTCTTTCCATTTCCATCACACAAATAACATCTGATCGTCATCTGTCCTATTCTCGTCTTGCAGCTGCTATCTAAAAGTGATTACTAATAATGGGCCTATAAAACTCACCAATAATTGGAAGAGTCACGGGCCACATGCCCGCGATGACAAGGGATTGTGATTTACACAAGTCAAGTGATCGGCACAGCTGCCAGCCGCTGGTTTCATGATCATTTCACCCATGAGATCAGAGATTAATCAAGAGAAATGATCACTTTTAGTCCCGTTGCCTGAGAAAAGCTAACTGAATAGAAAACATAAAAAAGCTTCCAGAAACAAAACGTTGAAAAATTAAGAGAGGAAAATTTAAAAAACAAAACTGTTTCAAACATATGATTCCAACAATCCTCAGCTTTATCTGGTGCTAACCTGGCATTGTGGCTCCTGTTGGGATTGTTATTGTTGGATCAAGATTTTTCCAGAATTCATAACCCGTAATTCACTGATTAAAGGGGCTAAAAACACCCTACATGGAGAAAATCATGAGCTACTCTTTGGTCTCTGGTTTTCATAAACTTCACATATTCTAGTCCCCTACGTTCATTAGAATTTCGTGTTGATAGCTTGTGGACTTTTCCATTTTTTGTGGTCTTACTTATTTTTGGAATTCTACCATAGACCATAAAGGAGAACATAAAGGAAACATACCTGGAGTAGATCAAGAAAATTCTTGAGATTGCGGTAGGACATATCACTTTTTTCTTTAGATTTACATAATAATTAATAAAATACATTAAGATTCTAGATGTTATCCTGGCCTAATAAAAAAAAAAGAAAAGAAATCGAAAGTGTGTCACTATTCTTCATAGGATGTGACCAATATGGCAACTCTTTCCCATTCATTTGAATGTGCTTGAGTTGCAAAACTTGCAATACTTGGCAAACCCCATGGACAAAAGTGGTGCTGTTTTGTGTGAAAAAAAACCCAAAAACATTCATTTTTTTTCCAACCTTGGACAATTTCTTCAATATGGGAGTGGTAGACCACAAAAGGACACGCATGCGCTAATTGTTGTTGAATAACCTAGAAAAATAGGCTGTATGCTTTTATGACAGTATTACGTACACCAATTTGTACATGTTGGGTACGGTATAGCGTAATTCAATATTACAGGGGTTTTGTAGAAATATTTATAACCTATTAATGATTTAGGCAATCATTTTCCAACCAATGGGGGGGGTCTGATTGCTGGTAGTTCAGAATCGTCATGAAATACAAAAAATAAGGTCAAGGTGTTGACCTGTACTCAAAATTCCATAGATCTCAAGTCGATCAAGGATGTGTCAGATATGTTGATCTATGGAGGCCAAACCTCACAATTTACAGGATCTATAGGATCCTCTGCCAATGTATTGGTGTCAGACAGGACAGGAGACTTCAAAGGTCTTGCAAAGTCGTTGACAAAAGGTGTAGGACCTCATTGTGCTCAGCCAAAACATCTCTCACCTATTGAAGCCTGGACTCCACAAAACCTTATGAACAACCCTATTGGTCCCAGTACCACACCTAATCACCATTTATCCTTTGGAAAAAAAATAAAATATGTCCATTGTAGTAATTTATTGATAGGCAGTGTCAACAATTTGCTTTCCAAATTGGGATTGACTGTAATCCTACCATAAACCCCCACTGAACAATCTACATTATAAGCAGAACCCTAATCCTATCGTCTACAGCTACCTCTTGGGAAATAAACTAGCTCATTTCCTTGCATGACGACTCTCGTCATAAATGGTCTTTTTTAAAGCTACATTAGCTGCCAGTCATTTGAGTCAGTTTCACTCAATAAATCTCACAGTACGTGTGCAGTCTTGGCTCGGAATTAATTTGTCTGATACATACCAGCGACTCTCAGCACGGACGCTGCCGTCTGTCCGAGTAGACCTCTCAAGACAAATATTAAAGGACTTATATTACTGAAGAGCTGATGCTAGGAATGTTAGAAGTCTACAAACTACTAGCCTAAAAAAAAATCAGGTCTTTATCATTCACGAGACAGCGTACGTAAACTTGTTTAAGAAGACCTGACAACTCTTTTGCCCCCAAGCACCACAAGAGCTGCCAACTTGACATCAAAGGCTACTTCAAGTATTGCCCTTACTGGAATTGTGTAAATCATGGCACGTCACTTTGTCAGCTTTATGTGTCTCCCGTGCGGGTGTAAACAATTTTCCACCACTTGAACTCTAGGTCTTTTTGTGGTTTTAGGGATTGGATTTTAAAAGCTTTCTCATTTCAGTTTAAGACCAGCATTTACGAGAAGGATAAAGTGAAAAGTCAAGATTCAATATGTAAGAAAGACAAGGCGATGAGCAAAGGAGGAAGACTCCATGGTTTTCAATGGAGCAGGCCGTGAAGTCATAGTCCTACTAGGTCTTTGAGCAACCCAACTGTCACGTCAAAAGCCCCAAAGTTATGCATGTGAGGTCGGAGTCATTGGCATCAAGTTTTTTGAGGTATGATGGTCCCTAGAATGGTAGACATTGTTTTGTTGTGTAGCCACCTATACCTAGAGTTGCCTTAAGTTTTCTCTTTGGATCTATGGACATTGTCATAAAGACTCCCTACAGAGCCAGGCTCTACACAAGGATAATAGGACTTTCTGAGAGATGTTTTTTAGGTTATTAAATATTGATAAAACCAGTTACAGTTACTAAAAAATCCTTTTTACATTGTTGCTTTAACAAATCAGATGTGTCATTATTTGCTATTAAAATGTATCCATTAAAATTACTGTAAATTTGTACAAAAGTATAGAATAAAGCAGCATGGTGCGGATATGGTCTGAAAAAAATAAGTAGCTCTCACTGTCGTTGTCTCCAATCATAGGAAGTGGAGCACTAATGACCAATTTGACATAGAACCTCTAACAAAAAAGTCACAAAAATTCCAAGTTTTAGGCACACTTGCCAACTTTTCTGAAACCTTCGTGAGGTTCTTGGAAAGGAGAGGCCTACCAGATCACGATAGAGGATCCCGAAATCTCTCAGCCACCATAGATACTTCCCAAAATTCACCCGACTGAGTGATGTCATTTTAGATGTGCATTCAAGGGGGTTAAGGAATCTGGATCAGAAGATTTTTGTATACATATTACATGGAGTTTTCTGACGTGGATTTTACAGTGGATCTGCTTCAAAAGCCACATCAAAGCTGCTTCAAATATTCTTTGAATACTCTTTGATGTGCATTTTAAAGCTGAAACTTTGGTGAACATACCATAAAAGGGGCACGGTTATGAAAAAAAAAAATTTGCTGGACTTCAAATCTTTCAAAAGACCATTTCAATAAGTTGGCAAGCATAATATTAGAACGCAGGCCAACAGTCAATTTTAGAACTTTTGGGAGGCGAGTTTACCAAACAAATTACCAAATTTTCATAGGCTTGTGAACAGAAGTGGGCGTCAGTTATCAACACTAACAAACAAAGGCACAGATTAGTGTATGGTCAATAGATTTAAAGGGGTATTCCCATCTCCGGGATCCTAACCCAATATGTAGTAGGTGTGATAATAATATTATCAAATACCTCCAATTAGAAATGTAGAAAAGTTTTTCCGATAAGCTATGTTGCTCCCCTTATGAAGCTTAGATATCCATGGTTACAACCAATAACTGTCACTATATGAGTGGTCGTAACGATGGATACCTAAGCTGCTGCAATGCCCTGCACATGATAGCTAATCAGAATAACTATACTACTTTTTTAATTGGAGGTATTTGCTACTATATTATTCTTATTACACCTACTACATATTGGGATAGAATATTTGAGATGGAATACCCTATTAAATTGGTTTTCCTTAGTATAGGCCACCAATTTTAGAGGATCCGACCACTAGGGCACTTGATGATCAGCGCAACACAAGCTGTATAGGATATTAGTGATTTTGTCTAACGCAATGAGTTGTCCATTACCTGGATAACGCCTTTTTAAATGAAGTTAGCCCCCTTGCAAAATAAAAAGTACCCTATACTCGCCTGTCGCACTGGCATTTTGTTGGCGCTGGATCTCCTGAGGTTCGAGTGACAGTAACTGTTATGCACAGTGGGTAGGGAAGGTTGGCGTGCACACAGGTAATAAATTAATCGAGGTGCTGGTACAATGGACACATAAGTCCAATCACATAATAATCAATTTCACCGCACACTCACAGGGATAAATTTGCAACGTGAAAATTTATTACGACATCCAAATTTTAGGAGCAAAAGCATAAATACAAGGTCTGAAGCGATATAAATACAACGTTTCGGCTCTACCAGAGCCTTACTCATGTATTCGCTGTTGATAAAAAAGAAACATACAAGTGTCATACAAAACAAACGAAAATATCTCAACGAAATATTTGTATATAATATATAAACATCTCCATAGATCATGTAAGAAAAATACATGGATATATAAAAAATAAATGTATAAAAACAAAAATAGAGAGTATAGGTAGCTGGTACCATAACGAGTTTTACCCACAAACATAAGAAAATAAAATAAAAGATAACAAAAGATAACAATTATTACCTCAGTCCAAAAAAAGAATGAAGATGGGTGAGTATAGAGGTAAATATTCCATAATATGTGATGGCTGTAAAGAATAGTGACATTATTATAGATAGAACAAGATATCAGGCATATACTGAAAAAAGAAAGAGAATACCTTTGTCATGTAGCCCTAATAGGGAAATTTGCCCAGTGAAACTATGATTAAAGGATATTAAGATTGTCAGTAGCTGCTATGTCTAGTTCCTATAATAAGTGCCCAGAGGAGTTTGAAAGGTACCTGTTATCCAGTTTGTTAGTGAGCCAAAATGCTAGGTTACACCTATAAATATTTGGTCCTATAAGTATAGGCAGTGATGAGCCATAATATCGCAGCAAAGATCGCTGTATATTAATGATGTGGGATAATTAGCAAAGTAACACTATACCTGGTCAATCGCTAGTCCGGGGTACAAGGTACAGCGGCGCTCCCGCGCCTTGCTGTGTTGATGTTGTGTACTCTGTGCTAGTCTGGCGTTCATTTAAGAGCGCCAGACCGGAAGTGAGGTATCGAAACCGGAAGTGACGTTATGTCACCAGAGCGCTGACGCTGGTCATGCGCAATAGAACGCCAGACTAGCACAGAGTACACAACATCAACACAGCAAGGCGCGGGAGCGCCGCTGTACCTTGTACCCCGGACTAGCGATTGACCAGGTATAGTGTTACTTTGCTAATTATCCCACATCATTAATATACAGCGATCTTTGCTGCGATATTATGGCTCATCACTGCCTATACTTATAGGACCAAATATTTTATAGGTGTAACCTAGCATTTTGGCTCACTAACAAACTGGATAACAGGTACCTTTCAAACTCCACTGGGCACTTATTATAGGAACTAGACATAGCAGCTACTGACAATCTTAATATCCTTTAATCATAGTTTCACTGGGCAAATTTCCCTATTAGGGCTACATGACAAAGGTATTCTCTTTCTTTTTTCAGTATATGCCTGATATCTTGTTCTATCTATAATAATGTCACTATTCTTTACAGCCATCACATATTATGGAATATTTACCTCTATACTCACCCATCTTCATTCTTTTTTTGGACTGAGGTAATAATTGTTATCTTTTGTTATCTTTTATTTATTTTCTTATGTTTGTGGGTAAAACTCGTTATGGTACCAGCTACCTATACTCTCTATTTTTGTTTTTATACATTTATTTTTTATATATCCATGTATTTTTCTTACATGATCTATGGAGATGTTTATATATTATATACAAATATTTCGTTGAGATATTTTTGTTTGTTTTGTATGACACTTATATGTTTCTTTTTTATCAACAGCGAATACATGAGTAAGGCTCTGGTAGAGCCGAAACGTTGTATTTATATCGCTTCAGACCTTGTATTTCTGCTTTTGCTCCTTGTGAATACTTTTCCGTCCAATTATGACAAGAGCATTCTTAAGGTGATACCTTTATTGGCTAACCAGAAAATTATATGTTCGCTAGCTTTCAGAGCTCAAAGGCTCCTTCTTCAGGCAAGATTACATTTGGAATAATAAGAAAGACACATTAGATGCTTACTATAGTAGGAAATTTGTTCAAGACCTGGGAGGTGTGATGCCTTCAAAAGATAAGCAAAGGAAATCGAATTAGCATTTTCTTACAAATGGAGAGCTAGTGGGAATGTGTTCTTAGCTATCTGGAGTCCTTCTGGTGAAGGTGTGAACTGTGTCTATGTAGTGGACCATAAAACCGGGTGTTAAGTTGAGTCCTAGTGTCAAAGTATTGAACATCCTAATAAGTTTGAATTCCCATATTTTTCTCTCCCTGTCATCCTTAAAATGACCTTTTAGTATTAAGACTTTTAAGTCTGTCATACAATGTCCAGTTCCAGAGAAATGTTTTCCCACAGGCGTGTCCATTTCATTCCTGATCGTATGTCTGTGTAGATTCATCCTTGTTTGTAGTTTTTGCATGGTTTCCCCAATATAGATAGCTCCAGGGCACCTTGTACATTGTATCATGTACACCACATTGGAGGATGTACATGAAAAGGAACCCATGACCTTATAGTCCTGATTTGTGTTTGGTACACGGACTGTATTTGTTGGTAATATGTGGGTACAAGTTTTGCATTTTTTGTTGTTACATGGGAATGTGCCAGTCACTGATGGTGACGAGAGGACACTTCTGACAAGGAGCTTCCTTAAGTTAGGGGGCTGTTTGTAGGAGAGGAGTGGTAGTTCTGGGAATATGTCTTTCAATTTGTGGTCCCTGTGGAATATGGGTTGGAGATCAGCACCAATTTTCCTTAGGATGCTCATGTGGGGGTTGTATGTGACCACAAGAGGTACCCTGTTGTTGTCCTCTCTCAGTTTGTAATCCAGGAGGTTGCTTCTTGGGATTCTTGTAGCCCTGTGGATCTGTTCATCTATTACCAGTGGATGGTATCCTTGTTGTAGGAATGTATTCCTCAGAGATAGCAGCTGTAGTTCCCTGTCTTTACTGTCTGAACAGATCCGAATATATCTCAGAGCTTGACTGTAGATGATGGATTTTTTTGTGTGTCTTGGATGAAAGCTGTTCCATCTAAGGTATGCTGGACGTCCTGTGGGCTTATGGTAAATTGATGTTTGTATGGCGTTGTCCTTGATGTATATGGTCAAGTCCAGAAAATGTATTTGAGGGGGGCGGAGCCTGGACGTGCATGGAGAAGGAGGCTTGAACCACAGCTCCTCTCCACACTGTATCCTGCCTAAGCGTCTATCTGCTTTCTAACTGCTGGTGATGGGCAAATCTGACAAGATTAATACTGGGTGCACCCCCAGGAACACTAAGACCCCAAAAACACAGCGGGGACTGGAGGCTTTCCTGCTGAAAGGCTCAGCTACCTCAGGCTCCCAGCTACCAGACATGGCGTCGGTTCCCGCCACTGACACGGACTGTGAAGGTGACTCCACTGATGATGGGAGAGCCCTGAAGAACCGTTCATCAGGTTCAGAACAACTGACGATGCGTAACTTAAAGAAGCTGCTCGTTCAGACACATGCTCCGATCCGTGCAGATTTGCAAGATATAAAGCAGGAATTACTTAAGATGGGTAACAGAGTGGAAGCCCTGGAAACTGGCCATGCGGCCGTCCTGCATTACAGCCATGTCTCTAAGACTAAGCTACAGTCACAGCATCGACATTTGAATACTGCAATCCTCCAGCTGGAGGACTTGGAGAACCGAAACAGACGATCTAATTTACGTCTGAAAGGCTTACCTGAGTCTGTGCAGCGTGAAGACCTGGAATCCACTGCCAAAGTTCTCTTTTCCTCCCTGCTTGGCACTGAACGGGGCAGAATATTGAAGTAGAACGGATCCATCGCGCCCTGAAACCACGACCAGCTGAGGGTAATCCTCCCAGGGATGTAGTATGTGGACTCCTACGCTATGTGGATACCGCCGCAGTCCTGTCTGCTGCACGGGAGAAGGGCTCCCCAACTCTGGGTGAATATACCGTGGACTTTTACCCTGATTTATCTCCGGCGACACTAGCAAAGAGGCGTCTGGTTAAACCTCTTTTGGATCATCTTAGGACCCACAACCTGCCTTACAGATGGCAGTTCCCTTTGGGATTCTGGTGCTTAAAGGTACTCTTAAAGTCTCAATTCGCCATCCTGATGATCTGGCACAGGCCTGGATTAAGCTTGACATCCCTCCAGTAAAAGTTCCGTCCTGGCTGCCGATTCCTGATGAAGAGGACCTGCCACAGTTGCCTGCCGTGGACATTTGGAGTACCCCCAAAAAGAAGAATAAGTCTGCAAGAAGTAGGCGACGGGACACTGCTGAAATAGAGTGAGGGTTGCCGGCATTAGTTCCATCTGCTGTGCTGCTCTTTATTTGGTGAGCCTCACCCACAATGAGCCCATCGACCCGGACACTCAGGGAGGGGAGTTTTTCTTTTAGGTCCCTCTTATTCTCCGGCGGCAGGCGAGGACCCTCTGCATCAGCCTGAAGTTGGCTGTTTGCTGCTTCTCCTGACTGGGGCTGCAGGGCTCCTCAAAGTCTATTTGCCTTGCTCGCAGTGGCCCGGTGAGTGACATACATTCATTGCTGTTCTTCCTATCTATGCCATGGACTTTATCCTCCTGCTAGTACTGCTGCTTACCAGTGGTTGTTACTGTTATTTTTCTTTTGGGGTTTGCTGTTTAACTGAGTGCACAATATGTGTTTTACAGTTTAGGGGTTAACTATTCACTGTTGTTTTACTGCTGTCACAGTGTTATGGTTCATTACCGTGCGCCTATTGCTACACCTAATTTGCATGCGCATAACGTGAGCCACATTTACACGCACATAACGTGAACCACGTGTTCATTTGCGCGCAAGACCATTTGCTATCTTTGGGTGCGCCACAGCCCACAGCTCACATTTTTTTTTGTTTGTTACTTGTTTGGGCACATTCATAGATACTAAGGGTCCTGCTATTGCTATTTGCGCGTGAACTGATCACGTTTTACCAGCCGCTTGAACTGGTTTAGAGTGACTAATGACTGCACACGCACATTGATTCCCCTGTATTTCAGTTGCATTTAAGCGCGAGTCCCCTTCCTCCGTGACGTGATCTCCCTAATTAGGTTGCATCTCCAGACGGCGCCCCCTCCCCGTGTTACAGTGCCTTGGTTGGTGCTCTTGGCCAGTTCTGTTAGATTACTGGACGGCCTTGCGCACCTCCCCTCCCCTCCCTCCCCCCCTCCCTTCTCGCGCAGGCGCTCCCTGTGGGGACGGGAGGAAGATGAACTGCCTTTAGTTACAAGTGTTGGCTGGGGTCCATCTTTCCTACATCTTTCCTTTGTTTGCTAACATAACTTGTCTGTTTGCCTGTCTCAGCACCCCCTGCTTCAGGCAGACGGTGCAGTGCGACTAGGCTCTTATGGGTGGTTTTTCTTTTTATACCGCCCCCGGTTTGACTAGGCTGATGCCCATTGCCTGCATCAGACCTATCCAGACACTCCTCAGGCATGTTCAGTGGAGATGCCTCGGACTCTGGATATTTTTTCAGGGCTTGCGGGCTCCCCATCCTGGCATCCCATCTTTGAGGAGCTCCTTTTTTCAAGTTCAGAGTTTTTTTGGTTACTCCTCTTTCTCTTTACCCCTTCCCTATTCTTCCTTCATACTTTCCTTCCTCACTGAGCCACCAGTTTGTTTTTTCGGATCTGTTTCACCAGTTTTGCTCAGTAACCGGCCGTTCTGATGGCGTCTAGAGATAAGGTGACATTTTGTACCTTCAACGTCAAGGGCCTAAACGTTGCACAGAAGCGTTCCCAGGTCTTTCGCTTATTACAAAAAGAGAAACCTGATGTGGTTCTCCTTCAGGAAACGCACTTCAAGGAACAAGCGATCCCCAACCTCACTAGATTCCGGTACACCTCATGGCATCATAGCTGTAATGGTTCCCACGCTTCCAGGGGAGTAAGCATTGGCTTTAAAAGAGGATTACCTTTCAAGGTGATTGCACACCAGATGGATAGCGAGGGTAGGTTTTTGTTTCTGAAGGTGGCGCTGGGTGCGATGAAATTAACGATTGCTAACATTTATGCCCCTAATGTAGATCAGGCCTTGTGGCTTCCTCAGGTACTCACCTACCTGTCTGCTTTTGCTGAGGGTACTGTGGTCCTTGGGGGCGACATCAATGTCTCGCTGAACCCTCTGCTGGACACATCCCACCAGCGTACTTCGGTGTCGTACCCCAAATTGGCCAAAATCAAACGGTCCATAGCTGATGCTTCCCTGGTAGACACTTGGCGTGTCGTGCACCCAGCCAAGAGAGATTATACATTTTATTCGGCAGTGCATGGCTCCTATCACCGCATAGATGTTTTCTTGCTTTCACGGCATTCACTACCTTTCATCTCGGTAACCCGTATTGGCTGTATCTCGGTATCTGATCACGCCCCAGTTTACCTGACCCTTTCCCTACCCGGGAGCTGGGCTGCAGTTTCAACTGGCGTTTAAATACATCGCTATTAGATGACGAGACTACGGTAACTAATCTGGCCGCGAAGCTACGTACCTTTTTTAGTGAGAACGATAATGCCGGAATGCCATTGCCAACATTAATGGAGGCACATAAGGCCTTTATCCGAGGCGAATTCATAGCCTTGGGCTCCTATATGAAGAAGAAAAGATTCCAGGAACTTGGTACCCTCCTACAGCGCATCACTTCCCTGGAGCGGACCCATAAGGAAACGAGAGCCAGGCAGACGCTGAATGAACTGATAGAAGCAAGTACTGCTCTCCGAAGCTTTCTTAATATTAAAATCGCGAAATCAATGCTGTACACCAAGCAGAAATTCTATGCATACGGTGACAAAGGGGGACGCATGATGTCATCTTATACAAAAATGACGCAGGATAATTGTACCATCCAGGGGGTGAAGGATGATTCTGGGGCTCTGGTCCTCACTGCACAACAGATTGGTGAACAATTTAGTTTATTCTACGAGAAATTGTATAATTTAACCCCTGACAGAGATTCAGTACAATCAGCTGCTCATGATACGGCGGTCCAATCCTTCCTCGACTCCTTAACGTTACCGACGTTATCTGCTTCGGACAAGTTGTCTCTAACCGCGCCATTCTCCAGCGGGGAAATTTTGAACGCCATTAAGTCGACTCCCACCGGGAAATGTCCAGGCCCTGATGGACTCCCCATTCTATATTATAAGAAGTTTAGCGAGATTTTGGTCCCCTATCTGGAGAAATGGTGCAATGCCCTAGCTTGTGGGTCAGAGCTTCCTTTACAGGCCCTGATGGCCCACATCTCGGTCATACCGAAACCGGGGAAAGACCCTACAGCCTGCGGAAGCTATAGGCCCATATCATTGCTTAATGCAGATTTAAAGATTTGGGCAAAACTATTGGCGAATCGATTGCAGGCCCTCCTCCCCAACCTAATTCATCGCGACCAGGCGGGGTTTGTCCCAGGTCGTGAAGGCAAGTTCAATGTCCATAGAGTGCTTAGTTTATCGTACTATGCGAGACGCCGATCACTTCCGTTGGTGATGCTGGGTACGGACGCAGAGAAGGCCTTTGACCGCGTTGATTGGGCCTTCATGCGTGCGGTTCTCCTTAAGTTTGGCTTTCCACCAAGTTTCGTCTCTGCGATTTTTTCGCTATACTCGAAACCCTCGGCTGCGGTTAAAGTCAACGGGACCTTCTCGCGGTCGTTCAGGATCGCCAACGGAACAAGGCAGGGTTGCCCCCTCTCCCCGTCGTTGTTTGTCCTCTGTATAGAAACCCTATTGCAATCTGTCCGTCAAGATCTACAAACGCATGGTATTGTGGTAGGTGGCCGACATCACCTCATCGCGGCCTACGCCGACGATTTATTGTTTTTTCTATCCGATCCTCTTACAACATTTCCCCTGCTCCTCGATAAATTTGCCGTATTTGGCTCAATATCCAATTTTAAAATTAATTTCGCTAAATCGGAAGCAGTGAACGTCACCCTATCTGGGACAAAGGTGAGAGAACTACGGGATCTCTTCCCTTTCCGCTGGCCGGACTCCGGGATTACCTATTTAGGCATCAAGGTAACTGGTGAGATACGTACTATCTTCGACCGGAATTATTCCCCATTGTTGGCCTCCATTAAGTCCCAACTTATCTCTTTGAAGGTGCCATGCATGGCTTGGCTGGGAAGGAAAGCCTACCTAACCTCCTACGTTTTACCAAAGCTTCTGTATCTTCTGCAGGCGGCTCCGATATGTGTTCCACAAACGTACTTCCGGCAAATTAACCGCCTTTTTAGGAATTTTCTGTGGAATAACAAGAGACCCAGAATCTCACATCAAACCTTACGTAGACCACGCTCCCAGGGAGGTATTAACCTCCTGGACCCGTCGATTTATTACGAAGCAAACCAGCTGCTTCGGTGGCTGGACTACTGCAGGCTGAAGGGCAAATCAGATTCGGCTGCGATTGACCTGGAGTCCCTGTCATATGCGGAGAAGGCCTCCTTCTGGATCCCGAGGACGTTGATGCCTCATCGTGCGGTGGACAATCCCATGGTCCAGAGCGCATTGTCCACATGGTGGAGGTGCAGCTCTGACCCACGTCTGGCACCCTTTCCCTCACCGCTGATGACGACCGCTTTTTTTCCTAAGGCGGTGGGCATCCCATTGGTAGACCCAGTTATGGTTTCCTTATGGAACAGATTGGACATGCCAATTTCCTTCCGATTCCCCCAAGGCTTTGTTCCTTCTGCGGCGAACTTGGAGGAACTGATGCTGCCTAAGAAACTTAACTTCATTCAACTTGAACATTTTAGACTGATTTGTCATCAATTCCTGCGAACGCACCCCTTGTCTCGGGATTGTACACCTTTCGAACAACAACTTTCGTTGCCTACCCCTCCAAGAAACTCCCTCTCTCGCATGTACGCTGAAAGAGTGCTGGAACCACAGACACCGAAGACCTCATACCTGGAGGCGTGGGAAAGTGAACTACATTGCTCATTTACAGATGAGGAGGTGTCCCAGATTTATGCCCGTTAACACGGCTTCTCCCGCTGTGTCCGACGGAAGGAGAACTCACTGAAATTACTTACCCGGTGGTATAAGACTCCGGCCCTACTGTTCCAATGGGGGGTGACTCTGACCGGCGCTTGTTGGAGATGTGATGGAGACCTGGGAACGCTTTCTCACCTTTGGTGGGATTGTCCATTGATAAAAACGTTTTGGTCAGATGTTGAGGCGAGTATCAGATCCATTTGTGACCCTACATTCTTATTGACGGCCCCACTGATATTGTTGTGGTTATCGACCCCCACATATGTGCCCAAGAAATCTAAACTTAGCACGCAACTGCTGATGGCAGCTAAATTGGTAATCCCCACGTTGTGGATGGACAAGACTCCACCTAGTAAATCTTTGTGGCTAGCTAAAGTAGATGACATTTTTAGGCTTGAGGAGCTGACGGCGAGAGTGGAGAACCGCTTTGACGGTTTTTCTAAGCTTTGGGCGCCATGGGTTCACTATAAGCAGACGGTTACTTAGTTTACTGATAACTTGGTCCACGAGACATAGCTGGTTGGCTCTCTTTCCTTCCCCCCCTTCACCTCCCCCCTTTCTTCTATTCTAATGTCGAGCTGTTCCCCTTCTTCTCTAGTCCGTGTACCCTAACCTCGTTCCTTCTCCTCCCCTTTTCCGTTCCCCCCCCCTCCATCCTACCGGTGAACAGGTTCGCCTTACTCGCTTGCTACCTCATGATGCAGTGCGCGAGATATTTACTGAGAACTCCGTACAGTTTGCTGACCGATATTCATATCCCTCCCGTACAAGCGGAGTGGCTCTAAGATATAAGTAGGTATTCCCACTGTAATCTTGTACTGCTTCTCTCTGCATAAACATTTGTTCCCGGTTTATGTAATGTAATGGGATGGATCATGGACTTTGAGATATTTTTGGTCATTCTGTTATTGTTGTTACATTTCTGTCCAGTGGACATTCTCTCAAAATTATCTGTACTCATGTTCATATTCATATAAATAAAGAATATACAAAAAAAAAAAAAAGAAAATGTATTTGAGACTTTGAAAAGTTGAGGGTGAGCTTGATGGTTGGGTGGTATTTGTTGATGTTATTGTGGAAGGTGAGCAGATCATCTTTTGAGCCTGTCCAGATTATTAGCAGATCATCAATGTAGCGGAAGTATGCAAGAGGTTTAATAGGGCAAGATGACAAAAACTCCTCCTCCAGTTTCGCCATAAACAGGTTGGCATATTGTGGGGACATTTTGCTTCCCATGGCGCTGCCCATGCACTGTTGGTATAAATTGTTCCCAAAAGAAAAATAGTTGTGATGAAGCACAAACCTGATGAATTGCAGTGTTGGTTCTGTGGCCAGATTGTTCTTTTGAAGGAAATATTTACATGCTGTGATTCCATCCTCATGAGGAATGTTGGAATAGAGAGACTCTACGTCCATGGTGGCTAGTATCGTGTCCCTTGGAAGTGGGCCCAGCGCTGACAATTTGCAAAGAATATCCGTGGTGTCCTGGATATAGCTGGGTGTAAAAGTCTTAATACTAAAAGGTCATTTTAAGGATGACAGGGAGAGAAAAATATGGGAATTCAAACTTATTAGGATGTTCAATACTTTGACACTAGGACTCAACTTAACACCCGGTTTTATGGTCCACTACATAGACACAGTTCACACCTTCACCAGAAGGACTCCAGATAGCTAAGAACACATTCCCACTAGCTCTCCATTTGTAAGAAAATGCTAATTCGATTTCCTTTGCTTATCTTTTGAAGGCATCACACCTCCCAGGTCTTGAACAAATTTCCTACTATAGTAAGCATCTAATGTGTCTTTGAGTCGCACATGGTACCAGGGTTATGGGATACTCGGCACCGAGCCCATGGAAGTCTATGGGGATGTCACTGGCAGCAGAGCTCGGTCCGTGGCCCTGGGCGCTCATACAATGGGGAATATTTACAGGGGATAAAAGTAATAGTTTGTGACGCCACCTGTGGTTTCTGATCAATTTGACCAGCGCTGCAAGATGAATCTTCTGAGGGGATGTTATTAGGCAGCTAGATGTTAAGTCCCCCACAGGTGGGACTGGTCCCTCAAAGTCTATGGTGATGCAAGGTTCAGGTAATAAGTCAAACACACACAAGCTGGTCTCTTTCCATACCTTTACTGTTGAAGGTTGCAGGTATTTCCCGGGAAGCTGGTCAGGGTGGAGAATGCACATTCAGGTAATCGCTGAGTGAGTTTAAGGCCTCCTTTCCCTTTAATGTGTGAGTTTCCAACCTGCGTGAAGCGAAGTTCAACTCTATGTATAACAGCTACGCCCGGTCGACATTGTGGTGGAGCATTTTCTATCTCTGGTGACCAGATGTTGGAAAGAACTAAGCCGTTGTGGCTGATCAGGCCGACTCCGTCCTGTTCCCCCTGACTCCTGTTACGTATCGACACTTAGGGCTACCTTCTGTGACTTGAAGTCCAGCAAGGATTCCGGTGTTTCTCTCACTAGCCGTAAAGGTTCTAGCAATACTTCGGACCCCGGTGTCCGGTTAGTCGAGTGAAGGTGATCTGTCACCGAAGTCACTCCTCTCTTGGGTCACCACTCGCCCGTCGCCTCACTCTTACCCTTAACATAAGCACGGGTAGCAGTAGGTGTAGTTGTCAGCTTTCTTTCTCTCCAGCTCACTGACTGTTCTCAGTTAACTCGATGTTCTGCAAACTGTAGTCCCCTTCCTTCTTTCCCTCAAAGACTCTGTCCAGAGCAGCTCTCAGGACGTTCCGTCAGACTGAATACACGCTTGCTCCGAGAGTCACTTTCCACATTCATGGGATACTAGCAGTCTGTCTGTTCTGAGTTATCAGCTTGCAATCTTTCCTTCTCTGTCTTCTGTCTCTCCTCTCTCTAGCTCAGACTGAGCTCTGACAGGAATCCTCTCACTCTGGTGTCCTGAGGAGAACTCATCTGTCCCTCACAGCTTGTCTGAGGTAACTGCCGTTCTGATCTCTTCTCTGAGGTAAAACCAACAACTAGAATAGCTGTCTGGCTAGAATGCCTACTGCTGCATTTCTCCACGCCCCTAAATACCTGAATCTAAGGGGCTCCCTCTGGTGGCTCCTAGGGAAGTGTGAGTGTTGTGAATGAATATCAAGTTTTGCAATTACCTTACTGCACATTCTCCTGGGAACAATAAAGGTATCACCTTAAGAATGCTCTTGTCATAATTGGACGGAAAAGTATTCACATCGATTTTTCTGGCTAACACGGTACCACAATATAATTTATTATTGTACACCATGCTTTTGCTCCTAAAATTTGGATGTTGTTAATAAATTTTCACGTTGCAAATTTATCCCTGTGAGTGTGCGGTGAAATTGATTATTATGTTATGCACAGTGAACACTGCGGCCAATCAGTGGCTGCTGCGTTCTCACTTCTTCCGCTTCTCAAAGAAAGTGAGAGCGCCGACGCAAGAGGTGAATATCTGTTATTTTTATTTTACAAGAGGGACAACTTAATTTAAAAACGGGTCGGTCAGGCTGTGGATAACCCCTTTAAGAAAACCCATTCTGAATGACTTTATTAGGAAATTTTGAGTACATTGAGGGGATCCCTTTTCCAAAATTTGCCAAAGTGGAGAGGGCTAGAAAAAGCTTCTTTCGGTCTCTGGAGAAGCCACTAAAATCGATCTATTACATGTACTGACTATTAGTTTCATTTGGCATAATATAAGGTTTTATTTCCCTTTGGCGACGTTACAGGGTAAAAGAACATTTTCTGCCCCATTCCCTCACAGATTAAAGCTCGTAGAGGGAGGTTCGAGCAAGGAAACCAAACTTTAATCTGTGCAACCATAGAAAAATAATCAACTAGGCCTCAATTGTCAAATCTAGCCTTGTTGCCAATAGCAACCAGTCACCGTGAAGATTCTCTCTCTCCAAGCTGGGTTCTAAGGAGTTGCTATGGGCAACAAGGACAGAACATGTCATCAATTTTCAACTTGTTTTGCCATCTATCAATATTTCTATAGAAGTTTTTAAAATTTCCTAGAAATTTTTAGAATTTTTCATTTTCTGGCTTCCTCAGAACTGCCAAGTCCCAAATTTTATTTGAACAGAATACAAGTAATTATTTGACGATCAGATCAACATCATGACTGGAAGTCGTCAGGAACGATATTTAAGGCCCTTCTGCCAACTCGAATATTGGCTCGTGCGCCTGTCCCTTCCCGCAGCCATGAAATATGTGCAGCAAGACGGCGACGTCTGAAAGATAAAGTTATTCCAATAACAGATGTACACATCTGTTACCACGGCAACGGCTGCTAAATTTACAGTGCGCCCGCTACCTATTCCTAAATTACCATAATGAAACTGCCAAAGGGCAGGAATCCAGCTGTTAAAAAATTAAAAATATGAATATAAGGATAATGGGTTAATTACTAAGTAGGCAACGGAGAAAATAACTAACCCCCAATACGAGACGCCTCAGAGTAAAACCCTGATCCCGATGAAGCGGATCGCGGTGCGCTAATTGCTGCACTGCATCTGTTCTTGGCATCGTGTAGAGTAGAGGGAACAAAATGCAAATTTAATGCAATGTCAGCTGTTACAAGTGTCATTAAAGTTACCAGGCCAAACTCTGCTTAATATGTACTCAGTATTACTCAGTTACGCGCCATTTTTGAGGTTCTCTAGGAGAAAGTGGCACCATAATGTTCACAGCTACCCTTACATAGGCCTGGCCACATCTCACAAAGACCTTGGGATCCCTAGGCCGTCATGTCTGTAGAGACCCAACAGGTGGACCAATCACATCCTTACTGCTCCCAATGACTGGGCATGACCGGTAGACCCTGACAGGCAGCCCCTTCCCTTTCTTGCTTTCCTATCCAGAACCTAGTGGCACTGGCGTAACCTGAAACTTGTGTGTCTCAATGTAAAAATTCGCAACATGGCCTTCGACTATCAATATTGGCTAAAGGGACCTTTGGACCACCTAGGCTTCAAGATCATGGTGTGACTACAACCCCTGCTCCTACTATAGTTACGCCCCCGCCTGGTGGTTCTCAGAGGACCACCACCAGTGCAGCCACAGGGTCTCAATGCAAAATCTCCAACAGGACCCCCAACTATCATAGGTCTTCTTATTATCATCTAAAGGGACCTCTAGGCTTCAAAGTCAGGCAGCATCTGCAACCACTGCACCCACAATTGTTATGCTCCTGCCATGTGGTTGTCAAAGGACCATCACCAGTGAAGCCACTGGGTCTCCATGTAAAATCTCCAAAAGGGCACCCAATCATCATGGGTCCTCTTATATTGGCTAAAAGGGACCTTAAGGGCCCCACCAGGCTTCAAGATCTTGGTGCGACAACAACCTCTGCTCCTACTATAGTTACGCCCCTGCCCAGTGGTTTTCAGAGGACCATCACCCCTGCAGCCACAGGGTCTCAATGCAAAATCTTCAATAGGGCCCCCAACTATCATAGGTCTTCTTATATTGCCTAAAGGGAACTTTGGGCCCCCCTAGGCTTCAAGGTCAAGATGCTAATGCAACCACTGCACCCACTATTGTTATGCCCCTAACCGGTGGTTCTCAGAGGAGCATCACCACTGCAGCCACACCAGTGACCACTTCTGAAATGATGCACCAGAAAATGGCATACCGGCTCACGGAGGCCTAGATTGAACTGGCAGTGGCGTACGGATAATGGACACTGTAGACGCCTGAGACAAAGTTGTACTGCTGTTCAGATTAGGCAGTGGCGTCCGGATAATGAAATATTGTCAAAGAGCTTCATAAATCCTGATTCCTGGATTTTGTATCTTGTACAAAGACTCCTGTTTACCTCTGAAAATCCCTATTAAATAGGTTCACAATCAGAAAAAAAAAGTGTGCTTATCCAATGGCTGCGTCTGGTATTGAGTGAAGCTTTATTCAAGCAAATGGAGCTGAGCTACAACACCCAGTACAGCAGATGGACGGAATCTTTTTCTTTTAACAACCCCCTTAAGACAGGTACAAGGTTTCGAAAAATAAAAATAAACCACATTTTCCAGAAATAATGCCACCCTTCTTCATGGGCTGGGTGCTGCAGAGAAGTCTTATTCCTCTTAGTAGGATTGAGCTGCAATTCCATACATTGCCATGTATAAGGGTGGCGCTGTTTTAGAAGAATTACAATTTTTTTTCTATTCTAAGGCAATTACTGTAGTTACACATATCAGAAGGAATAAAATCGTAAATGAAAAATCAATGACAGTCCTATGGTGTAGATTCACCTCCCACAAGTAAAAACAATGCACATTTTCTCAATAGTCTTCAAAGACAATTAAAATGATAATTCTAAACTACTCATCTTACACCCACATAGTGTGTATTACCGTGCAGAATACTCCCTTCACTTTATATGTAACAGTGATGAAACAAAGAACTGCTCTGACAAGAAACACACGAGACGCACCAGCTCTGCCCTAATGGAGTGATATCCCACCAGCACATCCACTTTATGACGCATTTCTTGCAAACTGAGTTACCCATCATACCCATTAGTCTAGGGTAAGGGGGAAAAGACCCCGCGCCTTGCTATACCAGCGACGGTGGTGACCACTGTGTCACATTCTCTCCCCCTACCCGGCAGCTGTGACTTTAGCATAGAGGGATCAGAGTTGGTACTTTGAGCCCAAGGTCTCTGCTCTACAGGTATTTGCTATGTCCAACATTCACGACTGGAGTGTGGTCCACCATGTCCGGAACAGCCTCGAGTCTCCTGAATGTATATTAGATGTGTGAAGTCAGCCATGGAAAAAGAAAGTAAGGTAACACTGATATCACAGGAAAGGCATAATGCACATAGTGATGTCACCGTACAGGGATAATACATAGACGGATTTCATAGTACAAGGATAATGTGCATTCATAGTGATGCCAAAGTACAAAAAAAAAAGCATAGTGTCATAGTACAGGGGTAATACACAGAGAGACGTCATATAAATATATAATGCTGCAGCCAGTCGTGGCACAGTGAGGTTATAGCATAGGGATAATAAACACAGTGATGTCACAGTACAGGGATAATGTACATTTGATGTCACAATACAAGGATAATACACACAGTGATGTCACAGTACAGGGATAATACACAGTGATGTCACAGTACAGGGATAATGCACATATTGATGTCACAATACAAGGATAATACACACAGTGATGTCACAGTACAGGGATAATACACAGTGATGTCACAGTACAGGGATGATACACACAGTGATGTCACAGTACAGGGATAATGCAGACAGTGATGTCACAGTACAGGGATAATAAACACAGTGATGTCATAGTACAGTAATAATACACACAGTGATGTCACAGTACAGGGATAATACACACAGTGATGTCACAGTACAGGGATAATACACACAGTGATGTCACAGTACAGGGATAATACACAGTGATGTCACAGTACAGGGATGATACACACAGTGATGTCACAGTACAGGGATAATGCAGACAGTGATGTCACAGTACAGGGATAATACACAAAGTGATGTCACAGTACAGGGATAATACACACAGTGATGTCACAGTACAGAGATAATACACATAGTGATGTCACAGTACAGAGATAATACACACAGTAATGTCACAGTACAGGGATAATACACACAGTGATGTCACAGTACAGGGATAATACACACAGTGATGTCACAGTACAGGGATAATGCACACAGTGATGTCACAGTACAGGGATAATACACACAGTGATGTCACAATACGGGGATAATGCACATAGTGATGTCACAGTACAGGGATAATACACACAGTGATGTCACAGGGATAATACACAGTGATGTCACAGTACAGGGATGATACACACAGTGATGTCACAGTACAGGGATAATGCAGACAGTGATGTCACAGTACAGGGATAATACACAAAGTGATGTCACAGTACAGGGATAATACACACAGTGATGTCACAGTACAGAGATAATACACATAGTGATGTCACAGTACAGGGATAATACACACAGTGATGTCACAGTACAGGGATAATACACACAGTGATGTCACAGTACAGGGATAATGCACACAGTGATGTCACAGTACAGGGATAATACACACAGTGATGTCACAATACGGGGATAATGCACATAGTGATGTCACAGTACAGGGATAATACACACAGTGATGTCACAGTACAGGAATAATACACAGTGATGTCACAGTACAGGGATGATACACACAGTGATGTCACAGTACAGGGATAATGCAGACAGTGATGTCACAGTACAGGGATAATACACAAAGTGATGTCACAGTACAGGGATAATACACACAGTGATGTCACAGTACAGAGATAATACACATAGTGATGTCACAGTACAGGGATAATACACACAGTGATGTCACAGTACAGGGATAATACACACAGTGATGTCACAATACAGGGATAATGCACACAGTGATGTCACAGTACAGGGATGATACACACAGTGATGTCACAGTACAGGGATAATGCAGACAGTGATGTCACAGTACAGGGATAATGCAGACAGTGATGTCACAGTACAGGGATAATACACACAGTGATGTCACAGTGCAGGGATAATGCACACAGTGATGTCACAGTGCAGGGATGATGCACACAGTGATGTCACAGTACAGGGATAATGCACACAGTGATGTCACAATACAGGGATAATGCACACAGTGATGTCACAGTACAGGGATGATACACACAGTGATGTCACAGTACAGGGATAATGCAGACAGTGATGTCACAGTACAGGGATAATGCAGACAGTGATGTCACAGTACAGGGATAATACACACAGTGATGTCACAGTGCAGGGATAATGCACACAGTGATGTCACAGTGCAGGGATGATGCACACAGTGATGTCACAGTACAGGGATAATGCACACAGTGATGTCACAGTACAGGGATAATACACACAGTGATGTCACAGTACAGGGATAATGCATACAGTGATGTCACAGCTCAGGGATAATGCATACAGTGATGTCACGTACAGTGATAATGCACACAGTGATGTCACAGTACAGGGATAATGCATACAGTGATGTCACAGTACAGGGATAATGCATACAGTGATGCCACAGTTCAGGGATAATGCATACAGTGATGTCACAGTACAGGGATAATACACACAGTGATGTCACAGTACAGGGATAATCCACACACAGTGATGTCACAGTACAGAGATAATACACACAGTGATGTCACAGTACAGTGATAATACACACAGTGATGTCACAGTACAGGGATAATACACACAGTGATGTCACAGTATAGGGATAATGCACACAGTGATGTCACAGTACAGGGATAATACACGCAGAGATGTCACAGTACAGAGATAATGCACACAGTGATGTCACAGTACAGGGATAATGCACACAGTGATGTCACAGTACAGAGATAATACATGCAGTGATGTCACAGTACAGAGATAATACACGCAGTGATGTCACAGTACAGAGATAATGCACACAGAGATGTCACAGTACAGAGATAATGCACACAGTGATGTCACAGTACAGGGATAATGCACACAGTGATGTCACAGTACAGAGAGGATACACGCAGTGATGTCACAGTACAGGGATAATGCACATAGTGATGTCACAGTACAGGGATAATACACACAGTGATGTCACAGTATAGGGATAATACACACAGTGATGCCCCTTGAAAAAGGCACTCACGCCGAAACGCGCGTCGGGGTGGGTGCACTGGGTGGTCCCCGTTGGTTACTCACCAGGTAAATATCACACTTGTATATTATGTGTTTATAGACCTATGAGTGACATTGTGAGGGACCATGTAGCATGTGTAACATATAATATTGCTGGATCTACACTTGTAGGTTATTCCCTCTTCTATGAGTAAGATGGATGTTGTGTGATCTCTTGCACATGCTTTATACAACTCAGATATATATCTGGAGTTGCACATGATCTATATACATTATCCCAGGTGTGCCCTATTTTTCTTCCCACATGTGTTCATTGGCAAGGGTCCTGTTTCCCATGCTCCTCTGTACCTTATATTTAATAAAGATTTTTTGTATTACAACAATATTTCTTTGGGATTTCTTTGATCGTTTTTTGCTTTCTGTTGTTCCACAGTGATGTCACAGTACAGGGATAATGAACACAGTTATGTCAAGAGATAAAAATACGGTCATGCAGTGATGTCACAATAAAGAAGGAACACACTGTGATGTCACAGTATAGCAGTAACGCACAATGTATGGGTAATGCACTCAGTTACAGATCCGCAGACTCCGCAGAGTGAGTTCTGCTGGATTTACACATGTCGGCTGCAGCTGTTAAATGGCTACCAATTTGCTAGATGCAAGCTAATCTATCGTGGTATCATGGCGGGGTCAGACAGGCTGACTTCACTTCTCTGTTCACAGAACAATTGCTAATATATGATATGTTTAACCCTAGCATGCGTGACATCACAAATCTACACTTTTACGTAGGCCCCCCGTGCAAATCATATGGAGAAACTCACATAAATAACTTTTACAAGTTTATTTCAAAATTGCAAAATAAGATATGAATAATGCACAACATTTTAATTATAATTTTTTTGCAGAAAACACCCAAAAACTTTTTTTTTTTCAAATTTCAAACAAAGATATGATCCACCCCCCGGCCCGTCCAGCAGCAACCCTGACTACATATAAAGCATCTTGAGACACAGACACTGCTGAGTACATGATAAAAATAGAGGGGGCCTGTAAGGAAAAGGTTGTCGCCATTTTGTATAGGGCCTGTACCAGCCTCCATTTTGTCAGTTCACACAGCCACAGACTTTTAGCTACACATTGCCTATTAGCATACCCAGTACGACAGGTTTTGATGTCCACTAGGAATCAATAGGCCTTTACATGCTAATTAGTCTAGGCCAGTGACTGAATGAGATGGTCCGTCGTATGGTAAATAGCCCAAGCTCAGGCATTGTTTCCTGCTCCATATGAATTGCAGGCCAATTAATATGCGTGCTTCAAAGCAATGGGGATGGGCCTAGCAGGTCTAAGGACTAGCCATGACCAGGCTGCTGGTCTCATTCCATGTCACACACAGAAGCCAAGAAGATGGTCTAGGAAAGACCAAGGGACTATTCAGGAACTGAAGACTGTACCTGGGAATGGCAGAGCCAAGGCCTTCCCATGACCATAATACCCGGTAATATTGATCCATAGCTTATACCTTTAAGCCTTGTACATTATTGTTGTATTTTTTACTCTGACTGCCATTCCATTGTAGTTACGTTGTATAGCTTTACTGTATATTTCTGTAATTATCTAGTGCGCCCTTAAGGCAAATTAAACCATAAAATTAATCTTGGGCTGATGCTTTTACTCTGATCACGAATCTTAGAATACCCAGTGGGTAGCAGGACACCTTCCCCGGCGGCCATTTGCTCTAGGTGCAGTTCTCTTACTGACCTGAGAGACAAAGGGGGGCGCCGGAAAGCTGTACCTGTGGAGTTACGTCCCATTGGTGACGTGGGAGGAAAGGGATCGTCCGTCACATTTGGTAGCGGCGGTGTGTATCAGAAGCTGTGATACCCGGGCTACCGTGTGGCGGCCGGCTGAGTTCCTCACAAATTGGTGGCAGCGGTGGGATCAGAGTAATAGTGTGCGTGGGACCCCTACTCCCAGACACTAGAGACTACCAGCAGTATTTTCACTGCTGGGGTCTTAAGGTCAGCCCAGCACTAGACGGTCAGAGTGTAAATATAACAAGTTGTGTGCAAGGTCAGGGTTGCAGCTGTGTTTCAGTAACCAAAGGTTCCCAAGATGGCGGAAGGCACCAGGAGTAGGGCAAAGGGGGAGGCCAATGCTGTGGCCTATGAGGGGTTAGATACCGATGAGGGGGAGCTCAGCCAGGGCTCCCCAAGGAGCCCGACCCCCGTGCTCAGTCTCACAGTGGACTGTCCACCCCTGCCCGTCCCAGCCTGTCCAGATCGGAGGCCATTTTCCAAGCGGCTATGGCACAGCTCGAGGCTGGTAATGACGCCGCCTATGACAGACTCCTGGTGGCGGCAGAGAAAGCAGCAGAGCTTGAGCAAGCAGCGGCAGAGAGAGCAGAACGCCGTGAAGCTGCGGAGCGTGAGCAAGCAGCGGCAGAGAGAGCAGCGGAGCGGGAGCATGCAGCGGCAGAGAGAGCTGCGGAGCGCCGGCACCGACTGGAGATGGCTCAGCACGGGCCCCCGCTGGACGCACCAGGCCCACTGGAGACAAGGGCTCCCAAGGTCCGGGCGGAGGACTTTCCCTTACTTGAAAAGGATGGAGACCTGGATTCCTTTCTGCTTGCTTTTGAGAGGACATGCCTCCAACATCATCTGGCCCCGGATCAGTGGGCAAGGTACCTGACCCCCCGTTTGAAGGGTAAGTCCCTGGAAGTTTTGGGGGACTTACCTGCCGGGGAGGAGCAGGACTACAACAGCATCAAGCGGGCCCTGATCCAGCACTACAACCTCACCCCGGAGTCGTACCGCAGGAAGTTCAGGAGCCTGCAGCGGGGTTCAAAGGACACCTGGACCGACCACATGCGGGCCCTGCTGAGAGCTGCGGAGCACTGGACCTCGGGTCTAGAGCTCACTACCCGCCAGGAGGTCCAGGAACTGTTTGTCGTGGAGCAATTTTTGTGGAACTGCCCAGAGGACCTCCAGCAGTTCCTCCGTGACCGGAAACCAAAGGGGGCTTCTGCTACAGCTGCCCTGGCAGACGAGTATGCCAACAACAGGGCGCCGGAGCCAAAGAAGCCTGCCAGCAGCACCTGGAGAGGGGGTAAGCCCAATCCTGCCCCAGCCCCATATCCAGCCCCCAGAGTGCAAGGGGTGTACCCCCCTGCTGCCCTCTCCAGGCCAGGAACAGAACCCAGACGTTGCCATAATTGCAATCAGCCAGGACACTTTAAGGCTGCATGTCCCCAGCGCCAGAAGGCCCCATCCCTGTCCCAGGAACCGTCCACTGTTTTGTGTGTGGGAGGGGGTGGTGGGAGGTCCCTAGACAATTACCAACCCGTCACCATCGGCCGCTCAGCGGTCATGGGACTGCGGGACACCGGCGCTGAACGAACCCTGGTACGCCCTGAGGTGGTGTCCCCTCAAGACTTGGTACCTGGGAAAACCCTTTCCGTCTCCGGAATTGGAGGCGTTGAACCGGCGCTGCCCGTTGCCAAGGTGTATTTGGATTGGGGTGCCGGGAGGGGGATGCGGGAGGTGGGAGTAACGCCGAATATTCCTGCAAATGTGTTGCTTGGGACCGATTTGGGGCGGCTAGTGTCCCAGTATGTGGCCACTGAACCCCCAAGTCCGGCTCCCCAAGAATGTCATGACTCTACTGTGAATGCTAATGTTAATGTATTGAATGTGCCTCCAACAGTGGAGGAGGGAGTGAAACCTGATGGTAAGCCATGCACTGACACTACACACACAGGGCTCACAGTGAGGACAGGTGAGGAGGCTGTAGGGGAGAGCTCAGAGGTGGAGGGAGGGGCTGCTATGGGCAGTGTAGGGCCCCTAAGTGAATCCAGCCTGCTGAGTCTAGAGCCCCTGCAGGAAGAGGAACAGGCCATGGGGGAGGGGGTGTCCCGGGAGAGGAGCCACCAGGTAGGACCCCAGGTCAGGAGTTCCCCACATCCGGGATGTCAGGAAGTCAGGGAAGTCTGCCTGACCCGGCGACTTGGTCAGAGGAGGAGGGAAAGCAGGCGCTACCCGTGGTCTCAGCGGTCGTGGCCGCTGTTACCAGGAGTGGGAGCGCTGAAGCCCAAGGAGCCTCGCGGAGGTCCGACGGTTTCCCCCTCTCTGACCAAGTGGCTGCCGAGTCAGACAGTAGCCAGGAGACAGATCCCGGGGAACTGACAGAGGACAGGGCAGTTTCGTCAATTCTTGCCATATCTAGTCAGGGATTTCAGGCAGCGTTGGAAGCTGACCCTAGCCTGAAGACTCTCAAGGAACAGGCGGCACAGCCTCCCCTGGAGTCCGACCGCGAGCGAGTGGTCTGGGACCAGGGACGGCTGTACCGGGTAACGGTCCAGCAGGGTTCACCGGAGGCGTGGCCCAGGGACCGACAGTTAGTGGTGCCCCATCCGTTCAGGGCGGAATTGTTGCGGATCGCACACGAGATTCCAATGGCCGGACACTTAGGGATCACTAAAACCAGGGCCAGGCTAGCTCAGCATTTCTACTGGCCTGGAATGAGGACCGAGGTGATAGCCTACTGCCGTTCGTGTGACACCTGTCAGAGGGTGGGGAAGGCGGGGCCGCGCCCCAAAGCCCCACTGGTAACTCTGCCCATCATCGAAGAGCCTTTCTCAAGGGTGGCTGTGGATCTCATTGGACCTCTGTCCACTCCCAGCCGCTCCGGGAAATGCTTCATACTAACGGTAGTGGACTATGCCACCCGGTACCCGGAGGCGGTAGCTTTGTCGTCCATTCGGGCCGACAAAGTGGCCACTGCCTTACTGGAGATTTTCTCCAGAGTGGGGTTTCCCAAGGAAATGCTCACCGACCGAGGGACCCAGTTCATGTCGCAGCTGATGGAGTCTCTTTGTAAGCAGGTACAGGTGCAACATCTGGTGGCCAGCCCGTATCACCCACAGACCAATGGCTTGTGTGAGCGGTTCAATGGCACCTTAAAGCAGATGCTGAGGATGTTGGTCGACTCCCACGGGAGAGACTGGGAGCGGTATCTCCCACACCTGCTGTTTGCCTACTGGGAGGTTCCACAGGCCTCAACGGGGTTCTCCCCCTTTGAGCTCCTGTACGGGCGACGTGTACGGGGGCCCCTTGCTCTGGTGAAGGAAGCATGGGAAGGGGATTTAGCCACCACTGGAGTGTCGGTCATTGAGTATGTCGTGCGCTTCCGGGACCGAATGATGGCCTTGACACGGCTGGTGCATGACAATATGGCCCAAGCTCAGGCTGACCAGAAGCGATGGTACGACCAGAATGCTTGTGAGCGGACCTACCAGGTGGGTCAAAAGGTGTGGGTACTGGTCCCCGTACCACAAAACAAGCTTCAGGCGGCCTGGGAGGGTCCATACCTCGTGCACGAGCAGCTCAACGCCGTCACCTACCTGGTCACCCTGGACCACGCCCGTGGAAGGAGGAAGGCCTTCCATGTGAACATGATGAAGGCCCACCATGAGCGGGAGGCTTATGCCCAACCAGTGTGCAACCTTTCAGAGGACAGAGAGTCAGAAATCCTCATGGATCTGCCACCCTAGCCAAAGAGAGGGTGCGGTAGGGCGCATGGGGGAACACAGGAATGTGATACCCCCTAGCGCCCTCAAAAGCAGGGAGGTGTAAGGAAAAGGTTGTCGCCATTTTGTATAGGGCCTGTACCAGCCTCCATTTTGTCAGTTCACACAGCCACAGACTTTTAGCTACACATTGCCTATTAGCATACCCAGTACGACAGGTTTTGATGTCCACTAGGAATCAATAGGCCTTTACATGCTAATTAGTCTAGGCCAGTGACTGAATGAGATGGTCCGTCGTATGGTAAATAGCCCAAGCTCAGGCATTGTTTCCTGCTCCATATGAATTGCAGGCCAATTAATATGCGTGCTTCAAAGCAATGGGGATGGGCCTAGCAGGTCTAAGGACTAGCCATGACCAGGCTGCTGGTCTCATTCCATGTCACACACAGAAGCCAAGAAGATGGTCTAGGAAAGACCAAGGGACTATTCAGGAACTGAAGACTGTACCTGGGAATGGCAGAGCCAAGGCCTTCCCATGACCATAATACCCGGTAATATTGATCCATAGCTTATACCTTTAAGCCTTGTACATTATTGTTGTATTTTTACTCTGACTGCCATTCCATTGTAGTTACGTTGTATAGCTTTACTGTATATTTCTGTAATTATCTAGTGCGCCCTTAAGGCAAATTAAACCATAAAATTAATCTTGGGCTGATGCTTTTACTCTGATCACGAATCTTAGAATACCCAGTGGGTAGCAGGACACCTTCCCCGGCGGCCATTTGCTCTAGGTGCAGTTCTCTTACTGACCTGAGAGACAAAGGGGGGCGCCGGAAAGCTGTACCTGTGGAGTTACGTCCCATTGGTGACGTGGGAGGAAAGGGATCGTCCGTCACATTTGGTAGCGGCGGTGGTATCAGAAGCTGTGATACCCGGGCTACCGTGTGGCGGCCGGCTGAGTTCCTCACAGGGCCTAAAAGGCCCCCGTTCCGTACAGATGTGGTTTTCCCCAAAAAAGCATTTTTACACCAAAATGCCTATCAAAAAAGTGATTTGAACAACTGGATATTACCAACGACGACATACTTGAGGAATACCTAGAGTTTCAAAATTCTAACTAAAGTTATTTTGCAGTTAATAGCAAAAAAGTAAGCACCGGGGTCTAAAAGGCCCCCCGATACGCATTCTAGGGATGTGCTGCAGAGAACAATGATTTTTTAAGCCGGTTTTGCTCACTGAACAGATGACAAATTTCGATGACTGATGTACACAAGGCATACCAAGAACTTTTACGTAATTCTTTTATAATAGCCCATTCTGCGCTATATAGGCAAAAAAATATGTACACTGAAAAGTTCTGTATATTAGTAGCCACCACTAGGGGGAGCTCACTATATACTAGCTTATTATTGAGTTCTATGTGCAACCTGTACGCAGTGAGCGCCGACGCTCCCTCTAGCGGTGGCTGTAGGTAGTGCGAATCTCAGCACTTATTTTATGACCGTGCAAGGCATTTGGAGCTCTGTGGTAGAAAAACTAAGCTCTGACCACTATACAAATGTAGTATGAAAGTAATCAGCAATGAACATTGGACCTAAAAGGATATGGTTCTCAAAGGTGGACATTCACTAAACAGGAAGGCTTTGGATAGTAAAGAACCAATGACGGTAATTATCTCTTTACGATCTCTTCTCTAGTTTACAATCTATTGTTGACTCACGGACTAATGAATAGATGGTAATAGAATAAGTCTCGACTAATTTACTACAGGAGCTGAGAAATTCCAGCTAACCCTAGACTAAAGCGTTAATTATAGCAATAATATATAAAAAAAAATTACGCAAAAACTTCTTACCATTCCCGTCTTGTAATCACACGGGTCCCGTATCAATGAAAGAATTTTTTTTTCAAGTGCGACTTCCTGCTAGACGGTGATTGCGTGCGCGCCGGCAGCACCGTGCTCTGACAAGTAAAGACGGCAAGTATTTTTACAAGTCAGGGAAAGTTCAACGCCTTTACAGTGTCTTTAATATTCACGCCCCTCGCTAAAACCTGTCATTACAGAGAGATTGTCTGAGCACAAACAAGGAAGTTCTGTGCCGACAGATACAAGTAGGAAGAGGTGGAGGTGTGTGCCGAGAATCCGCAATCGTTCCCAGAGAGCGGAGGGTTGCGATCCGGCGTCAGACGGGTTAACGGTGAAAAATACTGTAGATAAAGAAATACAGTACATGGGAAGGTATTTATTTTTCTCACTTATATAGCGCCATTAATTCCACAGCACTTTACAGACATCATCATCACTGTCCCCGATGGGGCTCACAATCTAGATTCCCTATCAGTATGTCTTTGGAGTGTGGGAGGAAACCGGAGAACCCGGAGGAAACCCACGAAAACACAGGGAGAACATACAAACTCCTTTGCAGATGTTGTCCTTGGTGGGATTTGATCCCAGCACCGCAAAGCAATAGTGCTAACCACTGAGCCACCGTCAAGTTCGGCAAAATGGCAGCAAGCAATGACCGTGCAGGTCAACCCAGGCACAGGACCTCTGTGGTTTGCAATCGGCTGTATCCGTCGAATGACTTGAGCTGGGAGTCATCTGAAAATCATCCATTCAAGTCACCGGACCACTAAACGGCGGGCGTGGACCACGCTGGATATGGAAGGATGATAGCAGGTGAGTATGTGTTAATTTTATTTATTTTCACAAATTCCAACCACCAGACAAAGCCTTTAAACTGGCCATACCCATGAGATCATGGTATGAAAGCTCTTTCAGGAGTCTACCTTTTTACTCGGAGATTCGGCAAGTAGAGCACCAACTCAAAATCTGTCACATCTACCGTTTGCCACTTAGAATGGTGGTGTCTCCTTACGTGGCTGAGCGGCTTTTTGCCCTAAGACCCAACTGTGACCATTGCACCCCCTCATATTACCCAAGTCTTTGGCTATTTCTAGATGGCACAACATACAAAGGTTGGAGGGTCCAACATATGCCGACCCAAGATGGAGGAACGTTCGAAGAACGACATCGCAATCTATGGGCCCCATTATTGTGTCCATAGACAGACATGAACCGATACTGTCCCTCTAACGGCAGTGTTTCTCAACTCCAGTCTCAGGACCCACCAACAGGTCATGTTTTCAGGATTTCCTTAGTATTGCACAGGTGATAATTTTATCACCTGCTCAAGCATTAATTCCATCACCTTTGCAATACTAAGGAAATCCTGAAAACATGACCTGTTGGTGGGTCCTGAGGACTGGAGTTGAGAAACACTGCTCTACGGGCATAAAAAAATTTCTGTACCTATGAATTCACAAAAAAAAAAGATGCATCAAATTCAACCCACGTCCTATTATGTAGATTGTCCTACAATTATACGGGGTCGTCTGAGACAATTAATTAGAATATCAGCTTATTTTCCGCTCCGGGGTCTGTCTATGGCCTTGTATGTGGCTGAGCAGCCTAATACCAAACGCCGCCTAAAGTTATAGGAAAGATGTGTATCTTCGTACCGTGTTAGCCCGCCTAAAGTTACTAATTTTGCAAAAAAAAAAAAATTGTAATGGATAAAACTTATTAAAAATAATTTGTTTTAAAATAAATTCGAAATATTTAGTGATTTTTTTTTCAGTTTTAATAATATACAACTTGAAAGCCGTATGCAACAAAGGCGTAAGAACTGGGCTTGTGTAAGGCTGCGGGCCATGAGAAACAGCCGGCTACAGAGGAATCTCTTATCTGCGTGCGCAGTAGCATTCCTAAGGCTGGTAATGGCACGAGGCTGAAGAAAAGAAAAAAGTGCGCTTAGATAAACCGAAACCAAACTACAAAAACAAATACTGCCTTAATATCATGGGATATGCACACTAGAAATCTGAGATATTATAGGGGCAATGTGTATCATACCACATTAAATATATCTACATTTGCACCATTACATGCTTTCAGGTGGGCATTAGGTAGCGTTCACGCAGGCAATGCGGTTTGGTCCAAACAAATGCAGTTTTATTGCTTTCATAAAACTCCAAGGGATTCAAAATCAAAAGCAGCCTCTTCTGGGGACAAAGGCGTCACAGCAAATAAACAGTTCATTTCACAAGCACATATGTCAGTGCGGACTCATCCGAACAGATTACAGTCCGTTCTCCCAGAGCAAAATTTACACAACGAAGATGTACGGTCCTATCAATCTCGATATCACCTTCAGCAGCTTTCAGCGCCAAACAATGCAAAGTTCACACTGAACAAGCTGCGTCTTCCACACGTTATTCTGCAGCTCCAACACACAGACTGCTCAGCTTTCCTAGCTGATCCGTGCATTCTCTATTCAGAGAGAGACCATGGCCTTTCTCCCAGCTACAGCTCACATTTTGGCTGGGCACTCACTACCTTCAATACACTCCACTCTGCTCAACATCCAGCAGACTGACACAAGGTGAACCCATTTCCGGGTTGTTAGTCAAAGCTAGCCAGGTCCATCTAATTAAGACCTGCGGTGTTATTATTTAACCGAGTCATATATATGGTATATACACAGACACACATATTTATATACTGAATGCTCACGTTACTAGAGACACCCATCTATCAACAGCCTCTAACTTTCTACCACTCCAGTGCTGCAGTGGTTTCCACTGGGACTGGATGATGCCATCCCATTTCATACAGCCACCTGACCCTACAGTTCGTCAGTCACCTCTGCAGTTGTGTGTATGTATAGATGGGTCGTCAGGCTGAGCGAATCTCTTGAAATTTCATTACGCCAGAATTGCTCAATTCGGAGGAAATTTGATTTGCACTGAAACAATTTTCTGTAAAATAAAAAAAATAATAGATTCTTAGGTCTCATTCAGATGTTCGTTTTTCTATAGCATTGGGGTTCAAACAGCTAAGCAACACTTCTTTTATTTTTAATAATCTTTCCGTTCTTGCCGGCTTTAGTAAAAAGTTGGAAAATTGCCTTTAAACCATACAATTCTAGCAATTACCACAAGTGGGCGCTAAGGAGCTTTCTGTATACTGTTTAATTATAAAATTCTGTATATTAATATTAATCTGCAGAGCTCCCCTGGTGGCGGCCGCAGGCAGACACAATTTTATTATTTAATACTGAATCAATGCCGGAGATTTGGAGCCTTGTATTACAAAAATGGAGTTTTAGATATATTAGGAATTAAATTAGCACAAAACCTTTGAACACCCCTCCTTTGTGAGCCATTCACATAAAGGCCGTTCTCTGCAGTATGTCCACATTGGACATAACCTTTCTGAATCCTGCTCATATAGGTACTATACACATGACCAGGTTTTTAAATGCATCAGTTAGGGATTACCGTAAACACATTAGTCAGGGACTGCTCTGATACGGGTATACCTTGACGTTTGGTAGAGCGGCTTAGTATACATTTTGTGCAAAAAACGTATCAACCAAATACCCTGCGTTTTATCATCTTTTTGCCAGCACTTGCTGTTTACTGTTACTTTTTTACAACAGAGTATTTTTATACGTTTGTTTTACTGTGCTTTTCTATGTTTTAGTCAAGGGCAGACATGTAGAGTCAATAGAAGTAATGTTGATTTTGTGTTCTTGGCGTTTTACCAGGAATGACTGTACCATCAAGCTTACGTTCCATCAATCACTACAGAGAAAATATTAACGATTTTGATGGTCATGTCCTATTCTTGTCAAAACAAAAAAAAAAGTCTGACATAAAACAGGACGCCAGGTAGAGTTCCTGTACACTTCACACCTGGATTTCTTATTCATACACCCAGGAGCCAATTTCATCCACAGCAGGAGCCCACGGTGTCATCCTCCAGTGAGGGTGAAGACTTTCAGCAGCACCTGGATAAGACAGAACAACTCTCCACGTTTGGAAATAATCTTTCTCTACCTGGATATGTAAAGCATGTACCTCAAAACTCTTGGTACCCCAAATAATGGGCACGTCTGACTATGTATGGTGTAGGAAAGCAAGCATTCAAATTTGGAAATCTCCTGTTGGCCATTTCAGGTTACTCCTCTCGGGATATCAATAAAAAAAATAATCCTGGAGATCCAGAAGATTAAATATGGAGAACTCCAAATAGACGTTTCCTACATAGAAAGGGAGTAATGAATCTCCAAACTTGTATAAAAAAAATTAGATTTCGCGCACTGGGGAATGTGACGCCACAGGAACTAATACTTTGACCCGCACACGTCACCAGGACTGCCAATGGCGGTGCACAGTTCTCCTGCGCGCGGATGTCACTATGCAAGCACCGATTATGGTGTGCTTTTACAACAGCTGTTTAGGACAGGAATTCCATCGGGACACACTACCAATGCACCCCCTGTGGAAGCCTACGCGAAACGCGCGTTGGGGTTCCGGAGGCGCGCAACTTGACACATGTACTATAGGTAACCACGGAGGTATGGGTAACTTGTCATACGCAACTCTACTATGTTGCTTGATTCTGCAGCATCATTAGTCACCTGATACACTCAGCTCTGCTATTTACCTATTGCTAATCTCCTGGCCTGCTCATACTGCTACATTGTCAGGCTCTGCTATATCACAACAGTCTCCATATCCACCCTGCTTAGCAACATTTACTGGTCTTCTCTGCCATTTTAGAATTCTGATTCGGCTTTATCGCTCTTCCTTTACCGAGTCTCTGGCTAATCTACTTCTCCCGTTGCCGACCAGTTGTTACAGCCTCCATTGATCCAGCCGGTCTACCTTGCTACTCCAACATCATCGATCAGTGCTGCTCAAAAACTGCTCATCTGAACAGAGGGCTTCGGGAAGTTATGGGTGTTGTCACGGCGGTGACTCGCAGGCCTCCTCAGTATTCCGCTTCCCGTTACTGACCCAGCTAGTTTTCCCATCCTGCCTGACCTCTCCACTCTTGACCTCAGCTACGTTTACTGATCCTGTGACGCCTGACGCGAACTCAGACCGCCTGACTACACCTCTGTTTCGCACCTCTGTACCTCATACCATGCCTCTGACCTTCTGGTCAGCTACTGCAGAACTGGGGACCGCTTTGGAGAAGTACCCGGTGACTACCGGCAGTCCAGCCTGTCCTCACTATCAGAGCCTCTAGCAAATACCCGGTAGTCACTGAGTTACACCCCTCCTAAGTAAGCCCGGCCCGTGGCACAGTGGGTCCACTCCCACCAGAAGGAGATGGATCAGCAGCAAACCTCAAGACAACCATTGCTGATACGACCTACTAGGGTCTATGATCCTACTGTACTTGGGATGCCCTTAATTATAGTCTAGAGAAACTGGCAAAGAGCCCAACCATTTATGACATATATGATCGCTCTGAAATTCAGAAGCTGGACCCATAGTGAACAGCTGATTCCTGCAGCCTCCTGACTGCTGCCCATCTCCACCTTCAGGTCTACATTTTTCTATTATTATGCCATCGCTTTAAATAGTCTACTTTTAACCAGAGACCGCGCCGAGCTCATATAACTGAAGACTCAATTACTGATGGATCTAAAACATAAGCACAAAGATATCAGAGACGTACGACAGGTGTCACAGCAGCAGCACATCCACTTATGCCTGACCTAAAATCAATATACTGGAGATAAGCAGAAATTATGGGTCTGCTTCGCGCCGCAGACGACTGCAGACGAATCTGGGCATAAAGATATGGCGGAGCGGCTATTCTCAGGATGCCGAAAAGCAGCAAGGATTTATTCCTTCACCTGTTCTCCGATCCCCTCTTCTAATCCAAGTAGTTAAAGTATAGAGATTACTGTCGGAAAAAGGATATAGCTGGCGCCAACGGGGCAAAAAACACAATCGGTGTCTTGATGTTTAACGCCAATTTTACGCAACATTTTAGAATTCATATCTACGTAAAATGTTAAATATATTTGTAAACGTTTTACTTTTCCTTAATTGCGCAGCACGACTCAAAATGACATAAAAAAATACAGAAAAAGTTGAGCAGGTTTTGTACCTTCACGTATACGACACTAGAGTCTATTTCAAAACAACTGATGACTTTTACACGTGTAAACGAACCTTCACCGATTTTCTCAGACAAGTGCAATCTGTGCTTTTTACGGATAGCAATCGTACCTGTGATATCCTATGGGGCTGCGCAAGTGTTTCGATTTTTTTGCTCAGACTGAGCAGTCCGTGAGTAAAAAAATAAATAAATCGGGAGACGGGCCTTATTTTGATCTTAGGTTCGGATCAAAATCGGCAGTGCAAGTCTTAGGGTCCATGGAAAAATTCGGACAGCACTCAGATGACATCCGAGTGCAGTCCGATTTTAACAGACTGACAGAATACAGAAACTTTCTTGTTTTATATCTCCACGTTTGAGAAAAACCGATGCCATTCTGATCAAATAATCGGACCGTTTTTGTCAAATGTCGAGAAAACCTGTGACCCAACCCTTAAAGTGGTTTCCACTACTAGGATATTGATGATCGATCCTTAGGATAAGTAGGATTGTGGTCGGTTACACACACACTGTGTGACCTATCCTAATGATTGATCATCAATTGTCGGGTAGTGGAACAACCCTTTAAGGACAAGCCTCTATGTCCGAGTAACCATTAATGGTGCATTAGTTTTTATTTTAGTGCAGCGACACTTTTGTTCTTTTAATCACTGGAGTTCTAGGCTGCTGGATACCCTCTGACCACAGATTTGTAGCTTCTGCAAACCATCAATGTACATTCTTAGAAGAGCTATTTAAAAGGAAACTTAGCACATTTTTACATCTGGAAGTAGTGGCATGACTAGATAGCTGCTTGTCCCCCAATAATAAGAAACCTTTTTTTTTCAGAAATCCAATGTGCCAGTCATGAGAAATCAAGGGAAGACGCCATATGCAAATCAGACAGGAAGTGCTCTTGGGGGTGTGTCTATGTACTGTACCATTTCCAAGTGCACTTCCTGTTGATTTGCATACAACTTCTAGAGTAGATTTCTCACAACTGGTGCATCGGATCTCTACAAACAAGGCATCATTTTCAATGGTGGACAAGCACCTATAAAGTTGTATCGCTACTTCCATATGTAAAAACATGCTGATGGATTCCCTTTAAATGACATAAAATTAAAAACAATAAAATAAAATACATTTTTCCCAGTTCCACTCTTAACCATGGCTACGATTGGTATTGCAGTTCCGCATATCACTCAGTGCATCTGTAAGAGCAGATCTTTCAAAGACCCACCATGTTTTATTAGACCTTTCTAGTTTGGCCCCCAGTGCAAAGTTTGGCCCCTGACCAATTATAATAGTGAGGTCATCTTAAGGGTCAGAGTGGTCTTTGGACCCCTCAGTTGTACTTCCTACACTCCCGTATGGAAAACAATCCTTAAAAAGGTTGTAGTTTTTAGGGGCCTGGACATCATCCTATCGGAACACCTAATACTAGAAACCACAAATGCTTGCAGACTCAGGACACTTTAGCCTTTATTTCACCTTCACGTAACTAATGTCTGGGATGTGTTATGAATCTGCATCGACATTACGTTGTGCCTCATCACTCTTTATGGCTGCTACTTAATTGCCTGTAAAGGACGACACAGAACGCTCTCATCAGACACAATTTATATTTATTTCCGCAGACGTGTCAACAGGAATCAGTTTGGTCCGTTGGGTAATAAATATAAAACGAGGCAACAAAACAAACATATAAAAAACATAATAAATCTGTGGTTTGCATTTTAGCATGAAAAGCGCAAACTCGTGTAGATCTTGGTAGGACGGATCTGGACACAATTATAATAAAGATAGGTCTACCTTTGTAGGATTTTGTAAAGCTCCAGTGCAAAAAAAAAAAAAAATGAAGCAACTTTGCCCTTCATGGTTGCAGTCTACAAACAAACTCAGTGCAGTCTGATCCTTTCCATCTGACCCAAAGTTCCAGAGACAATAGATGAAAGAAGTGATGGAAACTAGAACAGGATTCTAAAATCCGACTACACACGGGGCTTGTATGTAGTCTGTAACCATAGAGACGCATAAGAGCAGAATACGGAACGTTTAGAAATGTCGTAAACTGCAACATGCTATGGATAATACTATTTCAAGATTTTTTTTTTCATATCACAGTCTTTAAAAAAAATTAAATAGAAAAAGCAGCAATTGATTGGCTTTGACCCATTGCAATTATTCCCACAATTGCATTATTCTTTTTTTGCAAAGAACAGTAAGTGGATACTTACATCGTTAATATACAAACTAAGCTAAAAATAACGTTTCTTTTTACACCTTTGCATCATTTTTTTTTCATTTGTATTAGCCTCTTCGTCCATTCAGCATCACAGAACTGAATGGTTGGTCCAATTCTTAGGCCGGCGTCACACTACCGAGTTTGATGCGAGTAAGTCGTACGACTAACTCGCATCAACACCCGGCACGGCCGCCCGCTCCCGGACCAGAGTGCGCGGCTGCATGTATTTCTATGCCGCCGCACACTCGGGTCCGAGAGGGGCGGCCGTGCCGGGTGTTGATGCGAGTTAGTCGTGCGACTAACTCGCATCAAACTCGGTAGTGTGACGCGGCCTTACACTACAAATACTACATTTCACAGCAGCGCCCTGCTTCTTCTCAGTGCTGCAGACCCCTCTCTCCTCTGTCTGTTCCTGACTAGCTTGCTTCTGTACAGTACTCTGTACAGTACCTGTATGGTTTTATATCATTGTTAGCTGGTTTCTAAGAGAGCTCAACTCTCCCGTCTCCTTCGCAACAGAGCTTACTAAGAAATTACTTAGTAATTACTAAGCAGCACAGAGTGGTGTTTGTTGCCACCTGCTTTCAAATCA
The DNA here is from genome assembly GCA_033576555.1 of Oophaga sylvatica. Lineage (NCBI taxonomy): Eukaryota > Metazoa > Chordata > Amphibia > Anura > Dendrobatidae > Oophaga > Oophaga sylvatica. The sequence continues at coordinate 52,479,674 of JARQOD010000009.1, forward strand.
GTGATGTGAAACAGCAAATGCTGCTCTGTTGATGCCCATGGCAGATGATTATCTTTTGCTATATGCAGAAGGGTGATATGTGCCAAATGAGGGAAATTTCACAATGAACTCTGTTGTCACAAATGAATAAATATATGCATACATTATTATAACACCACATGGTGATTCTGGGAATAACCCTTTAACCTTTTAAAGGGAATCTGTCTGCAAGTTTTTCCTATCTGATCTGAGAGCAGCATGGAGTATGGGACAGAGAGCCTAATTCCAGCAATCACTTACTGAACTGCTTGGTGCAGTTTTGATAGACTCCCTGCTTTCTCTGTCATAAATGTAGCAGTTGGCAGCTCTGCGTAACCTCACCCACACCACTAATTGGCAGCTTCCTGTGTAAGCTTTGCACTCTCAACAAGGTGCCAATCAGTGGTGATGGCGGGGTTACAGATTAGCTGGACTGGCCTGCACCTGAGACCTGGTCAGACAGGGGTAATCTCCTGGTGATAAAACACTGACTGTACTGAAACTACAACACACAGCCTAGTAAGTGATACATTGCTGGAATCAGGATCTCTTGCAGTATGTTATGCTTCTCTCATCTTAAATAGCAAATGATTCGCTTTAAAGCACTTAACCTGAATATTTGGAACAATAAAATGCAAGACAACCTTCATAGTGCTACACAACTACTCCTAACCGCCATTTATGAAGTATATATACTACAACCCTACAGTAATGATGCCAAGGAAAATGGGATTGTCTAACCCACTGACCAGACTAGATCAGCGTTGACTCAAACAACCGGTTTACTTCCAGTATGACGACTCGTAACAAAGACACCACTTAGGATGAATGCGCATACTGTTGTTATTTTGCTTCACCGCGGTCCAACAACCTTTTTATTCTCATACGCCATCTGTCAGCATGATTGAAATGATTCATTAGAATATCCGTCAACTGCAGGTATTGTCATCTGTTGTACACTACACTGTAATCAAAGGGAGGAGGTTTTATAACAGCGCGGCGCGGCGATAGACAGGTTCTGAGTACAGGCTGGAACATGAGGAATTATGTAATCCTTCTAAAGAACAAAGAGCACAATACATTTTAGAAGTTGTCAAGTTCTGCACTAGTCCACACTGGAAAGAAAAAAAAAGCATCTTATAGATGGCGCACAAAGATGGGATTTCTATAGACTTCAGCAGTCATTTACAAAGTTGATAACCGTTCATAATTTCCTGATTTTTAGGAAGCAATCCAGAAATTTTTGGGGGATGTCCTAAACTGAAAAAGAGGTGGGCTTATTTTATCCACCCCTAAAGTGGGCAGTCCTGCCAGCTAATGGACGTTCCCAAGAGGGATTTTTGGTCTTCGCTTACAGATATAATTTCTACATCAGCATCATAAACCGTTACTCACCCTCCCCCAAAAAATTACCGTTCAGAATTTCCCGATTTTTAGGAAGTAATCCAAGAAATTTTTTAGGATGTCCTAAACTGAAAAGGAGGTGGGATTATTTTATCCACACCTAGTAGCAAATCCTGACAATTTATGGACATTCCCAAGAGGAATTTTTGGTCTTCGCTTATAGATAATTTGTACATCAGCATCATAAAGTGTTACTCACCCTTCCCAAAATAATTAGCGTTCAGAAGTTCCCGATTTTTAGGAAGCAATCCAGCAATTTTTGGGGTATGTCCTAAACTGAAAAAAAGAGGTGGGCTTATTTTATCCACACCTAAAGTGGGCAGACCAGCCAGTTTATGGACGTTCCCAAGAAGGATTTTTGGACTTCGCTTGCAGATAATTTGTACATCAGCATCATAAAGTGTTACTCACCCTTCCCCAAATAAATTGTTGACCTCCAGGAATCCTTGAAAATGTACTCGCCTACATGTCCACACCACGGTCTTCACCCTTGGCATGTGGATATTTTTTAACTTGAAGATTGCAGAAATATCTGCAGGGTGTATCAGTCATTGTACAGGAGGAGGAGGTGAGCTGTGACATCACCTATTGTGAATGGTGGATCCTGTGTTATCTACTGTATATAGAGGTGTTATCAGTCATTGTACAGGAGGAGGAGGTGAGCTGTGACATCGCCTATTGTGAATTGTGGATCCTGTGTTATCTACTGTATATTGAGGTGTTATCAGTGATTGTACAGGAGGAGGTGAGCTGTGACATCACCTATTGTGAATGGTGGATCCTGTGTTATCTACTGTATATAGAGGTGTTATCAGTCATTGTACAGGAGGAGGAGGTGAGCTGTGATATCATCTATTGTGAATGGTGGATCCTGTGTTATCTACTGTATATAGAGGTGTTATCAGTCATTGTACTGGAGGAGGAGGAGGTGAGCTGTGACATCACCTATTGTGAATGGTGGATCCTGTGTTATCTACTGTATATAGAGGTGTTATCAGTCATTGTACAGGAGGAGGAGGAGGAGGTGAGCTGTGATATCACCTATTGTGAATGATGGATCCCATGTTATCTACTGTATATAGAGGTGTATCAGTCATTGTACAGGGGGAGGAGGTGAGCTGTGACATCAACTATTGTGAATGATGGATCCCATGTTATCTACTGTATATAGAGGTGTATCAGTCATTGTACAGGAGGAGGAGGTGTGCTGTGACATCACCTATTATGAATGGTGGATCCTGTGTTATCTACTGTATATAGAGGTGTTATCAGTCATTGTACAGGAGGAGGAGGTGAGCTGTGATATCACCTATTGTGATTGATGGACCCTGTGTTATCTACTGTATATAGAGGTGTTATCAGTCATTGTACAGGAGGAGGAGGTGAGCGGTGACATCACCTATTGCGAATGGTGGATCCTGTGTTATCTACTGTATATAGAGGTGTTATCAGTCATTGTACAGGAGGAGGAGGAGGTGAGCTGTGATATCACCTATTGTGATTGATGGATCCTGTGTTATCTACTGTATATAGAGGTGTTATCAGTCATTGTACAGGAGGAGGAGGTGAGCTGTGACATCACCTATTGCGAATGGTGGATCCTGTGTTATCTACTGTATATAGAGGTGTTATCAGTCATTGTACAGGAGGAGGAGGTGAGCTGTGACATCACCTATTGTAAATGGTGAATCCTGTGTTATCTACTGTATATAGAGGTGTTATCAATCATTGTACAGGAGGAGGAGGAGATGAGCTGTGACATCACCTATTGTGAATGGTGGATCCTGTGTTATCTACTGTATATAGAGGTGTTATCAGTCATTGTACAGGAGGAGGAGGTGAGCTGTGACATCATTTATTGTGAATGGTGGATCCTGTGTTATCTACTGTATATAGAGGTGTTATCAGTCATTGTACAGGAGGAGGTGAGCTGTGACATCACTCATTATGAATGGTGGATCCTGTGTTATCAGCTTTGTGTAGAGATGTTACCTGTCATTGCAATCCTGCCTCTGCTGATCAGGAGACTGCTGAAAAATCTTCTTCGAAATGTAATTCTAAAAAAGCCTCTTGTGGCCAGTGTAAGAAGTGCATGGTTACTATTTTCTTTTTAATAAAAATTGTGATGTGTAAAGGAGAACGTTGTCAAAAATGTTAATTAAAAATTTCTTTAAAAACAAAAGGTAATTTTCTGATGATATCTTCACTTTAAAAGTGTTTTTTTCACTAAATACATTTATTACCCATCACTTATGTGTGATTTCAGGGTACTTGAGTGCTAGGACCACAACGATCATAAGAATGGGGGTCCTAAAGTCTCTGTATGAAGTGTTGGTGCGTACGAGTAACCACCAATCTGTTGACTTTTAGGAAACTAATGGGAAAAAAAAAGCTCCAATCATAGAAATGAAAGGAGCATTTGTCAAACATCGGCACCACCACTGAATTCATACAGGGCTTTGTGACCCTCGTTTCGCAGATCGCTGGGGTTTTCAGCAGCTGGCACCCGCAGATGTTACATTTATCCTGTGGACCGGTGATCAAAGTATTTTATGTGAAAACTCTTTAGAAGTTTCTTCCAAATCCACGGAAACTTTTCAGATTATTTCATCTTGAAGCCGTACTTTGACTTTGCAGGTTATTAGGAGCCTCCATAATACTTAGAAGTTCAGATCACGCATCTGAATTCGCTGCTGAGGTCTCTCTGGTGTGATGGCGAATAAGTCATTTTATGTCCCTGCGTCTCAGAGTGTTTAATCACGAGTCGATGACCAACGTGCCTGACGCGCCGAGCGCCCACCGTCCCCGCACTGACCGTCTCCGGCATTAAACGCAGCTACATTACCCTCCATACAGATGAGTGCTTTCACATTTCTCCAGAAACTGCTGGAACACGGCGGCCGGCTGTCAGCGCAGTAATCTCACCCCGGCCGATAATCACCAGTGTCACTTTACACATTATTTACAATACACATCTCCGGTCTAGAAGACTACGAATCCCCAGATGGTCCGTGCCATGTATCCAACCATCACAACGGTAAAGCCTAAAGAACTATTAGTGGAGGTCCCCATACATCGCCCCATGGGTACAACACGGCTACTGAGAGGGACGCCACCTTACAAACAAAACCAGCAGATTTTTTATAGGTCGTCTAGTATGAAAAACAAATACCCAAATATTGGGGTGAAAAATGATGCTTGGGGTCCCCATTCAGAACACTCATCTTTCCACCACCAAAATAATATATACATATATTTTTTTTTTAAAAAGGGGTCTCTTCGCTTTTACAATTCTTCTTCTATGGCTCCCAAATATCTCTTGCACCTTCTTCCCACGAGTCCTACGTGTGTCTGTGACAACCAAGACAATTTCCTGTTATATTTGCCTACAAATCCGATCACGCTCTGGGAATCCAGTACAAGCTCCGTTCTGGCAATCTTCTGACTACTATGTCACTGCTACTCCTTGTATGCGCAGCAGAACGATTCCTTGGCGCATGCTCCATAGAACAATTACTTGGCGCATGCTCCATAGAACAATTACTTGGCGCATGCTCCATAGAACAATTACTTGGCGCATGCTCCATAGAACAATTACTTGGCGAAAGCTCCATAGAACAATTACTTGGCGCATGCTCTATAGAACAATTACTTGGCGCATGCTCTATAGAACAATTACTTGGCGCATGCTTCATAGAACAATTACTTGGCGCATGCTCTATAGAACAATTACTTGGCGCATGCTCTATAGAACAATTACTTGGCGCATGTGTGTAGCCCTGGTATGTAAGGCACACATGATCCGGGAGGATGCGTGGAAAGGTAATGGTTTAATGCTTGATATCCATTCACTCACTCATCACACTTAGACACACCCATTGAGAGAGCTTCCTGTCTTAGAACAGTAGAAGTTCAGTCAGTCAGTCAGTCAGTCAGTGAGTCAGTGAGTCTGTTTCCTGTCTTCGGACAGAGGAGTCTAGTCTGGACCTGGAGGGAGGAAGAAGTTCAGTTCAGCCCAGGTGTCAGATCCTGTCAGCAGTGAAGCAGTTCAGAAAGTGGAGGCTAGTACGGATGAGGTAGTATCCTAGCCTAGTCAGAGCTGTTCCTGACCCTGAAGCGAGAGACAATATTGAGGAGGAAGAGTTTTGCAGCAGTACTTCAGTCGCCTGTCCCAAGGACAGTGAAGTTCAGATGATGTGTTCCTGAACTGGGAGAAAACTGGGAATCTGTGAGCAAGCTCTAAGAAAGGTCAGAAGAAAGGACTGTGACTATTTGGATGAGAGTGCTTATGTTAAGAGCGCGAGCAGGGCGAAGGGCGCAGTGGAAGGAATTATAGAAGTGCCTTGGACATTGCATTGTCAGCACTATTCACCGGTCACTGGGGACCGAAGTGTCGCTACAGCTTCAAGCGTAGTGATAGAACAACCAGAGGTTCGCTGGACTTCAAGTCTCAGGAACAAGCCCTTAGCGTCGGTACGTAACAGGGGTCAGGGAGAGTGGGAACTCTGAGTTCTGCAGGACAACAGTAAGCAACCAGCTCTCTCAAAGGAAGGCTCCGACCACTATGCTGACCGGGCAGTACAGCTACAGAATTAGCTGGAGTTTTTGAGTGAACTTAGCTTTATGCAAGTTGGACTCGTTATATTGAAAGTTAAGGAGGCCTCTAACCTGCTCAGCCGTTGCCTTGAAACGCATCCTCCATCCACCCCAACAGCTTCCCGGGACCTGCCTTACCATCTTGGAAAGTAAAAGGTATGGAAAGAAGCTTTAATGTGTGAGACTGTGTCATTTAACTGCACACCTTCACTACATCATCATCACTATAGACCCTGAGGGAAGAGTCCCACCTGTAGGCAGGGCCGCCATCAGGGCATGAGAACCCTTACTGCTGTATGGGGCCCGGTCATTAGGGGGGGCCCGCCGCCCGAGCACGCAGGTCCGCGCTCGGGCCCGGGGGCCCCCAACATTTTGAGGCTCCCCTGCACCTCAAGGGGCCCCCAGCTAGCGGCACATCACGCAGCCGCTATGGGGGCCCCTGTGTGGCAGGGGGGCCCGCCTGCCCCCAGCGCCGACTCCCCCCACCGCTGCATTGAACTATACCGGCGTCTGCCAGCACAGTTCAAAGCGATGATGGAGGAGAGAGCGTCAGCTGACGCTCCCTCTCCCATCATTCCCTGCTCTGCCTCTGACACAGCGCGCTCACTGTGTGCCGGGCAGAGCAGGAGACAGGAGCCAGGAGCAGCGCTGGCACCAGGATGAGGTGAGGAGTGTTTTTTTTTTTTTTTTATAAATCTGTCCTGCTGTGTGGACATTCCTGGGGGGGAGGAGAGATGAGGGCTGTAAAATGTGGGCCCTGCTGTATACTATGGAGGCCCTGCTATATCCAATGGGGGCCCTGCTGTCTACTATAGGGGCCCTGCAATATACAATGGGGGCCCTGCTGTCTACTATAGGGGCCCTGCAATATACAATGGGGGCCCTGCTGTCTACTATAGGGGCCCTGCAATATACAATGGGGGCCCTGCTGTCTACTATAGGGGCACTGCTATATCCAATGTGGACCCTGCTGTATACTATGGAGGCCCTGCTATATCCAATGGGGGCCCTGCTGTCTACTATAGGGGCCCTGCAATATACAATGGGGGCCCTGCTGTCTACTATAGGGGCCCTGCTATATCCAATGTGGGCCCTGCTGTATACTATGGGGGCCCTGCTATATCCAATGGGGGCCCTGCTGTCTACTATAGGGGCCCTGCAATATACAATGGGGGCCCTGCTGTCTACTATAGGGGCCTGCTATATCCAATGTGGGCCCTGCTGTATACTATGGGGGCCCTGCTATATCCAATGGGGGCCCTGCTGTCTACTATAGGGGCCCTGCAATATACAATGGGGGCCCTGCTGTCTACTATAGGGGCCCTGCTATATCCAATGTGGGCCCTGCTGTATACTATGGGGGCCCTGCAATATACAATGGGGGCCCTGCTATATACTATGTGGGCCCTGCTGTATACTATGGGGGCCCTGCTATATCCAATGTGGGCCCTGCAATATACAATGGGGGCCCTGCTATATACTATGTGGGCCCTGCTGTATACTATGGGGGCCCTGCTATATCCAATGTGGGCCCTGCAATATACAATGGGGGCCCTGCTATATACTATGTGGGCCCTGCTGTATACTATGGGGGCCCTGCTATATCCAATGTGGGCCCTGCAATATACAATGGGGGCCCTGCTATATACTATGTGGGCCCTGCTGTACACTATGTGGGCCCTGCTGTACACTATGTGGGCCCTGCTGTACACTATGTGGGCCCTGCTGTACACTATGTGGGCCCTGCTATATACTATGTGGGCCCTGCTGTACACTATGTGGGCCCTGCTGTACACTATGTGGGCCCTGCTGTACACTATGTGGGCCCTGCTGTACACTGTGGGCCCTGCTGTACACTGTGGGCCCTGCTGTACACTATGTGGGCCCTGCTGTACACTATGTGGGCCCTGCTGTATACTATGTGGGCCACGCTGTACACTATGTGGGCTGTGTTATATACTATGGGGGGATATATATTTTATAGGGTGGCTGTGTTATATAATATATGTGGCTGTGTTATATACTTTGTGGCTGTGTTATATACTATGGGGGGCTACGTTATATTCCTTTGGGGAGGCAGGCTGTATGATATTCTATTCGGGGATACATTATATTCTATGGGGGGCTGTATTATATTTATTATATTCTATGAGGGGTGATTGCATCATACTCTATGAGGTGGCTACATTGTATTCTATGAGGGGCTAGATTATATTGTATGGGGGCTTCATTATACTTTATGAGGGGGCTACATTATATTCTATGGGGGCTGCATTATACTATATGAGTAGGGCTACATTGTATTTTATGGAGGGGCTACATTATACTATAAAGGGGGCTCAATTCTATGGGGGTTTAGATTATACTCTGTGGGGTGGTTGCATTATACTCTGTGGAGTGGCTGCATTATGCTCTGTGGGGTGGCTGCATTATGCTCTATAGGGTCACTGCATTATACTATATGTGGGCTGCATTATACTGTATCGAGGACTATGGGGAATACATTATACCATATGAAGAACTATGGGGTGCATTATACTATGGGAAGTGAATTGTACTACATGGATGACTATGGCGGTGCATTATACTATATGGAGCACTATGAGGAGTGTATTATACTATATGGATGACTGAGTGTATTTTAATATATTGAGGGCTATTAGGAGTGTATTATACTATATGGAGGACTATGGATACATTATATTATATGGAGGACAATGGGGTGTACACTTTACAATAATGGAGGACTGTGGTGCACATTATAATATATGGAGGACTATGGGGTGTATTATACTAAACAAGCAAAATGGTGCATATTCATCGAGTGATTGGTGTTAGGCGAAGTGCACACGTTCAGGAATGTTTGCAGAATTTTCCTGAGCAAAAACAGACTTTTTCCGCGGTAAACTTTCTAGGTCAATAATATAGCGGGAAAAAGGCTAGAATTCCGCAAAATTAATGAACATGTTGGTTCTTTTTCCGAGATGCGTTTTTTTTTCGCGGAAAAAAACGCACCATGTGCACAAAAATTGCAGACTTCATTCTAAATGATAGGATGCTTAATTCATGCGTTTTTGACACGTTTTTTCCTGCGGAAAAAACGCAAATAATCCTGAACGTGTGCACATAGCCTGAATGTGTCATTGGTGAGGGCATGGTGCAGAAGTGAAGTTTTTCCATGAAAGGGCGGAGGGATTTTGGAAGGTTTGCGTGGTGGAGGAGGAGCTAGGGTGGATGCGGAACTGGGGGGGTGGAGCCTGGGCGGAGTCTCAAGGGGGCCCCATAAATTTTGCCAGTATGGGGCCCCGAAATTCCTAGTGGCAGCCCTGCCTGTAGGGGACCCGACATCTAGCTGCCACACCATCCCCTCAGAGATCTACAGCAGCGCTGGTCTTAGTGATCAGAAAACTACAGGTGGCGTCACGAACTGTTATATACAAGTCCCCTGTAAATAATTCCCCCCAAACATACGCCTGACCGCCAGGGCCACAGACCGAGCCACCGCTACCTGTGACAACCCCATAGACTTCCATGGGCTCGGCTCTGAGTACCCCATTGCTCTGGTAATCCACAATTGTGGGCGGGTCAACACACATGCTCTATAGAACAATTACTTGGCGCATGCAATGTAGAACGACTCCTTGTCGCATGCTCTATAGAAAAATTCCTTGGTACATGCAATGCAGAATGACTCTTTGGCGCATGCGCTGTAGAACAATTCCTTAGCGCAGCTGTCCCAGGTGTGTCAGATGCAACAGACAGCCATTCTGCATCTTGCTGCAGGAGGTCTCTGCGTTTGACTTTTCAGACACCTTCTTAATCCTTCTAACTTTTGGACCCAGTGGCAACCTCCCTCTGGCTCTAATTGACCCACCTGGACCTGGGTGTTTATAGAATCTCAGTCTTCTTCAGGGAGCCACCGGTAATATTCACATTTTCCCTTGTGAAGGCTTGGAGCTATAGCAGTCGGCTATTTTCCTCTCTGGTGGTCTTGGAGGACGTTTGGTGTTACCTCTCTGGAGTCTGCTCAAGCTAAGTTTCTCCCTCCTTGTTTGTCTCCCTTCTTGTCTTTAGTGTGCAGTGGGGACTGACCAGTGCTCATCCCCCCTTCCTTATTCAGGGCCCAGCTCTAAAGATATACAGGGATTGGGTTTCCTGCTCGGCAATTAGTGTGGAACCAATATAGGGACGGTAGGGTTGGCAGGGTGCTATTTCATCTGCCTAAGGATCTCAACTCCCCCACTCCCTAGCGTTTGGGCTTCCTTCCCCCCCATCCCTTTGTGTTGCATTTAGTCTTCCTACACTGTGCGTGACAGCAGCAATGGAGTCCAACTCCTTGCCGCATGTGTTGTAGAATCATTCTCTGGTGCATGCAATGTAGAAACATTCACGGGGTCATGCACAGTACAACACTTCCTCGGCGCATGTACTGTATAACAGTTCTTTGGTGCGTGCGCAGTACAAAAATCCCTTGGTGCATGCACTGTAGAATAATTCCTTGGTACATGCATAGTTTAACAATTCCCTGCTGTAAAACAATTCCTTGGCGCATGCAATGTAGAACAATTCCTTGGCGCATGCGCAGTATAACAATTCACTGGCAAATTCTGTGGGTCGTCTGGAAGACCCAGTAAATCCAGATGTGCGAAGTATGTGTAATGCCTCTTTAGTCTCGTGGCGGCACTGCTGCTGCAAGTATACAGTTAGCTCTTAGGCTCCCCTTGTGGTGACTATATGCAGACACAATTTTGCCACTAAACAATGTTTTTTTTTTGGAAAAGAAGCACAAGACCTGGAGCTCTATATTACAAATAAAAAAAATAAAAAATAATAAGCACAGATACGTATGCTCAACGGCAGCCATTCATATTCTATATAGAAACATATAAGTGCAGTGTCCACATACACAAAGAAGCCATTAACTTATACAGATGCAGCAGGGGACACTTTAGCGTTTATTGTGAAATATATCTCATATCTCCATCACTGATTTGCCTGCAGGGCAGCAAACGGTATCGGAATATAGTCCGTTCCATGTGCACTAGCAGAAAGATTCAATAATACCCAATAAATATTTCATAGCGGCTTCTTTCTTGCATTCCGGAATCCGCCACTTCCTCTCCAGTCATTTTTTTGGAAATCATTAAAAGTTCATAGAAAGAGAAACAAAAGAAAAATAAAACTGTGAAGAATGGTGTTTTCAACAAAAATGAACCCTAATAACCAGAGGTTTCAGCACAATGGACAGAGCAGAGAAGGGACAATGACGTGTCCGGCGGCCCAGCTGTCCCCGGCAGGAGGGAGGAGACCGCATGGTGAGGCTGAAAGATCAGCACAAAGTCACTTCTTAGTTTTTTTCCTATTTAATGGCCGATTCTTCCAATAGTAAGAAATTTAAAGGAACGTGCAAACAGCTTATGTTCTAGCTTCCTCCTTAAAGGGTTTGTCCATTTTCAAATATGTTTAGTTCAGTAATTAGTAAAACAGGCCAGACATACAGTAAAATCTCCCTGAGAATTTGCCCTGGAGGCGGAGTCTCAGGAAGATCTATGTCCGGCCCATAGATCTTAACAGCTCATTTACATATTTAAAAAAATGTGGATTTCTCTGGAATAAGTCATTAGATATCAGGCTATCATTTAATCAGCTTCCAATAACCTGAATGCTCATATAGACGACATCCCACTGACAGATTCACTTTAAACATATGATTCCAGTCATCGGAGCTTTCAGAAATCAGGCTCCACATCCCGTTTGTCTACCTTCAGAGACAATTTTTTTGCATGTAATCATGGTTAAAAATAATTAGGTTTCATTAAAAGTTTTCCAGCATTGGTCTTCTATGCCCTGCGTGTTGCAAACAGAATGCTGCAGAATGAGTTAACTAAGAATCCATCAGTCAGCTCGCTATGAAGGTCTGGAAGGGAGTTTGTTACTCTTTTATCTGACTTTTTTTGAGCTCCTCTCAGCTGACCACATCAAAGTTGAATGTGTAGGGAACAAAGAGCCTGTAAAAGCCAACTGGTGCAAAAAATTTTAATGAAACCCTAATAATTTTTAGGCCCAAAAATATATGCAATTAAGAAAAAAAAATGAAAAACAAATGGTGTGAAGTGATACAATTCTAGGTATCAGAAGCAACCACTAGAGGGAGCTCAAAATCGTTCTGCAGACTACATATATATTGAATAAAAGAAATCCTGATGTATGCTGTAAACTCTTGTGATCCCCCTAGTGGTAGAAGCAGGAAGCTAAAATTTTACAATTTATCTCCATGGCTAAAGATAAGGTAGTCGAGTTCTATCTTAACACAAACATTCAAAAATTAGTAAGTATAAAATGTTGGACCTAGATAAAAAAAAGTAAGGGTCATTCACATTTTGGTTATTTTTCCAGGGTGCACATTCACTAATCTTTCTTACAAAGGTGGTTGAACACTATAGATCCCATTCTATGGGAGCTGCAGAAACAGCTGAGCAATTGCTTCTTGACATTTACTGGTTGCGCCTAATGGACTGCAAAGCAATTGCTCCTTGTACCATCTGGAGAGTGCTGCCACCTACTGGTCATATCTAGTAATTACATTAAAAAATTAGGGGTAATTCCAGCACTTCTACCATTATCATAATTCCAGCACTTCTACCATTACCATGTGGGATCAGTTTAGCCCAGTGTCCCGACGTATCTACAAAAAAGAAGTTCTACTGATTACAATTAGCTTTTTTTTACTTTCTTCCAGACAAGGCCGGGTTGTTTCCCAGCTGCCTTGTAAACACTGTATACGAGGATGGCAACCTGAGCACCCATATGTTACAAGCTGACAAGATTTATACATCAATCGCCTCTAGATCAATAACCGGGGCCTGGCGTCAGGAGGAGGACAACTGATGAATCACTTTTACACATGGCCGTGAATGGAAAGCATAATTTATTGAATCGCTATATATAGGTTATATACTGCTAACACTTCGTAATTAGAAAAGTTTGTTTTTTTTATATTTTTCAGAAATTACATATAAAATGTAGTTTTCTTGGTCCATTTCACCATTTATGGCCTGTGAATATGTGATTTTATTTTTAACAAGCCTCTTTATTAGAAAGATTACCTGCAATGTGCAAGACAAACTACTAGATTGTGTTTCCTTCTGCTACAGCGCCTCCACAGGGGAAATGAAGGATTACATGACACTCATTGACATCAATGTGCAGACTCTGGGGGACCTGGCCTTTCCGGCATTACACACGATTACTTAGGTTTACTAGTGCTGTCTAGAGAGGAGAGAGTCGACTCTTAGCATTTTGCCAGAATCCACATTTTTTCAAGAATCGGCTTGTGAGAATCTGCCATTTTGGTGGATCATATATAAAGGTGGGAAGGATCATGATATGCATTGTGCCCCATTTCTTTGTGTGGGACAATATAAGGCCTAGTCAGTGCCAGAAGACCGATGAGCAATTGACCAAGTTGACGATTATTACTTAAAGGGATTTTCCCGACAACAAAGTTAATTTTAAAATAAAGCCCAAGTGGCCAATGTGAAAATTGCAAGATTACTTTTTTTTTTTCACCTAAAGATCGCGATTAGGGAAAAAAAACAATTGCAAAATTAAAAAAAAATACATATGTAACATTAAAACCTGATTTAAGCAATAGGACATTTTCCATTTTCTGATACATTCCCTTCAAGCCATCTAACCCTAAACACAGCTGCATGCTCAACTGAATGTGCAGGTGTTTTACATGGGGAGTCATCTTCTTCCCGACACTTCTGCCAATAGCCAACTTCCCTGAAAACAAAAGGATTTTATCTTGTTGAAATCCAACTGCCTGATCCTTCTCTTCTTCCGACAGTCAGGGGAAGGTTGGGAGACCAGACCCCCCCCCCCCTAAACATGGCTGTCTGGGTCCAATTATAGAGACTGATCCTTTATAAAAGTGTAAAAACCTTTTGTAAATATTTGTCAACAGTTTTCAATTTGCAAGGATAACCTCGCTAACCAGACCACAAGGGGGTGAGGTTTTGGAAAACAGACCTCAAGGGAGGTGAGGTTAAGGTAAACCCATAGACTGTGAGCCCTCGCGGGCAGGGTCCTCTCTCTTTCTGTACTTGTGTGTGCCTTGTTTTGCTCATGTTTATTGTACTTGTCTATATTTGCCCCATCCATATGTAAAGCGCCATGGAATAAATGGCGCTACAAAAAGGTACAATAATAATAAAACCAGACCACAAAGGGGTGAGGTTTTGGAAAACGAGACCACAAAGTGGTGAGGTTTTGGAAAAGCAATCCCAAAAGTGGGCGTTTTGGAGATGTCCCTAATATTTTGGGGGGTCAGGGCTTAAAGTTGCACTCTTGGCATTCCAAAGATTTGTAAGCACTCCTTTCAGTGGGTTTAAAGATCTCAAACCTTTACAAAAAAAAAGTCAGGAAAAAGCCCAGAGGAATCCGTTCAGCACGACACCATGCTTTTTTTTTTTTTTTTACTTCCACTCAAACCGCAATGGATACATACAATTTGGCGACCGTTTCAATGCAAAATTCCCCCTCTCGCTCATCCCCCTGCTCTGACACGCGCCTCATCATCAAAGCCGCAGTCATCACCATGGAAACTGGAATAAAATCCAAGACTTCCCTTGCAAGTCCCTGCATACTGCCACCCACTGGGCGCTGAGGAGACAGGACTCGGTACTTAATACAGCGACAGCCCGTAAGAAAAGACGGCCGCTAATTAGAATAACATAACGATACGTTCCAAAGCACAACATGAAAACAAAATATCAGCCCTCTTATAATGGATTTAGTCTCTCTTAATCCGCTGCGGGCTTTTTATTAGCGCTCTGCGGGCCGCTCAGTACTTGTTGGCCGGCAACTGGGTTATTACCAAGCAAATTGATTAGTCAGCATTATTTGCAGAAGAGGGTAAAAAGAAAACAAACTGCGAATGATAGTACGGTCCAGGATCCTCCCGACTGATCAAAATGAGTGATCGCCCTTGATCGTAGCGAGACCACTGCCATCAATCCCTGACAGACTATGGCAGCATATTGTAAGGACACTAGTGGCAGCCATACACATGAGAGGAGTCTCTTCATGCTCCACCATAGATAGGCATGCTCAGACCGGAGAGAAAGCCGGCATCACTTATCTCCCTGGAAAATTCCATATCAGATCCATTTTTTACTAGAGATGAGCTGATTTGCCAAAATTCAAATTACCCAAGAAGAAAAACCGGAAAGGAGACAAAGAGCAAATAGGGTTTACCTGGGTAGCAGTGTTACAGGATTTACACAATTGCGTTGACCTGTTCGT
Organism: Oophaga sylvatica; assembly: GCA_033576555.1. Classification (NCBI taxonomy): domain Eukaryota; kingdom Metazoa; phylum Chordata; class Amphibia; order Anura; family Dendrobatidae; genus Oophaga; species Oophaga sylvatica. The sequence goes on from JARQOD010000009.1 coordinate 52,495,001, forward strand.
GTTGTGCGCGCACAACCACTGTTCGAGCTTAAGGCTGCTGCAAACCATGATGTGGATAAATGGAAAAACAAATGGGTTACTCTGCGTTGCAGTGGAAGGAAAGATGAGAAATGCCAAATCCAATTTAAGGCGGATTATTCGTCAACGCGTTTCGAAGCATACAACTTCATCATCAGGACGAACCACAAATTCGAATTAATCAAGATTCACTCAATATCAGTAGGGAAATTAATTTTGAATTCATTTGATGCAAATCGAATGTGCCTTATTATGTTCTGAGATCTCTCGAGTCCCCAAAGGCATAAAAAAAAGTTGGGTTAAAAAAAAAATAATTCTAATAACATAAAACTCATCTTTCCCTGGCCCTCACCATTCCTTCTGAGTAGTGCCTCACTTGGTCGTCTTATAGTTCACTTCAATCCTCTTCTAGTTGCTTCCATCTTCCATTTTCACAGTTAGTAGCAGTGCCAAAGACCACTGTAAAGACAGTAGTGGACAGGAGGCAACGAGAACTTGATGCAATTAGAAGAGGACCAGAGGCACCGAGAAGCGGACATAATGCAATTAGAAGAGGATAGGAGGCACCGAGAAGCGGACATAATGCAATTAGAAGAGGATCGGAGGCACAGAGAAGAGGACCTAATGCAAAAAGAAGAGGATAGGAGGCACCGAGAAGAGGACCTAATGCAAAAAGAAGAGGATTGGAGGCACCGAGAAGAGGACCTAATGCAATTAGAAGAGGACCGGAGGCACAGAGAAGAGGACATAATTCAACAAAATGAGGACCTAATGCAACAAGAAGAGGACCGGCAGCACCAAGAAGAGAATTTAGTACACCTGTAACAAGAAGAGGATCAGAGGCACAGAGAAGAGGACCCAATGCAACAAGAAGAGGACAGGAGGCACCAGAAGAGAACCTAATGCAACAAGAAGAGGACAGGAGGCAGCGAGAAGAGGACCTAAGGCATCTAGAAGAGGATACGAGGCACCGAGAAGAGGACCTAAGGCAGCTAGAAGAGGACCAGAGGCACTGAGAAGAGGACCTGATTGACTGGGCAAAGAACTGCTTGGTGGGCAACAGATTTATAACTATTTTCCTGAATTTGCTTGAAGTGACCAGCAAAAATAAATTGGATTATGGCACATCCAGACTATTTTGCAAGATTCAAAGCAAACTGAATTTGTCTCAAACTGATTTACTCATCTGTGGTTTCCATTTTTACGTTTTCCTCCATGCACCTTTATCGTCAATGGGTTTTGGCTGTCAATTAGTGCATGGTTATCACCACCTGTAACCAATGGTAACATAGCTCTACAATATATGATGCACAGGTATTGCAAAACTTGATTCATACAATTAAGGGGACCGCCACCCTAGTAAATACTTGCCAACTTTTCAAAATGGTTCATTTTTTTTCTCTCTCCTAAATTTGTGTGTGTTATGCAAGAAGGTCTGCGTACCAGGAGGTTTTGGAAGTGTTAGTTCTTCCAGTTCTCTGAGAGCAACTGAAATTTCGGGGAAAGTTGGCAAGTATGCTCTGGTCCATTTTCATTAATTTCGATGGAAGAATTGAACTCTAGAACTAGGTAAACCCCTTTATAACCTATCTACAGAACCCCTCCTACCTCCTTGTGGGTTCAACCACTGAGACACTCCAAAATTCTCTGTAGCCCATGTGCACTACCACTTCCAACAATCCATAGAAGTGAATGAGGTGACAGTCTTGAATGAGCACTAATGCTTGATTTATATGGGACTTTGGCAACCCCATTGCATCGGTGATGCTCCCAATGGTCGGACTCAACCCAATTCTATATTTTGCACCTATCCGCTGGTAGTGTGAACAGAGTCTAATATATGCAAACACAATATTCACTTGTACCCTTCTTTATTTTAGGAGAGTCCCACCATCAGGGACACCTTTAGGCATTGGCCTACTGTGCCTCTAGGTAAATCCAACCTTGGCTACCAGGTCTCTGGAAAAAAGTCTCTGATTTCTGGTGCAAATATGGAAACCAGGGAACAGTTAAACTCCCCATAAAGCTACTTTATAACAGAAGCGCATGAGTTATAATCATCCGTTCCCAATTATAATGCAATGTGCATCAATGGGACAGAAAAGCGGCATCTATCAGCTTCCTTCAAAAAAAAAAAAAAAAAGAAAGAACTAATGGCTGCTTCTTCTCATGAACCGTGGCACCCGCCTCCACGCACACCCCCAGGACCTTTCCTGTCACTAGGGAAATGACTTCCATTCAACATTTCTATCAGCCAGAGACACGTGCAAGAATAATTCAGTACAGCAGGTAATTGCGTTACTAAAATATTTATATCAGCTCATTAGGATGGGATAACTAATTCTATCAAAGGATCGCATAGATATTAGCGCAAAGTAAGACGACAAGAACGACGTCCGTGAGAACGGGTGACAACCAATCACTCTGGATTTACATGTCGGCTTTTATTACCATTGAATATATAGGACCCAAATATTAATTGCAGATATAATAAATGGAGAGTATGGGTCTTTATTTAAAGGGCACATTCATATATAAAAATTATGTAACATGTGAAGAATCGGCCGGTGGTGCAGAGATCACCGATACCAGAGTGGTCCTGTAATAGGAGCCGCCGGGGGAACAAGTCCGTTCATGACATTTCTTCCTCCTAAATCTTCCCCATCACCTGTGAGTTATATTATTGAGATGTGGAAGGAACCGCAGCAACTCAGCCACAAAATGGAGACCCCGTAATGTTAAAGAGCGGGGGCCGACTGCTGAGGAGCAAAGGGCAGAAAAGTCACCAACACTCTGCTGACTCCATAACTGCAGAGTCCAGACCTTCTCTGATATAACATCAGCACAAACACCGCACCCCTGCCGGGAGCGTCATGGCCAAGCAGCTGCATGCAGCCGTATATCACCAAGCACAATGCTGAGCGTCGGATGGAGTGGTGTAAAGCCGCCACCACTGGACTCTGGAGGAGACGTGTTCTGTGCAGTGACAGATCACACTTCTCTATCCAGTGTGTGATGGAGGTGTCTGGGTTTGGTGAATTCCAGGAGGACATTACCCCCTGACTACATTGTGCCCGCTATACAGTTTGGTGGTGGAGGATAATAATAGACTTGTCATCAGGGGTCAGCCTTGGGCCCTTTGTTCCAGTAAAGGGAAATTTTAATTCTTCAGCACAAGACATTGTGAACAATTGTAGATTCCAGCTTTTTTTTGGTACAATTTGGAGAAGACCCTTTTCTGTTCCCCATGACTGTTCCCAGTGCACAAGGTCCATACAGACATGGTTAGGAAAACTGGTGGAAGAACATGACCGACTGCACAGAGCCTGGACCTTAACCCCATCCAACAACAAGGAGATTGTGAGCCCGGTCGGTCATGTTCTTCCACCAATTTCCCCAACCATGTTTGTATGGAACTTGTGCACTGGGAACAGTCATGGGGAACAGAAAAGGGTCTTCTCCAAATTGTACCAAAGAAGCTGGAATCTACAATTGTTCACAATGTCTTGTGCTGAAGAATTAAAATTTCCCTTCACTGGAACGAAGGGCCCAATGCTGACCCCTGATGACAAGTCTATTATTATTCTCCACCACCAAACTGTACAGCGGGCACAATGTAGTCAGGGGGTAATGTCCTCCTGGAATTCACCAAACCCAGACACCTCCATCACACACCGGATAGAGAAGTGTGATCCGTCACTGCACAGAACACGTCTCATCCAGAGTCCAGTGGTGGCGGCTTTACACCACTCTGACGCTCAGCATTGTGCTTGGTGATATACAGCTGCATGCAGCTGCTTGGCCATGACGCTCCCGGCAAGGGTGCGGTGTTTGTGCTGAGCCCGACCTCTCCACAACATCACGGTTTGACCTCAAAAATGCTCTTCTGGATGAAGGGGCAAAAATTCACAGATAGACGCCTCCAAAATCTTGTAGAAAGTCTTCTGAGAAGAGCGGACGGTGTTATATTTGCAGAGCGGTTGACTTCATATTAATTTCTATGGATGTAAAATGGGAAGTCATTAAAGATCCTGTAGGTGTAATGTTGAGGATGGGCATAATATACTACGGTCCATAGTAGTCCTGCTCAAATGGATAGATAATAGAAGAGATAATAGAGATAGATAAAAGATAATAGATAGATATAGATGATAGATGATAGATAGAATAGATAATAGATAATATAGATATAGATAGAATAGAAATAGATAGATAGAATAAGATATAGATAGATAGATAGATAGATAGATAATAGATAATAGATAGATAATAGAAGAGATAGATAATAGATAGATAGATAATAGATAGAAAGTAGATAGATAGATGATAGATAGAGATAGATAATAGATAGAGATAGATAATAGATAGATGATAGATAATAGAAAGATAGATAATAGATAGATAGATAGATAATAGATAGATAATAGATAGAAATAGATAGATAATAGATAGATAATAGATAGAAGAATAGATAGATAGATAAGATAGATAGATAGATAATAGATAGATAGATAGATAGAAATGATAGATAATAGATAGATAATATGATAGATAGATAGATAGATAGATAGATAGATAATATAGATAGATAAGAAATAGATAGATAGATAAAGATAGATAGATAGATAATAGATAATAGAAGATAGATAGATAATAGATAATAGATAGATAGATAGATAGATAGATAGATAGATAGATATAGATATAGATTAATAGATAGATAGATAATAGATAAAGATAGATAGATATAGATGATAGATAGATAGATAGATAGATATAGATAGATAGATAGATAGATAATAGATAATAGATAGATAGATAATAATAGATAATAGATATTGATAAAGATAGATAGATAGATAGATAGAATAGATAGATAGATAGATAATAGATAGATATAGATAATAGATAGTATAGATAATAGATAGATAATAGATAGATAGATAATAGATAGATTAGATAATAGATAGATAATAGATAGATAATAGATAGATAGATAGATAGATAGATAGATAATAGATAGATGATAGATAGATAATAGATAGATAATAGATAGATAGATATAGATAGATAGTATAGATAGATAATATAGATAGATTAGATGAAGATAGTATAATAGATAGATAGATAGATAATGATAGATGAAGATAGATAGATAGATAATAGATAGATAGATAGATAGATAGATAGATAGATAGATAGATAAGATAGATAGATAATAGATAGATAATAGATAGATAGATAGATAGATATAGATAGATAGATTAGATAGATAGATAGATAGATAGATAGATAGATAGATAGATAGATAGATAATAGATAGATAGATAGATGATAGATAGATAATAGATAGATAGATAGATAATAGATAGATAGATAGATAAGATAGATAATAGATAGATAATAGATAGATAGATGAAGATAGATAATAGATAGATAATAGATAGATAGATGAAGATAGATAGATAGATAATAGATAGATAATAGATAGATATAGATAGATAGATAGATAGATAGATAGATAGATAGATAGATGATAGCTATATACTTGGTGCTGCGGTAACCATTGTATGATAGGAAATGTGCGGCTCCAATGAGCAGGTCGCGGTGAAATCACAGTTTTTAGTGACCGCCCGCATGGGGTCTTTAATGAATTAAATAACTAAGAAAAAAAAATGATATAAAGTTGCAGTGTTAATTTAATCTCTCTCAGTACCATCAATCATAATGTAATCTGCTCGGAGCTGACTCGTTACTACAGCAGAACAGTAATCAGTTCGCCTAATGGCAAATAAAACTTTTCTGCCTATTAAGTAGTGTATAAAGTTTCATGCAGTAATTTATAGCTGGAAGAGCAGGAGAAATGAGCGCCCTTAGAAGAAGAACATAATCCTCCGCAAAAAAAAATGACCTAGTTAAAGTCACTTAATGATGTCCATCGTTTTGTAAGACCTAGATTCAAGGAGAAGAAAAACTCACATTGCAAAGCCATGGCCTTTGACAATCACGCACAGTTTGGCTTAGGACGGCTGCAAGAAAAATGGTTAAAAAAAAATAAATAAATAACAACTTACTGTACAATAGAATCCTAATAATATGAAATGTCCCTTGATTGACCGGCTGGAAAAATACTTTGCAAAATGACTTTGCAAGATATCATGCTTGCAGCCACCACTAGGGGGAGCTGAACACATGTCCTTACTGTATGCAGCTCTCATTGACTTTAATAGGAGCTTTCTTTACCCTCAGGCAGTGGTGCCCCCTAGTGGTCGTTGTATGCAGCCTGAATTTGTCTATTGCCTGACTGCATGCAGTTAAGTATATGAAACAGTCATTAATATTCAAGAAAGAAAATAAATGATGAGGAGTTCCTACATTATGTTAAAGGGGTTGTCCCAATGAAGAGTACAGCAGTATACAGGGTGAGTAATCTGTGGGTAGTTTAGGATTAATATTACGTTTCTTTGTTATGAAGAACAAATCATTTGTAAAAAAAAAGATAAATAAATGCTCCTGTACCTAGATATTTTGTAGTTATGTACCTGTTAAAGCGCCCCCTGGTGTCCACTGCTGGTGGAAAAATAAGGCGGTTCTATTGGCTGGCCTGCGCAGAAGAAGTCATGAGAACACTGTCCCTGTACAAGTATTTGTGACCATCCATACTGCCCACATTAAAGGTTACCTATCCTTTCTCACAAAACCTGTTACAAAGATTGGCCTCTCTGTGCTCATCCTCCCACAACAGGTTAAAATTGTTCTTGATGCATGAACTAATCTAATGTCTCCAGAAACCATCCCAATTTTAATTTTCTTTAATTTACTAACCACTCTTCCCCATCACTCTGCCAGCACTATAGGTGCTGGAATCTCCAGTCCCTAAATTCCCATCATGTATTACCCATTCAATCCACTGCCCTTAACTGTAAACCTGGCTCTTTGTTATGCGTCTTGGCAGGTTGATAGGACAAACAAGACAAAGGCCTGCCCCAATTTCCTGTAGAGACAAAGAACGGCCCCCCATTTCCTACAGAAAGGCAAAGACTTGCCTGCATTACTTGTAACATCTTGGGGTCTGTGCTGCTGGCAGATTACGCTTGACAACAGTCAGTGAACAGCGAATGACACGTGTAAGATAACCAGTTGTCGGCACTTTGGAGTGATTTTTCAGGGTGTCGGTGCAGTTATAACTCCAGGTTAGAAGTTTCTTAAATTAAATTGACGGCTTGTGAGAAAAGAGAAATACCCAGGTTTATTTCCAACAATCTCCAAAGAGAGCTGAAGTGTTCATTTATTTATACCCGTCATGAATAGGGGCACAGTACATAAACGGAGGCTTATCTTACATCACTGCAAATAGCAGAATACCGCACATAGCGGCATAAGAAGTATGAAACATTCCTTGGTTTCAGTGTGTGATGATGAGAATTACCACACCCTATGGGAGTGGGCAAACATGAAGTCATCAGCCCCTTCCTTACTCTAAGGCCTCATGAAGACGCCTGTGCTGCATGTATGTGTTGTATCCATGAAATAAAACAGGTACAAAATAAAACAGATGACAAAAATGGACACGGATGACACACTGATGGTAAAAATGGACAAATGAATGACATGGATGGTAAAAATGGACACATGAATGGTAAAAATGGACAAGGATGACATGGATGGTAAAATGGACACATGAATGACAAAAAAAGGACACACTGATGGTAAAATGGACAAATGAATGACATGGATGGTAAAATGGACACATGGGGACAAAATGAATGACATGGATGGTAAAAATGGACACATGATGAAAAAATGGACACACGATGAATATGGAATGGATGACAATAATAAATGGACACACAATGAAAAAAAAGGATGACAAAAATGGACATACGGGTGACACACATGGGAAAAAAAAGGATGAAAAAATGGATACA
>JARQOD010000009.1:52503046-52533662 GCA_033576555.1 Oophaga sylvatica
AAAAAAAAAATTTTGTGCAAAAAATTGTTTACAAAATGGTGAAGAAAAATGGCAAAATGAAAGAGTTTGACTTTTAGTGATTTCCTTTACATTTCGGCTCTACCTTACCACATCTTGTCTCGTTAAGACGCTTATTTTCTGAAGGACAACTTTAATAAAATATTTTATGATCCGCCAACTCCGCTAACCTTTCAAAGCCTGAAGAGTAATCAAATTTGGCCTGACGCTTGCCGTCTCCGGCCATCTGTCAGTAAATACATTCAGTGACTGTCAAGAAAACAAGACGTTGTGCAGTTTGAGTTGATGGAAAAATGGTGGAGGGCGTACTGAGCTAAGGAAAAAAATGCCGCTCTGATGCCAAAGACCCCTTGTGCCTTATTACCCAATATCCTGGGAGTTGAGCTGGATCTGTCACCTTGATTACAGCAAAAAAATTGGTCTGAAAACTCAGCAGGTTTTACCAAGAGATGAGCAGAGAGCGGACCTCTGAACCGCCTCGGATAGTAGGAGGCAGTAAATTCTCCAAGGATGCTGAGAAAACACATCTGTTAGGTCTCCACCATCAATCCAGCCTGAACATTAACACCTAAGATTTATGTCTAAGATAGAAGCAAAGATGTGGGGGCTCAAGAGTCAAGACACAGAGATTTTCAGAGATTTGTGATAAATGAACTCTACAGATAACAATTATATCCCCTCCTGCACGCTCAGAATTAACGAGCACTCACCTGTCTCTGTCTCAACGGAGCATATTTTATTTCTATAGGGTGGATGTATCCAACGGCCTACAGATAAATGTCACTGAAGAGATGTCAAGAACATGAAAGGGACAAAACGATGTTAATTCATAGAGAAAAATATCGTAAAGCAAAAATAACCTGATGTTTCTCTCATATCTATATAAAGTCGAGCCTTCTGGAAGTTCAGATGGATGGAATCTCCTTCTGAAAGTTCAGTACAATTCCAAAAGATCTGATCTCTCAGTCATGGTGGAGCTTGGACCAAACATGATATTAGACCATTTTGCTAGAGTCCTATACATGATGCTAGAGGGCCACACGTCGCTTCTGTGACCGTTTGATACAACACTTGGCAACCCAACTCCATCCCAAGTGTCTATGATTCCCGACAGTCCTAGAGTATTGACATAAAGAACCTTCTAAAAAGTCCAGAAGAAGATTGGATCTGGTGAGCGAACGTGTTGGGATAAGGTGTTATCTGAGCATGTTCAGGTGCTTAACCGAGTGACTTCTCGAATAATAATGTTCAAGACCCCGCGCCTACATGTCTCGTGACTGTTTGCGGCAAACCATGCAGGGATTGTCAAACGTTTGTTTGTTAGGCAACCATCTCTGTCTCTCTGTTGAGGAACAAGTTTGAGTTTCAGGGTGGCCTGTGGCAGGTCTTTCCTTGATTCCTCTGCCTATAGCAGGAAGATAAACGCTGCCTACTGTCCCACCCCGGAGCATGGGCATCTCATTAAGGTACATACTCACTGGCGACGAAAACGTCTGACGCTTGCAAGTGAAAGCCCAGCTCTGGCGCCGGCACTCGGGAGTGGAGTGCGCAGGCTGCATGTATTTATATGCAGCCGCTCGCTCCACTCCCGAGTGCCGGCGCCAGAGCTGGGGCTTTCACATGCGAGCATCGGACGTTTTCATCGCCAGTAAGTATGTACCTTAACTGAAAACTTCTAACATGATTACACAAGAACTACAAGACAATTTCTTCACCCAGGTATCATTTTAATCAGTATAACGGCGCCAACCTGACAATGCCTGTAGTTTACATAGCAAAATCCTGCTGACAGGTTCGCTTAAAGAAGTTGTACACTACTTGGTCAACTTCTTTTTTCCTACCCCTCGCTTGGACCAGATAAAATAATAAAGAATTAACTCCCCTCCCATACCGGCACCGCTCCCGGTTCCCAGCACTTGTTTTCCCGGGGCTCACGTGCTGTTGTTGTGACCCCGGAACCCAATCAACGCCGGCATCACTGTCCTCACCGCCTGTCGAATTGAGCACGAAAATTAAGTCAGAGATCACTGTAGACCGGACTTCCTCTTCATGTTCGATTTGTCCGAAGGCGGGGACAGTTACACCAGTGCTGATTGGGCGCCGGCATCACAACAACTGCATGGGAGTCCCAGACCGCGAGTGCCAACACCACAAAACGGAGCCGGCACGGGAGGGGAGTATGAGCTGTATTATTTTGTGGGCGCCAAACATTTTGAGCAAGAAGGGGTTGTTCAGTAGTGGACAACCCCTTTAACATTAATGGCCTATCTTAAAGATAGGTCATCAATGTTTGATCGGTGGGGGTGCGACCCTCGACACCTCACCAATCAGCTGTTTCTGGTGTTGGCGGCGGCCGGAACTGCTCAGTTACTGGTCTGCACAGCACAGTCACGTCAACTCTATAGAGGCCGCGGACGGGTACTGCACATACACCCCTATTCAAATCAATAGAGGGTGGATGTGCAGTACCCAACCATGGCCACTATTCCATCAACGGAGCTGCACTGCGCAGCTCAGAAACAGAACTGTTCTGGCCACCGCCAACACCAGAAGAACTGATCGGTGAGGGTGCCGGCTTCGCACCCCCACTGATCAGACATTAATAAAACTACTCTAAGGACAGTCATCAATGTTTAAAGTAGTGGACAAATGACATTTTTTTTTTACTCATGTGCATATATATTGGGCTAAAAAAATCATTTTTTCAATTGGTTTTCATTAAAAACATGCACCATTCCCATCTATAGCCTCTCTATTGCTGGCTGCGAATGAGCTAACTAAGACGCCATCAGTGAGCTTTCTTCTGAGCTCTAATGAGAGACTTTTTCTGAGCTCCTCTCAGTTATTTATGACCACAGATGAACACAAAGTTGAACGAACAAGAGCCTTGAAAATCCAAAATATGCAAAATTTTTAATGAAACCCAGCTGCAAAAATTATTTTTTGCCCCAAATACATGCACGTAAGCAAAAAATAAAAAAATTGTCCCCAAGGGTGAAAACATTGTTGCCTGCGGGGTCAGTAAGCTTATCACCTCCAAGGGCTCTACTAAAGGGGGTGCACCTGGGCCCTAGAGCCAAACGGTAACCCCAAAGAAAGACTAATACTACTGAAGACACACGATGTTGAGGGTTCCTATTGGAAATTTTACAATGGGTCCTACAAGCTTCAATTACACCACTTACCCACCCGCTGAATATTGTAATCCTATAATATATCTCTCCATAAAGAAAAATAAAAAATAAAAAAAATAAAAAATCAGGCAGACCCCATTAATATTTCTATACCGAGCATGGCCACCGAGGCTCGGAGCCATAAATTACAATTACAGAACCGTAATAAATGGGGGACGATTACACAGATGTTATTTCAAGTCAACGCTGAAATGTCAAGAAGCGCGTGGTTCCAGAAAGAAATCTATGTCACCATCTCTAGCGCCCCACGTATTACCACTGACGCACATTCAATACGAGTTGCAATTACCAGCTTAACTTAATCAGCGTCGCCTAATACGGATTTCAATACGCCGACATTATATTGATAGCAGAAATAGTTACACAATTATGTAATTATGGGCAAAGTGCAAATCGTCTGCCACGCGTTTCAGGAGAGAGATGCTTAGCGCAGGAATTTTCGCACATAAATTACCGCATCGACTTATTGAGGCCAACGATGATTGAGGAAGGATTTGTTAAAATTTATGAAATCATAGACTTTACTAAAAGTATTCTTCATCTGAGCCGGCTGCTTAATACCAAAGAGAATCTGTCTTCTATACAGTCATCGTATCATCATAGGGCCGGAGCCGAGATTCAGATATGTATAGCATATAGTATAGGTTATATGATAAATGTCTGATAGATCCAATCTATCATCGATTTTTCCATTTTTTTTTTTCGCTTCCGTTTTTCTTCCTCTCTTTCAGCATTCAGTAGATAACAAGGACCACCATTCACAATAGGTGATGTCACAGCTCACCTCCTCCTCCTGTACATGAACTGATAACACCTTATATTACAGTAGATAACACAGGATCCACCATTCACAATAGGTGATGTCACAGCTCATCCTCCTCCTCCTGTAAATGACTGATAACACCTCTATATACAGTAATAACACAAAGATCCACTCATTCACATAGTGATGTCACAGGCCACCGTTCCTGTACAATGACTGATAACACCTCTATATAAGTAGATACACAGATCCACCATTCACATATGTGATGTCACAGCTCACCTCCTCCTCCTTTACAATGACTGATAACACCTCTATATACAGTAGATAACACATTATCCACCATTTCACAATAGGTTGATGTCACAGCTCACCTCCTCCTCCTGTACAATGACTAAAACAAAACCTCTAATATACAGTAGATAACACAGGATCCACCATCACAATAGGGGATGTCACAGCTCACCTTCTCTCCTGTACAATGACTGATAACACCTCTAAACAGTATTAAACACAGGATCCACCATTCACAATAGTGATGTCACAGCTCACCTCCTCCTCCTGTACAATGACTGATAACCCTTATATACAGTAGATAACACAGGATCCACCATTCACAATAGTGATGTCACAGCTCACCTCCCCCCTGTACAATGACTGATAACACCTCTATATACAGTAGATAACACAGGATCCACCATTCACAATAGGTGATGTCACAGCTCACCTCCTCCTCCTGTACAATGACTGATAACACCTCTATATACAGTAGATAACACAGGATCCACCATTCACAATAGGTGATGTCACAGCTCACCTCCTCCCTGTACAATGACTGATAACACCTCTATATACAGTAATAACACAGGATCCACCATTCACAATAGGTGATGTCACAGCTCACCTCCTCCTCCTGTACAATGACTGATAACACCTCTATATACAGTAGATAACACAGGATCCACCATTCACAATAGGTGATGTCACAGCTCACTCCTCCTCCTGTACAATGACTGATAACACCTCTATATACAGTAGATAACACAGACCACATTCACAATAGGTGATGTCACAGCTCACCTCCTCCTCCTGTACAATGACTGATAACACCTCTATATACAGTAGATAACACAGGATCCACCATTCACAATAGGTGATGTCACAGCTCACCTCCTCCTCCTGTACAATGACTGATAACACCTCTATATACAGTAGATAACACAGGATCCACCATCACAATAGGTGATGTCACAGCTCACCTCCTCCCCTGTACAATGACTGATAACACCTCTATATACAGTAGATAACACAGATCCACCATTCACAATAGTGATGTCACAGCTCACCTCCTCCCCTGTACAATGACTGATAACACCTCTATATACAGTAGATAACACAGGATCCACCATTCACAATAGGTGATGTCACAGCTCACTCCTCCCCTGTACAATGACTGATAACACCTCTATATACAGTAATAACACAGGATCCACCATTCACAATAGGTGATGTCACAGCTCACCTCCTCCTCCTGTACAATGACTGATAACACCTCTATATACAGTAGATAACACAGGATCCACCATTCACAATAGGTGATGTCACAGCTCACCTCCTCCTCCTGTACAATGACTGATAACACCTCTATATACAGTAGATAACCAGGATCCACCATTCACATAGGTGATGTCACAGCTCACCTCCTCCTCCTGTAAATGACTGATAACACCTCTATATACAGTAGATAACACAGGATCCACCATTCACAATAGGGATGTCACAGCTCACCTCCTCCCCTGTACAATGACTGATAACACTCTAATCAGTAGATAACACAGGATCCACCATTCACAATAGGGATGTCACAGCTCACCTCCTCCTGTACAATACTGATAACACCTATATACAGTAGATAACACAGGATCCACATTCACAATAGTGATGTCACAGCTCACCTCCCCCGTACAATGACTGATAACACCTCATAACAGTAGATAACACAGATCCACCATTCACAATAGTGATGTCAAGCCACCTCCTCCTCCGTACAATGACTGATAACACCTAAATCATAGATAACCAATCCACCATTCACAATAGTATGTCACAGCTCACCTCCTCCCCTGACAAGACTGATAACACCTCATATACAGTAGATAACACAGGATCCACCTTCACAATAGTGATGTCACAGCTACCTCCTCTCTGACAATGACTATAACCCCTATATACAGTAGATAACACAGGATCCACCATTCACAATAGGTGATGTCACAGCTCACCTCTCCTCCTGTACAATGACTGATAACACCTCTATATACAGTAGATAACACAGGATCCACCATTCACAATAGGTGATGTCACAGCTCACCTCCTCCTCCTGTACAATGACTGATAACACCTCTATATACAGTAGATAACACAGGATCCACCATTCACAATAGGTGATGTCACAGCTCACCTCCTCCTCCTGTACAATGACTGATAACACCTCTATATACAGTAGATAACACAGGATCCACCATTCACAATAGGTGATGTCACAGCTCACCTCCTCCTCCTGTACAATGACTGATAACACCTCTATATACAGTGATAACCCAGGCTCCACCATTTACAATAGGTGAGGTCACAGCTCACCTCCTCCTCCTGTACAATGACTGATAACAGCTCTATATACAGTAGATAACACAGGATCCACCATTCACAATAGGTGATATCACAGCTCACCTCCTCCTCCTGTACAATGACTGATAACAGCTCTATATACAGTGATAACCCAGGCTCCACCATTTACAATAGGTGATGTCACAGCTCACCTCCTCCTCCTGTACAATGACTGATAACACCTCTATATACAGTGATAACACAGGATCCACCATTCACAATAGGTGATGTCACAGCTCACCTCCTCCTCCTGTACAATGACTGATAACAGTTCTATATACAGTGATAACCCAGGCTCCACCATTCACAATAGATGATGTCACAGCTCACCTCCTCCTCCTGTACAATGACTAATAACACCTCTATATACAGTAGATAACACAGGATCTGTTATGTTTCGGTAGCTGAGGAGAGCAGGCAAAAAGGCAATACACCAGAGCAGTTGAAATCTATGAGATTGCAGTACCCTGACTAACCACCACAACTAGAGGCAGCAGTGGAGCGTTCCTACGTTGGTCCTAAACACCTCGTCACAGCCTGAGAAACTAACTACACCTAAAGATAGAAATAGGAAAGCTATCTGCCCCGGAGCAGAACCCCAAAGATAATAGAAAGCCCCCAAACATGTAATGGCGGTTAGACAAGAGGAAATACTGACACAGAAAGAAAATAGTATGAGCAAACGCTGGGGCCCAAACTATCTAAATAGAAAAGGATAGGAAGGGTACTTACTGCAATCCCAGAAAACCCTGAAAAGCACAAACTCTACTAATTTCAAAATCACCTGAGATCACACGACCTCTACCACCTAAATTAGTTCTCTGGTGTAACAAAATCAAAACAGCAGCCACTGAAAAAACTGAAAAAAAGCAAAAGAACAAAACTCAGTGGCTGAACTAAACTGAGAGGGCAGAAGCCCCCGGAGGGGACCCTGAAGGCCCCCAAAGAAGTGCAGGACAAAATGCAAAAATATAGCAAAAACACAAAAGAAGCAAAAGTCTTATCTGTAAGCAGGAGATGCAGACACGACACAGCAGGCCACAAGGGAAACTGGAATGAAGGATTCAGACCAGAACAATTGATCACCGGCAACCCTGATGGGAAAATGACTCCCTTATATAAGACCAGTCAGTAACACCTGATTCCCAGTCCTCACAATCTTCACTAGCACCGCTTGTAACCACCAGAGGGAGCCTCTGCTCAGAACTCATCTCAAACCCATTCACAACAGTACCCCCCCCTTGAGGAGGGGTCACCGAACCCTCATTTGAGCAACCAGGTCGGTCAGGATGATTTCTATGATACGCACGGATAAGTCTCCTAGCATGGATGTCCGAAGCAAACACCCAAGAATTGTCCTCCTGACCATAACCTCTCCATTTAACCAAATACTGGAGTTTCCGTCTAGAAAAACGAGAATCCAATATTTTCTCAACCACATACTCCAGATTGCCCTCAACCAAAACAGGGTCAGGAGGCACAGCAGCAGGAACCACTGGCTCAACAAACCTCTTCAACAAGGACTTGTGGAACACGTTATGAATCTTAAATGTCCCTGGAAGAAGCAAACGAAAAGAACAGATTAATAATCTCCATGATCTTATAAGGTCCAATGAACCTAGGCTTAAATTTAGGAGATGCTACTCTCATAGGAATATTCTTTGAGGACAACCAGACCAAGTCCCCCACTTTAAACCGAGGACCATCAGTCCTATGCCGGTTAGCAAACCGCTGGGCCTTCTCCTGAGAGAGGGACAACCTCTCCACTACCTGGTCCCAAATCTGTTGCATACGCTCCACAACAGAGTCAACACCTGGACAGACAGAAGCCTCCGTCTGTCCTGAAGAAAATCGAGGGTGAAACCCAGAATTACAGAAAAACGGAGACATCAAAGTGGCAGAGCTAGCCCTATTATTAAGAGCAAACTCAGCCAAAGGCAAAAAAGAGACCCAGTCATCCTGATCAGCAGACACAAAGCATCTTAGATAAGTCTCCAATGTCTGGTTTGTTCTCTCAGTTTGACCATTGGTCTGAGGATGAAATGCCGAGGAGAAAGACAATTGAACACCCAGTTTAGAACAAAAAGTCCTCCAAAATCTGGAAACAAACTGGACTCCTCTGTCAGACACAATGTTCTCAGGAATGCCGTGTAAACGAACCACGTGCTGAAGGAACAACGGCACCAATTCAGAGGAGGAAGGCAACTTAGGTAATGGCACAAGATGTATCATTTTGGAAAACCTATCACAAATTACCCAGATGGTGGTCATTCTCTGAGAAACAGGAAGATCGGAAATGAAATCCATAGAGATATGGGTCCATGGTCTCTTGGGCACAGGCAATGGCATCAACAAACCACTAGAGCGAGAGCAAGGCTTGGAGCGAGAGCAAGTCCCGCAGGACTGCACAAATTCCCTGACATCACGAGACAAGGTAGGCCACCAAAAGGACCGACTAACCAAGTCTCTGGTACCAAAAATTCCGGGATGCCCAGCCAATGCGGAACAATGAATCTCAGACATCACACTCTTTTTCCATAGGTCCGGGACAAACAATTTTCCAACAGGACAGCGCTCGGGCCTATCCTCCTGACACCCCTCCAGAGCAAGTCTCAAATTGGGCGAGATGGCGGAAAGAACTACACCCTCTTTCAAAATAACAGAAGGATCGGATAACTCAGGAGAGTCCGCAAGGAAACTCCTCGAGAGGGCATCCGCCTTAACATTCTTAGTGCCAGGAAGAAAGGAAACCACAAAATTAAAACGTGTGAAAAACAAGGCCCACCTGGCCTGTCTAGGATTGAGTCGCTTGGCAGATTCCAGATAGACCAGATTCTTATGGTCCGTAAGGACCACCACCTGATGTTTGGCTCCCTCCAGCCAATGTCTCCACTCTTCAAAAGCCCACTTCATGGCCAATAACTCCCGATTACCCACGTCATAATTACGTTCAGTAGGAGAAAATTTTCGAGAGAAAAAGGCACAAGGGTTACTTTTAGAGGTCTCTGGATCTTTTTGGGACAAAACGGCACCTGCCCCAATTTCAGAGGCATCAACCTCCACCTGAAATGGCAGAGAAACATCAGGCTGCCGTAGAACAGGAGCAGAAGTGAATCTCTGCTTAAGTTCCTGAAATGCAGAGACTGCCTCAGGAGGCCAATTCACCACATCAGAACCCTTTCTGGTCAAATCAGTTAATGGTTTAACAATAACCGAGAAATTACCAATAAATTTACGATAAAAATTGGCAAAACCCAAAAATCTCTGAAGAGCCTTTAATGAAGTAGGTTGGACCCAATCACAGATGGCCTGAACCTTGACCGGGTCCATTTCAATAACAGATGGGGACAAAATGAATCCCAGAAATGAGATCCTCTGTACGCCAAAAAGACACTTTGATCCCTTCACATACAGAGCATTCTCTCTCAAAATCTGGAATACAGTCCGAACATGTTTCACATGAGAGTCCCAGTCATTAGAAAAAATCAAGATATCATCCAAATAAACAATCAGAAATTTATCCACAAAATCCCTGAAAATGTCATTCATGAAGGACTGGAAGACGGAAGGAGCATTAGTGAGCCCAAAGGGCATCACTAGGTACTCAAAATGCCCTTCAGGGGTATTGAATGCCGTCTTCCATTCATCCCCGTGCTTAATGCGAATAAGGTTATACGCCCCCCTGAGGTCAAGCTTGGTAAACCAAGTAGCGTTTTTCACCCTGGAAAACAGGTCAGAAATCAAGGGTAACGGGTATTGATATTTCACAGTAATATTGTTCAAGAGACGATAATCAATACACGGCCTTAATGAACCATCTTTTTTGGCCACAAAGAAAAAACCGGCACCTAAGGGTGAAGAGGATGGTCTGATATGACCCTTCTCCAATGATTCCTTGATATAAGACCGCATAGCGTCATGTTCAGGTACAGACAAGTTAAAAAGGCGACCTTTAGGGAATTTACTACCCGGCACTAATTCAATAGCGCAGTCATAGCTCCTATGGGGAGGCAAGGATGCAGATTTACTTTCGCTAAACACATCAGAAAAATCAAACAAAAAGTCAGGAACATCCTGAGCCTGGGGGGAGGCAGAAAAAACAGGAGTGTTGGTATTAACACATTGGCAGCCCCAACTGGTTA
The DNA here is from genome assembly GCA_033576555.1 of Oophaga sylvatica. NCBI lineage: Eukaryota > Metazoa > Chordata > Amphibia > Anura > Dendrobatidae > Oophaga > Oophaga sylvatica. The sequence continues at coordinate 52,513,831 of JARQOD010000009.1, forward strand.
CAGACACAGATTTCCAATCCAAAACAGGATTATGAGACTGTAACCAAGGGAAACCCAGCACGATAATGTCATGCAGATTATATAGAACCAAAAATTTGCAGCACTCCTGGTGATCAGGTTCAACCCTCATTATCACCTGAGTAGAAAACTGGGTTTATTCTCAGCCAAAGGGGTAGAATCGATCCCCAGTAGGGGAATAGACTTCTGTAGGGGTATCAAGGGAAACCTACAACGTTTAGCAAAATCATAATCCATCAGGTTAATAGCTGCTCCAGAATCAACGAAAGCCTGAGCAGAAAATGAGGACAGAGAGCATATCAGAGTGACAGTTAATAAAAACTTAGTCTGAACACTACCCAAGACAACTGAGCGTGCAAAACGTCTTCCCCGCTTAGGGCAGACTGAAATAGCATGAGAGGCATCACCACAGTAGAAACATAACCCATTGCGCTTTCGAAACTCATGACGCTGTGCCCCAGACACCACTCTATCACACTGCATGGGTTCAGAAGCTGGTTCACAAGGCAACACCATTCCACGCATACTTCTCCGCTCACGCAAACGTCTGTCAATTTGAATCGCTAATGACATAGAATCATTGAGACCAGAGGGGACAGGGAATCCCACCATAACATCCTTTACATTATCTGACAGACCCTTCCGGAAAAGGGCCGCCAAAGCGTCGTCATTCCATTTGGTCAGGACTGCCCACCTACGGAATCTCTGACAGTATAACTCAGCGTCCTCAAGCCCCTGACTTAATGCCAACAAAGTTTTTTCAGCCTGATCAGTGACATTAGGCTCATCGTACAATAACCCCAAAGCATGAAAAAACGCATCAACATCACTCAAAACAGGATCCCCAGGTGTCAGGGAAAAAGCCCAATCCTGAGGGTCGCCGCGCAGGAGAGAGATGACAATTTGAACCTGCTGCGCTGCGTTCCCTGAGGACTTAGATTTTAAGGCAAAAAACAATTTACAGTTATTTTTGAAATTCTGAAACTTAGCTCGATCCCCTAAAAACAAATCTGGCATGGGAATCCTAGGTTCCACAACAGGCAACCTAGCAAGATAGGTTGCAATACTCCGAACTTCAGTGGCAAGCTGATCCACATGGCCAGACAACTGTGCAGACTCCATTGAGAGGAAAAAAAAAATAAAAAATCCTCCTCAGCACCCAGAGATACAGAGGGAAAAAAAAAAATGCAACAAACAGAAAAAAAAAAAAAAAAATCTCTGACAACTCTGACAACTTTTTTCTTTCACAATATTTTTCCCTTCTGTGAGTACAATATAATTTTCAGTTTAGGCCGGTGATACTGTTATGTTTCGGTAGTTGAGGAGAGCAGGCAAAAAGGCAATACACCAGAGCAGTTGAAATCTATGAGATTGCAGTACCCTGACTAACCACCACAACTAGAGGCAGCCGTGGAGCGTTCCTACGTTGGTCCTAGACGCCTCGTCACAGCCTGAGAAACTAACTACACCTAAAGATAGAAATAGGAAAGCTATCTGCCCCGGAGCAGAACCCCAAAGATAATAGAAAGCCCCCAAACATGTAATGGCGGTTAGACAAGAGGAAATACAGACACAGAAAGAAAATAGTATGAGCAAACGCTGGGGCCCAAACTATCTAAATAGAAAAGGATAGGAAGGGTACTTACTGCAATCCCAGAAAACCCTGAAAAGCACAAACTCTACTAATTTCAAAATCACCTGAGATCACACGACCTCTACCACCTAAATTAGTTCTCTGGTGTAACAAAATCAAAACAGCAGCCACTGAAAAAACTGAAAAAAAGCAAAAGAACAAAACTCAGTGGCTGAACTAAACTGAGAGGGCAGAAGCCCCCGGAGGGGACCCTGAAGGCCCCCAAAGAAGTGCAGGACAAAATGCAAAAATATAGCAAAAACACAAAAGAAGCAAAAGTCTTATCTGTAAGCAGGAGATGCAGACACGACACAGCAGGCCACAAGGGAAACTGGAATGAAGGATTCAGACCAGAACAATTGATCACCGGCAACCCTGATGGGAAAATGACTCCCTTATATAAGACCAGTCAGTAACACCTGATTCCCAGTCCTCACAATCTTCACTAGCACCGCTTGTAACCACCAGAGGGAGCCTCTGCTCAGAACTCATCTCAAACCCATTCACAACAAGGATCCACCATTCACAATAGGTGATATCACAGCTCACCTCCTCCTCCTGTACAATGACTGATAACAGCTCTATATACAGTGATAACCCAGGCTCCACCATTTACAATAGGTGAGGTCACAGCTCACCTCCTCCTCCTGCACAATGACTGATAACAGCTCTATATACAGTGATAACCCAGGCTCCACCATTTACAATAGGTGATGTCACAGCTCACCTCCTCCTGTACAATGACTGATAACACCGCTATATACAGTAGATAACACAGGATCCACCATTCACAATAGGTGATGTCACAGCTCACCTCCTCCTCCTGTACAATGACTGATAACACCTCTATATACAGTAGATAACACAGGATCCACCATTCACAATAGGTGATGTCACAGCTCACCTCCTCCCCCTGTACAATGACTGATAACACCTCTATATACAGTAGATAACACAGGATCCACCATTCACAATAGGTGATTGTCACAGCTCACCTCCTCCTCCTGTACAATGACTGATAACACCTCTATATACAGTAGATAACACAGGCTCCACCATTCACAATAGGTGATGTCACAGCTCACCTCCTCCCCCTGTACAATGACTGATAACACCTCTATATACAGTAGATAACACAGGATCCACCATTCACAATAGGTGATGTCACAGCTCACCTCCTCCTCCTGTACAATGACTGATAACACCTCTATATACAGTAGATAACACAGGATCCACCATTCACAATAGGTGATGTCACAACTCACCTCCTCCTCCTGTACAATGACTGATAACACCTCTATATACAGTAGATAACACAGGATCCACCATTCACAATAGGTGATGTCACAGCTCACCTCCTCCCCCTGTACAATGACTGATAACACCTCTATATACAGTAGATAACACAGGATCCACCATTCACAATAGGTGACTGTCACAGCTCACCTCCTCCTCCTGTACAATGACTGATAACACCTCTATATACAGTAGATAACACAGGATCCACCATTCACAATAGGTGATGTCACAGCTCACCTCCTCCTCCTGTACAATGACTGATAATACCTCTATATACAGTAGATAACACAGGATCCACCATTCACAATAGGTGATGTCACAGCTCACCTCCTCCTCCTGTACAATGACTGATAACACCTCTATATACAGTAGATAACACAGGATCCACCATTCACAATAGGTGATGTCACAGCTCACCTCCTCCTCCTGTACAATGACTGATAACACCTCTATATACAGTAGATAACACAGGATCCACCATTCACAATAGGGGATGTCACAGCTCACCTCCTCCTGTACAATCACTGATAACACCTCTATATACAGTAGATAACACAGGATCCACCATTCACAATAAGTGATGTCACAGCTCACCTCCCCCTCCTGTACAATGACTGATAACACCTCTATATACAGTAGATAACACAGGATCCACCATTCACAATAGGTGATGTCACAGCTCACCTCCTCCTCCTGTACAATGACTGATAACACCTCAATATACAGTAGATAACACAATCCACCATTCACAATAGATGATGTCACAGCTCACCTCCTCCTCCTGTACAATGACTGATAACACCTCAATATACAGTAGATAACACAGGATCCACCATTCACAATAAGTGATGTCACAGCTCACCTCCTCCTCCTGTACAATGACTGATAACTCCTCTATATACAGTAGATAACACAGGATCCACCATTCACTATAGGTGATGTCACAGCTCACCTCCTCCTCCTGTACAATGACTGATAACACCTCTATATACAGTGATAACCCAGGCTCCACCATTTACAATAGGTGAGGTCACAGCTCACCTCCTCCTCCTGTACAATGACTGATAACAGCTCTATATACAGTAGATAACACAGGATCCACCATTCACAATAGGTGATCACAGCTCACCTCCTCCTCCTGTACAATGACTGATAACTCCCCTATATACAGTAGATAACACAGGATCCACCATTCACTATAGGTGATGTCACAGCTCACCTCCTCCTCCTGTACAATGACTGATAACACCTCTATATACAGTGATAACCCAGGCTCCACCATTTACAATAGGTGAGGTCACAGCTCACCTCCTCCTCCTGTACAATGACTGATAACAGCTCTATATACAGTAGATAACACAGGATCCACCATTCACAATAGGTGATGTCACAGCTCACCTCCTCCTCCTGTACAATGACTGATAATACCTCTATATACAGTAGATAACACAGGATCCACCATTCACAATAGGTGATGTCACAGCTCACTCCTCCTCCTGTACAATGACAGATAACACCTCTATATACAGTAGATAACACAGGATCCACCATTCACAATAGGTGATGTCACAGCTCACCTCCTCCTCCTGTACAATGACTGATAACACCTCTATATACAGTAGATAACACAGGATCCACCATTCACAATAGGGATGTCACAGCTCACCTCCTCCTGTACAATCACTGATAACACCTCATATACAGTAGATAACACAGGATCCACCATTCACAATAAGTGATGTCACAGGTCACCTCCCCTCCTGTACAATGACTGATAACACCTCTATATACAGTAGATAACACAGGATCCACCATTCACAATAGTGATGTCACAGCTCACCTCCTCCTCCTGTACAATGACTGATAACCCTCAATATACAGTAGATAACACAATCCACCATTCACAATAGATGATGTCACAGCTCACCTCCTCCTCCTGTACAATGACTGATAACACCTCAATATACAGTAGATAACACAGGATCCACCATTCACAATAAGTGATGTCACAGCTCACCTCCTCCTCCTGTACAATGACTGATAACTCTCTATATACAGTAGATAACACAGGATCCACCATTCACTATAGGTGATGTCACAGCTCACCTCCTCCTCCTGTACAATGACTGATAACACCTCTATATACAGTGATAACCAGGCTCCACCATTTACAATAGGTGAGGTCACAGCTCACCTCCTCCTCCTGTACAATGACTGATAACAGCTCTATATACAGTAGATAACACAGGATCCACCATTCACAATAGGTGATATCACAGCTCACCTCCTCCTCCTGTACAATGACTGATAACAGCTCTATATACAGTGATAACCCAGGCTCCACCATTTACAATAGGTGATGTCACAGCTCACCTCCTCCTCCTGTACAATGACTGATAACACCTCTATATACAGTAGATAACACAGGATCCACCATTCACAATAGGTGATATCACAGCTCACCTCCTCCTCCTGTACAATGACTGATAACACCTCTATATACAGTAGATAACACAGGATCCACCATTCACAATAGGTGATGTCACAGCTCACCTCCTCCCCCTGTACAATGACTGATAACACCTCTATATACAGTAGATAACACAGGATCCACCATTCACAATAGGTGACTGTCACAGCTCACCTCCTCCTCCTGTACAATGACTGATAACACCTCTATATACAGTAGATAACACAGGATCCACCATTCACAATAGGTGATGTCACAGCTCACCTCCTCCTCCTGTACAATGACTGATAACACCTCTATATACAGTAGATAACACAGGATCCACCATTCACAATAGGGGATGTCACAGCTCACCTCCTCCTCCTGTACAATGACAGATAACACCTCTATATACAGTAGATAACACAGGATCCACCATTCACAATAGGTGATGTCACAGCTCACCTCCTCCTCCTGTACAATGACTGATAACACCTCTATATACAGTAGATAACACAGGATCCACCATTCACAATAGGGGATGTCACAGCTCACCTCCCTCCTGTACAATCACTGATAACACCTCTATATACAGTAGATAACACAGGATCCACCATTCACAATAAGTGATGTCACAGCTCACCTCCTCCTCCTGTACAATGACTGATAACACCTCAATATACAGTAGATAACACAGGATCCACCATTCACAATAAGTGATGTCACAGCTCACCTCCTCCTCCTGTACAATGACTGATAACTCCTCTATATACAGTAATAACACAGGATCCACCATTCACAATAGGTGATGTCACAGCTCACCCCTCCTCCTGTACAATGACTGATAACACCTCTATATACTGTAGATAACACAGGATCCACCATTCACAATAGTGATGTCACAGCTCACCTCCTCCTCCTGTACAATGACTGATAACACCTCTATATACAGTAGATAACACAGGATCCACCATTCACAATAGGTGATGTCACAGCTCACCTCTCCTCCTGTACAATGACTGATAACACCTCTATATACAGTAGATAACACAGGATCCACCATTCACAATAGGTGATGTCACAGCTCACCTCCTCTCTGTACAATGACTGATAACACCTCTATATACGTAGATAACACAGGATCCACCTATTCACAATAGATGATATCACAGCTCACCTCCTCTTCCTGTACAATGACTGATAACACCTCTATATACCGTAGATAACACAGATCCACCATTCACAATAGGTGATGTCACAGCTCACCTCCTCCTCTTGTACAATGACTGATAACCTCTATATACAGTAGATAACACAGGATCCACCATTCACAATAGGTGATATCACAGCTCACCTCCTCCTGTACAATGACTGATAACTCCTCTATATACAGTAGATAACACAGGATCCACCATTACAATAGGTGATGTCACAGCTCACCTCCTCCTCCTGTACAATGACTGATAACACCTCTATATACGTAGATAACACAGGATCCACCATTCACAATAGGTGATGTCACAGCTCACCTCCTCCTTGTACAATGACTGATAACACCTCTATATACAGTAGATAACACGGATCCAGCATTCACAATAGGTGATGTCACAGCTCACTCCTCCTCCTTGTACAATGACTGATAACACCTCTATATACAGTAGATAACACAGGATCCACCATTCACAATAGTGATGTCACAGCTCACCTCCTCCTGTACAATGACTGATAACACCTCTATATACGTAGATAACACAGGATCCACCATTCACAATAGGTGATGTCACAGCTCACCTCCTCCTGTACAATGATTGATAACACCTCTATATACAGTAGATAACACCGGATCCACCATTCAGAACACTCCTCCATAGAAGTCAATGAACATCCCCAGACTACAAGCTCCTACAGACCTGCTATAAAGCATCTCCATGAATGGTGCTAAAAAAAACAAACAATAAATTAAAGCCAAATAGCGATGAATATTCTTTTTCTGATCGTTTTATTTCCTGATCGTAGATTTTTATTTTTGACTAGAATTATTATTTTCGACCTCTTCCATTAACAAGCCTTTAGGGCATGCAGCAAACACAGCGAGGCAACCACCAAACATCTCCAGGATGGACCCCGAGTCTGGACCCCGAGTGTCTGACAATCCTTAGAGAAATTAAACATTTAGCAGAAGATGCCAAAATGGCAATGTGCATCTCTAGGACTGACCATCATTACCGTGACATTGTCAGGTACTCCAGCCCGCTCTTCTGGTCACTGCCAGAATTGCAGGACGGTCAGTAAAAGTGAATCTGACGCTAGAAATTTAAGTCTACGTTATTTTTCTAACGTTGCAATTTAACTGAATGTCAGGAAACAAACGTATACAAGCGGCAGTCAAATATGGGAATGAAAGGGTTATTAATATTAAAAAAAAAATAAAATGTATACCAAAAATAACAGTACATCAGATTTTATTGATAAGACGTTCTCACTTTACGGTACATTCTCTGGCGCTGTAACGGTTAAAGAATTCTTGCATTCTGAAAACATACAGACAAAGGATTCCGTTCCCATGGCAACAAGCGCCCATTGTAGCACTGCCTATGTATATTTTTTTCCCCTCCCTCTCGCTATCCCTTACACGCTGATACAAATAACGATAATGTTGTAAAATCTGCGGCTTTGTGTAACCAAACCTCGCTTAAAAACCACACAAACATATGTCGGCCGGCCACCTCCACATCGTCGCTTTGTTTGCAAAGTGCAGCATTTTTTTTTTGGGTGCCAATAATGGGCTACAAGTGCCAGGGCTGCCAATTAGAGGAGCAGACATTACTGCGCACAAGCAAAATTAAAGCAATACTTCAGTCGATCTGTCAGTAGAACATGCCAATACTGGCTGTCAACGCCGGCTTGTTACTTCTCAGGTGGTCCTTGCCGCATAACACGGCTGATTAAATCACTCCGGGGCTCTCGAGAAGCAAAGATCATCATTAAGTTATTCTGCAGTCATTAATTCCAGAAAATCATGTACAAAAATTTTAATGAGAAAAAAAAAAAAGATATTTGCACGAAAAAAGAAAAACAAGGACGTGTTCACACACGATGCGTTTTTGATGCAGTTTTTTTTTTTTTTTTTGCTAAACTAGTTTGGCCTCAATGAGAAAGAAACTGCAGTATAAAGAATTGTCATGCTGCGCTATATATAATATATATATATATATATATATATATTTTTTTTTTTTTTAAATTGGCTACAAGTCAAAAAAACATGACGGAGATTTCAGGCTACGTTCACACGTTGTGGTCACATTGCATTTTTTTTTCTGTCAACGAGACAAATGAATAGGGGTGCTGCCTATTTATTATGAGGAAACAACGCATAAAAAAAACAACATGTGAACAAGTCTAAAGATTTTAAAAAATAATAATGTTTACCTTAAAGGCAAAGTATAATGAGAAAATGACTTCTTGTTTAAATCAGGTTTTTTGTGTGACATGTATTTTATATATATATATATATATATATATTTTTTTTTTTGGTAATATTTTATTTTTCATGTCGCATTCTTGCTAAAAAAAAAAAAAAAAAATTAGTAATTTTGCAATTTTCACAATAGCCACACAGGCTATTTAGGCTCATACTTGCTGTCTTTTCAGGAAGAGTTTGCAGTAGTTTCCTTATCATCAGAGGCAGGATTACAATGAAAGAGGTTAAAAGGTTTAACATTGATGGCCTCTCCTTAAGGGTATGCCACACTGAACAATATCGCTAACGGGATCGCTAAAAAACGTCACTATTTAGCGATCCTGTTAGCGATGTTGTTCAGTGCGGCAGCTGCCAGCGACGAGCTTCCTGCTGTGATCTCGCTCGTCGCTGGAATCGTTCCGGACCCTATTTTCTCGTCGCCGCTCCCGCTGGGTAAGTATCTAATCGCTGTGTGGCACCTTTTCTTAGCGATTTAGCAGTACTTTTGTACCGCTAAAGTCGTTAAGAAGATCGCTAACGGCGATAGCGTCGTTAACTATATCGCTAAATGTGGCCGCACTTAGCGATATAGAAACAATCCCGCTAGCGATCGCATTAGTATGCGTCGTTATCGTGATCGCTAGCGGGATTGTTTAGTGTGGCAGTACCTTAGGATAGGTCATCTATGTCTGATCAGAGGTGGTGTGACACCCGACGACCCCGCCGATCAGCTGTTCTCGATGCTAGCGGCGGCAGGAACTGCTTATTATGGAGCTTGACAGTACTGCCCCATCAATGAAATAGTGGATGATAATATGTACTGCCCATCCATTGATTTGAATAGGGGCGGATAAGCAGTACGCAGCTGCGGACACTATACAGCTCTGCAACTGACCAGTACCGGCTGACACCGGAAACAGCTCATCGCCAGGACAGCCAGGTGTCGCACCACCACTGATCAGACATTGATGGTGACTCGCACCACGTTGGTGTGGATACCAGGGCTATGGGGTACTCGGAGCCGAGCCCATTGATTTCTATGGGAGATGTCACTGGTAGCGGGACTCGTTCCGTGGCCCTGGCGGTCAAGCAATGGGGGAAATTTACAGGGGATTATTAGGATAGGTAGTTCGTGACGCCACCTGCGGTATCTGATCAATTGGACCAGCGCTGCTATAAGGATCTTCACAGGGGATGTTATGGGCAGCTGGGTGGTAAGTCTCCCACAGGTGAGACTGGTCCCTGGAAGTCTATGGTGGTGATGCAGGGTGTAGATAATAATTCAGTCACACACAATGCAGCTTCTTTTCATACCTTTACTGGTAGATGGTTCAGCAGGTCCCGGGGAGCTGGTCGGGGTGGAGAATGCACATTCGGGTAACCGCTGAGCAGGTTAGAGGCCTCCTTTACTTCCAATGTATGTGAGTCCAAACTTGCGTGAAGCGAAGTTAACTCTGCAAACTCCAGCTTTCTCAATAGCTGCAAAGCCCGGCCAATATTGTGGTGGAGCCCTCTGAGTGGTGAGAACAGAGTCCTTCTATGCAGGGCCCTGCTAAAAGTCCTTGTTCCTCCTGACTCCGATTACGTATCGACACTTAGGGCTGCTCTCTGCGACCTGTAGTCCAGATGCCTCCGGTTATCTTGTTACTATGCTTGAAACACTAGCAACGCTTCGGACTCCGGTGTCCGGTGATTTAGTGCAGGCAATCCAATACCTGAAGCACTTTTCTATCTGTCTTCTCCACTATGCCCTTCGCCCTGCTCTCGCTCTTAGCATAAGCACTTGTAGCTTCGATGGTAATGTCAGCTTTCTTCTAGAGCTCACTGACTAGCTCTCAGTATCCTCCAAGTCCAGACTGGACTGAGACTGAACTGCACTGTCCTCAGACAGGAAACTATCTGCCTTGAGCTCTTCTCAGACAGGAAACAGACTGAGCTCTCCTACGTGTCACTACCTCCTATACCCCTGGTGGGTGTGTCTGAAAGGGTGAGTGAAGTGCATGGATAACAAGCTTTTACGGTTACCTTCCTGTGCATTCTCCTGGATTTTATGTGTGCCTTACATAGCTGGGCCACACAATGGCCTATCCTAAGGAAAGGCCATCAATGCTTAAGTCCCAGACATCCCTTTTAACAGCTATCATTGTAATCCTGCCTCTGATAAGGAAACTGCTGCAAACTCTTCCTGAAAAGACAGGAAGCATGAGCCTAAAATACACCAAGTGGTTATTATAAAAGTGGCAAGATTACTAATTTTGCATTACAAAAAAAAAAAAAAAAAATTGTGATATGAAAAAAAACAGTAAAGTCTGCTCTTCTAATTGACAACCCCTTTAATAAATGATCCACCAATGCAATAGACGAATTCACAGCTGAACCTCATCCTCCTCCCTCCACAATGACCTTTGCATGTGGATAATTAAAATATTGCAGAAGGGAAAAAAAATAATGAACCCAACTTAAAAAAATAAAATAAAAAAATTGAAAAATGTATAAGGTGCAACTACTCCAGAAAAAAAGGTGCGAGAGCACTTTCTTTTCTTCACCTGTCACCTTGCAGGGATCTGGGTCAATTGGTAGGAAACTATGTGAATTTTGCCTGTATAATCAATAACGCCACGGAATATTTCCACCTCTAGCCTGCAATGTGTGAACACAGAAGGGGGATGTCGTGCATAGCTGGACTATTTTTCTAGTCTCGGGCAATCCCTTTAAAGGGGACTTGTCACTTACCATAAATATATATTTTTTTACCTGATGTAAATGCCGCTGTTCTCCTGAATCCGGCGATGTTTTTCTTTAGTTTCTGTGTCTCTCCATCCTTGAGATATAACCCTTTCTTCCCAGTATAGAAAGCTAGTCTTTTAAGCATGGGCGTGATCCTTACCCTTCTCTGTGGGCGTTTCTCTTGAAATCCACGCCTAGTTGGCTAAAAAGACTTGATTTCTGTATATAGAGAGAAGATGAGGCCATATCTCAGGAATGCAGAGGTGTAGAAACAAAAGAAAAACAATGCCGGATTCAGGAATACAGTGGCATTTACTTGGGGGGGGGGGGATATTTATGGCAAATTAAAGGTCCTCCTTAAAGGGATTGTGCATTTTTTTCTTAAATTGCTTCTTTTGTACAAAAACAGCACCACTGCAGTCTCCAGGTTGTGGAGGATATCGGCACAGACAAAAGATCATCACTTTCCTAGTATTGCGGCCACTTGTATTATAGAAATGCTGGCAATATCTTATCAATCCAGAAGTGGCTGTCCATCATAGTAATGCATGGATGAGCTGGGTCTACCAGAGCACCTGGAGTTACCTTCAGCCCTGGCTCAAAGTGGAGGTCCCAAGCAGAAGACTTCTTTATAAATGGGTGAGGCTTTATATAGCTTTACCTACCGATTTGCTTTTTGGGGCAGAATATCTATTCTAGAGGACTTCTTTATGAAGTCTATATGCCAATAAAAAGGTACATGGACATTATCAGAGGACCCCTTTATGTGAAACACCCCCTTTCTTACTAGTTCTTCCTTTACCTACCGATTTGCTTTTTGGGGCAGGATATCTATTCTAGAGGACTTCTTTATGAAGTCTATATGGCAATAAAAGGTACATGGACATTATCAGAGGACCCCTTTATGTGAAACACCCCCTTTCTTACTAGTTCTTCCTTTACCTACTGATTTGCTTTTTGGGGCAGGATATCTATTCTAGAGGACTTCTTTATGAAGTCTATATGGCAACAAAAAGAACATGGACATTATCAGAGGACCCCTTTATGTGAAACACGCCCTTTCTTACTAGTTCTTCCTTTACCTACCGATTTGCTTTTTGGGGCAGGATATCTATTCTAGAGGACTTCTTTATGAAGTCTATATGGCAATAAAAGGTACATGGACATTATCAGAGGACCCCTTTATGTGAAACACCCCCTTTCTTACTAGTTCATCCTTTACCTACCGATTTGCTTTTTGGGGCAGGATATCTATTCTAGAGGACTTCTTTATGAAGTCTATATGGCAACAAAAGGTACATAGACATTATCAGAGGACCCCTTTATGTGAAACAAGACCTTTCTTACTAGTTCTTCCTTTACCTACCGATTTGCTTTTTGGGGCAGGATATCTATTCTAGAGGACTTATTTATGAAGTCTATATGGCAATAAAAGGTACATGGACATTATCAGAGGACCCCTTTATGTGAAACACCCCCTTTCTTACTAGTTCTTCCTTTACCTACCGATTTGCTTTTTGGGACAGGATATCTATTCTAGAGGACTTCTTTATGAAATCTATATGCCAACAAAAGGTACATGGACATTATCAGAGGACCCCTTTATGTGAAACACCCCCTTTCTTACTAGTTCTTCCTTTACCTACCAATTTGCTTTTTGGGGCAGGATATCTATTCTAGAGGACTTCTTTATGAAGTCTATATGGCAACTAAAGGTACATGGACATTATCGGAGGACCCCTTTATGTGAAACACCCCCTTTCTTACTAGTTTGTCCTTTACCTACCGATTTGCTTTTTGGGGCAGGATATCTATTCTAGAGGACTTCTTTATGAAATCTATATGCCAATAAAAGGTACATGGACATTATCAGAGGACCCCTTTATGAGAAACACCCCCTTTCAAACTAGTTCTTCCTTTCACACTCCACAGCCAGGAGCTGAGTGAGAAGCAATAAAAAAAAAAAAAGTGACAGCAATTATTATGATCCCGGATATAAACTACAAATTCAAGTTGTCAAATATAATCATGTTATAAACCCCAAAAGACACTTTAGGAAGTGATTCTCTAAGGCTGAACACTAAGAGAATAGTCTTAGATAGAGAAGGGAGCGCTCATCAAATCCATCATCATACATGACAGTCTGGGTTGATCTCCTCCGGATGTCAGTATTGTAAAAATTCTCTATAGATGTGAAATAATTTCTCTATAACTAGTCCGTACGATTTAGGCTGCGGCTCAAAGCTGCGTGCTGCCACCTACTGATGAGATTTAGTATTGCAAGTCATATCTTAGCGCTACAAGGGAGAAAAGCGGGAACCTCAAATCATACAATTAGGTATAGTATAGTGGCTATGTGCACATTGAGTTTTTCAAGGAGTTTTTGGAGCAGACGCTACATGTTTTTAAGTTGTTTTGCATTTTTGAGAAGGATTTGGAAAGTTTCTACAAAGTTTCCCATAACTCCTCGAAAAATGTTGTGTGCACATAGCCAGTTTCTGCTAAAAAATCTCATCAAAAAGACTCAGTGTTCATAGAGCCAGAGGGTATCTTTTTCCCTGTGGTTTTTAGAGCAATTTTTTTTTTCATTCGTGGGAAAAAAGAAAGTGAATGTCACTTCTTTGAAGCATCCCTGATGGAAAACTGCTCCAAACTAGGCATTGTCCAACCAAAAGCCTCCAAATATCACTCCACGTATACTATTCCGAAACTCTTGGAGACCACTTCAGGAAAAGAAAAACTCCTCCAAAAAAGTTCCCAAAAAAGGAGCACTTATTGACAAGATTTCTACTAAAAAAACCTGTTGCTTTTGACCGTTGGAAAAAAAATAATAGTAAAAAAATAAAGATGACATCGTAGTCGTGTCAAACTTGGCTTGCATTCACAATTCTGTATGCTTCAGAGCTGAAATCTTCCAAAAAACTGCTTTCCTTTCAACGTCTAAAACTGCAGCAAATCCACGCGGAAAAATCCGCAGCATGTGCACAGCGTTTTTTTTTCCATAGCCTAACATTGTACTGTATATGACTTGCGGTTCTGCTGCGGATCCGTAGCACAATCCGCAACGTGTGCACAGGGCAGAATCCGCAGGTAAAATGACCTGCGTTTTACCTGCGGATTCATTGCGGATTTACTGCAGATTTTCTGAGTTTTTTTCTGCGAATTTTCACTGCGTTTTTACACCTGCGGATTCCTATAAAGGAATAGGTGTAAAAACGCTGCGGAATCCGCACAAAGAATTGACATGCTGCGGAAAAGAAACCGCTGTGTTTCCGTGCGGAATTTTCCGCAGCATGTGCACAGCGGTTTTTAATTTGCATTGGATATAATGGTACTGTACACCGCATGAGAATCTGCTGCGGATCCGCAACGTGTGCACATACCCTAAAATAGGAGAACCGGCATTTTATATATGTACATAATCGAGAATTAGAAGTTGACTTTATGCCATCCTCCCCCCATTCACAACCTTTAATTCTGCGGAATTATCTGATCGAAGAAGTAGAAATGATTTTTAATAGTTATTGACCCTCCTGCACCAATAGATAACGGTTGATAAATGGGATTTCTTATTGACCTGACCTCATGAGCAGATACCATACAACAGACATATAAGAAATTAATGTGTTCACCAGAAACCTATAGAAACGCAACACAATAAATGGAATTAGACAGATGGATGGAAATCAGGAGTGAGGCTTTATATAGCTTTACCTACCGATACATTTGCTTTTTGGGGCAGGATGTCTATTCTAAACCTCACCAAGAAGAAGACATGGAATTTTAGAAAAAAAAAAGAAAACAGACAAAGCTTCATAGGAGAACACTGTTTGGATGGAGGTTACACAGATTCCCTGTCGATCACTCGATAATTGGTTGCTCTTCTGTGTTTCAGGATAACAAAGACCCCTTCGTCAGAACAGCTCGACCCTGAAACATGTTGACCTAATACCAATATCTACGAATTACCAAAAACTACAGATGGCACCATGTTGATATAACACCTTGCTCATCAAGAATAAAGAACCAGGTGGCACACAGACGCCGACTGTTCATGCGACTGTGGTACTTAATGCCTTGCTCAGGGTTGCATCGGTCAGTAAAGGAAAGGTCTACACCTCCAATGGGTCTCCTGTTTTGTGGATAATGAACTAACCATAGGCGTGCAACATACATGTCTCACAATACTCATTAGTATGGACTTAGAGTGCAACAGAGTCCCAGTACAGGTCCATAACGGATGTTCTACAGGTCCCTTAGTAAGACTTAGGACATCAAATCTCACTTTCCAGTTGGGGTACCGGGTGTCTGACCCTAGATGAGCTGGTATCAATGACCTGTACTAATGATAGGTCAGCAATTTCTTAGACACTAAAATATAAAATGTCACAATCAATTCAAAGCAGTCCTTGGGTGAGGAACCTCAGAGGAAGTCTGACCTCAAAAGATGGGCTGTGCCAGACAGTGCACTCAGGTGCCACACAGACACCAGACAGTGCACTCAGGTTACACATAAAGACCAGTCAGTGTGTTCAGGTGGCATGCAGACACCAGACAGTGCACTCAGGTGCCACGCAGACACCAGACAGTGCACTCAGGTGCCACGCAGACACCAGACAGCGCACTCAGGTTACACATAAAGGCCAGGCAGTGAGCTCGGGTGGCAGGCAGACGCCAGACAGTGCACTCGGGTGGCAGGCAGACGCCAGACAGTGCACTCGGGTGGCAGGCAGACGCCAGACTGTGCGTTCAGGTGGCAGGCAGACGCCAGATAATACGCTTAGGTGGCACACAGAAACCAGGCCGTAGGCTCAGGTGACACAGAGGAGCCAGTCAGTGTGCTCGAGTGACACACAGGAGCCAGACAGTGCGCTCATGTGACACACAGGAGACAGACAGTGCACTCAGGTGGCAGGCAGACACTAGACAGTGCGCTCGGGTGGCAGGCAGACACCAGACAGTGCGCTCGGGTGGCAGGCAGAAGCCAGACAGTGAGCTCGGGTGGAAGGCAGAAGCCAGACAGTGCACTCATGTGACACACAGGAGCCAGACAGTGCGCTCGGGTGGCAGGCACACACTAGACAGTGCGCTTGGGTGGCAGGCAGACACTAGACAGTGCGCTCGGGTGGCAGGTAGACACCAGACAGTGCGCTCAGGTGGCAGGCAGAAGCCAGTGCGCTCGGGTGGCAGGCAGAAGCCAAACAGTGTGCTCGGGTGGCAGGCAGAAGCAAGAGAGTGCGCTCGGGTGGCAGGCAGAAGCCAGACAGTGCGCTCTGGTGGCAGGCAGATGCCAGACAGTGCGCTCCGGTGGCAGGCAGACGCCAGACAGTGCGCTCCGGTGGCAGGCAGACGCCAGACAGTGCGCTCCGGTGGCAGGCAGACGCCAGACAGTGCACTCGGGTGGCAGGCAGACGCCAGACTGTGCGTTCGGGTGGCAGGCAGACGCCAGACAGTGCGCTCGGGTGGCAGGAAGTCGGCACACAGTGTGCTCAAGTGCCACACAGATGCCAAATAATACACGTAGGTTGCACACAGGATTCAGACAGTGCGCTCAGATGGTACGCAGATGCCACGCAGTGCGCTCAGGTGGCAAAAAGACACCAGGCAATGTGGTCAGGCGGCACGCAGATTCCAGGCAGCTCCACCAATCAGCTTTTACTACATCCCATAGCAACTGGTAGCACAAAGTGTAAAGAGCTAGATTGGCTGCAACAACCACATGACACCCCTCCATTTTCTGATAGCCGGCCGTCAGGGAGTCCAAATGAGTGGCACTGATCCGGAAGGTGAGTGCAATTTTTATTATTTTTTCCCCCTTACTGTGATCTTTAATAATGTTTTTTTCAAGCAGTGGACAACTCCTTTAACATAATCGAACTGTAGAAATTTATGGGATTTTTGGAAGTTTTTCTAAATATGCTTCAATAAGGGTGCTAAATATATCTGTAAGACGGAATTGATTTCTTATTGATCTACACAGACAGGATGGGGGCTGCTGATCGCAATGAACATAAGACACAAAGCTAATTCTGAAAGTCCTTTGAAGTCAATCCATCTCATTGAGCGAGCGTGCATCCGAATGCGCACATAGATCAATAAGGATCACATTCCTCTGCTGCGTATTCTGGTCCCAGCCGCCAAGAAAAAGCAGAATAAAAGAATGAGGGATATGTCAGACCACAAGGATGAGACTGATATTACACGACACCTCGTAGTGACAGTCCCCCCCCAGGCGCCCGTTCAGATGCGGAATATCATCTGACAACATGCATCCGGCAGTAGCAGGTCACGTTCCTGACCTTCAATATCTGCGCAGTGGGATGAGTGGCAGAGCCATGTAAATTGCTCTCCTTTAATTTAGTTTTATTGATTCCAGTTCACAGGTCTCCTAAGAATTGCCGGATTCCGTCAGCGTACATTGTTCCGTCAGTTACTCTACACGACCCAAATGAGAAATCCTGGGAGCATGTGCAGGAATACTCAATGATGAAGGCGTGCAATTAGCCAGATCCTCATGTCCACACGAAATAATAAACCGGAGACTACCAATACATATAAAAAAAAATCCCCCCAAAGATTCCAAAAATCTTGAGAAAATGACCACGGTACTGACAGATTCAATGTGGTGCCAGATTACCGTCTCATATTATAGGATCCTTTATTGGGACAGACCAACCCTGGCTCCATGCACTAAATGTAAGCACCAACATAACCAGCCGGGATCTACCAGCTCCACCAAGTTATAAAGAGAAAGGCCATTACCCGAGCAGATCAGTTCGAAATTGAAAGATCTGTAGATACTGGTATAATGGCATAGATAGACACATAGCTGATAGATAGATAGATAGATAGATAGATAGATAGATAGATAGATAGATAGATAGATAGATAGATAGACAGATACACCATGTTCCAAATTATTATGCAAATGATATTTTTCTCTGATTTTCCTACGTGGTTGGTGCAGATGACAGTCAGTCTAATAAAAGTCATCACCCGTTAGAGTATACATCGAATTTTATTGAAGAAACCTCCCAATGATAACAGTATAATCTCCAAAATGGAAAAAAACCTCAGAATGCACTGTTCCAAATTATTAGGCACAGGAGAATTTCTAAACATTTGATCTGTTTTAAAGAACTGAAAATGCTCATTTGTGGAATTTGCAGCATTAGGAGGTCACATTCACTGAACAAAAAAGCTATTTAACTCCAAAACATCCTAACAGGCCAAGTTACATGTAACATAGGAACCTTCTTTGATATCACCTTCACAATTCTTGCATTCATTGAACTTGTGAGTTTTTGGAGAGTTTCTTCTTGTATTTGTTTGCATGAAGCCTCCCAGAGCTGCTGTTTTGATGTGATCGGCCTCCACCCTCATAGATCTTTTGCTTGATGATACTCCAGAGGTTCTCTATAGGGTTGAGTTTGGGGGAAGATGGTGGCCACACCATGAGTTTATCTCCTTTTTTGCCCATAGCAGCCAATGACTCAGAGGTATTCTTTGCAGCATGAGATGGTGCATTGTCAGCATGAAGATGATTTTGCTCCTGAAGGCACGTTTCTGCTTTTAATACCATGGAAGAAAGTTGTCAGTCAGAAACTCTATACTTTGCCGAGCTCATTTTCACACCTTCAGGAACCTTAAAGGGCCCTAACAGCTGTTACCCCATGATTCCGGCCCAAAACATGACTCCTCCACCTCCTTGATTACATCGCAGCCTTGTTGGGACATGGTGGCCATCCACCAACCATCCACTACTCCATCCATCTGGACCATCCAGGGTTGCTCAACACTCATCAGTAAACAAGACTGTTTGAAAATTAGTCTTCATGTATGTTTGGGCCCACTGCCACCGTTTCTGCTTGTGAGCACTTTTAGGGGTGGCTGAATAGTAGGTTTATGCACCACAGCAAGCCTTTGAAGGATCCTACACATTGAGGTTCGAGGGACTCCAGAGGCACCAGCAGCTTCAAATATCTGTTTGCTGGTTTGTAATGGTTTTTAGCAGCTGCTCTCTTAATCCGATGAAGTTGCCTGGCAGAAACCTTCCTCATTCTGCCTTTATCAGCACGAACACATCTGTGCTCAGAATCAGCCACAAATCTCTTAACAGTACGATGATCACGCTTAAGTTTTCGGGAAATATCTAATGTTTTCATCCCTTGACCAAGGCATTGCACTATTTGATGCTTTTCAGCAGCAGAGAGATCCTTTTTCTTTCTCATGTTACTTGAAAATTC
>JARQOD010000009.1:52533762-52724124 GCA_033576555.1 Oophaga sylvatica
GGCGACCACCAGAAATTTGAGTAATGATCCACCATGGTCAGGGCATATGAGTATCCCGATCTGCTTGGAGACAACTTGACGTGATCCAATGCCACGATCTCCAGGGGACGAGTCGTCCGGATAGGCTGCAGGGGTGCTCTCTGACTATTATAGTCTTTTCGTCTGAGGCCACAGGGTCCACAGTTCCGGCACCACTTCTCGATGGAGCTGCGCATCCCTACCCAGTAGAACCGACACCTCAACAGGGTCTCCAACTTTTTCCAGCCAAAGTGTCCTGCTTGATCGTGGTACGCTTCCAGCACCATTTGGATGTCTGCTCTGGGGACCACTATCTGCCAAACCATCTCATGGGTCCTTGGGTCGACGTATCTCCTGCACAACTTCTCTCGGTATATGAACAACCGGCTTCTCTCATTCCACAGGAGCTTCGCTGGTACGGGTGCGTCTTTCTCCAAGGAGGAACCTTCCTGTTTTATCAGCTGCTTGACACGGCTGACCACGGGATCGCTGTCCTGAGTCTCCTTCCAGCTGTGATGAGGTAAAGGGTTCAACATCTCACCACACCGATTTCTGTAGACTCGTTGCTCTTGGACCATCCCATTTCGATGGAACGCAGGTAGCTTGATTTCTTCCAGATCATCTGATTCTTCCTCCGTGTCGGATTCATGCGGCATTCTGGACAAGGCGTCCGCGTTAGCATTTTTACGGCCCGCCCTGTACTTGATGGTAAATTGATAGTTTGACAACCGAGCCATCCAACGTTGCTCCATGGCTCCCAGCTTGGCTGTTTCAAGGTGCGTCAAGGGGTTGTTGTCCGTGTACGCAGTGAACTTGTTGGAGGCAAGATAATGTTTAAATCTCTCGGTAATGGCCCAGACCAGCGCCAGGAACTCCAGCTTGAAGCTGCTATAATTTTCCGGGTTCCTCTCAGTTGGCCTGAGTTTTCTGCTGGCATATGCGATGACTTTTTCTTGGCCGTTCTGCTTCTGACTGAGGACCGCTCCTAATCCTTCGTTACTGGCATCTGTGTATAGCAGGAACGGTTGGCTGTAATCTGGGTAGGCTAAGATTTCATCGCCTGTCAGAATCTCTTTCATCTCTTTGAATGCCTCAACTTGTTCTTTTCCCCAATTGAATGGAGGTTTCTGCTCTTAAGAGGTTGTCCTACCAGGAGGTCCTGCAAAGGCGCCGCTTTCTTAGTGTAATCTTTTACAAACCTCCTGTAGTAACCTGTTAGTCCCAGGAACTGACGCACCTCCTTTAGATTCTTCGGCTCCGGCCATTTCTGGATGGCTGTGACCTTCTCGGGGTCCGGCGCTACTCCTTCGGAACTGACAATATGTCCCAAGTATTGTACCTTCCGTTTGAGCAGATGGCATTTGGAGGGCTTCAGTTTCATCCCATACTTAGACAGTGACTCGAATACCTCTGCCAGGTGCTTCAGATGATCTTCATATGTCTTGGAGTACACGATTACGTCGTCCAGGTACAGCAGCACAGTTTCGAAGTTGAGATGTCCCAGGCAGCTCTCCATCACTCTCTGGAATGTTCCTGGGGCACTGCTGAGGCCGAACGGCATTCTGTCAAACTCGCAGAGTCCCATTGGGGTGGTGAAAGCAGTTTTCTCCCGATCCTCCTCAGCCACAGCTACTTGCCAGTACCCACTAGTAAGGTCGAGGGTAGAAAAGTAGTTAGCCGTTTTCAGAGCAGCTAAGGATTCCTCTATGCGTGGTAATGGGTATGCATCTTTATGTGTTATACGATTTACTTGCCTATAATCTACACACATTCGCATGCTACCATCCTTTTTCTTAACTAGAACTAGAGGTGCTGCCCAGGGGCTACAACTATCCCTTATCATCCCGGCTTGCTTCATGTCACGCAGCATTTCCTTAGCTTTCTGATAGTGGGCTGGAGGTATAGGCCTGTACCGCTCTTTGATGGGAGGATGACTGCCTGTAGGGATATGATGCTGTACTCCCTTAATGGTCCCAAAATCAAGTGGGTGCTTGCTAAATACTTGTGCGTACTCTTGTACCACCCGTAGTACCCCCTGTTTCTGGTGAACGGAAGTGGTGTCTGTCCCAATATGAAGCTGCTGACACCAGTCCGCTACCGCGTTGCCGGATCATTATCCTCCGCTGGTTGGCGGGAGGCTAAGGACTCGGTTGTGAGGATAGAATTGTTATCTACGGCATGTAATTTAGCAACTGCAGCATAACGTGGCAAAGTTACTTCATCGTCCCCCCAGTTGAGAAGTCGTACTGGTACTCTCCCATTTATTACTTCCACTACCCCTCTAGCAATCATGAGTGTAGGTCTGTGTTCTGAGCGATGAGGTTCTACTACTGCTTGGTAGTTCTGTCCTCTCAGACCCATGGCTGCTCTACACCATATTAACATTTTGCTCATCGGGAGTATTACAATGGGGTTCGAGTCTGTGACCCGTACATTACCGATTTCACCATCTGTAAGCTTCGCTTGCTGCTGGCACATCAGGGCTCGGATCTCCCTCTGGATCACTCCCTTCTGCTTTGGCCTGGCAATTTCAGCGAGCTGTTGGAGCAAAAACACAACTTCTCCCAGACAGTTACTGATAACGTTAGTACCTAGTATCACATTTAAGGCATTCTCCTCATTTACAGTCTTTACCACTAAAAGTCCCTGATCCTTCAGCTCCACCCTGCCCACTTTTACGTCCACGTTTTTGGCTCCAATTACTTCAACAGGGAGACCATTGGTGGCGTACACTGTCAAGTCAGGGCTCGGGGGCTGGAGACTGTCCATGGACCAAAATTTATTGTAAAGGACGTCAGGTATGATGGTCACCTGAGATCCCGTGTCCAGCAGTGCAGGGATTGCAATCCCGTCCAGAATCATGGACAGGTAGGGCCGTCCACCCACGAACTTGCGGTTCCAGTCTAAGGGCCTGATGAGTTCACTCCTGGGTGTTGGCCCTCTGACCCAGGATCGGCTCGTTTAAAGGACATTGCTGAGCCATATGACCTTTTTGATTGCAGCGGTAGCAGATGATCTCCCGCCGAGGATGATGTTGATCAGGAGTCGCTCCTTGGGGTGGCGTGGTCCTCCTCCGGTGAGGCGACGTCCTCCATTTCCTCCGGTTCATCCAAGGGACATCCTCCGGACAGTCGGCTAGTAGGATCTTTCCTCCTTCCTCTTTCCGCAGCTGCAGGGCATCCATTACAGTGGCCAAGTTCCTAGTCAGCTGGCGCACTTCTGAGCGCAGACATTCCAACTCACTAGGGGGCGCCACCTGCGTTTTAGCTTCTGCCACCTGCGGGGAAAAGGTGGGTACTGCCGGCTTTAGAGTGGCTTCACCCGGATGATACTGATTTGCCACCTCTGGCTTTTCCAAGGGTCGCAGTCCTTTTATTGCCATGTCTTTTAGGGCATCAAAGGTGGCATCTGGATGATCCAAGGACCACCAGTTTACAGTCCTGCCTTCCGTTGGAGACCTCAGTCCTCGCACG
The DNA here is from genome assembly GCA_033576555.1 of Oophaga sylvatica. Taxonomy (NCBI): domain Eukaryota; kingdom Metazoa; phylum Chordata; class Amphibia; order Anura; family Dendrobatidae; genus Oophaga; species Oophaga sylvatica. The sequence goes on from JARQOD010000009.1 coordinate 52,537,254, forward strand.
AATTGCTCTTTCAACATTTGGCTCTCATCAATGGGACTTGTAGGGTTAGCCTGTTTAAGAGCTCGCAGGGCCCCCTGTAGTCGGCAGGCGTAGTCCCTAATACTGTCACCCGGTCTCTGGAAGCACTGATAAAATGCCATCCGGAGATCCGTTTCTGTGCGGTCCTCAAAGATGGCCTGTAGCTTTAAGAGAATCGCAGGTACTGACTCCTGGTCTGCAGTGGGCCAAGTCTCTACTTCTCTCTCAGCCGCACCAGCTAACTGTCCTATTACCACAGCAGCTTTTTGCTTTTCAGTCATTGAGTACATATCCAAAATACTACATATTTTCCTTTTAAACTTCGCTCCAGGCATGTATGGGAGGGTTAGCGGCATGAGCGGGACCACCGGGCCAGGTGAGGGACCCGCACCTCCATCCTGCACTACAACGCCAAGCGGTGGGCTATTGGGCCACCGGCGGGGGCCGCTCCGTCTGCCGGTTGCTGTGACATGTCGATGCCCCCTTGGTTAATCTGAGCCTACCTCTTTCACAGGCTGCAGCGTCGCAGGCACAGCGGTGGAGACAGGACCTTTGTCGCTGGCGCTCTGATGTCAGAGCGTTCACTTCCTGTTTCACAGGACCTGTGGCTGAGTCAGAGTTGGGTGCGTGTCCATGCATTAGCGCGCTCTTTCAGGTACGCCCCCCTTCTTCACCAGCGCCTGAGGGCGCGAATATTGCGGTAAAGATGGCGGTATTATGGCGCCAAACACAGCAAACAGTCTTTTTCACCAAACAGTTCAATATAGGCACACAGGACTCACAATTGCAAGTTTCGCATCCTGTTCGTGACGCCAAATGCTGACTCGCACCACGTTGGTGTGGATACCAGGGCTATGGGGTACTCGGAGCCGAGCCCATTGATTTCTATGGGAAATGTCACTGGTAGCGGGACTCGTTCCGTGGCCCTGGCGGTCAAGCAATGGGGGAAATTTACAGGGGATTATTAGGATAGGTAGTTCGTGACGCCACCTGCGGTATCTGATCAATTGGACCAGCGCTGCTATAAGGATCTTCACAGGGATGTTATGGGGCAGCTGGGTGGTAAGTCTCCCACAGGTGAGACTGGTCCCTGGAAGTCTATGGTGGTGATGCAGGGTGTAGATAATAATTCAGTCACACACAATGCAGCTTCTTTTCATACCTTTACTGGTAGATGGTTCAGCAGATCCCGGGAAGCTGGTCGGGGTGGAGAATGCACATTCGGGTAACCGCTGAGCAGGTTAGAGGCCTCCTTTACTTCCAATGTATGTGAGTCCAAACTTGCGTGAAGCGAAGTTAACTCTGCAAACTCCAGCTTTCTCAATAGCTGCAAAGCCCGGCCAATATTGTGGTGGAGCCCTCTGAGTGGTGAGAACAGAGTCCTTCTATGCAGGGCCCTGCTAAAAGTCCTTGTTCCTCCTGACTCCGATTACGTATCGACACTTAGGGCTGCTCTCTGCGACCTGTAGTCCAGATGCCTCCGGTTATCTTGTTACTATGCTTGAAACACTAGCAACGGTGATTTAGTGCAGGCAATCCAATACCTGAAGCACTTTTCTATCTGTCTTCTCCACTATGCCCTTCGCCCTGCTCTCGCTCTTAGCATAAGCACTTGTAGCTTCGATGGTAATGTCAGCTTTCTTCTAGAGCTCACTGACTAGCTCTCAGTATCCTCCAAGTCCAGACTGGACTGAGACTGAACTGCACTGTCCTCAGACAGGAAACTATCTGCCTTGAGCTCTTCTCAGACAGGAAACAGACTGAGCTCTCTACGTGTCACTACCTCCTATACCCCTGGTGGGTGTGTCTGAAAGGGTGAGTGAAGTGCATGGATAACAAGCTTTTACGGTTACCTTCCTGTGCATTCTCCTGGATTTTATGTGTGCCTTACATAGCTGGGCCACACAATGGCCTATCCTAAGGAAAGGCCATCAATGCTTAAGTCCCAGACATCCCTTTTAACAGCTATCATTGTAATCCTGCCTCTGATAAGGAAACTGCTGCAAACTCTTCCTGAAAAGACAGGAAGCATGAGCCTAAAATACACCAAGTGGTTATTATAAAAGTGGCAACATTACTAATTTTGCATTACAAAAAAAAAAAAAAATTGTGATATGAAAAAAAAACAGTAAAGTCTGCTCTTCTAATTGACAACCCCTTTAATAAATGATCCACCAATGCAATAGACGAATTCACAGCTGAACCTCATCCTCCTCCCTCCACAATGACCTTTGCATGTGGATAATTAAAATATTGCAGAAGGGAAAAAAAATAATGAACCCAACTTAAAAAAAAAAAATAAAAAAATTGAAAAATGTATAAGGTGCAACTACTCCAGAAAAAAAGGTGCGAGAGCACTTTCTTTTCTTCACCTGTCACCTTGCAGGGATCTGGGTCAATTGGTAGGAAACTATGTGAATTTTGCCTGTATAATCAATAACGCCACGGAATATTTCCACCTCTAGCCTGTAATGTGTGAACACAGAAGGGGGATGTCGTGCATAGCTGGACTATTTTTCTAGTCTCGGGCAATCCCTTTAAAGGGGACTTGTCACTTACCATAAATATGTACATTTTTTTACCTGATGTAAATGCCGCTGTTCTCCTGAATCCGGCAATGTTTTTCTTTAGTTTCTGTGTCTCTCCATCCTTGAGATATAACCCTTTCTTCCCAGTATAGAAAGCTAGTCTTTTAAGCATGGGCGTGATCCTTACCCTTCTCTGTGGGCGTTTCTCTTGAAATCCACGCCTAGTTGGCTAAAAAGACTTGATTTCTGTATATAGAGAGAAGATGAGGCCATATCTCAGGAATGCAGAGGTGTAGAAACAAAAGAAAAACAATGCCGGATTCAGGAATACAGTGGCATTTACTTGGGGGGGGGGGATATTTATGGCAAATTAAAGGTCCTCCTTAAAGGGATTGTGCATTTTTTTCTTTAAATTGCTTCTTTTGTACAAAAACAGCACCACTGCAGTCTCCAGGTTGTGGAGGATATCGGCACAGACAAAAGATCATCACTTTCCTAGTATTGCGGCCACTTGTATTATAGAAATGCTGGCAATATCTTATCAATCCAGAAGTGGCTGTCCATCATAGTAATGCATGGATGAGCTGGGTCTACCAGAGCACCTGGAGTTACCTTCAGCCCTGGCTCAAAGTGGAGGTCCCAAGCAGAAGACTTCTTTATAAATGGGTGAGGCTTTATATAGCTTTACCTACCGATTTGCTTTTTGGGGCAGAATATCTATTCTAGAGGACTTCTTTATGAAGTCTATATGCCAATAAAAAGGTACATGGACATTATCAGAGGACCCCTTTATGTGAAACACCCCCTTTCTTACTAGTTCTTCCTTTACCTACCGATTTGCTTTTTGGGGCAGGATATCTATTCTAGAGGACTTCTTTATGAAGTCTATATGGCAATAAAAGGTACATGGACATTATCAGAGGACCCCTTTATGTGAAACACCCCCTTTCTTACTAGTTCTTCCTTTACCTACTGATTTGCTTTTTGGGGCAGGATATCTATTCTAGAGGACTTCTTTATGAAGTCTATATGGCAACAAAAAGAACATGGACATTATCAGAGGACCCCTTTATGTGAAACACGCCCTTTCTTACTAGTTCTTCCTTTACCTACCGATTTGCTTTTTGGGGCAGGATATCTATTCTAGAGGACTTCTTTATGAAGTCTATATGGCAATAAAAGGTACATGGACATTATCAGAGGACCCCTTTATGTGAAACACCCCCTTTCTTACTAGTTCATCCTTTACCTACCGATTTGCTTTTTGGGCAGGATATCTATTCTAGAGGACTTCTTTATGAAGTCTATATGGCAACAAAAGGTACATGGACATTATCAGAGGACCCCTTTATGTGAAACAAGACCTTTCTTACTAGTTCTTCCTTTACCTACCGATTTGCTTTTTGGGGCAGGATATCTATTCTAGAGGACTTATTTATGAAGTCTATATGGCAATAAAAGGTACATGGACATTATCAGAGGACCCCTTTATGTGAAACACCCCCTTTCTTACTAGTTCTTCCTTTACCTACCGATTTGCTTTTTGGGACAGGATATCTATTCTAGAGGACTTCTTTATGAAATCTATATGCCAACAAAAGGTACATGGACATTATCAGAGGACCCCTTTATGTGAAACACCCCCTTTCTTACTAGTTCTTCCTTTACCTACTGATTTGCTTTTTGGGGCAGGATATCTATTCTAGAGGACTTCTTTATGAAGTCTATATGGCAACTAAAGGTACATGGACATTATCGGAGGACCCCTTTATGTGAAACACCCCCTTTCTTACTAGTTTGTCCTTTACCTACCGATTTGCTTTTTGGGCAGGATATCTATTCTAGAGGACTTCTTTATGAAATCTATATGCCAATAAAAGGTACATGGACATTATCAGAGGACCCCTTTATGAGAAACACCCCCTTTCATACTAGTTCTTCCTTTCACACTCCACAGCCAGGAGCTGAGTGAGAAGCAATAAAAAAAAAAAAGTGACAGCAATTATTATGATCCCGGATATAAACTACAAATTCAAGTTGTCAAATATAATCATGTTATAAACCCCAAAAGACACTTTAGGAAGTGATTCTCTAAGGCTGAACACTAAGAGAATAGTCTTAGATAGAGAAGGGAGCGCTCATCAAATCCATCATCATACATGACAGTCTGGGTTGATCTCCTCCGGATGTCAGTATTGTAAAAATTCTCTATAGATGTGAAATAATTTCTCTATAACTAGTCCGTACGATTTAGGCTGCGGCTCAAAGCTGCGTGCTGCCACCTACTGATGAGATTTAGTATTGCAAGTCATATCTTAGCGCTACAAGGGAGAAAAGCGGGAACCTCAAATCATACAATTAGGTATAGTATAGTGGCTATGTGCACATTGAGTTTTTCAAGGAGTTTTTGGAGCAGACGCTACATGTTTTTTAAGTTGTTTTGCATTTTTGAGAAGGATTTGGAAAGTTTCTACAAAGTTTCCCATAACTCCTCGAAAAATGTTGTGTGCACATAGCCAGTTTCTGCTAAAAAATCTCATCAAAAAGACTCAGTGTTCATAGAGCCAGAGGGTATCTTTTTTCCCTGTGGTTTTTAGAGCAATTTTTTTTTCATTCGTGGGAAAAAAGAAAGTGAATGTCACTTCTTTGAAGCATCTCCTGATGGAAAACTGCTCCAAACTAGGCATTGTCCAACCAAAAGCCTCCAAATATCACTCCACGTATACTATTCCGAAACTCTTGGAGACCACTTCAGGAAAAGAAAAACTCCTCCAAAAAAGTTCCCAAAAAAGGAGCACTTATTGACAAGATTTCTACTAAAAAAACCTGTTGCTTTTGACCGTTGGAAAAAAAATAATAGTAAAAAAATAAAGATGACATCGTAGTCGTGTCAAACTTGGCTTGCATTCACAATTCTGTATGCTTCAGAGCTGAAATCTTCCAAAAAACTGCTTTCCTTTCAACGTCTAAAACTGCAGCAAATCCACGCGGAAAAATCCGCAGCATGTGCACAGCGTTTTTTTTCCATAGCCTAACATTGTACTGTATATGACTTGCGGTTCTGCTGCGGATCCGTAGCACAATCCGCAACGTGTGCACAGGGCAGAATCCGCAGGTAAAATGACCTGCGTTTTACCTGCGGATTCATTGCGGATTTACTGCAGATTTTCTGAGTTTTTTTCTGCGAATTTTCACTGCGTTTTTACACCTGCGGATTCCTATAAAGGAATAGGTGTAAAAACGCTGCGGAATCCGCACAAAGAATTGACATGCTGCGGAAAAGAAACCGCTGTGTTTCCGTGCGGAATTTTCCGCAGCATGTGCACAGCGGTTTTTAATTTGCATTGGATATAATGGTACTGTACACCGCATGAGAATCTGCTGCGGATCCGCAACGTGTGCACATACCCTAAAATAGGAGAACCGGCATTTTATATATGTACATAATCGAGAATTAGAAGTTGACTTTATGCCATCCCTCCCCCCATTCACAACCTTTAATTCTGCGGAATTATCTGATCGAAGAAGTAGAAATGATTTTTAATAGTTATTGACCCTCCTGCACCAATAGATAACGGTTGATAAATGGGATTTCTTATTGACCTGACCTCATGAGCAGATACCATACAACAGACATATAAGAAATTAATGTGTTCACCAGAAACCTATAGAAACGCAACACAATAAATGGAATTAGACAGATGGATGGAAATCAGGAGTGAGGCTTTATATAGCTTTACCTACCGATACATTTGCTTTTTGGGGCAGGATGTCTATTCTAAACCTCACCAAGAAGAAGACATGGAATTTTAGAAAAAAAAAAGAAACAGACAAAGCTTCATAGGAGAACACTGTTTGGATGGAGGTTACACAGATTCCCTGTCGATCACTCGATAATTGGTTGCTCTTCTGTGTTTCAGGATAACAAAGACCCCTTCGTCAGAACAGCTCGACCCTGAAACATGTTGACCTAATACCAATATCTACGAATTACCAAAAACTACAGATGGCACCATGTTGATATAACACCTTGCTCATCAAGAATAAAGAACCAGGTGGCACACAGACGCCGACTGTTCATGCGACTGTGGTACTTAATGCCTTGCTCAGGGTTGCATCGGTCAGTAAAGGAAAGGTCTACACCTCCAATGGGTCTCCTGTTTTGTGGATAATGAACTAACCATAGGCGTGCAACATACATGTCTCACAATACTCATTAGTATGGACTTAGAGTGCAACAGAGTCCCAGTACAGGTCCATAACGGATGTTCTACAGGTCCCTTAGTAAGACTTAGGACATCAAATCTCACTTTCCAGTTGGGGTACCGGGTGTCTGACCCTAGATGAGCTGGTATCAATGACCTGTACTAATGATAGGTCAGCAATTTCTTAGACACTAAAATATAAAATGTCACAATCAATTCAAAGCAGTCCTTGGGTGAGGAACCTCAGAGGAAGTCTGACCTCAAAAGATGGGCTGTGCCAGACAGTGCACTCAGGTGCCACACAGACACCAGACAGTGCACTCAGGTTACACATAAAGACCAGTCAGTGTGTTCAGGTGGCATGCAGACACCAGACAGTGCACTCAGGTGCCACGCAGACACCAGACAGTGCACTCAGGTGCCACGCAGACACCAGACAGCGCACTCAGGTTACACATAAAGGCCAGGCAGTGAGCTCGGGTGGCAGGCAGACGCCAGACAGTGCACTCGGGTGGCAGGCAGACGCCAGACAGTGCACTCGGGTGGCAGGCAGACGCCAGACTGTGCGTTCAGGTGGCAGGCAGACGCCAGATAATACGCTTAGGTGGCACACAGAAACCAGGCCGTAGGCTCAGGTGACACAGAGGAGCCAGTCAGTGTGCTCGAGTGACACACAGGAGCCAGACAGTGCGCTCATGTGACACACAGGAGACAGACAGTGCACTCAGGTGGCAGGCAGACACTAGACAGTGCGCTCGGGTGGCAGGCAGACACCAGACAGTGCGCTCGGGTGGCAGGCAGAAGCCAGACAGTGAGCTCGGGTGGAAGGCAGAAGCCAGACAGTGCACTCATGTGACACACAGGAGCCAGACAGTGCGCTCGGGTGGCAGGCACACACTAGACAGTGCGCTTGGGTGGCAGGCAGACACTAGACAGTGCGCTCGGGTGGCAGGTAGACACCAGACAGTGCGCTCAGGTGGCAGGCAGAAGCCAGTGCGCTCGGGTGGCAGGCAGAAGCCAAACAGTGTGCTCGGGTGGCAGGCAGAAGCAAGAGAGTGCGCTCGGGTGGCAGGCAGAAGCCAGACAGTGCGCTCTGGTGGCAGGCAGATGCCAGACAGTGCGCTCCGGTGGCAGGCAGACGCCAGACAGTGCGCTCCGGTGGCAGGCAGACGCCAGACAGTGCGCTCCGGTGGCAGGCAGACGCCAGACAGTGCACTCGGGTGGCAGGCAGACGCCAGACTGTGCGTTCGGGTGGCAGGCAGACGCCAGACAGTGCGCTCGGGTGGCAGGAAGTCGGCACACAGTGTGCTCAAGTGCCACACAGATGCCAAATAATACACGTAGGTTGCACACAGGATTCAGACAGTGCGCTCAGATGGTACGCAGATGCCACGCAGTGCGCTCAGGTGGCAAAAAGACACCAGGCAATGTGGTCAGGCGGCACGCAGATTCCAGGCAGCTCCACCAATCAGCTTTTACTACATCCCATAGCAACTGGTAGCACAAAGTGTAAAGAGCTAGATTGGCTGCAACAACCACATGACACCCCTCCATTTTCTGATAGCCGGCCGTCAGGGAGTCCAAATGAGTGGCACTGATCCGGAAGGTGAGTGCAATTTTTATTATTTTTTCCCCCTTACTGTGATCTTTAATAATGTTTTTTTCAAGCAGTGGACAACTCCTTTAACATAATCGAACTGTAGAAATTTATGGGATTTTTGGAAGTTTTTCTAAATATGCTTCAATAAGGGTGCTAAATATATCTGTAAGATGGAATTGATTTCTTATTGATCTACACAGACAGGATGGGGCTGCTGATCGCAATGAACATAAGACACAAAGCTAATTCTGAAAGTCCTTTGAAGTCAATCCATCTCATTGAGCGAGCGTGCATCCGAATGCGCACATAGATCAATAAGGATCACATTCCTCTGCTGCGTATTCTGGTCCCAGCCGCCAAGAAAAAGCAGAATAAAAGAATGAGGGATATGTCAGACCACAAGGATGAGACTGATATTACACGACACCTCGTAGTGACAGTCCCCCCCCAGGCGCCCGTTCAGATGCGGAATATCATCTGACAACATGCATCCGGCAGTAGCAGGTCACGTTCCTGACCTTCAATATCTGCGCAGTGGGATGAGTGGCAGAGCCATGTAAATTGCTCTCCTTTAATTTAGTTTTATTGATTCCAGTTCACAGGTCTCCTAAGAATTGCCGGATTCCGTCAGCGTACATTGTTCCGTCAGTTACTCTACACGACCCAAATGAGAAATCCTGGGAGCGTGTGCAGGAATACTCAATGATGAAGGCGTGCAATTAGCCAGATCCTCATGTCCACACGAAATAATAAACCGGAGACTACCAATACATATAAAAAAAATCCCCCCAAAGATTCCAAAAATCTTGAGAAAATGACCACGGTACTGACAGATTCAATGTAGTGCCAGATTACCGTCTCATATTATAGGATCCTTTATTGGGACAGACCAACCCTGGCTCCATGCACTAAATGTAAGCACCAACATAACCAGCCGGGATCTACCAGCTCCACCAAGTTATAAAGAGAAAGGCCATTACCCGAGCAGATCAGTTCGAAATTGAAAGATCTGTAGATACTGGTATAATGGCATAGATAGACACATAGCTGATAGATAGATAGATAGATAGATAGATAGATAGATAGATAGATAGATATAGATAGATAGATAGATAGACAGATACACCATGTTCCAAATTATTATGCAAATGATATTTTTCTCTGATTTTCCTACGTGGTTGGTGCAGATGACAGTCAGTCTAATAAAAGTCATCACCCGTTAGAGTATACATCGAATTTTATTGAAGAAACCTCCCAATGATAACAGTATAATCTCCAAAATGGAAAAAAACCTCAGAATGCACTGTTCCAAATTATTAGGCACAGGAGAATTTCTAAACATTTGATCTGTTTTAAAGAACTGAAAATGCTCATTTGTGGAATTTGCAGCATTAGGAGGTCACATTCACTGAACAAAAAAGCTATTTAACTCCAAAACATCCTAACAGGCCAAGTTACATGTAACATAGGAACCTTCTTTGATATCACCTTCACAATTCTTGCATTCATTGAACTTGTGAGTTTTTGGAGAGTTTCTTCTTGTATTTGTTTGCATGAAGCCTCCCAGAGCTGCTGTTTTGATGTGATCGGCCTCCACCCTCATAGATCTTTTGCTTGATGATACTCCAGAGGTTCTCTATAGGGTTGAGTTTGGGGGAAGATGGTGGCCACACCATGAGTTTATCTCCTTTTTTGCCCATAGCAGCCAATGACTCAGAGGTATTCTTTGCAGCATGAGATGGTGCATTGTCAGCATGAAGATGATTTTGCTCCTGAAGGCACGTTTCTGCTTTTAATACCATGGAAGAAAGTTGTCAGTCAGAAACTCTATACTTTGCCGAGCTCATTTTCACACCTTCAGGAACCTTAAAGGGCCCTAACAGCTGTTACCCCATGATTCCGGCCCAAAACATGACTCCTCCACCTCCTTGATTACATCGCAGCCTTGTTGGGACATGGTGGCCATCCACCAACCATCCACTACTCCATCCATCTGGACCATCCAGGGTTGCTCAACACTCATCAGTAAACAAGACTGTTTGAAAATTAGTCTTCATGTATGTTTGGGCCCACTGCCACCGTTTCTGCTTGTGAGCACTTTTAGGGGTGGCTGAATAGTAGGTTTATGCACCACAGCAAGCCTTTGAAGGATCCTACACATTGAGGTTCGAGGGACTCCAGAGGCACCAGCAGCTTCAAATATCTGTTTGCTGGTTTGTAATGGTTTTTTAGCAGCTGCTCTCTTAATCCGATGAAGTTGCCTGGCAGAAACCTTCCTCATTCTGCCTTTATCAGCACGAACACATCTGTGCTCAGAATCAGCCACAAATCTCTTAACAGTACGATGATCACGCTTAAGTTTTCGGGAAATATCTAATGTTTTCATCCCTTGACCAAGGCATTGCACTATTTGATGCTTTTCAGCAGCAGAGAGATCCTTTTTCTTTCTCATGTTACTTGAAAATTCTGGTCTGCTTAATAGTGTGGAACATCCAGTTTTCCTTTTATTGGGCTCACATGGCAAACTAATTATCACAGGTATCTGAGATTGATTTCAGTGATCCAAAGAACCCTGAGACACAATACCATCAATGGGCTTCATTTACAAAAAAAAAACAAAAAACGCTATGACACCTAAACCAATTTGCATAATAATTTGGAACATGGTGTAGATAGATAGATTTTAGCCTGGGAGCGGTGTGTTTGAAGTTTACGATTCTATCAAAGAAAGTTTGCCTTGTCATGGATGGTGGGCTCTTATGAACTGGCCAATTTATACGCTAAGCATCTCATTTTTGCAAGTATATTCTATGCGCTCACAGAGGCGGCTGTATTCTTTTCAACCGCTACACCGATGCCTCTGCACTGTGCCAGTCATTGCATTGGTTGCCCATCTGCTACAGAGTTCAATATAAACATAGCATTGTCGCCCACAAAGCTCTCCGCAATTCTACACCACCCTACATCTCATTCCTCTTCTCTATCACCCTACTCACTCTCTCCATTCTGATAATGACCCAAGATTCACATCCTCAATAACTCGAATCTCCCATTCCCGTCTCTAAGACTTCTCACGAGTTGCACCACTTCTCTGGAATGCACTACCCTGGACAAATTGATTAATTCCCAAAACCCTCAGTTTTATGAGTGCCTTAAAAACGCATTTCTTTAGACTGGGCTGTCACCTCACTTATCTAACTATCCCTGTTTTGCCCTTCCAAAATTTTCTTCCAAATGTGGTCCCTTGTATGTTCTGTACTTCTACCCATTCTGGCTGGTGACCGGTTCATGGAGCGTTATGTGAACACCCTATTTATTATCGACCTTACAATGGCGCCAAATTAAGTCTTAATATTGTTCACATTCCGCACAATAAATATAAAGTGGAGAGTGTTGCCATTTGATCTATTTGCATGTGCACTGATGTAAACTTCTTGGTGCTAAAATACCTGACGGTTGGATATATAGCCCGTTAGTCAGTGAGCAGACTTCTTATATGCACGGTCTCCCGTCTGGCAACACCCGCACGGAGCGAGAGCTGTTGAATTAACAGCGGTGTATGTCTCCACTGTTGGAGCGTGACGTCACGTTGCTGGTATGAATCGCAGGACGAACCAAACTTCCTTCCAACGCATTTCGGAAAAGTCTTTTTCCTTCCTCAGGGATGGTCCCACTAGGTAAGCATAGCCCTGTTATAGCTCTAACAGCACCTGTGCGCCCTTAAACTAATAGGATAATTACTGAAATGCGAAGAGTTCGATTTCGCTGTTCAATCTCTTCGGTTTCAGTGTGTCTAATTCAAAGATCTGCTGGCTCTATACCTGTGACATTTGCTTACTATAACTGCCACTTCGCCAGCTCTTTAAGCCTTGTGTACCTTTAAAGGAGCCCCCTTGTTTTTCAGCATAAAGTTTTGATAAAGGACGTTCATGAAATGTATTTTTAATATTGCGCATATGCTCACTTATTCTATTTGTCATGGGGGGGTAGAGTTTTGTCCTGACAATATATCTTTTATTACAATACAATATATGACACCTGTAGTACTGCACGGTATGTAATTTAAGATAATGAACCTTTAATTACCTTTACAAAATTCAGGGTTTTTTTGGGGCGCAGTTGGTGACAAACTTTGCATTTGTTACCCGCCTAGAAGCCAGTGTTGGTTAAGAATGATAAACCATATATGTCACAACTCAGTTGTCAGGTATCCCGGAACCAGGAGTTGCTTCACTGTCCCTAAAGCTGGGGGCGCCCTAGCTCGCCCTGTTCCTCGGATTACTTCTGATGGTGAAGACGCCGGGGCCACATACCTTTCCTTAGCTCCTGAATCTTCCCTCAGTCTGTACCCTTCCTTCCTCTACCCAGGGAAGAAGGGGGTAGTAGAGTACCGTAATACATCAGACTAACACGGTAACACGGACAGGAATAAAGGAAAATACCAAGCATACAAATATACTCACACAAACAATAAAAGGAAAACATCGGGGAGTGGAGGATGGGGTAAAAAACAAAGTAGGAGAAGAAGGGGATTAGTACACAACCAAAACCTTGCAACAATTTCAGATAAATCCAACAAACACCTTCTCAAACAACAATAAACCACCATCTCTTAAACCATGCAGCATGAAGCTAGTTCTGGCAATGAGCTTGAGCCCAGAATATATAGGTGAGGGGAGTGGCTAACAGTGAACAGCTGAGAGCCTTAATGCAGGAAAGCTTCCAAAAGTTCTAAACTGAGAACTGCTAACAGAAAACTGCACAGTTTAATATGAAGGTGAAGTGCTTCTAATCAGTGCAGGAGTACGAGAAATCAGATACTGCGGTATTCTGGCTCCTCTTTTCGCAGTAAACCCGTGACACCATGTCTAATATTAGTGAGGTGTTCTTGTACAGTGGGGGCAATCAAACTCCCAATATTTCTAGCCTTTCTGAACCCTGGGTGTACTGGTAGATATTCAGTACTCTGGGTTAGTCCCAAATATTAACTCTAACTCACCCTACTGTCGAGCAGAACGTAGTACTATCCCCAATAACACATGCAACAATGCTCATGTCTTCAAGGGGGTAGGTGGGCGGTATGTCCATCTCCTTACACAATCGTGTAATGTTTCTGATATTTGTTTGACTTCATATAAGAATACTGGGTCATAGCCCTTTTCTTATTTTTAATCTTTGGTTTCAGGTGGATTTGCCCACTTGTGAAGTAGACAGTGTGTATAGAACCATTGAGGACATATCGAAAATATTATTATGGATACTTTATTAATCTGAATCATATTACAACAGATGTTAAAATCTCTAGTATTTATTATTGCCGCCCCCCCGTAAATACACCGATCGGACCAGTAGTGGGGGAAGGGAAATGACAACTGCTGAAAGCATAATTCTAAAATCAGAACGGTGGTTGTCATGTTAAGACCATTTGACCAACAGATTAACAAAAATACCATATTGTAATCATTAGATTACTGCCCCGATGGTGAAGAAGAGGGGACCGAAAACGTCGGAGATTTTTCATTTTGGTCTCTCGCAGGAGCATAATAAGCCAATCGAACATATTCATGTCAGAATATAAAAACAAAAACAATTGATGTGAGAGAAATATGGCCGGGTAACCAAGATACTATTATTTCAAAGATCTGCAGATTTATTGACGCCCCAGCCGCTCTGCATGGTCGCGTTGTTCTACGGAAGAGTTTAAGACTTTCTGCTTCTCTCGGTAATTAAGAGCGGCCACCTCTGATGAACACTGCCCATGAGGTCTGCAGAATGTCATCTCCGGATAATTTTTATGTTGATTGTAATCATCACAGGGAACGCTATAAATTCCTTCTCTCACAAGATCCCCCACGTTGTCATCTACTGCCGCTGCCCTGCAGGGAGAGGACAGGAAGCGGCTGACGTCTCTTTGCTTGTATCGTGCTGGTAGATGAAGCGCCATCGCAGTAGGATCTACTCATCTCAGATGCTGAATCACCTGCTAAAACTACACAGATTCGACCGCGGTACAAGCGAGTCTAATTACAGAATGCAGATTAGGAGTCTCGATTCAGCCCGCAGTTCTGGGATAATAGGCCCCTAATAGGTTTGTCACTAAATTATAGGTCTGCATAACCACCCGAGGCACAACATAAATTTGCCTGATTTGCCTATGTGTTCAGCTGAATTTGCAAAATACGTGGGTGCAAAGTGAGTTCTCTTTGCAGTCATATTGATTTTTTGGCAGCAGCAGTAGTCAAAATGCCTACATCAAATGCTAGATCCTAAAGTACTGGAAGAACATAGCATGAAGCTTGGAGCAGCTCGGTGTAGGGAGGTAATCTCCAATTGGTGGCTCTCCAGGTGTTGCAAAACTGTAGGTTTTCAAGGCAACAGCTGCAAAACCAGTTTGTCCATGTAACGCTGGTGGGTGTGGACCCACTGCGCCACGGGCCGGGTTTACCATGGAGGGAAGTGACTACCTGGTTTTTCGCTGGAGCCTCTGATGGTGACGATAGGCTTGGCGGCAGCCAGGTACCACTCCAGGGCAGTTCCCAGGAATGAAGCAGCTGACCGGAAGGTCAGAGGCACGGGTAAAGACAAAATGTGGTCAGTCAGAGATCGGGGCAGGCAGCTGTCACGATACATTTATTGATCTGTTACAGATCTGTCTTTTCATATTAAAACTTATTTTTCTTTTCTGGCCATCAGTGGTTAATGTTTGTTTTTCCCCCCGGTGGCCAGCTGGTGTAATTGCATTACTGAAGGTTGCTGGGTCGGCTGATGTAGGTGGTGACCATTCCCACCATCCTTTATAGAGTCACCTGATGCATCAGATGACTGTTGGTTATACAAGTCCTTTTGGAGACCAACATAGCAGGAGCAGCTCTCTGTTGTCAGCCACGTCTGGTGTTAAGAGTCCTGTTGCTGATGATATGCAGTGTGGAGCTTTGCTGCAGTGCATATAAGCCAAGTGTGTGCATATAAGCTAAGTGTGGTGCATATAAGCTAAGTGTGGTGTTTTTGTTGCCTTTACCCTTTGTTGTCTGTTTCTTCCCCCTGTGTTGTTTTAGTGCAGTGGTGGGACTAGTGCCGCTCACCAGCCAGCTCCCTATTTAGGGATTAGCGCAGGGCAAGTGAGGGTTTAGGTATACTGCTCAGCGACGGGGTGAAAGAACCCATATAGGGACAATAGGGAAATCAGGGCACATCCTTAGGCAAGTGCAGGAGGTGTCCATTCCCCCGTTCCCTATCGCAGGGCCTACCATTGTAATTGTGTCCTTGGTGTTCCCTTGTGTGTTGTCCCATTTGGTGACCAACCAATGATGGGGTCTTGTCACACTAGGACAGTCAGGATCAGTAGGAATAGCCACTGCCAAGAGTGGAGAGGTCAGGCAGGACGGGAGAACTAGCCGGGTCAGAAACGGGAAGTGGAATACAGAAGAAAGCATACACATGAACAAATGGGGCAGGACCCAACATTCGGGAGGTGAGTGGAAGGCAGAGCTACCTAAGAAAGGATAAATATAAGAACGCTAACCAGCTCACCGGTTTGTAGAAGCACGGATCCTCCGCTTGATCAAACGTGAAGATACATGAGAAAATTAAGGAAAAAGGGATCCAGCTTCAATAAAATCTTCATCTTTATTGATTCATAAAAACATGAATAATGGCATGCTCCTGGACAAGCTAAGGACAAGGCTACGCGTTTCGATCACAGGGATCTTTATCACAGCTGACATATTCAGACAAAGGCACATATTTAAGACAAAGGAAGACCAATCACGATCGGAAAAAATGTCATGTGATTTTTGACAAGTCCTTTAACAATTTGCACATAACGAATAAAGAAAAAAAAACAAAACAATATTTGCACAAATAAAATCAATGCAAAGAAATAAAATTAATAATGGAACATCAATTCGTTTCTTTTGTTGAGACCAAATGGATGTCTGGTATGTAGATTAAAGATCCAGAAAGCTTCACGTGTGAGGAGTCGCTGACGTGCATCTCCACCTCGGGCAGACAGGTTAACACTTTCAATACCTGTGACTTGGACTTGGAAGGTATTCCAAGTCACAGGTATTGAAAGTGTTAACCTGTCTGCCCGAGGTGGAGATGCACGTCAGCGACTCCTCACACGTGAAGCTTTCTGGATCTTTAATCTATATACCAGACATTCATTTGATCTCAACAAAAGAAACGAATTGATGTTCCATTATTAATTTTATTTCTTTGCATTGATTTTATTTGTGCAAATATTGTTTTTTTTTTTTTTTTCTTTATTCGTTATGTGCAAATTGTTAAAGGACTTGTCAAAAATCACATGACATTTTTTCCGATCGTGATTGGTCTTCCTTTGTCTTAAATATGTGCCTTTGTCTGAATATGTCAGCTGTGATAAAGATCCCTGTGATCGAAACGCGTAGCCTTGTCCTGAGCTTGTCCAGGAGCATGCCATTATTCATGTTTTTATGAATCAATAAAGATGAAGATTTTATTGAAGCTGGATCCCTTTTTCCTTCATCATCTACCTAAGAAAGGCCCAGCTTGCACGGATAGGCTGGAGAACCTAATCTCTGCAGGACCAAGCAGGGTTAAATTCCTGCAGAGACCGGTTACACCCCCTATGGCTAAACGAATGGATCAAGAAGATACAGCAGTGTAAGACAGATTAGCAGAATGGCCTGAGGCGAGGAAAAAAACCACACGGTGAGGAAAGGGCACTGCGGAGATGAGCAAGTTACCACCGTGACCGTTCAAACAATAAAAATGGTGGACATATAATTGAGGACTTGTCACTACGCCAAAAGTGGCCAGCGTTTGTTCTTATCCTATTCCTTCCGTTCCCCTGAGTTTTTTGTTTTTTCTCTTTTTATAATTCGCCATATGGTTCCAGAGATATGGCCCTTTTTATTTCGCACCTACTATTATAGTCTTTACAAAAGGGGCGTGACTCACAGGGAAACTATGCAGAGCAGGGTAAAGACACACCCACAGAGTATCCTGTAAGCCACGCCCCCATTGTAAAGACCATAAAAACTAGTGCTAAATAAAAAGGGCTCCTATCTCTGGAACCATATGGCGGATTTTAAAAAAAGGAATACTCAGGGAAACAGTGAGAATAATATAAGATTAAAAACTGGCCACTTTTGACCCAGTCACAGGTCCGCTTTGAAGGGTTTTTCCAGGCACAGGGTCAGATATCTATTGGACCTATTCACCCAGCGTTCCCACCGATCAGCTGTTTTTAGCTCTGGCAGTTGCTGGATGAGAATTAAGCCAAATAGTACAGTTCTGCTCACGGGTACCACTCAGTGAGCGGAGTGGTGTTGTTCACAGTTTACAGCACACAGCCAGAACAAGGAACAGTTGTACTGATAAGCCTTAAGTCGGACCCCCACTGATCTGATACTCATAACCTATCCAAAGGAAAAGTCACCATTACCCTTCGTCAGGAAGTGACATAAGGAGGGCCCGACAATCACTGGTGAGGTGGGGGAACACTTATCACATCTTCCCATAGTAAATTTTTCATACAACTGTAGTAACTTGAAACAGGTGGTGTTTGTTCAAATTTACAAAAAAAAAGATGAACCTATAATTTGGGATCCACATAAATGAGTGATTTTGGGGATCCCCGTGATAGAGCTCCGACTTACCTGACGTTTTGCACCTAAACACTGGGTAGGTGATAAACAAATTTGTCTGGAGTACCCCTTTAATCCACGCTGAATATATTCTTGTTTTTCCGTGTAGAAGAGCTCTTTCTCCATAACTCCGTGTTGTGCGCCACAGCTCAGGTCTACGCACAATGTATTATTAAACCATCATTACATCTCAGAATTTATTACCCTAACCTGTGGGCATTATTAGGGAATGCCAATCACACAGCAATAAATCCTCTCAGTTCAGAAATAGATCCTCGATATTACCTTCGCTGCATCGCCAAATTAATCGTAGATCAGGAAGGACACATAAAAGGTGAAGCCCCTCTCAGGAGACGACTGTTGGGCCCAAAGTAATGACCAGGCATGGATTCTAGACCGGTCTTAAATGTTGAGGATTTCCTTAACCCCTTCATGATTGGAGGTATTTTCGTTTTTGCGTTTTCGCTTTTCGTTCCCCTTCTTCCCAGAGCCATAACTTTTTTATTTTTTCCGGTCAATATGGCCATGTGAGGGCTTGTTTCTTGCGGGACGAGTTGTACTTTTGAATGACAGCATTAGTTTTAACATATCATGGACTGGAAAACGGGAAAAAAATTACAAGTGCGGTGAAATTGCAAAAAAAAAAAGTACATTTCCACATTTTTTTTTTTTTACCATATTCTCTAAATGCTAAAATTGACCTGCCATTATGAGTCTCCAAGTTCATAGACACCAAACATGTTTAGGTTCCTTTTTATTTAAGTGGTGAAACAAAAACCAAACTTTGGTAAAAAAAAAAAATTGGCGCCATTTTACGATATCTGTAGCGTCTCCATTTTTCGTGATCTTGCGTTGGGTGAGGACTTCTTATTTGAGCACCGAGCTGATGTTTTTAATGACACCATTTTAGTGTACATATGATCTTTTAATCGCCCGTTATTGCATTTTATTTCAATGTAGCAGCGACCAAAAAAACAGCGCCGTTTAGCGATCGGGTTCATTCTTTTTTTATATTGATAGATCGGGCGATTATGAACGCGGCAATACCAAATATGTGTGTATTTATTTTTTTTTATTGTTTTATTTTGAATGGGACGAAAGGGGGGTGATTTGAACTTTTATATTTTTTTTATATTTTTAAAAACTTTTTTTTTAACTTTTTTGCATGCTTCAACAGTCTCCATGGGAGACTAGAAGCTGCAGTTATCCGATCGCCTCTGCTACATACAGGCGATGATCAAAACAGCTGAAGTGCCGGGAAAGATGTGGGCTCAGTGTCGGAGCCCACATCAAAGGGAGGGATTCCAATGTGGGCGTACTACAGTATGACGGCCAATGTTGGAAAGGCGTTAAAGGGGACCAGTTACCCCTCCGCTACAAGGACACAGACTCTGGCTCAGTTCAGACTACTCCTTGGGCAGGACAGATACTGACACAGAGTTACAGACAGGGCTGGATATGGAGACTGGTATAATAGTCTGAACAATACGGAGTACTGGGATAGGTGCACCTTCAGACACACAGGTCTCGTGAACTGGTTCAGGTTCCGCCAGAGCGGCTTCAGAGTTCAGGGACCGCCGGAATGGCTTCAGAGTTCAGATACCGCTGGAATGGCTTCAGAGTTCAGGGCCTGGCCGCACAAAAATCACGGGGTTCGGGTTTAGGGCCTGGCCACACAAGGACCAGGGGTTTGGGTTCAGGGCCCGGCCGAACAAGGACCACGGGGTTTGGGTTAAGGGCCTGGCTGCACAAGGACCACGGGGTTTGGGTTAAGGACCCGGCAGCACAAGGACCACAGGGTTTGAGTTAAGGGCCCGGCTGCACAAGGACCACAGGGTTTGGGTTAAGGGCCTGGCCACACAAGGACCAGGGGTTCACGAACTGACTACATGAGAACTAACATGAAGGACCTGGCAACATACAGTTGCACACACTACAAAAACTACAGAACTATAGGGGTTGCTCAGGCCCCTTCCTATTGGGGAGAGTGCCTTTTATACAAGATGGCTTCCAGCTATTGCTGGGGGCATCTTTGCAGGTGTGCGCGCTGCACCTCTAAGAAAGGGGGAGCGCACGCGCTATGGGCGCCTCCGGGAAGTGCAGTGTCTACACAGCGCAGGAGATAGGGAGGTGACCGCACGGCCATGACTATATCGGTGTACATGCATGGAAGGCGAAGAGGAAACATTCAGGGGGTGCCGGCATTTGCATTACAGAAACTGTGTAGGGATACACCCCCTTGACAAGATGGACAGTACCGCCTAGTTGTCAATTATTTATACAGTTTCAATTGGAATAACAAAGTTGACAACTCGGCGTTACCATTCAATTAGTCAAGGGGATGTCTCCCTAAATAGTAGGGTTCTAAAAAATTAGCGATGTCAGGAGTAATGACACGTCCTATTTAAAGGGAACCTGCCAAGCTCGGTTGGATTTTTTGCAACTTGCTTTTCATGGCTGCGAGAGTGTGGGTGTCACAACGTGACCCCATTCACTTCTATAGTGCCACGATGTAGCAGTAGCAGTGGCACAGAGCAATCTATGGCCCACAATTTATCATTAGCTAAAGTGCAGCTAAAACAATGCCACCTAGTGACCATGTAACAGTGCCAGTCGCCTCGTCTCTGGTGGAACGTTGCCGTCGGTGTTCAATAAACCTTACGTGACCAGGGGGTAACTGTATATACACTCTGGAGTAATGGTACCCTCTTACCACTCTCTTATCTTACCCCAAATTGAAGCCCTAGGTTCTAGATAATACATGACCCTCAAGGTTCTAGACACGTACAAAGTAACGCAACAGGGAAAACTGAAGTCAAATTTGCTGTCATACTTCAGGTTTATATCATTTTTTCTAATAAAAGTTGAACACCGTTTTCTACTTACAGACAAGAGAATTTCACACTTGTAGGAAATTGTATTTTCTTACCTGCAATATAATAAAAAAAAGAAGAAGACAGTTACTAGAGAGCAAGACAAGTCGGATCCTTTCCGTCGAGCGTTATTTTATGTAATTTACTGGAGCAGTAAAGTGAGTACAGCAGAAAAGATGGAGTCAATAACTTATCTCAATGCAGATACACAAATAAATAAAGGGGGTGGTCCACCACGACATATCTACAGGATAATGAAAAGAGAACTCGGCACTCAACTTAGCGAAAAGGGTAAATATTTATTGTAGTCCACGGTAGTGAAACGTTTCGGTCCTAAATTTCGGACCTTCATCAGCCACATTAAGTACCGGGAGGGGGTAGAAATACCCAATTCAGAGATAAGCAGTAGATACTGTTGGGATCAGGTAGATCTCCAAAGTAAGGGTTAAAGGTGAGTATCTGGGTGAGAGTTTTAAGTCAGGTCTCCGCTGCATGCCGTGGGAGGGACGCGGTATCCGCTAAGTTGAGTGCCCGAGTTCTCTTTTCATTATCTTCACGGTGTAGGAACCTACTCTGGCACCTTTCAGGCTGTGCACACGATTTAATCTTTATACAATATCTACAGGATAAGTGATAGATTACTAAGGGACCAACTGATGGAAACCCCACAATTCCTCCCTAAAAATTATTCTGGAGTCTTCATATTGAATGAAGTGATGGTGTTGCATGCGCACTACTGATCTATGCACTGTCTATGGGACTGATAACAAAGTACACCTGTTGGTTATTTGTATCAGTCACATAGACAATGAAGGAACTGGTGATGCACATTTCGCCAGCAATTCATCTGAAATGGAGACTCCAGAACCACATTTTTAGACGGTGACCATGACGCATGCGCATCACCAATCAATTCACTGTCTATTGGACAGATATACATGGCCAAGCGATGAACTCTGTCATTTTGGTCAGTCCCGTAGTCAGGGATTAGCATGGTGGTGCAATGGCGTCACTATTTCTTCAAGAGACTTGACAGTCAGTGGGTGTCTCAATGGCTGGACCTACGTTGATCGGGCACTTATCACCTATCCTGAGGTTGGCCAACTCTATTAATGGCCATAAAGTCTTACAACTACCAACAAGATCCAATAAAGAGGGTTCTACCGATAACTGAATGAAGACCACCAGATAATATATTAATCATATCTGTTATGTTTTGGTAGCTGAGGCAGGAGAAAAAAAACGCATAGGCAGCCTAATACCAGAGAGGTTGGAAACTAAGAAGTTGCAGACCCCTAAACTAACCACACAACTAGAAGCAGCTGTGGAGCGTACCTACGGTGCCCTAGACGCCTCGGCACAGCCGGAGAGATGGCTATCCCTGAAGATGGAAAAAGGAAAGCTAACTGCCCCGGAGTAGACCCCAAAAGAGTAGGAAGCCCCCAAACATATAATGGTGGTTAGACAAGATGAAAATACGAACACAGACAGAAAATAGATTGAGCAAACACTGGGGCCCAAAAACACTGGGGCCCAAAACTGTCTAGATAGGACAGCACAGGAGAGAATACTGTCTGCAACCCAGAAAAACCCTAGGAAAAACTCCCAACACTTCTGAATCCAAAAACACTGAGACCACACGGTCTCGACCACCTATATCAGATCTCTGATGTGGACACGTAGCTACCCAGCAGCAAGATATCACAAAAACTGAACAAATGAACAAATACAAAAAACGAACGGAGACAAGCCAAAGCCCCCCAAAGGGGACCAGGCTGAAGACAAAAAGCAATGCAGCAAAAAGCAAGGAATTCAAACCACAGTAAAAAAAACTGAAAGAGACTTATCTGAATGCAAGCAGGAGACAGCAGGAAAGCAAGCTGAATTCCAACCTAGACCAGGAAGAACAATTGATCACCGGCGAGGATCATGGGAGGTCAGCTCACTTATATCAGGCCAGTCAGTGCCCCCTGACAACCACTCGTAGGCTGCAGGTGTAGGACTCTTGGTGTTCCACATAGGTTCAATACCCTCAGCAACCACCAGAGGGAGCTTCAGCTCGAAGTCGTCTCTAATACGTTCACAACACATATCCATTGATTCAATCATGTAACAGAAGCCATTTGGATGTTTTGGGTTGTCATTATGATTTAAAAAGAGAAAACACAGTAGTTTGACAATAAATGGCTTCACCCAACCACTAACCATGAGTGGAGAAAAAGTTTTGGTCTTATCATTCATATTCTCTGAAAAAAAGGCCAAGAAAGCAAAAATTCTGCCGGGGTATGTAAACTTTTGAGCACAACTGTACATGACTTTTCGGCGCGGTATAGCATTCATGTTTTTTCTAAGAGGAGCGTGAAGAAAGCGGCTGCCAGAGCGGTGTTATCTCCTGAATAACAAGAGGGTCGAGTTTTAAAATTCAGACTGTCCAAAAATTATCCCTCTCAAAATCATCTGACAGGGAAGAGTTGGGAGGCCCACATATACATTAGACTGTCCAATGATCCTGCCGATATTTGTGGGCTCGCATGACTTTGATCTATGGAAGGGATGTCAAGCTCAAATACACACAGTGCCAAAATAAAAAGCTTGGACAAAGTCACCGGCCACTCTTCATATTAATTAAAAAAAATGTCTACAATTGAGGAAGTTTTTCCTTATCATCAAATATAACGACAATTTTTTTTCATATGGAAGCGAACTCAAAGGGGTTGTCCCACGAACAAAGTACATTTTAATTAATAGATCTTGGAATTGTTGGAATAATATATTATGTAAGAGCAGTAGACAGCATTTGGTCCAATAGCCTAATTAAAATATGTAATAACAAAGGATAAAAAACTTGAATAATACAGATAGTAAATTATGATGCAAAGAAAACTTTCCCCAAACACAGTATGATACCCCCCACACACACGGTATGATGCCTCTACTGTAACCCCCTTCATCAATCCCCCCGACAAAGGATCACGGTATGATTCTCCAACTGTAATCCTCACACTGCTCTCCATACAGTATAATGGCCACAAAAAAAGCTTCAAACAGTATAATGGTCCCACATAATTCGCCATACAGTAACGGGGCACTGCATTGCCTTCCATACAGTATAATGGCCCCACATAGGTTTCCATACATTATAATGACCTCACATAGTGCTCCATACAGTATAATGGACTCACATAGTGCTCCATACAGAATAATGGACTCACATAGTGCTCCATACAGTATAATGAACTCACATAGTGCTCCATACAATATAATGGACTCACATAGTGCTCCATACAGTATAATGGACTCACATAGTGCTCCATACAGTATAATGAACTCACATAGTGCTCCATACAGTATAATGACCTCACATAGTGCTCCATACAGTATAATGGACTCACATAGTGCTCCATACAGAATAATGGACTCACATAGTGCTCCATACAGTATAATGGACTCACATAGTGCTCCATACAGTATAATGAACTCACATAGTGCTCCATACAATATAATGGACTCACATAGTGCTCCATACAGTATAATGAACTCACATAGTGCTCCATACAATATAATGGACTCACATAGTGCTCCATACAGTATAATGGACTCACATAGTGCTCCATACAGTATAATGGACTCACATAGTGCTCCATACAATATAATGGACTCATAGAGTGCTCCATACAGTATAATGGCCTCGCATAGTGCTCCATACAATATAATGGACTCAGAGTGCTCCATACAGTATAATGGACTCACATAGTGCTCCATACAGTATAATGGACTCACATAGTGCTCCATACAGTATAATGGACTCACATAGTGCTCCATACAGAATAATGGACTCACATAGTGCTCCATACAGTATAATGAACTCACATAGTGCTCCATACAATATAATGGACTCACATAGTGCTCCATACAGTATAATGGCCTCGCATAGTGCTCCATACAATATAATGGACTCATAGAGTGCTCCATACAGTATAATGGACTCACATAGTGCTCCATACAGTATAATGGACTCACATAGTGCTGCATACAGTATAATGGCCTCACATAGTGCTCCATACAGTATAATGGACTCACATAGTGCTCCATACAGTATAATGGCCTCACATAGTGCTCCATACAGTATAATGGCCTCACATAGTGCTCCATACAGTATAATGGACTCACATAGTGCTCCATACAGTATAATGGCCACAAAAATTGCTCCATACAGTATAATGACCTCATACAGTGCTCCATACAGTATAATGGACTCACATAGTGCTCCATACAGTATAATGGCCTCACATAGTGCTCCATACAGTATAATGGACTCACATAGTGCTCCATACAGTATAATGGCCACAAAAATAGCTCCATACAGCATAATGGCCTCACATAGTGATCCCAACCAGTATAATGGCCTCATATAGTGCTCCATTTAGTGTAATGGGCCCCACATAGTGCTCCGGTCTCTTCATGGTATCTTCAGATGTACAAAGAATCTCGGTACGGCGCGTTGTAATTACATCATCGTGCCGATATAGTTGAAAGTGCGATGCCGGGTAAAAGTAAGATGCCACCGTTGGGCACCAAATATACTAGAGAGACCCGCCTGGCATTGTGGGCCAAATGACCAAGGGGGACCTGCCCGGCGTCGCTGGCCAAATGTACTCACCCTCTGTCCGGTTTTGGCCCACAGGTCAGAGTTTGACACATGTGGTCTATTGAATCACTCAGTCCAGCTGAGAAAACTGTTACATTATGGTTGGCCAAACCCTCTAACTTTGGTAGGATCATTCGGTGTCTGGGTTCTTCTGAGATATTGGGGGACACAATTCAACCAGTTGAATTTAAACCACTTATCTTTTTAACTAACAGCTAGAAAAGTCGCCGGCAGAGGTGTTGGGCAGCGCCTTTCTCCGCTCCGTTTCTAGATTACCTGGTCCCATCCAATGGTGCTGCCATCACACACACGGCTGCACTCTTTGAAATACCATCCGTACAGACAGACAGATATATTGAGAGAAGATCCTGGTGGAAATGGTGGTTTCAGAGTTCCTTCTAGTCTGCTATTGTCATAATCTGCAAGCTCGTTAGACAAGCCTTTATTGTCCTCCCCGAGGCATTCTTCTCTCTGTACATGAACTCCGAGTTTCTCATAGTGGGTGGCATCTTTTATTAGTTTCAGATCCCTTTGTTATATGGCGAGACTCTGAACAGAACAGTAGTTAAAGAATTCTGTGATTTATCCACCCTTACCGACCCAACTGTATAATAATATTTAATAACCCACCGAAAAAAGAAAAAAAATGTTCTTCTATAAATCTTCTTTTCTGTAGTGCAACACAATGTGCCTTGGGAAGAAAAGAAAAAAGTCGACCCCTCCATCTTTTATTTATACGTGACATTTCAAGCGGTGGAACGCTGCCGAGCATTCACAACATGGAGAAAACGTTTTGTTTTTCAGCTGGAAGTGAATTTTTTCAAATCCTTCAAGCCTCAATAATAAGATAAATGGAATATATTCTTATTATATATGAGAACGTCCCTTATACTGTGGGGGTCTTCATCCACTGGCCTTTAGAATACTTAGTCTTCAGCCATTAGGGTATACTGGAAATCGATCAGGGTCTGCTGGGAGTTTTACAACAGCAGGAAAACCACTAGGCTAATGTATAATCTTTGCAAAAAAAAAAACCTTCTAGATAGTGTCAAGATTAATTTAAAGATCACTAGTCACTCACCATGAATATGTAATTTATCTAGTTCAAATGCCGCTGTTCTCCCGAATCCGGCGATGTTTTTCTTGTGCTCCTGCTCCTTTCCGTTCCTGAGATATGACCTCTTTTTTTACGGTTTGCAAGCTAGTCTTTTTAGCCAACTGGGCACGGTCCTCAAGAAGACGACCATAAAAGGAGTAGAGGGCAACCCCCAGTTGGCTAAAAGAGTAGAATTACATGCATAGAAGAAGTGGTCGTATCTCAGGAACGGAGAGGCGCAGGAAAAAAAGAAAAACATCGACGGACTCAGGAGAATAGCGGCATTTACACCAGGTAAAAAAAATTACAGATTTAGGGCAAGTGACAGGTCTCCTTGAAGAGGAGCCATACAAGAAACAAGATAATAGTAGATAGCAGGAATATAATAATACTAGCCAATTTTCTGGAAAACCCGTCTGGAAGAATAGGGCAGGTGGTACATCGTAAGAATATTTTTCCACATAGCCATGCCCCCCTAACTGGACTAAGCCCAAGGGGCATACACAGGCAGAAATATCCCCCAGAAATCCCACGGAAGAAAGGATACTTATCGAAGGGAAATTATAGTCACACAATATTTATCAAACAGGCGACGTGTAAAGCTAAACACAGATTAGAAGTAATAAAAGTCGGCACATTTGTATCACAAATCCTGATTCACAATCTGCCATTTATTCCCCT
Source organism: Oophaga sylvatica (assembly GCA_033576555.1). Classification (NCBI taxonomy): domain Eukaryota; kingdom Metazoa; phylum Chordata; class Amphibia; order Anura; family Dendrobatidae; genus Oophaga; species Oophaga sylvatica. The sequence goes on from JARQOD010000009.1 coordinate 52,564,535, forward strand.
GTGTAATCCAAGTCATGCGCATGAGCTGAGCGCACACACGGACAATCCTGCTGAAATATGTATAAAGTCTCCAGCTGGCTAATAAAAGGCCGGCGAATATCAACAAAATATATCAAAACATAAAGCCAACTGCACAATAGAATGTGGCATTTTTACTGCATTATAATAAAGGGAGTCTCCGCTAATTAGCCAGGCAGGAGACAATATTCTGGGTTTTTTTTTGTATTAGGAGCCCATTAAAATGAGTGACAGGGACTCAGCGGTGCTATAATTACATGAAATGAGGCTTCGAAATGACCATGTGCTGCCCGTTTATCGCCTCCGAGGGGTATTCACCGGCTCGTCACAGATTCTAAACCAAACTCTGAAACATTTCCAAGTGTGACCCCCAACACATAAACTTCCCAATTAACTCTGGAAATTACTCACTAAATTGGACTTTATAGATGTTGGGATTTGGACACTGTCTCTAAAGGGTTTTGTCATCTGCGCCGTCCAAGAAAAAGCATCATGCGAGGGTGTTGTGCAGTCATTAAAAATTAATAGATGGAATGTTCCAACACAGTTACAATAAAAATGAAGTCCCCTCAACAAACTTTGCATAAATTGGTAGTACAAGCAATCATAAGAAAATGTTTATTTGCCCTATTATGAGCCACTTCTCCTCTTATGAGCCACTTCTCCTCTTATGAGTCACTTCTCCTCTTATGAGCCACTTCTTCTATTATGAGCCACTTCTTCTATTATGAGCCACTTCTCCTCTTATGAGCCACTTCTTCTCTTATGAGTCACTTCTCCTCTTATGAGCCACTTCTCCTCTTATGAGCCACTTCTCCTCTTATGAGCCACTTCTCCTCTTATGAGTCACTTCTCCTCTTATGAGCCACTTCTCCTCTTATGAGCCACTTCTCCTCTTATGAGCCACTTCTTCTCTTATGAGCCACTTCTTCTCTTATGAGCCACTTCTTCTCTTATGAGCCACTTCTTCTCTTATGAGCCACTTCTTCTCTTATGAGCCACTTCTTCTCTTATGAGCCACTTCTTCTCTTATGAGCCACTTCTTCTCTTATGAGCCACTTCTTCTCTTATGAGCCACTTCTCCTATTATGAGCCACTTCTCTTATGAGCCACTTCTTCTCTTATGAGTCACTTCTCCTCTTATAAGCCAATTCTTCTCTCCACCCCTGCCTCAACTCAACACTCCAAAATCTCTCTGTCAAATCAATAGGAACTGCCAGCTTATTAAGGAATCAAGATTATCGCTTTCTACAGAAGTCTATTGGTGGGAAGGTGGAGGAGGATAAAGTGAATGGATTTACAGCTACACTGCTCAGTGCTGCTGTATTATCTTCTCTATTAGTCTTGATCGAGCAGTGAAATGCTCGGTATTCGAATCGCGCACGTCTGGCGCTCCAAAATGCTCGACTGGAATGGAAGTGAATGGCCAACATGAGCATTTTTCGAGACGATGGAAAAATACTCTCTCTCTCTCGGCCCGGCTCAGAAAATTTACTTACGAGGATGCAAGCATCACGCAATATTCGGCACTGCTCACTACTTGATCGCTATGTCTCTGCTTCGGAATATGTGCCACGTAGAGACAGTAGAGCAGGAATTTATTATGTCTGTGTGTGCTGTGCATGGGAGACATCATAGCGGCTAGTCTCTCTCCAGCAGCTCAGAGACAACTAAAAGTCAGAGATAGAGCCTCGCTGGAGCCGTATACACTAAACAAGGATACTTCTAATCAAGATAGTACAATAAAATGTTTGAAAAGATGAACATATATTATAAAAATTTAATCTTTCACCAGGTTTTTGCCACTGAATCTGAGAGCAGCATAATGTAGAGATTGAGATCCTGATTCCAGTGATGTGTCACTTACTGGGCTTATCAGTTTTATCACCAGGAAATTATAACTGGAGGACTAGTAAATCTGCTGTCATGTAGTCCAACCCAGCCCCCACCGACTGGCTGCTTTCTGCCAATTCAAAGTGAACACAGGAAGCTGCCAATCAGTGGTGTGGGCGGGGTTATACAGAGCTCAGCATTCAGAGAACTGCTAAATTTGCAGCAGAGAAAACTGATTTTATGAAAAAAAAAAAAAACAGCAACATGCAGTTCAGTAAGTGACACATCACTGAAATCAGGGTCTCTGACCCTACATTATGCTGCACTCAGATGAGGCAGTAAACACCTAGTAACATACTTGCCAACTTTCCCAGAATATCCAGCGCACTCCTGGAAAAAAAAAACGTAGATCTCAGATTTCCAGAAGAGTTGACAAATCTCCCGAAACACAACTTTAGCCATTCCGAGGGTGCGAATGGTGTTTGACCTGTGGAAGGGTGTGGTTATGCAATTATTTCTTGTTTTCCAAGAATAAAAGTTGGCAAATATGTTCTTCCTTCTTACAAACCTCGAATCGGTCTATGGTCGGGAATGCATTTCCAAAAGATAAGAAGTTTGCTTATCATCACTTTCTACAAGTGGCTAAGCCCTGACCCTCAAACTAAACCCCACCTTCTGCTCTCTTTTTTTGCCTAGACAGAGGAGATTATGTCTAGTTTTTTTTCCAATGTTTTTAGAATCTGGAGTTTTTTTAAAGATCTTAAAGTTTGATTATGTTTGGAAACGGCTACTATGGGAAGGGTCAGATCTTCTACGTTTTGTTCATAGATGGTCCTGGTGCGAATGGAAGGCGATCTGAATAGCAGGACCCAGATGGAAGCAGCCAGCTGTGCAAGAATATTATATAGGGCCTTTACAATTCAATTATATCATAATACACCTGCTTAAGAACTGAGTATTAGTGGGCCTCTTGGGCTCCTGTGCGGCTGCACGGATTGCACCAATGGTATGTCCACCTCTGTGTTGACCTCATAAATAACCTAAAACTGGAAAAGTTATTTAAAAGAGATAGCATTCCCCTGCCTCCTGAACATCTTTATAGTAAGTGTTTATCTCACCCCCCCCCCCACTGCTGGATTCACAGCTACACTACTTAGTACTGCTGCTGCTTTTTTTCATGGAGAGAGATAAGAGGGCAGGATCCTTTGTGTCTGTGTTTTCTGTGCACGTGAAACATCATGGCAGCTAGTCTCTACCCAGAGACATCTGAAAATTAGAGATAGAGCCTGTAGAGGGGAGAGGGGGCTGGTGAAAAATACTTGCGGATACCTGAAGAAGGATGGTTCCAGGTGAAACGTGCCATGGTTTTAATAAACTGTAACCGTTCTTGTTCAGTCCTGGTGAACATTTGGATCTTTGATATTTGGGGGCGCCAGTACCTGGATTCTTGTATAAGGGATTGTGCATCCAAAGCAGCAAGATGCGTCTGTTTCGCCCCATCAACCAGTTCGAGCCTCCTTATAATAGACACCGCCCCATATATAACAATATAGTTAAATGTAACCAACTGCAAAGTCTTTGTTTAGGAAAATCAGTCGACTGCAACAACGTTAATACTGATTTATTGTCCGGCTACTTCTTAGAAACTGAAGCCACATCTGCCAACGGAAAAGAAAGAGGAGTCTACTAGGAGGAGCGCATTAGCGGGAGCAGTGGGTGCACAGACACTAGACATGTTTCCTCCGGTCTTAAAACAATAACCAATCGGATTGGTGAACCAGGACTGACGCGGATCGGCGAGATACTAATGGAATCAGGGGGTTTTGTGCTCCTTTAAATGGAGGCTTCTTCAGAAATTTGGAAACTCTAATGTATTATTTCACGGCCTTTACACCAAGATTTTCTTGTTTGGGTCGATATTCCAAAAACAAACAAACACTCACGTTGACACCATCTTGTCTGCCAGTTTATTTGCATCTGGCACCGACACACTTGCCAAATGTTTTGGCAGGCGGATTGCGAAAACAGGAATTGGTGAGAAGACTTTTAAAGTGGCGGAGTAATATATCGGCTGCATGCCCAATTTAAACCCATCTGGTCACCCGTCTGCCACCTATTTTTTTTTTTTTTATAATTAACTAGTCAATAAAAAAAAAAAAAAGAACACAACAGATGAAATATGTAATATGCGGCAGATGTGCGTACTATAATGTATTATGTTCCGCAGCAGCTGATGAGGTTCTGCAGCAGCTGAGGAGTATTATGAGGTTCTGCAGCAGCTGAGGTGTATTATGAGGTTCTGCAGCAGCTAAGGTGTTTATAATGAGGTTCTGCAGCAGCTGAGTGTATTATGAGGTTCTGCAGCAGCTGAGGTGTATTATGAGGTTCTGCAGCAGCTGAGGTGTATTATGAGGTTCTGCAGCAGCTAAGGTGTTTATTATGAGGTTCTGCAACAGCTAAGGTGTTTATTATGAGGTTCTGCAGCAGCTGAGGTGTATTATGAGGTTCTGCAGCAGCTGAGGTGTATTATGAGGTTCTGCAGCAGTTGAGGTGTATTATGAGGTTCTGCAGCAGTTGAAGCATGCATCAATATGAGCTGAGGCCCCTACTTCACAGTGGACCTGGTAGCAGGAACAAAATCCCCCGTCCCCCAGAGGTTAGTGCCAAGTAATAGCCCTCTCCCCAGTCAATAATGGAAGAGCCAAACCGTTGTTGGAGAGTTCATCGTAAACCTTCCATCCTTCACCATTTATTTGCCAACAAAGAAATGGGGGTAACAAGCGCAACCCCACCTATGGCTTCAGTACAGTCACTTGGGCTGCATCTAATCTATTATTTTTTTGCAGCTTCTTTTGACAACACTACTGTGTCCATCAAGGTTACAATGGGTTGATGAAATTTTTACCATAAAAAGTTGTGCTTAGTATTGCAATATATGGGCTAACCTGCAATACCAAACACAGCCTGTGTACACAAGAGTGGCGCTGTTCGTGGAAACAAAAAAAAAAAAAAAGACAACCTTTTCTACATTTATAATTTCATATAACCCCATTAACATGTGCACATAATGTATACCGTATATATATGACCAGGCTCAGACTGGCCCATAGGGTTACAGGGGAATCCCCCGGTGGGCCCCTGTGTAGATTTGGGCCTCCAACCCCACTGTATGGGCAGTACTTGGCATAATTCACTTGATTCACTCTGTACAGAAAAGAAGCAGCATCTCATCATTCATTAACCCAACTTATTATTACATAGAGATATAGGTAAATTTGTGAACGATGGTAGTGTAATAATTGTATGCAGGTGAAAAGTGGCCCCCAAAGTCAATGTTACTGGTGGGCCCATGGCAAGCCCAGTCCGACACTGTATACAACCATTCATAAAAGCCGCCTCCATATCTATATTGTAATATACGACAAATGACAAGAATTGTGCGAAAATGCAGAATCAACAAAAAGAATCCCGACACCTCCTACACGGTTTACCCTGCGCAGCGCACAGCAGACGGAGGAAGCGCAGACACACAAGTGTTTACAGGAAAACAAAACATGTAAATATTTACTGACAATGGTAACAATAGAAATAACTACTACCTAAATAGTCAGGCCGAAAAGAAACCATGCAGCCCTGCCTGCAAAACAGGCATATGATGGTGGGTGCTGCGGCGCCAAAAAGTAACGGGTTCCATTCATTGGACTAAGATGAGCAAATTGATTCTGAATTGAGTTTGCTACAAATTTTTCAAAATATTCCGTTTCTAAAGGCTGGGAAGGGGTTAAAAAAAAACACTTATACTCAGCTCTCTTTGGCCCCATCCCTCTGTATATCTGTACTGCCGCCACTTCCCACTGCCCGGACTTATAATCTGCTCCAATACTGTCTTCTGTTCCCTGTCCTGTCTTCTGACCAGCTCTAATACAGTCATCTGCTCCCTGCCTTGTCTTCTGCTCAGCTCTAATACTGTCTTCTGCTCCCTGCCTTGTCTTCTGCTCAGCTCTAATACAGTCTTCTGCTCCCTGTCCAGTCATCTGCTCCCTGCCTTGTCTTCTGCTCAGCTCTAATACAGTCTTCTGCTCCCTGTCCAGTCATCTGCTCCCTGCCTTGTCTTCTGCTCAGCTCTAATACTGTCTTCTGCTCCCTGCCTTGTCTTCTGCTCAGCTCTAATACAGTCTTCTGCTCCCTGTCCAGTCATCTGCTCCCTGCCTTGTCTTCTGCTCAGCTCTAATACTGTCTTCTGCTCCCTGCCTTGTCTTCTGCTCAGCTCTAATACAGTCTTCTGCTCCCTGTCCAGTCATCTGCTCCCTGCCTTGTCTTCTGCTCAGCTCTAATAATGTCTCTGCTCCCTGCCTTGTCTTCTCCTGCCTTGCTTCTGCTCAGCTCTAATACAGTCTTCTGCTCCCTGTCCAGTCATCTGCTCCCTGCCTTGTCTTCTGCTCAGCTCTAATAACTTGTCCTCTGCTTCCCTGCCTTGTCTTCTGCTCAGCTCTAATACAGTCTTCTGCTCCCTGTCCAGTCATCTGCTCCCTGCCTTGTCTTCTGCTCAGCTCTAATACAGTCTTCTGCTCCCTGCCTTGTCTTCTGTCTCAGCTCTAATACTGTCTTCTGCTCCCTGCCTTGTCTTCTGCTCAGCTCTAATACTGTCTTCTGCTCCCTGCCTTGTCTCTTGCTTTCTCAGCTCTAATACAGTCTTCTGCTCCCTGTCCAGTCATCTGCTCCCTGCCTTGTCTTCTGCTCAGCTCTAATAATGTCCTCTGCTCCCTGCCTTGTCTCTGCTCCCTGCCTTGTCTTCATGCTCCTGCCTTGTCTTCTGCTCAGCTCTAATACTGTCCTCTGCTCCCTGCCTTGTCTTCTGCTCAGCTCTAATACTGTCTTCTGCTCCCTGCCTTGTCTTCTGATTGGCTCTAATACAGTCTTCTGCTCCCTGTCCGAACTTCTGATTGGCTCTAATACTGTCTTCTGCTCCCTGCCCGGTCTTCTTCTGCCTCTGGATTTTCTGGCGGGCTCTGCCACTGACAAGGCCCTAAGTGGAGCATGATGCATGTCATTAACTTCATTAATTTAATTATTACATCAACGGTGGCAACTGGTAGAAAACCCGAAATGAGAAGACCACCGAAGAAGAGCTGATTGGAGGACAACGTGGAATCGGTATGGGATGGGAGGAGGCGACGATATGCAAATATAAGAATTTATTCCTGGCCCAAATTTGAAAAATTGTACACATCTAAAATATCTGCCAAGCATGGATGACATCTGCTGATATCTGGCAAATGGCCGGCAGATGCCACATCATGCGCCTCTCCCTCCGAGTGGTGGATATCCATCCACGCAAAGGTATTGTTGAGCTGATGCCAAAGCTAAGTACAATACACACACACCTGTACACAGATGCGGCACTGTTTTTGGAAATAGGGCATGATATTTTCATCCTTGACATTCCTTATTCAAAAATGCTAAGTGTAGGGTGTAACTTCTGAATAGAAGGGGAGGTGACCACCAGCGATCTGAGATCAGGATCTGCAGCCACATAAAATGGAGCAATTGCTTGACCTTCCCTCCATTCATTGTCTTTAGACTGCCAGTCCTAGGATGAATGGGTTGGAGGCAGCATGCCCAAACTCACCCCATTCATAGTGGTCTGCACAGCCCCTTCTTTAAGTTTCAGAGCCGATCTCAGGATTGCTGTGACCACAAATTATCTTATGCTGTAATAGTGAGTAACTTGTTATTCGGGATTACCTTTAAAACTTGACTCCCTCTGGCATTAAGCCCTCAGCATATATGGTCAGTCACCCTAGATACTAAAGCATGAGATAAGCTGTGTTTTAAGTCGTAGTGTAGCAGCCAGCCATCATTCCACTGATTTAGACATGGTGAACTTTTATTTCTCTCTCTAGGAATGAGGTTATGGTTCAATGCGTTCACCAGGAGACTATAGACTCGTTTCAGCGATCTGCTCGATAAATTGTGTGTACTTAATGATCAGGGGGTAGCCAAACTAGTATTAGTGAGCAAATGGATGAGACGACAGAGGCAGTTCACATATTCTGCCTCTAGAGGGAGCCACGCGCTCATCTTTCAATAATGAGGATGGCTTCTATATTCTGAGCTGTCATTTTTCTACATTCTTTTACTTCCATTACATAAGAGATAAAGCGATCACAGTATTCCCGAAAAGTAACACATTGACGGAAAATACTCAGTTTCCTTGTATAGGAAAGATGTGTATCTTCGTATAGTATTAGCCAGTAGATAGAAAAATATTTAGAGTTGAGAGTCCTCAGTGGTTGATACCTTTTAATGGCTAACTGAAAAAATGGTAACAAATTGCAAGCTTTCGAGACTCCTCAGTCTCTTCATCAGGCGAAGACTAATACAAAATCTGAAGAATCACATATTTATACACAACACAGCACAGAAACAATGCAATAGATAAGACAAGTGATGTGAAGCAGAACTGTCATTATGGCAGGGATGAACATAAATATTGAAACAGTTCATAGATAAGGAGAGAAAGTTTTATTGCCCTCTGACACTCTTCCCTTTGACACTCTTAAGGTACTGCCACACTTAGAGTGATCTCGTTAGCGATCTCGATAACAACCAAGCTAATGAGATCGTTGGTGTGATCTCTTTTAGGTCGCTAGTAGCTGCCAAACAGGAGATCTCATAACGACCATCAGCGGTCAGCGATCTCTTTAACGACTTTGGCGGTCGTTAGGATGTCATTAGCATGTACTGAGCGCTTCTGATTCATAGGAATTTCCAGCATCGCTCCTGCTCTCTGCGTCCTGCTAGCCTGCTTTGCAACTTCTGCGATCCTCTCTGTGACGCAAAAGAGAACTTACAGATATTGCGATCCATTCTGTGACGCTAAATACCATATGCGTCACAAACGAGGTCGCTCGTCGTTCGCAAAAGGTGCCAAACACAGCGATTCAGGCTCACCAGCGGGACACCAACGATCAAAAAACGGTCCAGAACGCTAGTGAACGATCAGCGGCATCACAGCAGGGGCCACATCGTTGCTACATGCCACACACAACGAGGTCACTAACGAGATCGCTAAATAGTGACGTTTTAGTGATCTCGTTAGCGATCTCGTTTGCGATCTCGCTTAGTGTGGCATACCCTTTAGTGCTGGAATGAATATATCACATGGATTCATGTCTTTCTACATCAATTAAGGAATCTGCTTCTCTGAACTTCTAGGGGCATCAAAACACAATAGCAGACTCCAATCAGAGGGCAATAAAACTTTCACACTCCTTATCTATGAACTGTTCCAATATTTATGTTCATCCCTCTGCCATAATGACAGTTCTGCTTCACGTCACTTGTCTTATCTTATTGCATTTTTTCTGTGCTGTTTTGTGTATAAATATGTGATTCTTCAGATGTTGTATTAGTCTTCGCCTGATGAAGAGACCTGAGTAGTCTCGAAAGCTTGCAATTTGTTACCATCTTTTCAGTTAGGCCGGCGTCACACTGGCGAGTGTGATGCGAGTTAGTCGCATGACTAACTCGCATCAACACCCGGCATGGCCGCCCGCTCTCTGACCCGAGTGTGAGGCTGCATGTATTTCTATGCAGCCGCACGCTCGGGTCCGAGAGCGGGCGGCCATGCCGGGTGTTGATGCGAGTTAGTCGTGCGACTAACTCGCATCACACTCGCCAGTGTGACGCCAGCCTTAGCCATTAAAAGGTATCAACCACTGAGGACTCTCAAGTCTAAATATTTTTCAGTTTCCTTGTTATTTCTCGGTCTAATTAGTTAATGACCATTAAACATGAAATCCAAAAGTAGCAGCGTCACCGGGCAAACCTTGGTCGAATGACCCGTGTAACCCCAGCCTAAGACCACATTCACATGTGCAGTAATCATCCGTTAGAACGGATCCAGCAGCAATCTGTAGGCAAAAAAAAAAAAAGTTGCGGGCTTAAAACAGTTGCTAACTTCTTTGGATAATGTATTTAATGAAATGCATATATTTGGGGTTAAAATCATTTATGCAATTTGGTTTCAAGATAAGATTTTCACCATTTGGCTTTTTTTTTTCTTGCGCATTTAACTTTGCTGTGGTCATAAATCAGCTAAAATGAGCTTAAGAAAAAAAGGAGTTAGAAATAAACTTTCCCATTGGACCATTAGAATGAGCTCACTGATGGATACTCAGTTTTCTCATTCCGCAGCCAGTAATAGCAAGAGTAGCATACAGTCTATAGAATTCAAAAACAGCACAAAGTTTTCAACGAAGCCCAACTAAAGTGAAACTAAACTTTATTCCTTCTTAGAGCCGCCGGCTTTCAGTCGAAGAGGCGTGCCCGAAGCGGCTTCAGTCACTGCTCTATACACACTGATCGGCGGCTGTAATCATGCCCCAACAGCTAATGGTGCAGCGCCTCTGTGCACAGAGCGAGCGGTCACAGGGTAAAAAGCGTGCGTACAGCTGCTGCTCACTGTGGGTTTGGGCACGCCCCCATGACTGAAAGCCGGCGGCTCCCGGGAGGAATAAAGTTCATTTTCTCCCAGTAACCACACTTTCAATAAGGCTGATGGGCAGCTTTGTAACGCTAGTGTCAAGAACCCCAGGTATACCTGCCACGAGGCGGGTGACTAGCCGAAGGGGGCCACGAGAAGAGCGGCGGAGCACGCACCGGACAGTGAACAGGACCTGAACCACGTGACTGAGGGGGAGTGGCCGAGGGCGGAGACAGGCGCCGGGTGCAGGGGAGCCGGACGGCGCCGGAGAGAAGTCAAACGTGCAGAGGTCAAAACCGGGAGGTAAATGAGGTACCGAGGGTGAGACGGAAGGATAGTCAGATAAAAACAGGCCAGAAGGTCAAAACCCGAGAGAATCAAACAAACAAGAGGCACCGAGTAGAAAAGCCGAGCGAGCAAGCACGGAAAGCGGTCAAACACAAGTAGTATGTACACGCACACCAGGGGGTCAGACACAGACAGAACGAGAGTATAACGGACAGGGAACCCTGGTTCAGAGTGGGTATAAACACCCCTCCCAGATCCAAAAGGAGGCCAAATACAATTAACCCTGCGAGGGCAGGGCATGAACCCTGTCCAAACCATGACAGCTAGTTATTTGCAGATTTACAGCATTTGGTGACGAGACGGGTTCCCTTTAAATGAATGTATCTTTGATTAAAAAATAAATTTTTTTCAAAAAAAATAAAATAAATAAATTATCCCCAAAAAGTGAACGACCCATTAACAAAATGAAAGATAATATCTCTGTTCTAAAGCTGGAATTACCAATGACAATAGCTCAGCTTCCACCCTCTCTGCACAGTGACCTCTGCACTTGTCACAGAGCATACCCACAACTCCACCACCGACAAAAGGTCACTTCCTCCCCTCTATAAAAAGTGGCCAATACACAAATCACTGAGCATGCCCACCATACTTTCCCATAGAAGTCAACAGGTCCATTTCTAACTTTATCCAGGTAGAGCAAATCTGCTTCACAGTTTTTGCAGCAGCTCAAGCAAGATGTCTGCCATAAAAATGATGTAAAGGAAATACAAGTAGAAAAAAACAAAAGAAAAAGCAGAATATTTTAGTATAAAAATGTATAAATGTTATTTTATATTTTTCACAAATAATACTACTTATTAGAAGATAAAGGTGCTACATTCCCTTCAAGGCTTATTAGAAAGCTTAAAATCCAGTATTAACTAAACTCGCCGCGCAGATTATTCTGCCGTATTGTAGAAAGTTTCAGCCCAACAACAAAGTCTTTGATTGCGGCCCCTTCAAAAAGGCAAAGGGCATCAATGTGGCGGTAAAAAAAAGCGCAGTTCTGCTCCATTCCTACGGCAGCGACAGAATAGGAGCTTTTATATCATCTCGGAGGATTATGTACACAAAGCAGCAGTTAAAGGGTCAAAGTGGGGAAATGGAGAATTTCGCCTGACATGTTAATCTTTGCTGTCACCAAGTTATAGCACTGAGAGCCGTCTGGGACACAGAAGACAACCGGGACCATTGTGTCTTGTTGGAAAAGAAATACTCAGAAAAGATCTGATTGCAGCTCATAGATTCCCTGTTTACGGACTCTGTTGTGTGAGAGCTATATGGCGGTATTAAGTGGCTATTATGTGGGCAGCATTATATCGGTAGTACATGGCGCCTGATGTTGGCTGAAATTGCAAAAACAGATGAGATCTTTTCCTACTGATTAGATGATGAAAGGTCGCCATCCTATGGTTTACCAGCTGTTGCAGAACTACAGACCTCAAGGCAGAGGTGTAACTAGAGCCCAGGCCCCTTCCTGGTGTAATATCCCATCCTGGTATAAAGACCACATCCAGGTAAAATGTCCCCAATCCTGGTATAATGTCCCTATTCTAGTATAATGTCCCCCATCCTGTTATAACGTCCCCCATCCTGGTATAAAGTCCCGATCCAGGTAAAATGTCCCCCATCCTGGTGTAATGTCCCTATTCTAGTATAATGTCCCCCATCCTGTTATAATGTCCCCCATCCTGGTATAAAGTCCACATCCAGTTAAAATGTCCCCCATCCTGGTGTAATGTCCCTATTCTAGTATAACATCCCCCATCCTGGTATAAACGTTCCACATTCGGGTATAACGTCCCCCATCCTGGTATAATGTCCCCCATCCTGGTGTAATGTCCCTATTCTAGTATAACATCCCCCATCCTGGTATAAATGTCCCACATTCGGGTATAACATCCCCCATCCTGGTATAAGGTCCCCCATTCGGGTATAATGTCCCTATTCTAGTATAATGTCCCCATCCGGGTATAACGTCCCCCATCCTGGTATAATGATCCCCATCCAGGTATAACATCCCTATTCTTACACAATGTCCCCCATTCTGGTATAATGTCCCACATCCTGGGCCCCTTCCGTTCTTCTCCAGCACATTTTAAAGAGAAAAACTATAATTATTACCTTCCTCCGCCACCATGCCGTGCTGCGTCCTTTTCTGCAGGCGGCGCATGACCCGCCAGCTGACTTTGGTGTGCCGGCACGGGCAGAGCATGACGTCACTGATATGCGCCCCACGTCACTCCAAACCAACATCAACTGTCAACCTCTGATTGGCCAGCAGCGTGTATTGAAATGCAGGGAGCTGGCGGGTCTCTGCTACTCAATACAGTCCACCCGAATGTGCGTCCGAGGACACACATCCAGGTGAAATTGGCATTTGTGGGCTCTCCCTCCCGCATGGGCCTGGTTGCACCCTCTGTGACACAGGATAGTTACGCCCCTGCATCAAGGCATGCTAGAAGTCAGTGTCAGAACTGTAATGGAGGCTCTGCAGCAACATCAGTTATGGAAGTGCCATTTTCATTAATATAGCTTCAGGTAGACCGCAGGGCGCCCCGGTTAAAGGGGTTGTCCAGATTTACAAAAGCCTAGTGCTGCTTTTGAGAAATAAGGGTCATTTTTTTAAGTTAAGGACATATCATTAACCCTTACCACACCTGGCTTGTGTACAGGTTCGTCGTCTCTTATTACATACATGATACCTATCATTGACGCTCCCTGTGAAGTTCAGCTCAGTCCGGGCATTTTTATATGGACTCGTTGGATACTCATGTGTTAATGCGCTAGATTTGTGTGTTCATCCAAGCCATAACTGGAAAGCCCGAAACAGAATACAGCAGCCAGCCTGCTTGCTGATGGTTTTCAGGTCAAGAGCAATCCCATCAGTCATGCCGAGCAAGTTAGGCAGAGTAAAGGATTTATGGATGATAAGTAAGAACACGACAGAACGAGAAATACACGACGGTCTCGTCTAACTAAAGGCTATTTTGGTCTCTTTGCAGTCAGGAAGCGAAGACGAAATATTCAAATATTAGTTTTAGCGGAGTCTTGGCTGCAGAAAGGCGTTCAGACAAATAGCCGAGGAACGTTCAGGAGCCGGAAAGCTGGAGGGAGAAATCCGGCAATGTTTTAGGGACAGTAGACTGGATTTAATGGTGGAAGATTTTAATAGGTTTATCAGAAGGACACTTGGAAGGTCGGCTGGACTCTCCTTCACCGGTCACACGACGGATGGTCCTGCCTAGAAAATGCTTTTCTCTATTCTGCAAAGTGCGAAAGTAGCGAAGGAGTTCTTCCTATTAAATCAGAATATTCGGCTCTCTCGCACCCCACTAAAAGTGGCAGAAAAATATTCCAGAACCCACTTTATTAGATTTGTAGAGCGAGTGAATGGCACCATCGCTTTCCTCCACTTTGAGTCAGACCCTCATCATCTCCCCCTCTGACTACTGTAACCTCCTCCTGTCACCTCCCATATAATACAAGTGCCCCCTCCAATTCACCCTTGAAAGAGATGTGTTGTGAGAAAGTCACATTCTTTAAATCACATTTTTAATGTTTAACTATATATATATTTTTCTATTACATTTTCACAGCACAGTCTTAAAAAAAAGTATTTTTAAAAAATCTTGTAATTTTTATGTGTCGACCCGCCACCACAATTGTGGGTTACCAGGGCAATGGGGTACTCAGAGCCGAGCCCGTAGAAGTCTATGGGGATTGTCACAGGTAGCTGTGGCTCGGTCTGTGGCCCTGGCGGTCTGGCGTATGTTGGGGGAATATTTACAGGGGATAGATTTATATACAGTTCGTGACGCCACCTGTAGTACTCTGGTAATTTGTACCAGCGCTGCTGTAGATCTCTGAGGGGATGGTGATGCAGCTAGATGTCGGGTCCCCTACAGGTGGGACTCTTCCCTCAGGTCGGTAGTTAGGTAGGGATTGTGCAGGCATGCAGTAATAACTCAGTCTCACACGGTCAGCGTCTTTCCATACCTTTACTTGCAAGATGATAAGGCAGGTCCCAGGGAGGCTGATCCAAGGAGAGTGTATCTTGAGACAGCAGCTGGACAAGTTAGGGGCCTCCTTTACTTTCCACACAATGAGTACAACCAGCCTGAAGCGTAGTTCCCTCAATAACTCCAGCTAATCCATAGCTGTACTGCCCAGTCAGCTTTGTGTTAGGAGCCTTCCTGCGAGGGAGCTGAATTCTTATCTTATCGTGCACTGACTCAAAGTCTTCACTCCCCCTGACCCCAGTTACGTACTGACTATATGGGGCTTGTTTGCCGCGACCTAAGGTCCGGTAAATTCCTGGTTTTCTTACCACTATGCTTGTAACAATAGTGATCCTTCGGTCCCCAGTGACCGGTAGCAATGTGCAGGACTTCTTCAATCCGTAAGCACTATTCCAATAAACCACTGTGCCTTTCGCCTTGTCCTCGCTGGTAACATAAGCACTCACACTAGCCAAGGGTCGAGCAGTCACTTCTTTCTTTTCCTTCACTTCAAAGTTAGTTACAGATGCTCAGTTATCAATAGGCAGGAGCACGTCTCTGAACCTTACACTGTCCTTTAGACAGGATACTGAAGACTTTCTGCACTAAACTTCTTCTTTCCTTCCAGTGTATTCTGTTGAGGTACAGCTCTGACTAGGCTGAGGTGAATTAAACCACCTGTACTAGACTCCACTTTCCGAACTGATGATAGAGCAATCTGGACTGCTTCCTCCCTCCAGACGTCTTCTCTCTCTGAAGTCCAGACACAGACTTTTCGACCTCTCCCTCTGAAGTCTGGACACCGACTAAATCACTCCAACACATACACCTTGACCACTCCCTCAAGAGTAAACTGCACTACCCTAAGGGTGTGTCTAGTATATGTTGAGTGAATGAATATTTAGCATTAAACTGCTGTCTCGCCACACACTCTCCAGGGTACTGCGTGTGCCTAACACCAGGGCTACACATTCCCCCATGGTAAAAGACAGCACTCCCGGGCTGTAAAATACAAAAGAGACATTTTGTTTATGCAATAAACATTAAACAATTAACATTGGTTCGTCCCATCCGGGAGGTGAGGATATCTTGAACGTTGCAAAACATTATAGAAATACAAATATTAAATAGCATTCAATAAATATACAATATCTTGTGAAGGACCCGCACCAAACCTTCAACGTAGGTCCTGGGTGGGCTGCAGGACATCCAAATGCAGACCTCACTCAGTGCCACACCACACGGGTTTTTGTTTTCAGAGGTAGTTGTGCTGGTTTATGTAAAACCAAGATAAGGCACCGAAGCGCAACTATGTACAAATAAGTTCTGGGTTGGCACAGTCCTCAACCTCCAAGTCCATTGTAAAACCAAAGACATAAATATAATATCACATTATTATACTAAAGTGCAAAACTTTTTCTGGTTACCCAGCCGGGCATTCTACGGTTAGCAAATATATATGCATATATACTATACTTTCAACTGGTGCAAAACTTATAAAACATTTTCAAACTTTCTACTTATGGTAGACCCGATATGGATCCCACCAATTCTTCTTTACTTATTTATTCATTTTCAAATAATACACTTTCCAATACATTTTCCACCCCGGGGGCTGGAACAATGCAATGGGCCCTAGATCCCAGGACTAGCAAATCATGCGCTGCGATTAGGGTCTGGGTCGCCACAGTTCTTGTGCGAACCTCTAGGGGCGCAACGGGTACATTCTCTTCACGTGACACCGATTGCGTTTCAATCACAGTTAACGATATGGACCGTGTCATGGATTGCGATTGAGACTGGGTCGCATGTTGCGATGAAGATATGACTTTCCTTTGCGATGAACTCTGGGTCGCTAGTTGCGATGAATTTGCAGGGGGCGATGCTGGGGCACGGCCGGTTACTGCTTGATCTAGAGACGGGGACGCTGCGGTCATGGTGACGGTACCTGCGTCTGGGACGGGGTCACGGACGATGGTGACGTTAAGGGCATACCATCCCTTCATTCCCCAGTGCCGCGTATATGTGACGATGTCTCCATTTGCTAAGTCCCTCCCGGGATGGCCTTGCGGCAGGTGGGATTCTACGTCACGCCTGCTGACAAAGACCCCTGGGTAGAGGCCCGGTTCACGGATAAAGCCCCAGCCCTTCCGGAGCTGGAACTCAGTCACACACCCCTGCCGCCGCGGTTCCCTCAGGGTACCTTTATCTCTCCGGACACTCTCTTTGTCCGCGATCAGCTCTGCATGTTGTCGCTGACGGTTCCGCTGAGTTCCCGCTCTTCCTCCTGCTGGCGTTTCTTCTTCTCCTCACGACTCTGCCATTCATGTTCCCACTGGGCGGTATAGGCGACGTCATCCAGGCGCGCCATTTCGTCCCAGTCCACGTCTGGTAGTGACGGACAGGACCCCTCCGGTGTCCCTGCCGGGGACCGATCATCTGCTGCGGCCTCCTGGCCGGGCGGGCGTTCCGGGACTGGCTGTACCTCCTCAACCTCCTTCGCTTCCACCGCTTCACCGGTGGGATCAGGATCGGTACTTTCGGGGGCAGCCTCCGGTTGCTCCTTCGCCTTGGGCAGCAGACTCTTCGGTATCTGGAATCGTGGGGGGTCGTTGAGGGGAGAGATCACCGTGTCCCACAGCCTCCGCTGCTCCAGGGTACGCCGGCGTCTCTCGATCTCTTCAAATCCAGGTTGGTGCTGGACCATCTTCTTCAGGCGTGCATTTTCTTCTCGAATCTCTAGCAACGCCTGCTGCAGGTGCAGGACCACGGATAACTCCGATGCTGGTGGCAGCTTGGCTGGGGCACGGGGCCTGCCTTCCTCCGCTTCCCAGCTCGGCTGCACACGTCCTGCTTCCATGATGTTCCAGAAGATTCTTTCTTCTTCTGCGGAGACATCCGGTCTCTTCCGTGGAGGTGGGGTTTGCGTCTCCTCCTCCTCGCAGGGAAGGTGAAGAGGAGGCGGACCTCCTTTGCTGTAGGGCAGGATCGCATGTTGTAATAGCACTTTGAGAGGGCAGGCATTTTCTTCGCGCCACAGGGGGGTAGACGCCCACGAAGGTACGCCCACCTTCTTCTCCAGCGCCTGAGGGCGCGAATATGGCGACAAAAATGGCGATTTTGGCGCCAAAAGTGCAAACAGTCCTTTTCACAAAAACAATTCCTAGGCACACAGGGCTCGCAATTTGCAAGTTTCGATCCTGTTCGTGACGCCAAGTTTTTGTGTCGACCCGCCACCACAATTGTGGGTTACCAGGGCAATGGGGTACTCAGAGCCGAGCCCGTAGAAGTCTATGGGGATTGTCACAGGTAGCTGTGGCTCGGTCTGTGGCCCTGGCGGTCTGGCGTATGTTGGGGGAATATTTACAGGGGATAGATTTATATACAGTTCGTGACGCCACCTGTAGTATTCTGGTAATTTGTACCAGCGCTGCTGTAGATCTCTGAGGGGATGGTGATGCAGCTAGATGTCGGGTCCCCTACAGGTGGGACTCTTCCCTCAGGTCGGTAGTTAGGTAGGGATTGTGCAGGCATGCAATAATAACTCAGTCTCACACGGTCAGCGTCTTTCCATACCTTTACTTGCAAGATGATAAGGCAGGTCCCAGGGAGGCTGATCCAAGGAGAGTGTATCTTGAGACAGCAGCTGGACAAGTTAGGGGCCTCCTTTACTTTCCACACAATGAGTACAACCAGCCTGAAGCGTAGTTCCCTCAATAACTCCAGCTAATCCATAGCTGTACTGCCCAGTCAGCTTTGTGTTAGGAGCCTTCCTGCGAGGGAGCTGAATTCTTATCTTATCGTGCACTGACTCAAAGTCTTCACTCCCCTGACCCCAGTTACGTACTGACTATATGGGGCTTGTTTGCCGCGACCTAAGGTCCGGTAAATTCCTGGTTTTCTTACCACTATGCTTGTAACAATAGTGATCCTTCGGTCCCAGTGACCGGTAGCAATGTGCAGGACTTCTTCAATCCGTAAGCACTATTCCAATAAACCACTGTGCCTTTCGCCTTGTCCTCGCTGGTAACATAAGCACTCACACTAGCCAAGGGTCGAGCAGTCACTTCTTTCTTTTCCTTCACTTCAAAGTTAGTTACAGATGCTCAGTTATCAATAGGCAGGAGCACGTCTCTGAACCTTACACTGTCCTTTAGACAGGATACTGAAGACTTTCTGCACTAAACTTCTTCTTTCCTTCCAGTGTATTCTGTTGAGGTACAGCTCTGACTAGGCTGAGGTGAATTAAACCACCTGTACTAGACTCCACTTTCCGAACTGATGATAGAGCAATCTGGACTGCTTCCTCCCTCCAGACGTCTTCTCTCTCTGAAGTCCAGACAAAGACTTTTCGACCTCTCCCTCTGAAGTCTGGACACCGACTAAATCACTCCAACACATACACCTTGACCACTCCCTCAAGAGTAAACTGCACTACCCTAAGGGTGTGTCTAGTATATGTTGAGTGAATGAATATTTAGCATTAAACTGCTGTCTCGCCACACACTCTCCAGGGTACTGCGTGTGCCTAACACCAGGGCTACACATTTACTCTGGACAAGAGGTCTAATTTAGGACTCCTACTTTATTTTGGTCATAAATACAATAGCAGCAATAGACTGAATCAGACCCTATATTTTATTAGAAGTCTTCTGAGCTTGTAATCAGAGCAAAGGCAATTGTGAATTAAGTGGAAGTGAGCTGTGATATCACCTATTGTGAATGGTGGATCCTGTGTTATCTCCTGTATATAGAGGTGTTATCAGTCATTGTACAGGAGGAGGAGGTGAGCTGTGATATCATCTATTGTGAATAGTGGATCCTGCATTATCTACTGTATATAGAGGTGTTATCAGTCATTGTACAGGAGGAGGAGGAGGTGAGCTGTGTCATCACCTATTGTGAATGGTGGATTCTGTATTATCTACTGTATATAGAGGTGTTATCAGTCATTGTACAGGAGGAGGAGGTGAGCTGTGACATCACCTATTGTGAATGGTGGATCCTGTGTTATCTACTGTATATAGAGGTGATATCAGTCATTGTACAGGAGGAGGAGGTGAGCTGTGATATCATCTATTGTGAATAGTGGATCCTGTATTATCTACTGTATATAGAGGTGTTATCAGTCATTGTACAGGAGGAGGAGGAGGTGAGCTGTGACATCACCTATTGTGAATGGTGGATCCTGTGTTATCTACTGTATATAGAGGTGTTATCAGTCATTGTATAGGAGGTGGAGGTGAGCTGTGACATCACCTATTGTGAATGGTGGATCCTGTGTTATCTACTGTATATAGAGGAGTTAACAGTCATTGTACAGGAGGAGGAGGAGGTGAGCTGTGACATCACCTATTGTGAATGGTGGATCCTGTGTTATCTACTGTATATAGAGGTGTTATCAGTCATTATACAGGAGGGGGAGGTGAGCTGTGACATCACCTATTGTGAATGGTGGATCCTGTGTTATCTACTGTATATAGAGGTGTTATCAGTCATTATACAGGAGGAGGAGGTGAGCTGTGACATCATCTATTGTGAATGGTGGATCCTGTGTTATCTACTGTATATAGAGGTGTTATCAGTCATTGTACAGGAGGAGGAGGAGGTGAGCTGTGACATCATCTATTGTGAATGGTGGATTGTGTTATCTACTGTATATAGAGGTGTTATCAGTCAATGTACAGGAGGAGGAGGTGAGCTGTGATATCACCTATTGTGAATGGTGGATCCTGTGTTATCTACTGTATATAGAGGTGTTATCAGTCATTGTACAGGAGGAGGAGGTGAGCTGTGACATCATCTATTGTGAATGGTGGATTGTGTTATCTACTGTATATAGAGGTGTTATCAGTCATTGTACAGGAGGAGGAGGTGAGCTGTGACATCACCTATTGTGAATGGTGGCTCCTGTGTTATCTCACGTATACAGAGGTGTTATCAGTCATTGTACAGGAGGAGGAGGTGAGCTGTGACATCACCTATTGTGAATGGTGGCTCCTGTGTTATCTCACGTATACAGAGGTGTTATCAGTCATTGTACAGGAGGAGGAGGTGAGCTGTGACATCACCTATTGTGAATGGTGGCTCCTGTGTTATCTCACGTATACAGAGGTGTTATCAGTCATTGTACAGGAGGAGGAGGAGGAGGTGAGCTGTGACATCACCTATTGTGAATGGTGGATCCTGTGTTATCTACTGTATATGGAGGTGTTATCAGTCATTATACAGGAGGGGGAGGTGAGCTGTGACATCACCTATTGTGAATGGTGGCTCCTGTGTTATCTCACGTATACAGAGGTGTTACCTTCCATTGCAATCCTGTCTGTGATGATAATTGCTGCTGAAAAGTCAGAACAGTAAATACAAGGCCTAATGTCCAGTTTGGAAACTACTAGATTTCAGAGATATATTAAAAAAAAATAACAAAATTAAAAAAAAATATCTAAAAAGCAAGTTTATATAGTGGTTCATTTTCTCTACTCAGGTAATTGACCGCTCCCCTCGTTAGCCTTTTCCGCCCCCCATGGTCAGTGCCCTCTCTCAATCTGTCACTCACCAAGTCTATTTGTTTTCTACCTTATGTTATATATTGTGATGCTTTATACACCTGTAGTATAACCTGTTTGCACCATTTTATATATTACAGCTCCCTGGAATTACAATGGCTTTATAATAAATAATAATAATAAAAATAATAACAGATTCTGTCATTATCGTTTCTTGAATTCCTGGATTCTTGCATCACTTTCATCAGTCCTGCACTTCGCCTAGCACAGCGCCCACAGACGTAATATACCGCCTCGCCCATTCGGAAACTGGTGATCATACCACTATAAACCTGACTGGCAGAGAGAATTTGCTGCAACAATGAAATCTATGATCGACGTGGACAAAAGCTTCCAGTAGAGCATAAAAAGAGAAGAAAAAAACAACTTTGCATACAGCTTTGATTAAAAAAAAAAACCTTCCTACCGTTTTATGTATGCAGCTCCCATGCAGAACTATAGATCTTCATAGTTACACACGGACTAATTTGATCTTGAAGTCAATCTTCCTTTCATCAAATATTTACCAAATTCATTCTAGCTACTTTACAAACTAACACCACCAAAAACAGGCAGAGATGCTTACCTGTCTGAAAAGGCCTCAATACTGATGCACTGACAGAGTGCAGCGGATCCAAGTAAAATGGCGACTACACCTGTATTGAGGCCTTTTCAGACAGGTAAGCATCTCTGCCTGTTTTTGGTGGTGTTTTCTTGAATTTTGGATTTTTTTAATCCGCTTTTTGTGGTTTTGATTTCTACTTTACAAACTGTAGGTGCGACTCCACGCCCCGTAACATAAAACGCTATAAAATCGAGCGATACAAACAGAAGCATAAAAAGCCACAAAACTGTAATAAGAAAAGTAATTAAAACATATTCTTATAAAACCTGCCCAAAATCAAAATTTGATGAGCCGCGGTACTGAAAAACATTCGCTCGAAGCTGCAATACCATAAACAGCCTATTTACAAAAGGGGCGCTGTTTCTTTTAAATAAATAAAATAAAAAGTGAACAAAAATAAGTTCGAAATGAAACAATCTAATAAAGAACGCGGCATACAGCTCGATGAATTAAGCTAGAGCCGACATGCTCGGTGTCAGACTTCTTGTACCACCTCGAGCCATGTTAATAACATACAGATGTTTGACTTTTTTTTTTTTTTTTAAGCTTGTTAAAACAAAAGGGAGCAAATGCATTTACTCCACCCTTACAGGCAGCTTATGAAAGCCAGACCCGTGCAAACCGCAGTCTCCATTCTGCGCTGTGTACGTATCTGCCGTCTGGATTTCTCCGGTGATTTTTTTTTTTTTGTATTATTAGTAGTATCGCTAGATTAACATGGAGTTTGAATTTGGGCATGAAAGACAAGCGACAGGTTACGTACCCGTAGATATTGCTTTTAGGATTTGTGGAAAATTCGGACCATATGTTATTTAATTTCAAATCGACTTTTATAAACTATTAAATAAAAAAAAAGTATAATATTATAAAGTCCGGTATCGGGGATCAGAGTCTTTAATGGTCGAGAAAACACAACAGTCGGTATAAGATTTCGCATCCCCGAGACTATAAAATATCAGGGTTTCTTAGACGATAATCTAATTCATGTCTGTAACACTTCGGAAAACATTAGCGCTATAAAAAAAGCAGAAATTGAGTTTGGAAGGCGGTGGGCTTTTTTTTTTTTTACAAATATCTATGTACATTAAAGGGGTTCTTTTATGCAGACTCTAAGGGGTTACACCGTCCGATCCAACTCGATACTACTATAGTGGACAGAATTTCATCCCTATAAGTTCATATAGCTAATTTTGGGGTAGAGGACATGACCGTACACCTAAAGGTACACCTGTATGACCTGCCTACATTTGACCACCCAATAAATTAAAGTGGATCTGTCAAGTCTTCTCTCCTAAGGCAGCACAAGCTGCTTAAAGGGAATCTGACTGTAGGATCAACCCTCCTAAGCCGTCTATATCGGCTTCTAGGTCATAGGAAGTAGAATAAAATGATACCTTGACATCTACGATCGGATGTTTTATTCCAGAGAAATCAATGTTTTTCTTAATATGTAAATGAGCTCTTAAGATCTATGGGCCGGACATAGATCTCCCTGAGAATCTGCCTCCAGAGCTTAATTTAAATGAAAGAGGGCATTACCGGTATGAGACATGTAAATCAGACGGTCAGACATAAAATGTCTCACACTTGTAACTCCTCCTTTCGTTTAAAATAAGCTCTGGAGGTAGATTCTCAAGGAAGATCTACGTCCAGCCCACAGATCTTAACAGCTCATTTACATATTAAGAAAAAAAAAGTGGATTTCTCTGGAATAAAACATCGGATCGCAGATATCAAGGGATCATTTTATTTAACTTTTTAGGACCTCCATGCCCATATAGACCACTTAGGAGGGTTGATCCTACTCACAGATTCCCTTTAAAGGGATTTTCCATGACTTTTGAAAAGTTGCAAAGGGGAAGGGATCCTTTAAAAGAAAGAAGAGCTGCTGATCACAGGAATGGCCTACCTCTTGAGCTGAAGATGATGATATCCTGACCGCCAATGACCTGACCCTGCTGCCAATCAGTGGCCTCAGCAGTAAGGACATTGGCGGTTGGGACATCATTACTTCTAGTGTGATAATGTCCTGGTCATCAGGCATCTGACCACTGCAGACAATCAGTGGCCTAAGCAGCAGTCAGATGACTGACTGGAGGTTAGTAAATCATCACTTCTGATTCAGACTTGAAATGATGCAGTTGCAAGGGATTCCAGTAATGCTTCTTCTTTCTTTACAAAGATGCCTTCCCTATATAGAAGTAATGGAAATCCCCTTAAATTGCTGAAAAGAAAGCCTGTGAGTTCTACCCATGCGCACATAGAGAAAGCCTGCAAGTTCTGCTATCCAGACCCACATACAGAAAGGAGTCTGAGTCCTGATTTCACAGACACATAGAGAAAGCTTGCCAGTCCTGATTCCTTAGCCCACACACAGTGATTGAAACATTTCCATGTATAAGTTTGTGTGCAAACAAAAAGTTGTCAATCAAAAAGTGTGGTCATGCAAAAGAGGGACTCACAAGCTTTATGTCTGTGGGTGAGGGAAGAAGGACTCTCAGGCTCTCTGTGAGTGAGTAATAGAAGCAGGACTCTAATACTTTCTCTCAGAGAGAAAGGTAAGCAGGACTCTCAGGCTCTCAGAGAGTAACTTAAGCAGATCTCTCAGGCTCTCTCTCAGAGAGTAATGGAGCAGGACTCTCAGGCTCTCAGAAAGTAAGGGAGCAGGACTCTCAGGCTCTCAGAGAGTAAGGGAGCAGGACTCTCAGGCTCTCTCAAAGAGTAAGGAGCAGGACTCTCAGGCTCTCTCAGAGAGTAAGGGAGCAGAGCTCTCAGGCTCTCTAAGAGAGTAAGGGAGCAGGACTCTCAGGCTCTCTAAGAGAGTAAGGGAGCAGGACTCTCAGGATCTCTCTCAGAAAGTAAGGGAGCAGGACTCTCAGGCGCTCTCTCAGAGTAAGGGAGCAGGACTCTCAGGCTCTCAGAGAGTAAGGGAGCCGGACTCTCAGGCTCTCAGAGAGTAAGGGAGCCGGACTCTCAGGCTCTCAGAGAGTAAGGGAGCCGGACTCTCAGGCTCTCAGAGAGTAAGGGAGCCGGACTCTCAGGCTCTCAGAGAGTAAGGGAGCCGGACTCTCAGGCTCTCAGAGAGTAAGGGAGCCGGACTCTCAGGCTCTCAGAGAGTAAGGGAGCCGGACTCTCAGGCTCTCAGAGAGTAAGGGAGCCGGACTCTCAGGCTCTCAGAGAGTAAGGGAGCCGGACTCTCAGGCTCTCAGAGAGTAAGGGAGCCGGACTCTCAGGCTCTCAGAGAGTAAGGGAGCCGGACTCTCAGGCTCTCAGAGAGTAAGGGAGCCGGACTCTCAGGCTCTCAGAGAGTAAGGGAGCCGGACTCTCAGGCTCTCAGAGAGTAAGGGAGCCGGACTCTCAGGCTCTCAGAGAGTAAGGGAGCCGGACTCTCAGGCTCTCAGAGAGTAAGGGAGCCGGACTCTCAGGCTCTCAGAGAGTAAGGGAGCCGGACTCTCAGGCTCTCAGAGAGTAAGGGAGCCGGACTCTCAGGCTCTCAGAGAGTAAGGGAGCCGGACTCTCAGGCTCTCAGAGAGTAAGGGAGCCGGACTCTCAGGCTCTCAGAGAGTAAGGGAGCCGGACTCTCAGGCTCTCAGAGAGTAAGGGAGCCGGACTCTCAGGCTCTCAGAGAGTAAGGGAGCCGGACTCTCAGGCTCTCAGAGAGTAAGGGAGCCGGACTCTCAGGCTCTCAGAGAGTAAGGGAGCCGGACTCTCAGGCTCTCAGAGAGTAAGGGAGCCGGACTCTCAGGCTCTCAGAGAGTAAGGGAGCCGGACTCTCAGGCTCTCAGAGAGTAAGGGAGCCGGACTCTCAGGCTCTCAGAGAGTAAGGGAGCCGGACTCTCAGGCTCTCAGAGAGTAAGGGAGCCGGACTCTCAGGCTCTCAGAGAGTAAGGGAGCAGAACTCTCAGGTTCTCTCTCAGAGAGTAAGGGAGCAGGACTCTCAGGCTCTCTCAGAGTAAGGGAGCAGGACTCTCAGGCTCTCAGAGAGTAAGGGAGCCGGACTCTCAGGCTCTCAGAGAGTAAGGGAGCCGGACTCTCAGGCTCTCAGAGAGTAAGGGAGCCGGACTCTCAGGCTCTTCAGAGAGTAAGGGAGCCGGACTCTCAGGCTCTCAGAGAGTAAGGGAGCCGGACTCTCAGGCTCTCAGAGAGTAAGGGAGCAGAACTCTCAGGTTCTCTCTCAGAGAGTAAGGGAGCCGGACTCTCAGGCTCTCAGAGAGTAAGGGAGCAGGACTCTCAGGCTCTCAGAGAGTAAGGGAGCCGGACTCTCAGGCTCTCAGAGAGTAAGGGAGCCGGACTCTCAGGCTCTCAGAGAGTAAGGGAGCCGGACTCTCAGGCTCTCAGAGAGTAAGGGAGCCGGACTCTCAGGCTCTCAGAGAGTAAGGGAGCCGGACTCTCAGGCTCTCAGAGAGTAAGGGAGCAGGACTCTCAGGCTCTCAGAGAGTAAGGGAGCCGGACTCTCAGGCTCTCAGAGAGTAAGGGAGCCGGACTCTCAGGCTCTCAGAGAGTAAGGGAGCCGGACTCTCAGGCTCTCAGAGAGTAAGGGAGCCGGACTCTCAGGCTCTCAGAGAGTAAGGGAGCCGGACTCTCAGGCTCTCAGAGAGTAAGGGAGCCGGACTCTCAGGCTCTCAGAGAGTAAGGGAGCCGGACTCTCAGGCTCTCAGAGAGTAAGGGAGCCGGACTCTCAGGCTCTCAGAGAGTAAGGGAGCCGGACTCTCAGGCTCTCAGAGAGTAAGGGAGCAGAACTCTCAGGTCTCTCTCAGAGAGTAAGGGAGCAGGACTCTCAGGCTCTCTCAGAGAGTAAGGGAGCAGGACTCTCAGGCTCTCAGAGAGTAAGGGAGCCGGACTCTCAGGCTCTCAGAGAGTAAGGGAGCCGGACTCTCAGGCTCTCAGAGAGTAAGGGAGCCGGACTCTCAGGTCTCTCAGAGAGTAAGGGAGCCGGACTCTCAGGCTCTCAGAGAGTAAGGGAGCCGGACTCTCAGGCTCTCAGAGAGTAAGGGAGCAGAACTCTCAGGTTCTCTCTCAGAGAGTAAGGGAGCCGGACTCTCAGGCTCTCAGAGAGTAAGGGAGCAGGACTCTCAGGCTCTCAGAGAGTAAGGGAGCAGAACTCTCAGGTTCTCTCTCAGAGAGTAAGGGAGCCGGACTCTCAGGCTCTCAGAGAGTAAGGGAGCAGGACTCTCAGGCTCTCAGAGAGTAAGGGAGCCGGACTCTCAGGCTCTCAGAGAGTAAGGGAGCGGACTCTCAGGCTCTCAGAGAGTAAGGGAGCAGAACTCTCAGGTTCTCTCTCAGAGAGTAAGGGAGCCGGACTCTCAGGCTCTCAGAGAGTAAGGGAGCAGGACTCTCAGGCTCTCAGAGAGTAAGGGAGCAGAACTCTCAGGTTCTCTCTCAGAGAGTAAGGGAGCCGGACTCTCAGGCTCTCAGAGAGTAAGGGAGCAGGACTCTCAGGCTCTCAGAGAGTAAGGGAGCCGGACTCTCAGGCTCTCAGAGAGTAAGGGAGCCGGACTCTCAGGCTCTCAGAGAGTAAGGGAGCCGGACTCTCAGGCTCTCAGAGAGTAAGGGAGCCGGACTCTCAGGCTCTCAGAGAGTAAGGGAGCCGGACTCTCAGGCTCTCAGAGAGTAAGGGAGCCGGACTCTCAGGCTCTCAGAGAGTAAGGGAGCCGGACTCTCAGGCTCTCAGAGAGTAAGGGAGCCGGACTCTCAGGCTCTCAGAGAGTAAGGGAGCCGGACTCTCAGGCTCTCAGAGAGTAAGGGAGCCGGACTCTCAGGCTCTCAGAGAGTAAGGGAGCGGACTCTCAGGCTCTCAGAGAGTAAGGGAGCCGGACTCTCAGGCTCTCAGAGAGTAAGGGAGCAGAACTCTCAGGTTCTCTCTCAGAGAGTAAGGGAGCAGGACTCTCAGGCTCTCTCAGAGAGTAAGGGAGCAGGACTCTCAGGCTCTCTCTCAGAGAGTAAGGGAGCAGGACTCTCAGGCTCTCTCTCAGAGAGTAAGGGAGCAGGACTCTCAGGCTCTCTCTCAGAGAGTAAGGGAGCAGGACTCTCAGGCTCTCTCTCAGAGAGTAGAGGGAGCAGGACTCTCAGGCTCTCTCTCAGAGAGTAAGGGAGCAGGACTCTCAGGCTCTCTCTCAGAGAGTAAGGGATCAGGACTCTCAGGCTCTCTCTCAGAGAGTAAGGGAGCAGGACTCTCAGGCTCTCAGAGAGTAAGGGAGCCGGACTCTCAGGCTCTCAGAGAGTAAGGGAGCAGAACTCTCAGGTTCTCTCTCAGAGAGTAAGGGAGCAGGACTCTCAGGCTCTCTCCAGAGAGTAAGGGAGCAGGACTCTCAGGCTCTCAGAGAGTAAGGGAGCAGGACTCTCAGGCTCTCTCTCAGAGAGTAAGGGAGCAGGACTCTCAGGCTCTCTCTCAGAGAGTAAGGGAGCAGGACTCTCAGGCTCTCAGAGAGTAAGGGAGCAGGACTCTCAGGCTCTCAGAGAGTAAGGGAGCAGGACTCTCAGGCTCTCTCTCAGAGAGTAAGGGAGCAGGACTCTCAGGCTCTCAGAGAGTAAGGGAGCAGGACTCTCAGGCTCTCAGAGAGTAAGGGAGCAGGACTCTCAGGCTCTCTCTGAGAGTAAGGGAGCAGGACTCTCAGGCTCTCTCTCAGAGAGTGAGGGAGCAGGACTCTCAGACTCTCTCTCAGAGAGCAAGGGAGCAGAACTCTCAGGTTCTCTCTCAAAGAGTAAGGGAGCAGGACTCTCATGCTCTCTCTCAGAGAGTAAGGGAGCAGGACTCTCAGGCTCTCTCTCAGAGAGTAAGGGAGCAGGACTCTCAGGCTCTCTCTCAGACAGTAAGGGAGCAGGACTCTCAGGCTCTCAGAGAGTAAGGGAGCAGGACTCTCAGGCTCTCTCTCAGAGAGTAAGGGAGCAGGACTCTCAGGCTCTCTCAGAGAGTAAGGGAGCAGGACTCTCAGGCTCTCTCTCAGAGAGTAAGGGAGCAGGACTCAGGCTCTCTCTCAGAGAGTAAGGGAGCAGGACTCTCAGGCTCTCTCTCAGAGAGTAAGGGAGCAGGACTCTCAGGCTCTCAGAGAGTAAGGGAGCCGGACTCTCAGGCTCTCAGAGAGTAAGGGAGCAGAACTCTCAGGTTCTCTCTCAGAGAGTAAGGGAGCAGGACTCTCAGGCTCTCTCAGAGAGTAAGGGAGCAGGACTCTCAGGCTCTCTCAGAGAGTAAGGGAGCAGGACTCTCAGGCTCTCTCTCAGAGAGTAAGCGAGCAGGACTCTCAGGCTCTCAGAGAGTAAGGGAGCAGGACTCTCAGGCTCTCAGAGAGTAAGGGAGCAGGACTATCAGGCTCTCTCTCAGAGAGTAAGGGAGCAGGACTCTCAGGCTCTCTCTCAGAGAGTAAGGGAGCAGAACTCTCAGGCTCTCTCTCAGAGAGTAAGGGAGCAGAACTCTCAGGTTCTCTCTCAAAGAGTAAGGGAGCAGGACTCTCAGGCTCTCTCTCAGAGAGTAAGGGAGCAGGACTCTCAGGCTCTCTCTCAGAGAGTAAGGGAGCAGGACTCTCAGGCTCTCTCTCAGAGAGTAAGGGAGCAGAACTCTCAGGTTCTCTCTCAGAGAGTAAGGGAGCAGGACTCTCAGGCTCTCTCTCAGAGAGTAAGGGAGCATGACTTTCAGGCTCTCTCTCAGAGAGTAAGGGAGCAGGACTCTCAGGCTCTCTCTCAGAGAGTAAGGGAGCAGGACTCTCAGGCTCTCAGAGAGTAAGGGAGCCGGACTCTCAGGCTCTCAGAGAGTAAGGGAGCCGGACTCTCAGGCTCTCAGAGAGTAAGGGAGCCGGACTCTCAGGCTCTCAGAGAGTAAGGGAGCCGGACTCTCAGGCTCTCTCTCAGAGAGTAAGGGAGCAGGACTCTCAGGCTCTCAGAGTAAGGGAGCAGGACTCTCAGGCTCTCTCAGAGAGTAAGGGAACAGGGCTCTCATGCTCTCTCGGAGAGTAGGGGAGCAGGACTCTCAGGCTCTCTCAGAGAGTAAGGGAGCAGGACTCTCAGGCTCTCTCTTGGAGAGTAAGGGAGCAGGACTCTCAGGCTCTATTAGTAGGTAAGGGAAGCAGGATTTACAAGCTTTCTCTACATGTGGGCAGGAACAGCAGCAGTTAAATGGCTTTAAACAAAGACACTGAATTAAGGTATAGAAAACTATATATCCCTGAGCTCAGCGTTTCCCCCATGATCCTATTCTGCCTGCAGACATCACAGTTTTTCCTACAAGGGGAATTTGCCCATTTAGGATCACTATCAGAAATACTGAGGAGCCACTGGAGAGAACGGCTCCTATTCTGGCATAACTTAATCAGCAGAGTTAATAAACTTTTACTGATCATAAATATAAAACCGCTCATCATTTATACAAATTTATTCTTCGTACTGTTTTTGAAAAGTGGATTTTCCCTTTAAGTCACATGACGCCAAAAGTTACTGCGAACTTTTCTGAAAAATCACATGGCAGGACAAGATTCCTCCAGCAAATATTTTATATGGTTCTTTTGTTATCATGTGCACACAAACAGCCAACTCATCACTACAATATAACCTCAAACATTTTTTTGACCAGTAGTTAAAGTTTACGCGGAGGATGCTAGACGCTGCTAATATACAGGATAAGGAGCGCTATAACCCAGACAGAACTCAGATAATGGGGATTTGTAAAGCTTCCCCTCTGAAATCCTACAGATTACGTGTCTGTGTCTGAAGCACAAGTCTAAAAACTGTACCCACCGGCCACAACCAACCACACACGCTACATGTTAGAAAGCGTGCAACCCATGAATGATGGACGTACAAAAGGTGCATGGTCACCTAGGCGGATTAATATGGCGGCAACACGGTGACCATAAAAAACACAAATTCGTTAGTTGATGATTGACTTTAGGTCCTTTTGTCGCTTCCCCATTTTTATTTAATACCGGCCTCCATCACTAGGTAAAGTTTTGCAAAATTTTGATTTATTATGGAGATCAATGGGCAATAGGATACATTGTGCAAAGCATGCTATCAAATACTAATACATCTAAACGTGATGACAGGTTCCAGTGTAAGTATTTTGTGAATTATTCTTTTTTTTTATTTTTTCTTAAAACCTATCTAAGAAACAAAATGCTTTTTTTTTTTTTTTGTATCCGGTTCGATGAATAATTCATACATACGCTCAGAAGAATACACAGCGGCATATGTTGTAACATCAGGAAAATGCAATTACTGTGTATGTAAAGAAAATCCTCTGTTCACATCGGCAGAATACGGCTCTGCGCCCACAGTTTACACCTCACTGACTGCATTAATGACTGGCGCATGATCGAGTGTTGTGGCTCCAATCTCCGTGACTGGCGCATCATTTTTTGTTCTGCTGTCTAAAGTCCCTAATTCACTATATGAAATTTAAGGGAGACAGCAGAAAACAACGCACCAATTCTCGATGCACCCTCGGTGCGGCTGAGCAGTTCGGTGCACCTTCCAGCTTACTTGTTTTCCATCTACCCCTGCTCCTGATAAAGAGAGAGCTGTCAATCAATGAAGGGGTGGAGGCAAAACAAGTAGGTGGGAAGGTGGGCGGAGCAGTTTGGCCATGCCATGGAGGGACAGAGCACCTATGCTTGGTTTGAACAGTTATTTTCTGCTTACAGAGTCCCTCTAATTAACTCTTGACATGTTGCATATCAATTGGAAAATAAATCCACTATTATAATAGGGAATTATATTTGGAGCAATTTTCAATAGCTCTTTCCTATTAGTAACTGCACGCCAGGCTGCCCATGTACTCGATGTCACCCATAATGACACGCACAGTGGGAGAATGTTGGAAAAGGTGAAAAATCACATGACGTGATCGGGCACATGGACGGGAGAAGGGACTGAGCGCTAAGGGATCCATAGCAAGCACGGCGGATTCCTGATCCTCCTCTTTGAAAAGGTAGGAAGAAGGGGCGCAAAAACCTGTCAAAGGGACAAAAATCTAATGTTAATGGGATAATTATACTAGACAGATCTCTCACTAAACCAATTAATATCAATGTCCTAATCTGGCAGAGAGGGGTGAAAAGTGGCTCCAGTGCTGGGACAATAATGTGCCGCTTTTTTGCCCAATGAGTATGGCAGCCTCTAGAAAAAAAGTCCTAGCAGGCAGTTTACTCTAGGAATTGCTGTAGGTCACACACGTCAGAGCTCCAACGATACGACATGTCTTTAGTGAGATAGTAACCCATTGGACATGGTCTTACGATGATCTACCGAAAACTCAAAAACCAGCATTTGTGGTGGAAAAATCCCAAGACCTAAACGCTCAAGCACCTAGAAAAAGGTTATTGGATCCTAAATTTTTTAGTTCTTTTACTAAACGTCTAAAACAATTTCTTGCAAAATCTTCATACCATGCATCATTGACAATACTGGCATCCTATTTGGCAGAGAGATATTTAGAATCACCGGGAGCGAGGTGCGACTGTACCCTCCATAGATCCATTAGATTAGCCGTCTCCAACTTTTTGGAAAACGTTACCTCCGGAATTCTGGGAGTTGTAGTTTTGAAAAATCACAGTTTGAAGGGAGAATAAGGCATTTTACGATGTGTTGGCACATGGCTGGTATCTGTAATTAATCAACTCAGCACATACTTTAGTAAAATACTTCTACAACCTATGATCTATTCCCTGTGATTTGGGATATAATTAGGAATAGTCGTGAACAGAATTACTCTTCTCCGCACTTATGTATTGGATGAAGTCTGTTCTGCCAGAGATTATTAAATCAGAATATTTTCAGATGGAGCTAATGGGGCAGTAATCCAAACTCCCTCCACCGGCTGTGAATCATTTTCATGGCACTAGGGTGGGAGAGACGTCAATATGTGCAAATGTTTCAACATTGAGGAAATGGAAAACGGAGTCAAGCTTTGCCCGTTCTGCCTTTTTTTTTTTTACTTCTTCTTTCGCCGGTCAGGAAACAGCTGACCACATAAAATTAAACTCACCTGTCTGAGCTGCGCCAATCTCCGGGTCCGTGAACAGATTGTGCATATAAGGCTTCATGGCAATATTTTACCATGTACTGACTAATAAAAATTGAGCATAACAGGGTCAGACTCGGGTCCCATTGGGCCGCGCAGGCAATGGCGTACCGCCAATTGTGACAGTCAACATGCCTGCTGCGGTGCTCCCGAGCCAGGTGCCGAACAGCTCAGCCTCCTGACTGTCATCCGCTCACTTCTCCCAAAATTCACCCTATAGGTATGACAGAAGTTGGAAGGAATGGTGTGAAGAAAGGCTTGCTCGATATCTGGTGCGGGCCGTTTTACACAGCAGACACCTGCTGTGATTGGAGCCAACTCTGATCGATGCAGTTTCGTTCCTTTGACGTCATGATTATAGAGGAGCGAATTGTTAAATATTTGGTTCGGATTACGATCGTTGGAGTCAATGGGAGTAGAGATGAGCGAATATGTTCATAAACAATCGTCAAATGTAAATTCGGCATGAATTGGGTATCAATATGGTACGAATATGGAAAATTCGGATTCGGCGATCGTTTTCCAAACATATTCGCTCATCTCTGGTCATGAAGAACAGCGACCATGACATCTAAATATGTCACGGATGTGTCAGAGGCTGCAGACCGTTGCACTGAATCTGGCTGCAGAAGGTCTCGGTTGTTTACTTTGCAACTAGTGTCCACCTCTCCTGGTGCTAATGGCCACACCTGGACCTGGGGGTTTATAACTCCAAACTTCCTGTTGGGAGTTGCTGGTGTTCTTTCCTATTTGCACTTCTCTGTTGAAGCTTGGAGCTGTAACAGTCTGCTAGCGTCCTCTTGGAGTTTGGAGGGCGTCAGAGTTTCTCTCTGAGTCTACTCAAACCAAGTGTCCCCCTGGTTTCCTTTATCCTGTCTTTAGTGTTGGTGGGATTGACTAGTGTTCATCCTGTCCTTCCCGATGCATGTTTTTTTCGCCAGGGTCACACAAGGACTAGGTATTCTGTTCGGCGATGGGTGCGGAATCTATATAGGGACACTAGGACAGACAGGGTGACATTAGATCAGTCTAGGGGTTTCCACTTCCCCTTCCCTAGTGTTTGGTTCCCCTTCCCTTATCCCTTTGTGATGCACTTAGTCCTACACTGTGCGTGACAAAATAGTTAGATAGGGCGCACCTCTGTCACCCTCAACTGGCCCCCTCTCTGGAACCCTATATACTTGTGAGCAGAGATAAACTTAGAACCAATTCTCCATCTTTACGAAACATGTACAATTGGGTCGGCTTCTGCAAAAATTTGGGGCACATTACAGCACACGTGCCAACTTTCCCAGAATGTGTTTTACGAGGCTTTGGCGGCACCCAAAAGCAACAATAGAGGGCATGGAATAGGCATGGAGTGGAGTTATCAGAAAATGGGGGATGACTATATTGAACAATTGTTATTTTCTCCCTGGCGCTAATTCTGAAAAATTGGTAAGTATACATTATCATCTATGATCCCAAGGAGGATCTTGTAATACTTTGGTGAACCAGTCCAACCCTGCAAATAAAGATATACAATGAGGTCCTTACGTACTGAGCAGATATGCATTTTTTTTTGCCCGAAATGGATGGACCCAACACTTTTAAGCCCTTGCGTATGACAGTGGAAACTTTTTGCAAAGTACCCCCAAAGAAATCTTCAAAAGTTCACCTACTTCAGGGATAAGAAGGGGGAAGAGGTTGAGGAGCAAGTAATACCATCCTAAAAACATACATTTAGGCTTATTACTCTCCATTATTAGCACTTTGCTCTTCGAAATGTTATGATATTGCTCTATTAAGTTGGGAGTTTTTATAACGAATTTCATATTAATAAATCAACAGGAGAAATGAGCAAGACAAATGAAATCTTGTCGGCTTGACAAATGTGTTAATGTAAACCCATAGGGAAAAAAAATGTTTCAACTCTTGTGCAGGTGTGGATATGAGACAGTCACATTAACAGAAATTACCTGATCAGCAGACACTGCGATAACTCCGAGCGATCAATTACCAGCCTGTCAAATGTTCACGAGCTCCACGGAGCAGAACATTTAGATGAGAATTACTAAGCAGGAATTAAAATGTACGAAACAATGGAAGAGTTATAACCAGAGAGTTTACTAAACTTCTCTTACAATCAGATGTCGGGGGAAAAATATTGCAAAAGATCCGGTGATTTAAAGCAATACTGACGTAAGATACATTTGCTTAGAAAATAGTCGATATGGTTAAAATATGCCAAAAATTCCATGTAAAAAAACCCTCAAAGTATAAATGGTTTCATCTACTAAAATTGGTAATACTGCAAAGAGCTTTCAACTTTACAATCTACGTCCTACTAAAATTCCGATTTTTAATTCTGTAATTTACTCCTCATTCACTAGTCTACCGTTGGCCAAACTCCTAGGCAAGGAAACAGCGCTTGGAAGCTCTTTCCGATAGATATTGTGTGAAGGGATCCCCTGATTCGGTCAGCTTCAGTGCCCCTCAGATGCCGGTCTCTGCTTGCAAAGTGCACAGTTCGGGCCAATCATGCCGCTGGTCTGAACTGTCAATCATCAGGAGCACACCACTCCTCAAACAGTAAGCCATGTGGTAGGGTAGTGGAGTGCTTCTGAAGATAAAAGACGTGACAACCTCTTTAAAGGGGTCTTTAGGTATTAGAAAAACATCAATGTGTGATTGTCAGGGATTTGACCCCAATAGAGGACAGTAAAAGGACTCTGACACTCCAAGCAGAGTAAGGGTCCCTTCGATTTGCCGACTGGTTGGAGTCCTGGGAGTCAGAACCTTTATCAGACACACATCAATGGACTCTGAGGCGCACAAATCACAAACACAGCAGTGTGCATGAGGCCTTATATATGTCATGTGGAACCTGAGTCTTGCAGGTTTACTCGGAAGAGACCTAGCCCAACTCCAAACTGTGAAGAGGATGCTACTGGCATAGGCAATTCTCCGACATCTTGGAGGACACAACCAATTTATTTTTCATGGCATAGCCAGTAAAAGTCCTTAATGGAAAAGGCAAGCACCTTTCATGAGGCTGTAATGGGGCACACAGAAAAAAAAAGGGGTCTTATCATCTTAGTTATTGGGTAGCAAGAATCTGTGCAGGACTCTTCTCTATAAAGAAACTAGTATCGGGCTGTGGGTAATTGACCAAATGGTCACGTGAAGGGTGTGGAACTCAAAACAACCTCTAAGCTTTAGTGTTATTGTTGCCAAAACTTGGCTCTTTATCTGGGGTCTAATTTAGACTTAATAGTCTCTGTTTTTCTCTGTTCATACAAGAGAAAAAAAATAATTAAAAGGGGTTGTGCATTATTGGACAATCACTTCTCAAAAGCTTAGGTGGCCCAATAAAATAAAGTGTTGAGGCTGCCGGAGATCATTGGCTCCTGATTGTTGTGTGGCCACCAGGAGACACAACGATGAAATGGCTGCAATGTCGCTGGTCTGGAGAAAAGTACGGTATGTTCTTTCTTTAATTTTATCGGAGCCACTTTTGCATTTAAGAATGGGTTGTCTAGTAGTAGTCATCTCGTTTGAGCCAAATATGCAACTTTGATGGCTTTTTATAATTTCATGGATTCCTCAAAGTACAAAAAAAAGTGCATTTTTTAGGTTAAGTCTCAGGTCTGAGACGTGGCTGGAAGAAATCGGTGATGGGTATCACTTCTATTATTAATTTTATTTTTTATTCTCCCTTGTACAACTCCCGTAATTGTCCTCCTCTAAGATCAAACCTAGAGATAATGTCTGAGATTATGAGAATCATTGTTGACAATATCTACTGGCGCTTTCTTTGCTTTTCTAAGTGCAAACGAACCCAATAAGTACAAACTTCCAGATTCAATTAAAAGAGCAGCTTTAGACACAGGTGTTCTGTACAACGGTGACTTCATGTTGGGGGTCGTAACACAAGAGTTTATAGATTTCCTGTTCCTTTTATAGATACAACATACTGCAGCTAATAATGCGGAACATACGGCTCAATAATGATTTACAAGACGAAAATGAAGAGAGAGACTTTGTGGATACAGCCATAACGTTTTGCATGATTAATTTGGCAAAATAAAAAAAATTGTAATATATGTATTTGAATTTTACTGAATTATTTTACCCCTTTTTAAAGTTATTTCCATATAATGGGTCTATAGTCGGTTTCTCCATTTTGTGCAGTTTATGTTTATAAGCCATATGGGCTTTTTAACACTGTATTCCGGTAAGAATTTTTCACCTTTCCACAGGAGACTTCCACCGCTTAGATGCCACCACCGATTGCCAGAATAGGGAGCTTCTGTCCCCTACTTGAATGGAGAAGTGGTAAAGCATGAGCACTGTTGCTCCATCTATTCTCTATGGCACTGCTGGAAATATTGTCGTACATAGACAATGAATGGAGCGACGGTGTGCTTGGTAGATGGGGGATATATATTTTAGTCTGAAACACTGGCTGGCTGATGGGTTCATATAGCTATATCAATCAATCAATCATTCTCTTTAGACCAAAAGAAGAGAGTGGTTCCCTGGACAATTTAAAAGCATGAATGGAGAGTTGGTCAAGCATGTGCACTGGTGCTCCATTTATTCTCTATGGCACTGCTGGAAATAGCTCTGTACATAAACAATGAATGGAGAGTTGGTCAAGCATGTGCAATGTTGCTCCATCTATTCTCTATGGCACTGCTGGAAATAGCTCTGTACATAAACAATGAATGGAGGTATGGTCGAGCATGTGCAAAGTTGCTCCATCTATTCTCTATGGCACTGCTGGAAATAGCTCTGTACATAAACAATGAATGGAGAGATGGTCGAGCATGTGCAAAGTTGCTCCATCTATTCTCTATGGCACTGCTGGAAATAGCTCTGTACATAAACAATGAATGGAGAGATGGTCGAGCATGTGCAAAGTTGCTCCATCTATTCTCTATGACACTGCTGGAAATAGCTCTGTACATAAACAATGAATGGAGCAGCAGTGCGCGTGCTAGATGAGGGATATATATTTTAGTCTGAAACACTGTCTGGGTGATGGGTTCATATAGCTATATTAATCAATCATTCTCTTTACACCAACATAAGAGACTGCTTCCCTGGACAATTTAAAAGCATGAATGGACAAGCATGCGTACTGCGAATGCACACATTCATAGTCTATGGGACCGACAGGCACAGCTAAATACAGTCAGTTTTGATTTATATTTACTGCCATCACAGCACCTGTTCACAATTGCTTGACTCTGTTAGGAAGTGCTGGTCAGTCTTTGTTTTGTCGTATTTATATGGCGGTGGTAACGGCCTCCATATTTGTCTAAGTTTCTCCTCCCATCATGCCAAAGTTGATTTAACTAGAACTGGATCTTACCTGCCCTTTAAATTGTTAGCCTTTTGGCCAGGGATAGACATCTCTCACCAAAGAAAGCTTGCTTGTCATAGCTGGTGGGCTCACATAAATTGGCCAATTTGTGTGCCAAGTACGAAAATGTTAAAATATTGTCTATTTGGCAGTAATTTACATTTCATAGATTCAATGTTTGCATAAATCTTGGTGTATACAGAATGATGCTGTATTTTGGGGTTTGTGTATATTACAGTCACAGCAGCTTGCACCTGTTCACACTTGCTTTATTCTATTAGGAGACACTGGTCATTTTTGCTACTCGTTATCAAACATTTGGAGGCGATACCTGCTTCTTTAGTTAGCGGAGGTCCGCTCCATCCCAGTCTACCTGTGCTGCTGCTGTACTCTTTGATAGACGTATATTACAGTCACAGCAGCATGCACCTGCAAAATGTAGAATTTTGGACTTTAACAACATATCGTGTCATTTTCCAAGGAAGAATTTAATCTAAAGATATTTCTGCTATGTGTGCCAATTAGTGCTGAGCAAATGTGCTGGGATAAGGTGTTATCTGAGCATGCTCGGGCGCCGAGTGTCTTCGGCGTGCTCAAAAAATATGTTCCAGTCCCTGCGGCTGCATGTCTCGCGGCTGTTTGACAGTCGCAACACATGCAGGGATTGCAAACAAAACATGCAATCCCTGCATGTGTTACAGCTGTCAAACAGTCGCGAGGGACTTGAACATATGTTTCGAGCACACCGTAGACACTCGGTTAGCACCCGAGCATGCTCAGATAACACCTTATCTCAGCATGTTCGCTCATCACTAGTTTCAAGTTTTGAGATATTTTCTAAACGGAATAACTTAGAAACAAACCAGATCAACCTAAAAAAAAATAATAAAAATCACAGGATCTAAGAAACAGCCCAAACCGAAGGTAAATATTAGAGTATGTCTTTGGTGGATATTCTGCAGTGAATATGTGTAGCCTGGTACACAATACCAGGAGGATGAGTGGAGAGGTAACAGTTAAGGCCTCTTCATGACATCATGTACACTTCTGACACACCAGCAGGGTGTGGAAGGGAGTGATTTCTAGTCAGTCAGTTTCCTGTCCTTGGACAGAGTAGACGTGTCCAGTTTGAGCTGTCAGCAGTTCAGAAAGTGGAGGCTGGTACAGGTGGTCTAATTCACCTTAGCCTAGTCAGAGCTGTGCCCCACTGGAAGAAAGACTGAGCTAACTATTAAGAGTCGAGCAAATCGAAGGCAAAGTGGAAGGAAAGTTAATTAGAAAAGTGCTTTGGCTTGGAAAAGTCCTGCACATTGCAACCGGTCACTGGGGACGAAGGATCACTATTAGCTACAGCATAGTGAAGAGAAAACCAGAGATTTACCGGACCCTAGGTCGCGGCAAACAAGCCCCTTATAGTCAGTACGTAACTGGGGTCAGGGGGAGTGAAGACTTTGAGTCAGTGCACGACAAGATAAGAATTCAGCTCCCTCGCAGGAAGGCTCCTAACACAAATCTGACTGGCGGAACAGCTTGGAAAGCTGGAATCATAGGGGACTACGCTTCAGGCTGGTCGTACTCATCTTCATTGGACAGTAAGGAGGCCCCTACTTGCTTAGCTGTTGCCTCAAAGCTCATCCTCCATCAACCCCATCAGCCTCCTGGGACCTGCTTATCATCTTGCAAGTAAAGGTATGGAAAGACGCTGACCGTGTGAGACTGAGTTTTATTGCATGCCTGCACAATCCCTACCTAACTACGACCTGAGGAAGAGTCCACCTGTAGGGGACCCGACATCTAGCTGCATCACCATCCCCTCAGAGATCTACAGCAGCGCTGGTACAAATTACCAGAATACTACAGGTGCGTCACGAACTGTATATAAATCTATCCCCTGTAAATATTCCCCAACATACGCCAGACCGCCAGGGCCACAGACCGAGCCACAGCTACCTGTGACAATCCCCATAGACTTCTACGGGCTCGGCTCTGAGTACCCCATTGCCCTGGTAACCCACAATTGTGGTGGCGGGTCGACACAAATATCTGCTCCAGAATCCGCACGGGTGTGACCTCTTCAATCTCATTTGTCTTTAGCTGTGATACTGGATGTAGCCATAAAGACAAGGGTGGTGCAATATAAATTAAAGAAAAAAAATAATTATATAGATATAGATATATTTGTCATAAAAATAAAAAAAAGCTATATCCTCTGCACTTTACTAATTCATTTATTTGGAGAGAATGAAGTCAGTATCCTTTTAGAATAGGCTCGGCATTTTTTATTTCTGCTGCTTCTATTCATCTTCTTCCATGAAGCTCCCAGGAAAATACATTTCTATGTATGAAATTCAACCCTTGCACACTTAGAACAAAAGCGCATGCCAAACACAAAAATCAAATCCAATTCAATTATTTCTGCCTGTTCAGCCCACAGCAACGAAAAAAAATAAATAAAAAGATCCCACTACTGACCTAACACACTGTCCTGGATGTACTGGCATTTTGTTCTGTTGGATTTTTTTTCCAGAAGACCTTAGATGGGATTTGATACTGTCATTTTACATCTGCCAAAAAAAAATAAAAAATTACGATTTTTTATTTTTTTTTATTTTTTTGTATTTTAGTGACTATTTAGTTTTAGTCTAAAAAAATGTAGAACCGATAAAGAGTCACCACCAATACATAAGAGTATCTGCATCAGCAGGTTGCCAGATCAACCAGTTTCAGATGCTGCTGATTAGTGATTGGCCAGAGTCATAGAGGAGCGGAAAACTACACTCCCCAAAAGAAAACTTTTTTAACACACCTCTTGGACAACAAGCCATACTGGGAGCCCAAAAGGAAAAAAATGGCATATCTCCGCAACGGAAGGACAAAATGAAAAATGGAAAAAAGTTGTACATTATGAGGAGCGTGGGGATTATGGCAAGGTAACAAACTCATTTTTTGGGGGACACATGACAGGTTCTCTTCAAGTCATGAATCGGTTAAAATAAAGCTCCTTTATTTTGGATGCATTCCCCATATGGTCCATCTACCTGTACCTGGTAATAGGAGACCGGCGCAGATTGCAGGCTGCGACTCCAGATATCTGAAGATCTTTTGAATAAAATATGGAGCACCTGTCAGCAGCAATATACATGTAAATGGTGAAAGGAAGAGCGGCAGGGACCTATTTACTAAGTGACCTTGGAGAAGGGCGGCCGTTAGTAGAAGCATACAAATAAAGGGATCAAACGGGCGGCATATACTAAATACTGTACTGCGCAAATGTTTGATGGCAAAATAATAATTAGCAGTGTTGTGGGATTACAGGCTAAAGCACAGCATTATCCTGAAAATTACTGCCTGAAAAACATGGAAAGGGTCCTAATGCCCAGGAATGTCTGAAACATGGGAAATCGGAGGCCAGAATATTTTTCTTGCACTCAACTATTGGGAAACTTTAGTCATGTGCTGACTATGACGGGCACGCCAAAAATCAGCTGCAGGTTATAGAAGAGGACGCAGTACATTGTGGTGACGGAGGGAGGTGAGAAGAATTTATTTTTTATGTGCTGGAAAAGAGCGTCACAACAGACATTAGACCAGGAAGGAGCCCAGGATGGAGGAGATTATACCAGGAAGGAGCCCAGGATGGAGGACATTATACCAGGAAGGAGCCCAGGATGGAGGACAATATACCAGGAAGGAGCCCAGGATGGAGGACATTATACCAGGAAGGAGCCCAGGATGGAGGACATTATACCAGGAAGGAGCCCAGGATGGAGGACATTATACCAGGAAGGAGCCCAGGATGGAGAACATTATAC
This sequence comes from Oophaga sylvatica, assembly GCA_033576555.1. Lineage (NCBI taxonomy): Eukaryota > Metazoa > Chordata > Amphibia > Anura > Dendrobatidae > Oophaga > Oophaga sylvatica. The sequence continues at coordinate 52,606,548 of JARQOD010000009.1, forward strand.
CAGGAAGGAGGAGATTATACCAGGAAGGAGCCCAGGATGGAGGAGATTATACCAGGAAGGAGCCCAGGATGGAGGAGATTATACCAGGAAGGAGCCCAGGATGGAGGACATTATACCAGGAAGGAGCCCAGGATGGAGAACATTATACCAGGAAGGAGCCCAGGATGGAGGACATTATACCAGGAAGGAGGAGATTATACCAGGAAGGAGCCCAGGATGGAGGAGATTATACCAGGAAGGAGCCCAGGATGGAGGACATTAGACCAGGAAGGAGCCCAGGATGGAGGACATTATACCAGGAAGGAGCCCAGGATGGAGGACATTATACCAGGACGGGGCCTAGGATAGGGGACAGAATAGCACGAAGGGGTCATCATTACATGACGGGTGAAAACATAGGTCTTTATAGGATTTAGAAAGCTACAAAAGGCCAATAAATCTGACCAACCTGGAGGTGGAGGCCAAGGTCCAAATTTTCCAAATTTTGCACCGCGCCCATCCAACTCTAGTTACGTCACTGTTAATTAACACAGAATGTTACATCTAGAAATTATGCAACTATGAATGGTGGACATTTATGACTCCTGAAGAAGGTCCAAAAGCTTCAATTTCAAGTCAGTCACTTTGGAGCTTCCCACCATGACGGACTTCCATGAGAACCTGCACCTAAATATTTTACACATCAACAGACCCAAAAATTGATTTCTCTTTTGGTGCTAACGTTATTTCTAACAAATCTCTCGGCACAACCATTATTCTTGGAAGGATACACCTGCAAGCTTTCGGCAATCCGAGTAAAACAGAAATTTATAGAGCTGGGAACACATAACGGCCACTAAATGACATACAGAGGTGAAGAGCAGTTATCGTTTCTTTTTTTTTTTTTTTTTTTGTAAGCATCTCGTTTTCCGAGAAATAAAAATGTCATCCTTTCATAGGACAAGATTTCAGTGCTTCCCCTACGAGAGGATCAGTAGTGTTCACGGTCACACATCAATCAGCTAATTACCTTCCATGGAGAAAGGTGAGAGAGTCAGTGCCTCTTAGCGAGATTAATCAGAGCATCTCATAAGGGATCCTTTATAACCATAACTGGAGCTTTCCACATCATACAGGATTAAATATAGAAAAATAAAATTGTAAAAATCATTGAGGATGGGTTTTTACCATTATTATTCTTGTAATAATTTTTTTTTTTTGCTCAAAAATAAAATACTAAGCCTAGAAATAGTTTGCTCAGGCTCCCATACACCTTAGATCAAAATGGTCTGAGCCCACCCATCTCGTCAGGACCAGCTCACCATCTGATGTATATAGGGGATCTCCCGACTCTCCAAACAGATCACACTAGGAGAGGAAAGGATCAACCAACTAGAATTTCAGGGCCCAGTACTTTTGTCTTCCAAGGGAAATAAGCAGCTGCCAGGCACCTTTCTGCCCTCTTCCTGATCAAAAACACATGAAGTTTCTGCCAAGATGAGCGCTAATGTGTATGGGGGAGTTAATAGAGATCACTGCAGTTCCATCTTCATTTGGTGATGCCTGAAGGAAGTCACTCCCCTTAGTAAAGGGGAGGACCTAAGTAGAGGGGAGAGGTTCCTGCTGCAGCTAGTTGCCTTATAATCACAGACAGGGCAGTGAAGAAAAGGAAAAAGACATGGCCAAGATCCGGAAACACAAAAGAGAAGATTTCTTTATGCGTTTTTCAAGTTTTAAATTTTAATTGATCTCAATACAGGATCAAAGAAAAGGAGACTTACAGGAGAATATTTTAGTATTTTAGTCCTTTCACGAATTTTCTGTGCTTATTACTGCTTTAAGAAAATTTCATTTCAACGCATCAGTTGTAGTTAAAGGGAAGGTGCCATCAAAAAATTGTGAATGCAGCTCCGGAGTATGATGCAGGTTTGTGATCAATTCTTTAATATATTGAAACGTCCTGCCTCCTATGAATTTTAATTTCTTGTGCTATGTTAATCCACATAGTTTCAGGTAGTTAAACAGCTTCAATACTTGTCGTTTCTCACATTACATCTACCAAAACAAAGTCATTCGAGATATTTTTAAATCAATCATTTACCAGGCTGTTTACCGTGACCGATTCAAGTCTACAAAATTACAAATCCTGGATATATCCCAGATTTTAGGTCTGCCAAAGACTAAAACTTAGATGTACAACGCAGAGGAACAAAAATCCTCAAGCTTAGGAGGATCATTGTGCGATCGTACAGAGATTTTCTGGTTTGTACCAAAACGTTCTATTGCCATGGCACACCGTATTATAAACAGCTAACCGCTGTCATACAACGTAGGCCGACGCAATATCCTGCGCGCATCGCCTCGCAACATGATGAGGTCACGGGTCTACTAATCAGAGAGGAACAAAGGATAGTAGAAGGTTCACAGTGATCTGGTCCACCAGCCATGAACTGCAGACATTGCTGCTGGAACAGGAGACTGCACCTCTTTTTGTAACCCTACCAATGACTATTCCTCCAGATACAGGCATGTCCAAACATAGTTTTTTTTAAATCAAATTTTTGATTAAGATTTTGATTTGTTTTGCATATTTAATACATTTTCATGACATATTTGAAAAATACTTGACAGGCTGCAACTTTACGCATGACAACTAGAGATGAGCGAATTTGTTCGGAAAACGATCGCCGAATCCGAATGTGCCATGTTTGTGTTGGGGTGATCTGTTAAGGTGAGATCTTAGTGATTGCCTGCCCCTGACCTGAAAAATATGAGCCAAGTGCACGCATAAAAGAAAGACATCAGACACAGGGTCAGATGTGTACTCCTCTCTCGGCAAGAGCTGGCGCAGAACTGAACTTTATTAGTATAAACAAAAGATCATGTAGCAGACAGGAAGAGGGTGTTGCACAGGTTCTCAGCAGCCATTGTATCAGTCTGTGTTAGGTCCGTGCTAGGTCTATTCCACATATGATCCTCAGTGTATCCACCTCACATTCCAAGGATTCCAGGGTGTAGTTCCAGGATGTAGACGCCATCTTGCCACAAGGTTAATAGCTGATTTAATTAGCCATTCTCTCCTTCACATTTGTACCATATTCGTGTCGAATTTCCGTTTGATGATAGTTTCCAAACATAGTCACTCCTCTTTACTCACAGACTGCAATGGCGTCCGGCTATGTTCGGCGAATATTGTGTGTCGACCCGCCACCACAATTGTGGGTTACCAGGGCAATGGGGTACTCAGAGCCGAGCCCGTAGAAGTCTATGGGGATTTGTCACAGGTAGCTGTGGCTCGGTCTGTGGCCCTGGCGGTCTGGCGTATGTTGGGGAAATATTTACAGGGGATAGATTTATATACAGTTCGTGACGCCACCTGTAGTATTCTGGTAATTTGTACCAGCGCTGCTGTAGATCTCTGAGGGGATGGTGATGCAGCTAGATGTCGGGTCCCCTACAGGTGGGACTCTTCCCTCAGGTCGGTAGTTAGGTAGGGATTGTGCAGGCATGCAATAATAACTCAGTCTCACACGGTCAGCGTCTTTCCATACCTTTACTTGCAAGATGTTAAGGCAGGTCCCAGGGAGGCTGATCCAAGGAGAGTGTATCTTGAGACAGCAGCTGGACAAGTTAGGGGCCTCCTTTACTTTCACACAATGAGTACAACCAGCCTGAAGCGTAGTTCCCTCAATATCTCCAGCTAATCCATAGCTGTACCGCCCAGTCAGCTTTGTGTTAGGAGCCTTCCAATTGATGAAACTAGGTTCTTGCTTTTGTCTGCGCTTGACTCAAAGTCCCTATTCCACCTGACTCCAGTTACGTACTGACTATATGGGGCTTGTTTGCCGCGACCTAGGGTCCGGTAAATTCCTGGTTTTCTTACCACTATGCTTGTAACAATAGTGATCCTTCGGTCCCAGTGACCGGTTGCAATGTGCAGGACTTCTTCAATCCGTAAGCACTATTCCAATAAACCACTGTGCCTTTCGCCTTGTCCTCGCTGGTAACATAAGCACTCACACTAGCCAAGGGTCGAGTAGTCACTTCTTTCTTTTCCTTCACTTCAAAGTTAGTTACAGATGCTCAGTTATCAATAGGCAGGAGCACGTCTCTGAACCTTACACTGTCCTTTAGACAGGATACTGAAGACTTTCTGCACTAAGCTTCTTCTTTCCTTCCAATGTATTCTGATGAGGTACAGCTCTGACTAGGCTGAGGTGAATTAAAACACCTGTACTAGACTCCACTTTCCGAACTGAAAATAGAGCAATCTGGACTGCTTCCTCCCTCCAGACGTCTCAACACAGACTCCTAGACCTCTCTCTCTGAAGTCTGGACACTGACTAAATCACTCAAAAACACATACACCTTGACCACTCCCTCAATAGTAAACTGCACTACCCTAAGGGTGTGTCTAGTGTATGATGAGTGAATGGATATTTAGCATTAAACTGCTGTCTCGCCACACACTCTCCAGGGTACTGCGTGTGCCTAACACCAGGGCTACACAATTGCAAATACGGCGATCGTAATCCGAACCGAATATTGAAACATTCGCTCATCTCAGGTCAAGAGTCGCTCGAATTGGCTAGTAGATTTGATTCAGTCTAAATAAAATCTGTTATGAATTGAATCTGAAGTCTATCCACACCGACAAGACATAAATGGAGGGTCGGGAAGGGGTTAACAAATAAACTTGCTTTGGATCATCTCTGAATGAATCTTCGGTCTGGAAATTCCAATGTCGATGCCTGGAGCGTGCGAAACCTTGTCGATAAGCATCGCCCCAAACGGTCACCAGGGACGAGACACACATCGTTGAAGTCAATTACATGCATCATAACCTATGTGACTTCGCTAGGCCTAGTCAGTGCCGAAAAATCAGGAGGAGAGACAGTTGCGGTGGCAGGTGATGGACAGGTTTAGCTCAAGTGAATAGAACTATTTTTTTTTGTAATTCCTCTCTAGCTCTCAAAATAATCAAGTTGGCTGATATTTTTTATCGGACTGGCCCACTAGGAGACCGAGGAATCATCCGGTGGGCCCCTAAGCCCTGGCATAATTATCACGTTCACAAATGCTGCCAGTGCCCGTAGTAGAGGGGAAGCCACCCCTAGTTTTAGATGAATGAGCGTCCAAGAAACAGCTACAGTACAAAAGAATAACTCATTGTAGGCACTCAGTACCTAAGAAGGACACAGCCGACTGTCAAGGTCCACTGCTTCCTCTCCAGGCCTTGTGTGTTTAGTTCTTGCAGTTTGTTTTTGCTGTATTCAACCTAGTCAAGAAATATTTATGTCCTGTTTTCTACTCCATGGCTTCTGAACAATGTTCCTCTGCTGCTCACACTTTACTAGACGTAGAATTACAATTGTAATCCTTCGATAAAAAAAATGACTTGGTCTTTGAGCAAAATAAAAAAAGATGTATCCACGGTGTACCAAATGTACCCCCCACCCAAAAAAAAATGGTCCTCTAATGTAGAACACTTGATAAATTAGATGGAAAGATTAGAGATTGCAAAATCTATAACAGAGCCCTTCCATTCACATTCTTTTAAATATTTGTTTTTCTATGTGGCAAAGGGGCATTTGGGTCTGCACCAGGGATCTAGTGCAACCGATACACCCTAAAACTACAGCCATGGTCCAAGAATATTGACATGTGAGGATGAACACTCTTTTGACATCCAATAGGTCAAAACGAGGGCATGAGTTGCAAATCCGTCTTTAGGGTATGTTCACACAGAGCTTTTTGAAAAGAGGAAATCATTTCAGGAAACACTTTTTTTTTGTGGAGTTTTTGGAGTAGTTTTTCTTTTCATAAAAAAAGTTTTGGAGAAGCGTTTTTTTCCTGAAAACTTGTTTTCAACCTTGTGATAGGGCAGTGCCTACTTTAGAGCGGATTCCACGGGTATCTTCTACTAAGGATATGCACATATTCCCCCCCCCCTTACCAGAGTTTTTGAAGCGTGTTTGAAAAGGATTTTGGAGTGGATCTGCTAAAAAATACTCAAACTGTGCAAACACAGCCTTAGAGACTGAGCTGACTCTGGTAATGTCAAGCATACCCACCCTTCCTCCTGAAATGGCCACAGTGTGAACGTGCTCCTACACTTTGCAAGTATACCAACCTATAGTCCGGCTCATTTCTTTGGTTTTGCTGAAATTTCTTGTACTTTGTGCAAACAGTGCATGGCTCCCCATTAGTGATGAGCGAGTGTGCTCGTTACTCGGGTTTCCCCGAGCATGATCGGGTGTTCTCCGAGTATTTTGGGAGTGCTCGGAGATTTAGTTTGTGTCTCCGCAGCTGCATGATTTGTGGCTGTTAAGCAACATGAACACATGCTGGGATTGCATGTTGGTTAGGGAATCCTCACATGTATTCAGGCTCTCAAGCAGCCACAAATCATGCAGCTGCGGAGACACAAACATAATCTCCGAGCATGCCCAAGATACTCTGAGAACACCCGAGCATGCTCTGGAAACTCGAGTAACGAGCATACTCGCTCATCGCTACTTCCCATCTGTATAGCTTCCCGTGGATTGGTGTCTTTTCACTTTTGATCTGTGTCATCAAAAACCATCCATATAGCACCGCTCTATTCGCATGCAGCTCTTCACTGCCTTAGGATCAGACGGGGTCCCAACAGTCGGACCCCCAGCGATCTGCAAGTTATCCTTTATCCAATGGATTGGCGACAACTTCCAAACTAGAGAACACCCCATTAAGCTCTACTCTATTATTAGGTCTTGTAGGGGCAATGTATGTTTGGAAAAAAAATATATGCAGCAAAACATTCCCTTTAAGCTTTTGGCATTTAAATGGTTAACTGTGGACAGTAGTAAATTACTCACAAGGTTTCCAAGTATAAAAAAAAAAAATCTAAATACACATATATAATTAGGATACACATCAAAACCACTTTAATTAGAATTTCCCCTAAATGAAGAAGACAATTACAATCCCTTATACTCGCCACTAACCATTTCCGACGACACGACTCGCCACAATTTACGAATATTGTTTTATGTGACTGCTCCCTTCTGTGAGGATGACGGATTCTGTACAATTTATTACAAGACTGTTAAGTGTTTCCAATTGTGTTGTGGTGCAATAACTTCTAAACCGACTGCAGATGTTTTGTTGGTGTCGAGGACAAGTGTTTGTCACAGATGGAATCCAGATCAAAACGTCAGACTGATCTCTGTGTCTCCATCCATCTCATCTCATCTGTGTGTGTCTCATATCTCTGTCGTCCGTCCATCTCATACCATCACCTGTCTGCCTTTATCTATATATCTAACTCTTTCATATCATATCTCATCAATGCGGCGTGGCATGGAGGCGATCAGTCTGTGGCACTGCTGAGGTGTTATGGAAGCCCAGGTTGCTTTGATAGCAGCCTTCAGCTCGTCTGCATTGTTGGGGTCTGGTGTCTCTCATCTTCCTCTTGACAATACCCCATAGATTCTTTATGGGGTTAAGGTCAGGCGATTAAAGATTAATGCCCACAAGATTAAAGTGCATGCTGTGCAAGAACAAAAAAAAATAATGTGTAAATACGTGGGCAAATACCTACATAATTAACTGAGTGAATAGACCCCAACCTGCCGCCCTACGCGCGTTTCGCCGTCTTTGTCATGCTCATGGTTCGTCTATTGTTTTTAGACCATTCCATATACATTATATATTTTTCAAACCGTGTGTGAAAACGTCCCAGAAATCGGACCCCAGTCTGACTCGCTTTTATAAACTTTCTAACTGACAGGTAATAAAATATAGATAGAGGAGATAAAGCAAAAGCATAATAAATAAAAAGGAGTTGTCTTGGGACTTCCCTTTTGAGACGGGGGGGATGAAAACAGTCTAGTTGCCTTTAGCAACTAATCCGAATGTAAAATATGAAATTAATTGGTTGTAACAAGCAATATCTCACTTTTTATTTTGCACATTTTTTTTTAATCAGTTGGAGACTCCTTAAAACGTTTGTTAAAAATAAAAAAGGCATCTTTTTCTAGATACATCACTTTACCTGTCCATTGATTGTCAGTTCCATTGAAGCTGCAATACCACACACAACCTGTGGACAAGGTGTGGCGCTGTTTTTTTGGAAGAATGCAGCGGTGGGGTTTTTTGTTTGTTTTTTTTTTTGTTCGAAAAATGCATAAAATATCAAATTATGACAAAGTTACATAACAATATATATAAAAAAAAAAAATTACAATACGCCTGAATGGATTTCTTCATTAGGAGACCATTCTGTTCCTTAAATTGTACAACTCATTAAAGAACTCATTAACTTGTGAGCACAAAAGCTTGTCTATCTTCTCCAGTCTCTCGATAATGAAAGCTTTGCCTTTCATTAAACATTTACAATGGCGGACCTCTTCATACGGCCCCATAATTACTAGAGTTCCAGAAAAGAACACGGTTCCGCTCTGTGATCAGGGGAACATCACTTCGAAACACGCGCTTTGTCATTGTATCATCCTCTGATGTCTTCAACAAAGAGGAAACGTTCGTACGTTTTATTGAAAAGTACTAACTTACCTTTAAGAGGCTCCGCAAATTATAATGCAGCCGTAGAGAAAATAATACTCCTTACAGACACCGTGACGATAAATGAAGAACTGGGGACGTATCCTAAAGGCACCACAAAAAGATGTTCTTGGGGAGTGGTAGCCAAAATCCAGAGCTGACCTAACCCTTTAATGGTGACCCCTTATAATTTATCAAACAGTATGGATGGTCTAAACCAATAAACTAGGGAATGTAGGTATGTATGGGATAAGCGTATCGTATAAGCTCCATGTGCCCAGGCCATTAGGGTCATGAAGGTCTCCAATAGGTGTCCTAAGAGAACACAAGAGGAGGCGTATTAAAGGGCACCAATATAATCAATGTTACTGAAGGTTAAATGGTTGCTGCTGTTTAACAGTACTTTGCATAAATCAACAGTATGAGTCAATATAAGATTCTTTGTAATATATCTTATCAGAGAAAAGTTCTTCTTTCTCCACTTATGAGCCATTTCTTCCCTCCCCTCTGACTCCTGAACTCAACATCCAGCTCAAATCGGTTAGTCAAAGCAAAATGGACTGCCAGATCACTGAAGGATCAGGTTACACCCCCTCAATGGAGAGTAGTGGAGTGGGTAGAGAAAAGAATGAGGGGCGTCCACCAGACAGACACAGGCAGATCGTGCTAAAGCATTCAATGTCATGAATGTCCCATATGGGAGAATTTCTTTAAAAACAGTGAATATTCAAAATTTACCGTTAGTAACTACAATGTCATTTTCCCCTTTTGCTCTTCTTGATGAAACTGCCCATTGTTCTCTTGGAAGCTACAGTAGATTCATTTGCGAATTTGGGACTTGTGATTCATAGCGGTTCCTGTTTTCTTTTACAAAATAAGTCAACTTCTTACGGAAGCTAGCTTTTCTTCTCACTTGTAGCCAAAAGCAGGAAGAGGAAGTGAGGAACATCTCAAAATCAAGCGATTAAAGTTATTCTGCGAAACCGAGCTGCTCTGTCTAAATTTCCAGAAGAGCAGACCATGATCCTCCCGTCCTCTCTCGTCATCTCGTTGCTCATTCAAGAACGATAAAGAAAGATCACTAATCGTTCTGTCCCCATACTGTGTCAGGTTATTGGCAGCATATAGGATCGGACATCAATGTTAAAGTCCAAGACAACACCTTTAATAGAGTTTTGACTCCTTCCTTACCCGAGCACGCTCGGTCATCAGTAGTGGGGATGCAACAGCCGGCATGCCCGCCGAGTAGCTTCTCCCGGTGTCGGAGGCAGCCGGAACAGCTCACTTGTGGAGCGTCACAACACACATCCATCAACTGCATAGTGGCTATGGCCAGGTACTGCACCTCCGCACCCTATTCAAACCAATAGAGAGTGGATGTGCGGTACGCGGCCGCGATCACTACTCCGTCCATGGATCTCCGCAACTGAGCAGTTCTAGCCGCCGCCAACACCAGGAAGGGTGCCAGGTGCTGCACCATCGCTGATCAGACATTGATGACGTATCCTAAGGATAGGTTGTCAACGTTAAAGTCCTGGACAACCCCTTTAAGCAATAAAAAAAATCTCAGACTTAAACAATGAGAAAAAAATCTATATTCTGTGTGCCCCAAAACTCAAGTTAAGCTTAAATTAATTTTATCTTGATATAAAAAAAATGTTTTTTTTTGCAGAAGAAAAATTTTTTCAAGATGTACAATTTTACAAACACTACAACAAATATCAAAAAGCATCGAGTAGAGAACGGATTTATCATGTAGGGGTATATGGAATGAAACAAAAGCCAGAATCTCACGTTTCCCGTAATAAATCGATGTCAAGAATCCTAAAGCCAAGAGTTATGGAACTACTCAAAACCGCCTTCAGTTTTCACGTTCTTTGTGCATTGTACGGGTGACACAGACACCTTGTTTCATAAAGAAACATAAAACCTGATAAACCTGTATCTTGTGGGTACAGGTGTATGTGTAAAACTTGAGCAGGTTGGCAGCTAATCCACCGATAAACAGGTTTTCCACGGTGCTCCTGGGCACCATTATTATTTTTAGAGACTTTCCAAAAACAGGTGTATTGGAATAAGAATGGTTATCTTCAAGCGGCATCAGTGCTGTCATACACCAACCACACATAGTAGTACAGGTTAGACATCTTCTGTGAGTACGTAAGTATCACCACCAGAACAATGCGAGACCCCCATTGCTTTCTTTTCAACAAGTCAAGTTTCAGTGACCAAGTAGGACATCCCACCCTGAGCTCACGGTAGACGTCTCACAGATGTTTGGTAGATCTGAAAATGTTTAATCATTGAAATGTTATGGATTACATTTTAGATAGGTGTTCAGTGATCCCTAAAAATGTAGTTGCAAAATGTAAAAAATAAATAAAACAACACCCCTAATTCCACTTGATCAATCACCCAGTTCCCTTTTCTTGTAGAGAATAATTAAAATTCATAGAGAAATCTCTGGAGAAACAACATATCATCCTCACATTGAATATATGGGATTAATGATAATTGGTGAAGAGAGAAACTAATTATAACTGGGGAATTGAGAGAGCGGACACCAACCTCCATTGAAGTAAAGACCTCCTGCAGTGGCCAGGTAATGACCACATCGGTCTGCTCTGGGAACCAGCCACTCTGACTGGGATTCATTTATTCAGAGGTGGAAAAGTAGAAGGGCTTTCTCTGGTCAAAAGATTTTTCTCAGACCTTTTGGAGCCAGTGGTGAATATTGGGGTTTGCATCGATCTGATATTTATGGGAAAAATATTCTCTGCATCGTATCGAGCGGAAGAACATAACACATTCACTCACATCAACGGAAGACCATTCCAATCCCTCCAATGAATGATGCTATCCATGCCATGAATCATATATATAGAAAGGTAAAACTGAAATGGGAAACATGACGATGATATCTCCCACCTAGGACCTCCTGGGGCGAAGATATCCTCATAAAGTTCTAAAAAAAACCTAGCCCATCCCACAACCATATGAGCTCGCCAAGAGGAAGTATGTGGGCGTAACCTTGATCTAACAAAAATCAAGAGCTTGGGTTTCTGTCATTCATTCTGGAAGACACAGTTCGATGTAAGAGTGTTCCATTTTTCGAATCGAAGAGCTTCCCTTATACAGATAAGAGCCATTCCTGAAACATCAAGTTTATTCATTCTTTCGCTATTCCTTTTTATTCAATGTACATACCGTATTGTTTTGTTCCCATTTGTATATTTTTATAAGCACTGCCTACCTTCCCGGATTAAACATAAAATTGAACAGCTCTATTCCTCTTGTTCTGTAAACCGCACCCATGAAGCTATATGCTACCTGTAATAAGTGTCCAATTGGCCTATATAAACGATTGATGTTGGGAGCTAGTAACTTCTTTTTTTCTTTTTGTTGCTGTGGAGTTGGCAGTGACCGTACTGTGGTATGTATATATATATATATATATATATATATATATATATACACACACACACACATATACATACACACACACGCACATAAATATATACATGCACACACACACACATATATATATATATAAAATACACATACATACACACATTAAATTCTTGAGAACAATGAGGATTTTTTTCTAAGAGGAAAATTGAAAAGTTGCATGTTTTTTTTTACAAGCTCTTTGTATTTTTACTGATTTAAAAATACAAGAAAAACCCTTTAAATTTATATTTATGCATGGGATTTGGTGCGCTGTATAAAAAACCTCAGAACTCCAATCATTCTAAAGATATATTAAGATATTAATCAGCATGGAATGTACCAAAAATTACATAATTTTTACATTTGCTTCTTGTGAAAAAGGAATCAAAAGCTTCAAATCTCAAGTTTGTGACTTTGGAGCTTCCCAGCGCTCAGGACAACTGCTGTCACAAATGACAAATGTTTTGTTTTTACAGCTTTTTGCAATTTTATCCATTTAGCATGATGAGAAAACCCTGTTAAGCGTCATTTATTGATACAAAGATGCCATCTGTATGATGGTCTCAGCGACAAATCTGCACAAAAACTTTTGATTTACTAAATATTCTCCGCCAACTTTTTCTTAAAAAAAAAAAAAAAGACAGGAAACAAGGCCAATGGAGACAATGAAATGGTTATCGAGTAGACCGGTTTCCCTAGCGAGACCCCTTCCACAAAAAAAAAAAAAATGCATGCACGTACAACCTGTTCTACGGGCTTTTCTCAAGGTCAAGTTGCAAAAGATTTATGGAGTGTCAAGTGACATTTTTCAGAAATTTTCACATACGGCCATTTTTGGCAACATTGTAGCAAAAGAAATGCGTTGTACGTGACCTATATGTCACACGTGGGAATAATGTGGCCATATATGTATCACACAAAGTAAATATTTACCTTTGTAGCACCCATATGGCCATCAAGTGGTCATCAGTTTTTTTTTACTTTAAAAAAAAAACTTTTGTTCTTTTCGCCGCTTTCTTTAATAAACTTTAACTTTTCATCTACAGTTTATGTATTTAAAAGGCCTTTGAGCTAGCACAGTATTCCTTTGTAGTCTTGCATATTCATAGTATACGGAGCCAAGATGCTGTCAGTAAGAGCCCGGCTACAATGATGTAGACGTTCTGCAGCTCCGCACGTACATACCCCGGTGACAGAGCAGAGCAGACGAAAAACACAGAACACACAGAACACATCCTTTCCTGTCATATCCCTTAAATACTGTTGGTTTCCTACAACTCCGAAATATGAAATAACAATTGCAAAAATAGAGCAAGAAACCTATATCTAATAGTGGACTGGAGATTATTCAGGGGCAAGAAGTCCAGAGGTAGTAGCAAGAGACCGTAAAAAGACAAGTTTTCTACTGGATAACCCCCTTTTGGGACTACTCGGAAAAGCATTTTTTACCAGCCGTTTGACTGGACAGTGCCTAGTTTGGAGCATTTTTACATCAAGAGACATTTCAAAGCAGTGACAACCCTTTTTTTCTGCCCGGAGGTTTGAAAAAACCTGAAGCTGAAAAAAACGCCTCAAAAAATTGAACACATGACAAGCATGTCGTTTTACACTAGAAATTAATAGTAAGAGTCTTACTGGTGCTTTTTTTTTTTTTTTAAGCAATTTTTCAGATGTATTTTTCGTTTCGTCCTGTCTGAGGACCCATCTCCTATACATCACTTTGTCCTTTGCTCACTTTTCCTTCCTTTACTTCGGATCTCGCTATCCACTGCCTCGGTCTCCGCTCACGTCAGAGACACCCACGTCACGCGGCTCTGCTGACTGGTCAGATCTTAGGTCTGTTTTTGTTGCACACTTGGCTCTATCTACCCTCCTGACAGGAAACCGTCTCTGATTCTTCTGTTTATCCCCTCCTATTCTGAGTTCGTTTCAGCTATTAACTCTAACTCTCCCTATTGTCAGGCAGAAAACAACACTGTCACCAATAACGCATGTCACAATACACATTAAAATACACTGCAACAATGCATGTGTCTTCAAAGGGGAATGTGAGCAGTGTGTCCATCTGTGTAGCCCTGGTGTTAGGCACACGCAGTACCCTGGAGAGTGTGTGGCGAGACGGCAGTTTAATGCTAAATATTCATTCACTCGACATATACTAGACACACCCTTAGGGTAGTGGAGTTTACTCTTGAGGGAGTGGTCAAGGTAGTATGTGTTGGAGTGATTTAGTCAGTCAGTGTCCAGACTTCAGAGAGAGAAGACGTCTGGAGGGAGGAAGGAGTCCAGATTGCCCTATCACCAGCTTTGGAAAGTGGAGTCTAGTATAGGTGCTTTAATTCACCTTAGCCTAGTCAGAGCTGTACTTCATCAGCATACACTGGAAGGAAAGAAGAAGTTTAGTGCAGAAAGTCTTCAGCATCCTGTCTAAAGGACGGTATAAGGTTCAGAGACGTGCTCCTGCCTATTGATAACTGAGCATCTGTAACTAACTTGAAGTGAAGGAAAAGAAAGAAGTGACTACTCGACCCTTGGCTAGTGTGAGTGCTTATGTTACCAGCGTGGACAAGGCGAAAGGCACAGTGGTTTATTGGAATAGTGCTTACGGATTGAAGAAGTCCTGCACATTGCACCCGGTCACTGGGGACCGAAGGATCACTACTGTTTCAAGCATAGTGATAAGAAAACCAGGAATTTACCGGACCTTAGGTCGCGGCAAACAAGCCCCTTATAGTCAGTACGTAACTGGGGTCAGGGGAAGTGAAGACTTTGAGTCTCTGCAGGACAAAATAAGAATTCAGCTTCTTCGCAGGAAGGCTCCTAACACAAAGCTGACTGGGTGGTACAGCTATAGATTAGCTGGAGATATTGAGGGAACTACGCTTCAGGCTGGTTGTACTCGTTGTATTGGAAGTAAAGGAGGCCCCTAACTTGTCCAGCTGCTGTCTCAAGATACACTCTCCTTGGATCAGCCTCCCTGGGACCTGCCTGAACATCTTACAAGTAAAGGTATGGAAAGACGCTGACCGTGTGAGACTGTGTTCTTTATCTGCACCCGACTTCACTAACTCCATAGACTTTGAGGGACCAGTCCCACCTGTAGGGGACCCGACATCTAGCTGCATCACCATCCCCTCAGAGATCTACAGCAGCGCTGGTACTAATTACCAGAATACTACAGGTGGCGTCACGAACTGTATATAAACCTATCCCCTGTAAATATATCCCCAACATACGCCAGACCGCCCGGGCCACAGACCGAGCCACAGCTACCTGTGACAAACCCCATAGACTTCCATGGGCTCGGCTCTGAGTACCCCATTGCCCTGGTAATCCACAATTGTGGTGGCGGGTCGACACACATCTCCTTACATTCCTCCCTTCTTTAACGATGGTCGTCCTCGGCCATCTGGAACCTGAAAGACAAGTTCATTTCACAACACACAACGTACAATAAACTACACAACGTCCTCTTCTCATTCTAGGGAACTGTGACCAAACAAGTCCTTTTATCTTGGCATCAGTCCTTCAGGTTAATCTGGCCTCTCTTAGCAATAACATATGTCACAATACACATTAAAATACACTGTAACAATACATGTGTCTTCAAGAGGTAATGTAGGCAATATGTTCATCTCCTTACACACGTGCCGTGCCACTTCATTTAAAAGTCTATGACACTTGCGAATATAGTCGAGTCCTGTGGTTTCGGCTACTAAAATGACAATGAAAGGAGTGGGAAGGTGAATTACAGACCGGCTGCTAAATTCAACTCCTCTTGGCCAAAATTTTGCATCCAGAAGATAACCAGAGGAGAACAGTTTTTGAAAGTTCCCTATTCTGGCGATCGTTGGGGAGACTCCTATACAGCAATTATCAATTTTTGGAGAGTGGAATACTCATTTATCGTCTTTATTGACAAAACCACTTTAGCGTATCGACATAATTTGCTTCTGAACTAGGTAAAGAACGCAAACAGCAGTGGATTTACAAGAGGACCTGTTCAGTACCATATCACTATGCAGCGAGCAGCGGGACCCGGAGGGTAAGAAACGGAAAAGAATATTCAACATAGAAAGAAAAAAAAGGTTTCAAGGCTGTAGAAAGTAGCTCTGCGCCAGCACCAAGATCTGTAATTCTGATTTCTCAGTTGTAAATCGAGGGATTTTACATCAATACGGCAGAGAAAATCCGCAGGATTCATAGGTATGCAAATATCTGCAGATTACTTTAAGATTGTCTGCTTCTCTTATAAGAACTGGCTGCTGCCCAAATAACACGCTGAGGTATGAAACATTGCACAGAGATGGAAGATGAGGGCTATACCCATGAGAGATGGAAGAAAAACCATGAGGAATTCATTGACCTATGCATGTAAAACCAGGAACGTGTCAGTGCAATCCAATGACATCAGGGAATCGGTCACATCACGAAAGTATCAAAAACTGCAAATCAAAATGGAGTGTGACCAACAAGTTATGAGATCAACCTTGCTATGCCCACTATATCCGCACTGTAATGGTAGGTAAGCACTGTACACACTTAAAACTACTTTTTCGATAACAATTTTATTAAATATCACACATAAAACAAATATAACAGAGAATAACAGCAGAGGTGCCTCAAATATAGGGGACTGACTGATCGAAAAGACCGAGTTAGGCCAGCCCAAGCATGTAAATATAAGAAAAGCCCAAGCTAAAATTAAAAACAGTAACAATTGTATACGTATTCCACAGCAGTTCACATCAAAGTTCTTGCAATAAATAACCTAGCATAAAGCCACTAAACAAGTACTATCCCAAAATACCGCCAATACAAAAGTAGTTGTTGTATAAATTGCAAGTGCATTGAAGGCAAACAAAGGTACTCCTCTAGGTAAAGTGTCTGTGCACATAGAGCAACAGCCCACTAACCAGGATAGTATAGGAGAGAGTTTTTTTTTTATATTACCTGTGAATGCTAGCGTAGGGCGATGGCCAGAGCTGTCAGACATCCCCCTACCCCGACGCGGACCCCTAAAAAAGTGCGTTCAAAACGCGCGTCGGGGTAGGGGTCGTCTGACAGCTCTGGCCATGAAAAATGTAAAAAGAAAACAAAACCTAATTAAAATAATAGGCAATTTTTTGATGACACAATTAAATGTCTTCCATTTTTTTTTAGCAAAGTGTTATGGGTTAGGCATGCCTGTTCTAATATAGCAGATAGGGGGAAGGCACTTGTAGTGTAGCACTACAGCCAGAGTCAAGGGGTGAGCTAAAGTTTTTGACAAGGAAAGGAAGGGAGGAATGAGTGAGGGCTCACTCACACGCGTGTATAAACACGCCCAATGTTTTATCGGAGAGCACTAGGTTAAACGTTGTACTATGGGGTAGTGCAGATCTGATTTTTTTTTCGCATGCCGATTCAGCATAAGGAAACAATTGTAACATGCTGCGAGTGTATCCGATGATGGGATCACATGGGCCCATACTAGTCTATGCGTGCGTGTAAAACATCGGACTGCACTCAGATGTCATCTGAGTGCAGTTCGATGTAAGCTCACAGAGACAATGGAGAGGATGTATAAATTAAGTTCTCCGTCTTCTCCGCACCTGTGATACTATCCTCTCATGCAAGAGAATCGGATCACACTTACATAACACTTAGATCAAACTCACACAGTTTGATTAGGGTGACATTAGCATGATCGGCCAGATTCTCTTGCATGGGAACATACCTTGTGTATCCCCAGCCTTAGAAAGATCTCCTGGATACATAGTGAAGAATGTAAGAACTCAATATTAGGCAGAATAGGATCAAAGAGAGAAAAATAAAAGACTAAGGCTATGGTTCCACGGTCCGGAACCATAGCGCTTTTGACGGAGCGGAAATTCCGCTCGTCTAAGCCCGCCCCTTTCTGACGTGCGCTCTTTCCGGAGGTGTTCAGGACACCTCCGAACACCTCGGAAAGAGCGCAGGGCTACATAGCCCTGTGTTAATTATGTTGCGGCGACGCACCGTCGCCGCAATACGCGAGGACATGCTGCGGTCTGAAAAGACGCGCCGCATGTCCGTTTACGCAGGTTTGCCACCTGCGTATTGTTACGCATAGTGGAGACGGGATTTCTTGAAATCCCTCCACTATGCTGTAACATCTGGACGCTGCGTGTTTGGCGCTGCGCCAGCGCACAGCGCCAAACACGCAGCGTTTCCTGACCGTGGAAACTCACCTTAGGGAACAATTTTTTTCAAGCTTGTCATGAGAAAATATAGAATATAAGGGCACGGCTGCTGAGCGCAGTGATTGGCTGAAGTGGTGATGTGCACTATTGACACAACCCAGAGATCGGAGCAACGTGTGGCAGGTGGCGCCGCATCCAGGGAGAGCAAGTACCGGCTTAGGTTGTTATTTTAGTTATTTTAAGATGTTTGGGATCCACTTTAGTGGAAAACCCCTTTAAGGCTGAATTAAAGCTGTACGATTTACTGCTGTCTATAAAAGTTTAAATAAGCAGCTACTGGTAAGCATATGTCTAAGTCTGCTCAATATTAATAAATATTTTTATTATTATTTTGTTTTATTTTTTTTTGCTATTGTTGTTATAATTATATTAATTTTAACAAAAATGATAAAAAATAAAACAAAATATCATCATCATGATAATTAAAGGGATTTTCCCACTAACAAAAGTTTATTTTAATCAATAGATCTTGGAATAATAATACTTTCCACAATTGGATGTGTGTAAATAAAATGTTCCTGTGCCGAGTTAATCTTATACATGTGCCCCTGCTGTGTACTGTGTAATGTCTGTGTCTGACCGTACAGGGACGTGGTCTGATTATACCACAGCTCCTGGGCGGGGGGGGGGGGTGGGAAACAAAAGGTATACAGACATTACTGCAGGGGATCACAAGTATTTTTTTTTTTTTTTAAGCAAAACATTTTTTAAAAACAGGCAAGGAAATGCTTTAAGGTCACAAAAAGTATCAGCTGTGATCTCCTGCTGTAACGTCTGTATCCTCTCTTTTGCTTCCCCCCTACACAGATGTGGTATGATCAGACCATGTCCCTGTACGGTCAGACACAGACATTACACAGTACACAGCAGGGGCACATGTATAAGATTATCTCAGCACAGGAACATTTTTTTAAACACATCCAATTGTGAAAAACATTATTATTCCCAGATCTATTGATTAAAGTGAACTTTTGTTTGTGGCACAACCCCTTTAAGTTTAGCCTTTTGGTTCGTCCCTCCACAAGAGTAGCGGTGTCTCCAACACAGCCCCTTAAGAAAATATATAGCTCACCCTTGATATAGACTAGTTTATTATATCAGTAAACTGCAATACCAGATACAACCTATGCACATGAGTGGCGCTGTTGCTAAGAAATAAATATAGCACGTCCTTTTTTTTTCTCCATCCTGACCATATTGGCAGCTTTATACTCTCTAATCCCCTCCTCCGCATGACAACTTTAGGAATGGCAAAGATGAAATGTAGCATAACACCGCACATGGCCAAAAGTGAAATCCAGTTTAATCCCTCGCAGGCTGCAGCCGTGGATCAAAAAACAAACAGTTTCTAATTAGGAATGTGTAATAGGGGCTGAAGTAGATGCTGGAGTCGGTTTCACGAGAGGAGCCGTCTTTAATCTCTGTGGGACGTTTGATTTTAATGGTTCTTATCATCTCGGCAGTTTCTGTTATTCCTCCAAGCATTGTATCCCAGCAACATACAAGAAGCCATGATTAGCTCTTGTACTGATGCATTGATGTCACTGCCGAGGCCACCGGGCGTTCCCTAAAGAGCAGGTGAATCCTCTGTTGACCTCTGCAAAGCATGCGGCAACCTACTACCTTTAAAGCAGCAGCGCACGTGCATACGTTCGCTGCGCTGTTGTAAAACCTTCCATAAGTTCACACGTTAAAGTTATCGATCTTTTTACACTTTGCTTTTATGTCGACGAAAAAAAACACACTAAGCCTTTGCTCAAAAGCTGTGCAAGAACAGATGAAATGCTGATGAAGGGACCAGATTGATCCTGAAACGCGTTGCTTGCACAGCTGAATAAGACTGCCTCCTTAAGCATAGCGGTATGCTGAAAAGTTTCTCATTGATCTGTTGTTATCGGTTACTCCTTTGGGTTCATCATACTCGCAAACTCTACCGGAGTCTGGAAATTCGTAAAGAGTTGACAAATCTCCTAGGCTCCACCAAATTGGAAATCAGCAGTTCCAAAAGGTTTCTTGTGCAAGACCTTGGGATGTTTCATCATCAGAAAGAGCACCTGCATTCAATCAAATATTCAGTGGGTGCAAACTCTTACCGGAACATGCAAATTCGGAAAGAGTTGACAAATCTAGGCTCCACCAAATTGGAAATCAGCAGTTCCAAAAGGTTTCTTGTGCAAGACCTTGGGATGTTTCATCATCAGAAAGAGCACCTGCATTCAATCAAATATTCAGTGGGTGCAAACTCTTACCGGAACATGCAAATTTGTAAAGAGTTGACAAGTCTCCTAGGCGCCACCAGTTTGGAAATCAGCAGTTCCAAAAGGTTTCTTGTGCAAGACGCTGGGATATTCCGTCATCGGGATCCAATCGGATATTCAGTGGGTGGAAAAAGGGTTATAGAGGGGTGCACAGTAATAGTCAAGAATGTGGGGTCCTTACTGAATGCCAGCAATGAAAATTGGCAAGTATGGAATCACCAAGGCATTCCATGTGCAACCATGAAGTACCACCAAGAATGAAGCACACCATCGATTTCTTGAGGATTCTTATAAAATCCAAACGAAAAACCTACAAAAAGTGCCTCCTTGTAATATCAGAGCTATACTATAGGCCACCACAATGTTACGGCTATTGTATAATTAATCCATTTCATAACAAAATGTCATATGACCATGGACATAAAGCCTAAAGCATCCAGGGCTATACGTCATCATACTTGTGAATCCTCAAAAATTGGCATCAGTGACTTTGCACGGTGGCTCAGTGGTTAGCACTGCAGCCTTGCAGTGCTGGGGTCCTGGGTTCAAATCCCACCAAGGATAACATCTGCAATGAGTCTGTCTGTTGTCCTCGTGTCTGTGTGGGTTTCCTTCGGGTTCTACGGTTTCCTCCCACACTCCAAAGACCTAACAATAGGGGATTGCAGACTATGAGACCCAATGGGGACAGTGTTGATAATGTCTGTAAAGAGCTGCGGAATATGATGGAACCATATAAGTCAAATATCTGCCTGATATTATGAACAAGATACCTTACAAAAGCACTGGTTTTGGCAAGCAGCCAGGAGATTTGCAGGAGTCTGGGAGAAGATTCTTTCTAAGGGGTCTACAAGACATTCGGGAGGAGTTTGCATTCAAGTATGTTATCCGTGTTACACTCGTGTGACCCTAGTCTATCTGGTCAATTATGCAAATCACACTCTGATCAGAGTGTGATCAAGAGTGTGATCCGATTGTCTTGGTTGAGGAGAAGATGGAGAATGTACTATGTCAACTTGAGGACCAAGAATTTGTGAACCTGCCATAGATATTTTTCTCATTATACATCAGGTGATGAAACATGAAGGATACCATTACAAGTCCTATACAATATAGAGACATGGGATTTACATTCCTTATTACTAAACATTTAAGGATACCATTACAAGCCCCATATCTTACAGAGACCTGGGTTTACATTCGTTATTACTAAACCTATAAAAAAGGAAGAATAAAAAAGCAAAAACAAAATGGAAATTCAGATAAAAAATGTCTATAGTACCATCTTCCTTTACACTTTGTAACAGACACGCAATGACTCAAAGTCGGACCCGGGATCTGTACAAGGGTTAACCAAGACTATACTTGATGCTTAATTGATAGCTGCAGAATGAAAAGAGTCCCCAGAGGGGAATAACAGCTGTTTCCCGGCAATGGTTACTAAGATTCCACCAATGTTTGTAAAGGAAATTACAGCATCCTCTCCGAATGTAGTAATGCAATGACAGCTACATATTGATTCATGGGGGTGTATACCAGGACACATCGACTGATCCATAATGCTCCAAATGCAAGCCATTATCTCAACATCCGACCAACCCCCAATATATAGTCACACTCTAAAGCGGGAACCTGAGCTGATCTTTAAAGAAGCCCTGCTCCTCCTCCTCCCATCAACGTTCTTATCCTTTTAATATATTGCAGTCATCATATTATATATAGCACTGTGTACTTACAATTGCTCATTTTGCCTTTCTACCCAGCTAATTCTTCTCTTTTCTCTGCTCTGCGTAGAAATAGGAAGTCTCGTCCTTGCAGTTATCATTCCGGTCTTCAACTCCTGACCCAGCGGCTCCCTCCTCTCCCTTGCCAGGGACTTTTGCAGTAATGACTCATGCAGGAAAAACTGACCTCCATTTTCTACATAGAGCTTAGAAGAATTTAGCTCATCAGTTTCTAATTGCATGATGCAATAGAGAAAATGGAAAAGAGAATAATTAACTGGATAGAAAGGAAAAATGAGCAATTGTACAATTGTAAGTACAGTACACAGTGTTATATAACAGGATGACTGCAATAAAAACTTTGATGGGAGGAGTGCTTCTTTAAAAGGATACGCCTCATACGAAAAAGGGCTACAACCAATGGGACTACCCGACTAAATAATTAAAATTGGGTCCAGAATGCAGCGTTTGCTCTGCTGTCTTGAAGGTTTCCTCCAGATTTCCAGTCTACAGCCATATTCCCAAACCGTACTAATGGCTTTTATAAAAATTGGCCCTAGTAGACCTTCTTTCTGTCAGGCCATGAATAGATTTTTGCTGTATCTTCAATTTCTAACAGATGAGACAACACAGTGTCGGTCAAACAACGGGGACCTCGAAGACCCTACTGATTTACAATGGAGTCTGTTGTATTCCATCTTGGTGTCCATTGTTTTGACGGGGAAAATGGCAACACATACATTATTATTCTTCTGTGAAGTGTGATAAAATATGCAACTGAGCCTCCAATTTAGGTGTGAACAAACAAAAAAAAAAAATTACCCCTAAAATAGAAACTGGTAACACTTTAGAAAAAAATCCAAATACAATCGTAAAAGATGTGACAAAAAGTAGCAAAGAACTGTTCTACTGCTAGAAAATTATGTTGTGGTAACACAGCGAGTGGATGTAGCTGATAAATCTATTGATTTAGGAATGCAGCGCGCGTCGAGGTATTTGTGCCTCATTGCATTCCTGGAAAGATTTTCAAAGTATAATGGTTAAATATAATGCATTCTTCAGCTGAAGTTGGATTCTAATGGCCCTGGATTTCTTCTCTTTCTGGTGAAGCATTTTCCCTCAACACCTCATTAAGTTCTAATAATGACAGCAAAGTGTTTGAATAAAAATTAAGAATTCGATCCGAGAGTGTAAGGCCAAATTTTTAAATTTGCCCAGAGCTTATTTAACACACGTTTCTAGTTTTAGAAACTATAAATTAATATTTAAAGGTCTGAGAGCCCAGCTAGGTAATCACTTGAGACAGGGAACACCTGAAGGCAGCCCAGAGCTTCCCAGTCTCAGATTAGACGGCCAAGATGTCAATCAAAACAACAGCTCAGCATGCTCCTGCACCAGACTGGACAACTGACCTGTCAAAATATTGACAGCTTCAGCACGTCCCTGCACGTGATTGGACGGCTGAGCTTTTAGAGGACATAAGTAAAGGAGAGAGGATTGCGGTAGATCCCAGACGCTGACAATAGTATAAAAAAAAAACTCAAATTCACTGCAACACATTTAGGGGGAAGAACCTACTTCTTCCTCAGGCGTCTGTTGCCTGAGGAAGGAGTAGGTCCTATTCCAAAATGCGTTGCGATAAATTGGATTTTTTTTTTTTATACGCACTGTCTGGATTTATCTTTATCAACAGTCGTGCCCGGGATCTACTGTACTCTTCGATCCTTTACATCTATCTTGAGAATTGGGGCTCCATCTCATTCTGCCAGGAATGGATAGGTTGTCATGAAAATGCAGTCCTCTCCATTTACTTGCATGAGACTTCTGAAAATTGTTGAGCAATTATAAAAGTCAATGTGATCTGTCAGAATTCATAAAAGATCTGTATTAAAACAGATCTCTCAGCCATAATGGCTGCGTTACATATGGAAGCCATAACAGTAGTATCATCATGAAAGCCATGACAGTAGTATGATCGCAACACCGGTTGTTGTTTTTTTAATCATTGCTTTGCGAATTTCAAGATCACCAGGATGTTCTACTTTGTAAATATAATTTCTGGATTATTCATTGACAGATGATATAAATTTCAGAATATTTTGGAAAAAATAATAATGGATTGGGCCATGTCTGCGGAGAAGATGGAGCGGATTATTGTGTCCTCATTATGGTCAGCGCTGTCTGATTTAATTACGTACATCGTTTGTACATAAATTCTTTCGTGAGCAGCTTGCCTTTCAAATTTGTGCTCTCAAATGCAGTATAATTACCGGGCCCCCAGGTTACAGAGGGGAGATCTGCAAATGAGCAGAGCATATCCGTACCCATGTGATGTGTAAACAGCCAGCCATCTGTTCCGGCTCTGTACTTCATACCCAGAGAGAAGGTTAACCCATATCTGAGCGAGGTCACCCGAGCCGGGGCCTCAAACAATTACTTAACTTTTCTGCAATTAACTGCTGGTCTCACTTAAGATCCCATGATGAACCTGAGCCAAAGAAGAAAAATAACAGCTTAGTGAGGAACAATACATAAAATAAAAGCATATTGTGCACGTGTGCAATCCCCTTCCTAGTGTTTTAAGGCTCATGGTCAAACAGGAACTGAAACATCTTGTCAGTTATTGGTATATTGGGGCATAAAGCACATGGCAACGACACACTGTGTAGACAGCACGGGGGTAACACCAAGGAACCTAGAACCTGAACCTAGAACCTAAAGAGGCCTGTCCGCCGCTGTCCATTCTAGTGGTCATTCTCTGCATTGTGACACCATAGTTAATTATAATCTACTGTGAGCATTATAGGTTTTAGCTGTATCATACTAGTTACCCGAGCGCAGTGATATCTCTGCATTCAGTAGAACTGTATTGTGACATCACTGTGTGCATTATCTTTTTGGCATAATCAATCCTGTACTGTGATCTAACAGTGCATTACGACCATACTCTGACTCATCTGTACGCAACAATCCTTTCCCATAATACTACTGTCATTATCCCTCTACTGTGATATTACTGAATTTATTACTCTGTACTGTGACATCACTGGTGCTTTATCCTGTACTGTGACATCACTGGGTGCTTTATCTCTGTACTGTGACATCACTGTGTATTATCTCTGTACTGTGACATCACTGTGTGTATTATCCCTGTACTGTGACATCTCTATCATCTCTGTACTGTGACTTCACTGTGTGTATTATCTCTGCACTGTGACATCACTGGTGCTTATCTCTGTACTGTGACATCACTGTGTATTATCTCTGTACTGACATCACTGTGTTTATTATCCCTGTACTGTGACATCACTGTGTATTATCTCTGTACTGTGACATCACTGTGTATATCCCTGTACTGTGACATTACTGTGTGTATTATCCCTGTACTGTGACATCACTGTGTATTATCTCTGTACTGTGACATCTCTATCATCTCTGTACTGTGACTTCACTGTGTATTATCCTATACTGTGACATCATTATCTCTGTACTGTTACATCAGTGTGTGTATTATCCCTGTACTGTGACATCACTGTGTGTATTATACCTGTACTGTAGGATTGGAAACGTATGCACAGCCTTAGGAGGTGCTAGAGTAGGTGCCCAAACCACTTGAATATAAAAATAAACTCTGCACTCAACTTCGATTTGAAAATTTATTAAACGTGGTCCAAAAAAAATATATAGTATGCAGGGAGGGACGTTTCGGTCACACGACCTTCATCAGCTACCCTGTTGAGTTGCAACCTTAACTTATGGACCCAATAGAAGAATGCTTGAAAGCAAACAATAGCAGCTTATCGTTTCCATGTGAGGATACAAGTGAGTATCGGTGGTGAGCTGTAATCTTGGTGAGGAAGGAGTTCCCGTCTAATGCAGCTGTAGAGACGCGGTGTCCACCGCTTGTCTTTATACCTGTACTGTGACATCACTGTGTGCATTATCCTTGTACTGTGACATCACTGTGTGTATTATCCCTGTACTGTGACATCACTGTGTGTATTATCTCTGTACTGTGACATCGCTGTGTGCATTTTCCCCGTACTGTGACATCACTGTGTGTATTATCCCCGTACTGTGACATCACTGTATTATACCTGTACTGTGACATCGCTGTGTGTATTATCCCTGTACTGTGACATCACTGTGTGTATTATCCCTGTACTGTGATATCACTGTATTTATTATCCCTGTACTGTGACATCGCTGTATTATCCCTGTACTGTGACATCACTGTGTGTATTATACCTGTACTGTGACATCACTGTGTGTATTATCCCCGTACTGTGACATCACTGTGTGTATTATACCTGTACTGTGACATCACTGTGTGCATTATCCCTGTACTGTGACATCACTGTGTGTATTATCCCTGTACTGTGACATCACTGTGTGTATTATCCCTGTACTGTAACATCACAGTGTGTATTATCCCTGTACTGTGACATCACTGTGTGTATTATCCCTGTACTGTGACATCACTGTATTATCCCTGTACTGTCACATCACTGTGTGTATTATCCCTGTACTGTGACATCGCTGTATTATCCCTGTACTGTGACATCACTGTGTGTATTATACCTGTACTGTGACATCACTGTGTGTATTATCCCCGTACTGTGACATCACTGTGTGTATTATACCTGTACTGTGACATCGCTGTGTATTATCCCTGTATTGTGACATCACTGTGTGTATGATCTCTGTAGTGACATAACTGTATGCATTATCCCTGTACTGTGACATCACTGTGTGTATTATCCTGTACTGTGACATCACTGTGTGTGTATTATCCCTGTACTGTGACATCACTGTGTATATTATCCCTGTACTGTGACATCACTGTGTGTGTGTATTATCCCTGTACTGTGACATCACTATTATCTCTGTACTGTGACATCACTGTGTATTATCCTTGTACTGTGACATTACTGTGTGTATTATCCTTGTAGTGTGACATCACTGTGTGTATTATCCCTAGGACCAACGTAGGAACGCTCCACGGCTGCCTCTAGTTGTTGTGGTTAGTCAGGGTACTGCAATCTCATAGATTCCAACTGCTCTGGTGTATTGCCTTTTTTACCTGCTCTCCTCAGCTACCAAATCATAAAGGTACTGCCACACTAAGCTATCCCGCTAGCGATCACGATAACGACGCATACTAATGCGATCGCTAGCGGGATTGTTTCTATATCGCTAAATGCGGCCACATTTAGCGATATAGTTAACGACGCTATCGCCGTTAGCGATCTTCTTAATGACTTTAGTGGTACAAAAGTACCGCTAAATCGCTAAGAAAAGGTGCCACACTAGCGATATATACTTACCCAGCGGGAGCGCCAGCGATGAAATAGGGTCCGGAACGATTCCAGCGACGAGCGAGATCACAGCAGGAAGCTCGTCGCTGGAAGCTGCCGCACTGAACAATATCGCTAACGGGATCGCTAAATAGTGACGTTTTTTAGCGATCCCGTTAGCGATATTGTTTAGTGTGGCATACCCTTAACACTGAGTGTTACACAGTAACAGGATAACTAGAAGCACAGAGTATTTCAGTAGACGAGTTTACTGATTTTATGGGATGTTAGACAGTAGAATGATAACCAGAAGCACAGAGTATTTCTGGAGAGAATTGTGCTGATCTTTTGGAACGTCACATCTTAAGAGTAACATAGTAGAAGGATAGAAAGCGGCACAAAGAAATTCAGAAGAGGCATGTAATGGCCTTGTTCTGGGCTATGGGTTCACAGACAAAGTTAGGACGCAGTACACACTTTAAAACGAATTGTGAACATTGATGTTTAATTTTCTTTAGCTTAAAAAGATTGATGTGCCACTAGAAACAGCGCCATTCCTGACCATGGGTTGTGTCTGGTATTGCAGCTCAGCTCTATTACCTGTAATACCACACACGTCCTGTACAGTCATGGCCAAAAGTTTTGAGAATGACACAAATATTAATTTTTACAAAGTCTACTGCTCCACTTTTTCTAGTCTTGTCTCATGCCAACTGTTAAGCATCCTGAAACCATTCATGTGTGGGGTTGCTTCTCAGCCAAGGGAATCGGCTCTATCACAGTCTTGCCTAAAAACACAGCCATGAATAAAGAATGGTACCAGAATGTCCTCCAAGAGCAACTTCTCCCAACCCTCTAAGAGCAGTTTGGCGATCAACAATGCCTTTTCCAGCATGATGGAGCACCTTGCCATAAAGCAAAGGTGATAACTAAATGGCTCAGGGAACAAAACCTAGAGATTTTGGGTCCATGGCCTGGAAACTCCCCAGATCTTAATCCCATTGAGAACTTGTGGTCAATCATCAAGAGACGGGTGGACAAACAAAAACCTAAAAATTCTGACAAAATGAAAGCATTGATTGTGCAAGAATGGACTGCTATCAGTCAGGATTTGGTCCAGAAGTTGATTGAGAGCATGCCAGGGAGAATTGCTGAGGTCCTGAAGAAGAATGGTCAACACTGCAAATATTGACTTGCTGCATTAACTCATTCTAACTGTCAGTATAAGCTTTTGTTACTCATATGTTTGCAATTATTATATTTCTGTCTGTGATAAAAACATCAGTCAAACACACATAAAAACCAGAGGGCAGCAGATCATGTGAAAATATAATATTTGTGTCATTCTCAAAACTTTTGGCCATGACTGTACTGTGACATCATTATCTCTGTACTGTGACATCACTGTGTGTATTATCCCTGTACTGTGACATCACTGTGTGTATTATCCTGTACTGTGACATCACTGTGTGTATTATCCCTGTACTGTGACATCACTGTGTGTATTATCCCTGTACTGTGACATCACTGTGTGTATTATCCCTGTACTGTGACATCATTATTATCCCTGTACTGTGACATCATTATTATCTCTGTACTCTGACATCATTATTATCCCTGTACTGTGACATCATTATTATCACTGTACTGTGACATCACTGTGCGTATTACTCCTGTACTGTGACATTACTGTGTGTATTATCACTGTACTGTGACATCACTGTGTGTATTACTCCTGTACTGTGACATCACTGTGTGTATTATCCCTGTACTGTGACATCATTATTATCCTGTACTGTGACATCATTATTATCTCTGTACTGTGACATCACTGTGTGTATTATCCTGTACTGTGACATCACTGTGTGTATTATCCTGTACTGTGACATCACTGTGTGTATTATCACTGTACTGTGACATCACTGTGTGTATTATCCCTGTACTGTGACATCACTGTGTGTATTATCCCTGTACTGTGACATCACTGTGTGTATTATCCCTGTACTGTGACATCACCGTGTGTATTATCCCTGTACTGTGACATCACCGTGTGTATTATCCCTGTACTGTGACATCACCGTGTGTATTATCCCTGTACTGTGACATCACTGTGTGTATTACTCCTGTACTGTGACATCACTGTGTGTATTATCCCTGTACTGTGACATCACTATTATCTCTGTACTGTGACATCAGTGTGTATTAGTGACATCATATAAAAACAGTAATGCCAAAGTACAGAGATAATAAACACAATGATGTCATAATACAGGAATAATAAAAAACACTGTGACATCACAATTCAGAGGTTTCAACAAGTGATGTCACAATAGAGGGAAAAATACACAGTGACATCACAGTAAACGGTACAGAGATTATAAATACAGCAATGCCACAGTACAGGAATAATAAATAACTGGGAGGCCACAGTACAGAGAGAATAAAACACAGTGATGTCACAATACAGAGCTAATAAACACAGTGATGTCACAATACAGAGCTAATAAACACAGTGATGTCACAATACAGAGCTAATAAACACAGTGATGTCACAATTCAGGGATTATAAAGAGATGTCACAGTACTGAGTAATAATACACAATGAGATGTCACAGTACAGAGATACTAATCAAATTTATTATCACCACACTGTGACCTCACTGTTATGATCCTTAAATACTGGACTGGTTTTGGGGCTAATGCTGGAATAGAGAGTTTAGTTCAAGTCATTCCAGACGTGATTGGGCTGGGATTTGTGCGCAAGTTGTAAGGATGCTATAATGTGGCGCCTCATTCATCTGAGTGAGGCTTTTAGGCCTCTTTCACACATCCGTTGTGCGCCTGACGGCGCCATCCGGCATTTTTTTGTCCAACCGCATCCGGCGAAATGTAATGCCGGATGCGTTTTTTTTTTTGCATTGACTTTCATTAGCGCCGGATGGCGCCTGATGTCAGTGCGTTGTATCCGTTTTTGTCCGGATCCGGCGGAAATGTACATTCCGGCGGCCGGACAAAACGGAGCATGTAATGTTTTATTTTTTTGCCGGAGCCGCCTGATAGTGCCTGAAGCGGCGCATCAGGCAGCCGCAAACAATAGAAGTCAATGGAACCGGATCAGACTTTTGTGCAATCCGGCAAAAGTCTGATCCGGATTCTGGAAATCAAGGTTGTCTACTACTCCGGGCATCAGAAACCCTCTTTTTATGGGTTCAAAAGTTCAGGTCGGATCCACCAAAAAACTGGATCCGTTGCATCAGTTTTTTTTGTTTCAGCGCTGGATCCGTCCCTTCAGGCATAGGACGGATCATGCCTGATACAAAAAGACAGATGTGTGAAAGAGGCCTTAGAGGTGCTTACAGTTGACGCTATAGGTAACAGGTGGAGTCAAAGCCAAATTTTGCTGATTTGTAGCCCATAGGTCTACAGATCGAATCACACTAATCAAAAATTAAACTGACAGAAATGTAAAAGGGGTTTTTAGACTAACTTCCTGTTTCAGGAAACAAAACATGTACATTAGCCACAACGGTCAGACTGCGACCCTATCTTTTGTATTGGTGCATCTAATAATCGTGTGCATAGGACATAGTGAAGGGAGGGGGAGGAGGTGAGCTGCGACATCGCCGATTGTGATTGGTGGATGATGTGTTATCAGCTGTGTATGAGGTCTTTCCTTATCCACAGAGGCAGGATTACAATGACAGGTAAATACTGTAAACTCTTCCTGAAAGTAGAGGAAGTAAGAGTCTAAAATGTCTTAATGACTAGTGTAAAAATGCAAGATTAATAATTTTGTTCTCTTTTTTTTTTTAAACAAAGATCGTTCTATAAAAAAATGCAAATTTTTATTTAAAAAAAATTTATTTAAAAACACAAAAACCTGAATTAAACAAGATGTCTCCCGCGTGAAACCAATATTCAAATGATTTTTTGCTAAGGATAATTGTATTTAAGAAAAATTGTCACCAAATGTGGACAACCCCTTGGCATTTTTGCTTTCTGTACTCTGTATCTACCAGAAATATGGCACCAGCAAAAACATGTTTGTTGATAGATTTGTAGGTAGATCCCTCTATGTAGCACAAATGTTATAACTCCTGAATTCCAAGCTGCCATGTAACTCAAGGTTTAAAGGGTTATTGCATCTATCAACATTTCTCACCCATTTATGGGATTTATGGTGGTCCCGAACCAAATGAAGTGGGATAAGTTGTATGGAGTAGGTACCAACCATATATACTTCCACTCCATACATCTCTATGGAGAACACATAAATTGCCAAAATAGAGAATAAATGTGCACCACTGGGTCTTGTTCCATAGATGGAAGTTTTGGTGGTGGTCTGGACTCTGAGACCCCCTGTAAGGCTAGAACCTAAAGGGCTGTCATCAATAATCATCTCTCCTTAGTGCAAGTTCAACAGAAGACAAAGGAGCAACGAAGCACCATCCACTACTTCTACTGATTAGGGGCGAATATCCATCACTGGTTCTCACCTGTCCTGGACTGGTGGTCTGGACTCTGAGACCCCCTGTAAGTGCTAGAACCTAAAGGGCCGTCATCAATAATCATCTCTCCTTAGTGCAAGTTCAACAGAAGACAAAGGAGCAACGAAGCACCACATTCTCTATACATTCCCTACTGAGTTTAGGGGCAGAACTAATCCATACATGGATTCCTCCACCTGTATCCTGGTACTGGATGGTCTGGACTCTGAGACCCCCTGTAAGTGATAGAACCTAAAAGGGCTGTCATCAATAATCATCTCTCCTTAGTGCAAGGTCAAAGGAAGCCAAAAGGAGCAAAGAAACGCCATCCACTAATTCTACTGATTAGGGGCGAATATTCATCACCAGTTTTCATTCGTCCATTACATATGGAAGTCACTTACCAATGAAGGAAGCAATCAAGCCAATCTCATGATCAAAAGTTGAACATTATGCAATACAAACTATACATAAAATGATACAATAGAAGTTACAGGAGGAGTGAGTATACTCGCTGCTCGGCTGATCTCCGAGTATTTGGAAGTGCTCGGAGATTTAGTTTCTGTTGCCACAGCTGCATGATTTGCTGCTATTTGACAGCCTGAATACATGTGGGGAATGCCTGTTTGTTAGGGAATTCCCACATGTATTCAGGCTGTCAAATAGCCGAAAATCATGCAGCTACGGCAACGAAAACTAAATCTCCGAGCACTTCCAAATACTCGGAGACCACCTGAGCATGCTCCAGAAAACCTGAGCAACGAGCATACTCGCTCATCACTAGTAGGAACAAGATTTTATCTTTCTTACTTGCCAACAGTAACTTCTTTCTTGGACGCTAGTTCATACCAGACCATACCAGGAATGTTGGATGTAATGGGCTGGGTGTGTTCTTGTCCGTGCCTCCATTATTTTAGATCTCCAGGTCATTCCCGGCCTCTCGCTGTAATTTTCAATCTTGTAAAGGCGAATGTAATCTGAGAATTGCAGTCTAGACATGTGCACTGTCCACAGTTTCCTCTCTAGTATTTCACTGTGAAATATTGCTAGAAATAATTACAGAGAAGCCCCTAGCCTTTCTCGGGGATGGTTTGAATTATCGAAGAAGATATCATGTGAGAGGTGGCGTATGTCCGAATAACAAGAACATTCTGTTTACTTCCCTTTTAATCACCAAAATCTTTTTTTTTTGCTTTTTCACATTTTTTGCTTTTTCACATTTGCCTATTAATTTCAATGAATCAATTCGTATGTAATTGACCAAAAGATCATTCATCTCAGGGGTCAACTCCTCCGACACAAAATGTATGAGCTGCAATAGACTGTAACAAGAGTCAGTAATCCCGTGCACCACTGTCAAAAAGGGAGGATGGATCTTGCTCATTGTATAAAAATTTTCCAACACGTTGGACGGACAGCATCATGAGTGCTCGGACATGTTCCCATTGCAGTGCCCAACTTTGGGGCAGAAGGGGCTACGAAATTTGGACATTATTAATACTAAAAAATGGGAAAAAGAAAAAAAAAAGGCCCCTCTCCAAAAGTAACCCTATATCAAGAGCATGGTCTATCTGTGGCATGTATAGCTGTCACTGTACCCATAATGGTAACCTTGCAGCCGGCAGATAAGTGGTAGAAGTACGATAAAATATTACAACAAATATAAAAGGACGTCCCGGAGCTACTCAATGATCGATAACGGATCCCTCCTGGCTTTTATCAATCATCCTAATATATTCCATTCAGCCAGTTACCATACGCCATAAAGTTTTAGAACACAGATGTAATGTCAGCAGTATATACAACAATTTAAAAAAGAGTAAAATTGAGCTGATCTGTGGGAGTAAAATAAATTATTGGAGTAAGATTTCGGTAGACAGAGACTATTTTAATGAATAGTTTTTCTATATTTAGATGGGCATTGTCACTCTGATATGCCAAGATAGGGACTTTGTGACTGGCACTACAGGGAAGGCGCAGTGACTGGCACTGCCCAGTGACCGGCATCACATGAGGGCTTGGGCCTCAGTGACTGGCACAACAAGGAGACTCAGTAACTGGCAAAACATGGAGGCTCAGTGACTGGTACTACATGGAGGCTAAGTGACTGGCACAACAAGGAGACTCAGTAACTGGCAAAACATGGAGGCTCAGTGACTGGTACTACATGGAGGCTAAGTGACTGGCACAAACATGGAGGCTCGAGGTTTGGTGACTGGCACTAAACGAGGCTCGGAGCTTGGCGACTAGCACTACATGGAGGCTCAGGGCTAGGTGACTGCCACTACATGGAGGCTCCAGGCTTGGCGACTGGCACTACATGGAGGTTTTGGGCTTGGTGACTGGCACTACATAGAAGCTTGGCAACTAGTACAACATGGAGACTCGGAGCTTGGTGACTGGCACTATATGGAGGCTCAGTGACTGGCACTATATGGAGGCTCCAGGCTTGTTGACTGGCACTGCATGGAAACTCGGGGCTTGGTGACTGGCACTACACGGATGCTTGGGGCTTGGCGACTGGCACTACATGGACGCTTGGCAACAGGCACTACATGGATGCCCCAGGCTTGGAGACTGGCACTAATTGGAGACTTGGCGACCAGCACTACATGGTAGGCTTGGGGCTTGGCGACTGGCACTACACAGAGGCTTGGGGCTTGGCGACTGGCACTACAACGGAGGCTTGGCGACTGGCACTACATTGAGACTCCAGGCTTGGTGACTGGCACTACATGGAGACTCCAGACTTGGCGACTGGCACTACATGGAGGCTTGGAGACTGGAACTACACGGAGGCTTGGTGACTGGAACTACACGGAGGCTTGGCGACTGGCACTACATTGAGACTCCAGGCTTGGTGACTGGCACTACATAGAGGCTCCAGGTCTGGCGACTAGCACTAATTGGAGACTTGGTGACTAGCACTACATGGTAGGCTTGGCGACTGGCACTACATGGAGGCTTGGGGCTTGGCGACTGGCACTAAGTGGAGGCTTGGTGACTGGCACTACACGGAGGCTTGGGGCTTGGTGACTGGCACTACATTGAGACTCCAGGCTTGGTGACTGGCACTACATGTAGGCTCCAGGCTTGGCGACTGGCACTAATTGGAGACTTGGTGACTGGCACTACATGGAGGCTTGGTGACTGGAACTACACGGAGGCTTGGTGACTGGCACTACATAGAGGCTCCAGGTTTGGCGACTAGCACTAATTGGAGACTTGGTGACTAGCACTAAATGGGAGGCTTGGGGCTTGGCACTACGTGGAGGCTTGGCGACTGGCACTACATGGATGCTCCAGGCTTGGTGACTGGCACTACATGGAGGCTTGGGGCTTAGTGACTGGGCACTACATGGGAGGCTTTGACACTGCCATTTTTCTGCCCATGAGTTGTAGGAACCAAGGTTGAAAGTTTTGGGGTACTGTGTTTTAGGTTGAAGCTATTTTGTAAATTTTTCGTGGTCCAAATTCGAACTGCGATGCATCAACGGCAGCCTCATAGGCAAACATGGATGTGTCTGGCCTACGCTTATACAAGTGGTTCAGTCCCTCTGTCCTTGTTCACATTTACGTCACTTGACAAGTGGAAGGTTTTTAATACAAGAGTTAGGACTGTCCCACAAGGGTTGCCTTGACGCGGCTGGGTGGCTTGTACATTCTTTTGATCAAAATTATGTTTACTAAATACCCTCATAATTATTACTATCTTCATGCATTTTTTGTAAAAAAAAAATTTTTATTTATTTTATTTTAGGATATTTTTTTTTGTGTCTGGTTTTCAAACATGGATGTGTGTATCCAGCCTTACACCAATATGGGCGCATTATAGATGGAGGGAATTGATTCATTGCTATTAAAGGTTTAAAAAACGACATGTAAGTCCAAGATTGAGTATAATAAAATATAATATTTTATTAATTATATTAAAAAAATCAGGGAAATAAAAATGTGAACAAAAACAGTATATACTATAACAGTTGATCAGAATAAAGGCTGCACATCATCACAAAATTTGTTAAATGGCAATAAAAATTATAATCAAACCAAAATTGCGATGCCCCAAAAATTAATGATAGGGTGAAAAAGTAAAATTATATATATTTGCAAACCTTAATAAAAGGTATAAAGTGTAATACACAAGTGGTAAAGAAATCAACTATAAAGTGCTTGGTGGAGATGAAAAAAAAAAATAGAGAACTAAGTGCAAAAAAAGTTGTCATTGAAAGGAAATTAGTGAAATCACAAGTGAGCATGGTGTATATATACTTTGGGAAAAGCAAACAGGGTATGTAAATCTATTAAAAAGACAAAATTGCACAGATGGAGAAGGGAGACAACCTATATGGGAACATAGTTACAATAATATCAATAAAAATATAAAGAGAAGTGCTTACAAAAATAATGGGCGCGCCATCCCTGGAGTGTGCAAATATATATTTTACTTTTTCACCCTATCATTAATTTTTTGGGGCATCGCAATTTTGGTTTGATTATAATTTTATTGCCATTTACCAAA
Source organism: Oophaga sylvatica (assembly GCA_033576555.1). Taxonomy (NCBI): domain Eukaryota; kingdom Metazoa; phylum Chordata; class Amphibia; order Anura; family Dendrobatidae; genus Oophaga; species Oophaga sylvatica. Next base: position 52,643,030 of record JARQOD010000009.1, read on the forward strand.
TTTTGTGAGGATGTTCAGCCTTTATTCTTATCAACTGCTATAGTATATACTGTTTTTGTTCCCATTATTATTTCCCTGATTTTTTTAATAGAATTAATCAATAAAATATTATGTTTTATTATACTCAATCTTGGACTTCCATGTCGCTTTATTTCTTTTTGCTTCTTTTCCTATAGTATTTCCCGATAGTCTGTGATTAGGTTTTATACTATCCTATTCTTTTGGTTACAGGGTTATATATATACTTTTCCACTTGGATATAAATTACTACCTCCACATTGGTTTTACCCCGTTTTCCATTAGTGTTCCTTTGCTTTGTTTCTTTGATTGATAACTAGCATAAAGCAAATAGATTTTTTATTTTTTTTTACCGGTATGGGCTCATGTTAGTCACCGTTGCCAATCTGTGCTGGTAGAAGCATGCTCGGAGTTGAAATAGTCTCCTTCCACTTCGGGCAGCTGATAATATTGTCCCTTCTTGCTTGTGAACCCCTATTCACATGAAAGGGATAGCCAAGCGCTGTAACGCTGGTTTTACACTTGTCGTGTTTTTTCGGCCCGTTTTTGCGGCCCCAATGTATTTCTATGGGGCCCCAAAAACGGGCCGCAAAAATTTGTTGTAGCGCCGTACGCCGTAAGGGCCGTGAAAAAATATCGAGTTTGCTCGATATATTTCACGGCTTACGGACACAGCCCCCATTGAAAATCAATGGGGCCACAAAAACGGAAGTTTGTTTTTGCGGTGCACCGTGACTTCTGGTTTTGCGGAACGCTGTTTTTTTTTTTCCAATACTTTTTCCATAGTATTGGAAACCTGAAAAACGGCGATCCGCAAGTTTTTTTAGGTCCGATATTGCGGCAGACTGTAAAAATTGCGGCGATACGGCCCACAATAAAGGCCCGCAATAATGAGCCGCAAAAAACACGGTAAGTGTAAAAGAAGTCTAACAGCAATAAGTTATATCCAGCAGTCCGTTAGAGAAAAAAAAATGGATGGAATGTGTACAAGAATGTCCCTGTTCCCATTCCATTCTCCAATGAGAAAAGCAACTACCAGAGTCGTCAGGCTGCATCTTACATGCACTCTCGTGCATGTCGAGCGTGCATATATATAACTAAACGGTGGGGGTAGCTGCGAGAAATTGAAGGTGAATGGCCACCTTGAGGCTAAGAATGTGCAAATTATTGTTTGTGAACTTAGAAGCATGAAGGGATTCACATGTAGCCTATAAACACGCAGAAACAAAAATCAAGTAGACCGAGAACATGCACTTTACGTGAACTGAAAGTCTTCATGGGAAAATTACTGCTCCACATAAGTCCTGAAAGCTTTGCAGATCGAGAGGTAAGAACACTCAGAAATCAAGTGACGGGTGAAACTAAATTGCATCAAATCGTAACGCTACAAGTCTAAGCCTTAGGACAGACAGCAAGTCAAGTGCACAAATGCTTCCCATGTGTTTGAGGTTAAGAGAAAGAACATCTTTGAAAGCTTAACGCAGAAATGGCTCTGAGCGATCTGTCACATTTAGTAATGTCGGTGGAATGAAAAAACAGCTTAGAACAACTCAAACTGTTGAGAAAACACGTGCCACCTTCTACCAGCTTCTCCTCTGATGCATTAGGCCTACACAATAGGATGATGCAGTTACGGCCCTCCAATGTTTAACCACAGCTGTACACTTTGCCGTGCCTTGTAATACAATTGTACTGGGTAGAAATATCCCTCCAAGGACAATAACATTCATCAAGAACCACCACATTCGTCTCACGCGAATAATATGGAACGCGATGAAGCATAAACCTTTACCGCTCTATAGACAGAGGCTGTCCATGGATTTAAGAAAATTTGCCCTATGGTAAAGAATGGTGTAAAAGTGAAAAATAGCCATTAATTAGCCCTTAAAACCCTGTTGCCCAGATGGTCCCCAATGGTGTAAAAGACTGGTTCCATTAAAAAAGGTATTGTGTAGTGTCTCCACCTCCACAACGACAAGTAGAAACGTGCCTTGAATTGTTTGGCCAAGCAAAGGGTGAACGGAGAGTCTGCGTGTGGTTTGAACAGTCATCTGGTACTGATGGACTCCTTTTAGGGAAGAGTCAGACGGCCGTATAACTCAGGATAGTGACGCAATGCTCGGACTGGCAGTCGGCTTTCCCAATAACAGTGTATATTTAGATGCAGCTGTCACGCTCGGGTGAGGAGAGCAGCAAGCCAGTCCGTGCACGGAGAGTCTGCATGTGGTTTGAACAGTCATCTGGTGCTGATGGACTCCCTTTAGGGAAGAGTCAGACGGCCATATAACTCAGGATAGCGACGCAATGCTCGAACTGGCAGTCGGCTTTCCCAACAACAGTGTGTATTTCGATGCAGCTGTCACGCTCGGTTGAGGAGAGCAGCAAGCCAGTCCATGCACGGAGAGTCTGCATATGGTTTGAACAGTCATCTGGTGCTGATGGACTCTCTTTAGGGAAGAGTCAGACGGCCATATAACTCAGGATTGCAATGCAATGCTCGGACTGGCTGTCGGCTATCCCAACCCACGCGTGTATTTCGATGCAGCTGTCACGCTCGAGTGATGAGAGCCACCGGCCAGTCCGTGCACGGCTCTGGGATCCGTATCTGAGTTATATGGCCGTCTGACTCTTCCCTTAAGTGAATGGGTATAAGCTGACTGGGAGGAGGCCAAAAAGGCTGGAATTCCATCGGTCACATATTGACAGCCCACTTATAAAAAGAAAATTAAACATATTGAACAAAGATCCTATTTCTTCCACATTTTGTTCCCTTCTATTCTTCAGAAAAAAAATCTCAATATAACAGTCTTGGCAAATGTGCAGATTAAACACACAGAAAGAAAAGGTCAGACACTGAATTTCAATCCTCCGTCGTACACATTGGTGAGACGGTGACTGTGCCGGGGAAAAGAAGGACTCTCCAGCAATTGCTTCCATATGAAATCATTTTGTGGTCAAGTTTATTTTTCTGTAATCAGGACTGACTAGGTTTCACTGTCAGGCACGGACTTCATCCAACGCCAGAACACTGAAGGAATAGTGGAGAATTGTTTAATAAGCTAGGCTGGTGTCAGCTTTAATATCAATGATTGATGAGCCCATTATTAGCCTATATATATGGTCAAAATATAAAACATAGCTACATCAAAGCATACCAGTTTCCAAAGTTCAATCTGATGAATATGGCGCCATTACAAAAAAACAGAGTTTGAAATACGTATATATCAGGAGCAGGAATCATCTGGGGTGTCAATGGACCAGCGGTTGGGCCAAGTTTCTCAGCTACACTTCTCAACACTGAAATTGCAAATGGAAGGAAATGCCATGGAATTATGGATATCTCGAGATCGATAGACATGTTAATGATCGATGAAACAATGAAAAAAAAAAATATGGAAGCAAAGTTTTCAAAATATCTTGATTTATTCAGTGTGGAGCATGAGCGCCACATGCAAAAATCCCCGCACTTACAGCCTTGACTGTTATCAATGAGGTTATTGATGGTCTTCTGAGGAAGGTTCTGCCGCACTGAATCGACTTGAGAGAATCATCATGATCCCCTGCTGGCAGCTCCCTTTGCAATTGACAATCAATAATATCTCCCATACAGCACAGCTGGGACAAGTCCGGAGAAGCTGAAGGTCACGATAGCATGTTTAGGCAGCGCTGGTTGCTCATAGTAGTATGCACAACAAGTGACCTAGGGTTGTCATATTGAGACACTTTAGATAAAAGTAGGAGTCACTGGCCCAATCTCTACCAATTTTAAGGGAGGCAAGATGTTGACTCCCATGCACCACTTCGTGGTCCATCCTGTCTTGGTGCAACTCCCACAGTGTTGCCAGATCATTGTAAAATAAAAGGTTCAAAGCACCAGATATTCTCCTCCATGGGATCTTTTTTTGGTTACCGCATACAAAGGATAAAAAATACAAGTGACATTTCTGCCACGTAGGGCCTTTTTCAAGACAAATATAATGTACATTTCTTATTAACTTTGGCTTGAAAAAGGCCCTATGTGGCCAAAACGATCTCTTGGAGGAGAAAGGTTTGGACCTTCTCTTTTTCCTCTACCAATTCTAGGGGATTTCTCACCATAGAAGGTGATCTCATTGGTTTGGTCTGGGCAGTATAACCACTGAGACTCCCATTAAACTCCAATCAGGGGCTTATTGTGAAGGTTCGGTCTTGGAATACCATCTTTATCTCCTGGTTGTGATTGGCCATGTGTGATAAAATGGGAAGGATTCATTCACAGTTTTGGAGAAGATGCCACAATGCTCGGACGCCACCATTAAGGCCTTTTTTCAATAAATGAGGAATGCGGTGGTTCAGAGTCCGCGCTGGCCAAGGTTCAAAGGTACGATCACACACAAAGGTGAAGAATGAATGCTGTATATTAGGTCAACGCGTTTCAAGGTTTTCAAACCCCTTCATCAGGACAAAACTACAACTGATCATTGCGATTTGGTCCTGATTAAGTGGTTTGAAAACGTTGAAACTTGTTGACATAATACACAGCATTCATTCTTCACCTTTGTGTGGGATCGTACCTTTGAACCTTGGGCAGCACAGGCTCTGAACCACCGCATTCCTCAATTATTGCAAACATATCTCCTCGGTGTCCCTGCTGCAGCCTTTACATACTTTTATAGGAGTTGTGAGCGTATCTATAATATTTTATACCACTTGGTTATCAGGTAAGACCCTATTTATCCCTTCTTTGTTTCTCTAGTTTTACCATTTGATTTATCTTTAAGACATTGATATCAAATGCTAAGTATTTGGCATCAAATTCTATGGTGGAAAAGTCCCCAGGGGTTGTTTATAAATCAAATTTCAGGCCATGGCCTACAAGAAGTCATACATGGCCCTGCAGTTATGTCTTATGCTGGCACATTCATACCTGCATATGAAATTTACAGTACTTATCAACTAGAAGGTTCCTTAAAAAAGAAGATTCCCCCAAACAAGTCAACATAGCTCCCGAACTCTGTAACCTCTGAAAACTAGCAATTTCTGAAGATATCTTGTGCACCAACAATTTTGTCAGGGAGTAACCAAATTGAGGAAGGGCCAGAGAATGGGCAACTGCCAAAATACCGGAACTGGAAGAGTCTTCATGTGTACACAAGTTATAAAAACTTCTCGAAGTACTAATGCGACACCTGAATAGTTTAGAGCAGAAATAAGAGATTTTTCTGATAGTCTTATGTCTCCTGGTATGAAGACATTAGGCCTCTGAATGGAATGGTATAAGGGTTTATAATTATCTAGCAGAAAAAATCTGACAATAGCGTAACAAGCATGACCTACAAAATAAAGCCAAGCTTTGTAAGATACTGGAAGGCTTGAAACAAGGATAAAGTCCTTTTGACTTGAAATCCTCCTTCCTTCATGCCAAGCAGATAAGAGATGACAGGCTAAAGAAGAGTGGAGGACCGATTTCTGTAACACTTCAACTAATCTCCATGGTTTGCCGCAGTTAGAAGATTCCTTGAGCCCAAAAGTCAACTATTCGTTTTCTCCGTGTCAAACACTGTTTATTATACAAACGCTATATGGATAGCCGCTGAGTGCTAACACTACCCGTCTACCGATAGAGTGAAAACTAGAGATGAACAAATTTGTTCGGATTCGGTCCTGATTACAATCGGAATCGAATATTCTTTTTGCAATATTCGTCGAACACAGCCGAAAGTCAATGTGAGTAGAAATTACCGAATATGTTCGGAACCGATCATAAGACAAACATTCGGCATGAATAGTGTTTGAATATGGCCCGAATATGTCAAAAACAGATTCAGGGACACCAGCCGAACAAATTCGCTCATCTCTAGTGAAGACCAGTTCCATAAGATTACATTGATTGGCACAGCTATAAAAATTTTTATCCAATTCACCAAAGATGACGGTTGGCCAATTGCTCGTTTGGCTGATGGCTTATGTGTGTGGCCAGCCAAACTCTTGACTTAAAGGGACCGTTAGGAGGATTTAATTCCCCAAATAGCCACTAGCTTGCTTTCCAGGATGGTACTAGGCTGACAGTGAGGCCCTTGTATTTTTTTGGCTGATGCAGCATCGTGAGTTGAATATACATGTGTATGTAAGGTCGGGCACAGATAGCTGTTAAGACAATACAGCATCTGGCTAACAATCTAATGTGTAGCCAGCCTAATTTTTACCTTAGAAGGTACCAGCAAGAAAAATGTATGCCCCCAAACCACTACCAACTAGGTATCCATGGTAGATTCTTCATTCTGGCCAATGCAGCAGAACATGGAAAAGAAGTCTGAAAACAACATGCACTAAATACAAATGATATCTAAAGAGTCATAGGGGTGGAGCCGCTGCTCTGAAGAGTCATGCTGGTCCATTCCCATTCTAGTGTGATTGACATCCCTCACACTGGAACACAACATCACAAGCCAGCTTTGATTGCTTGTGCTGAGGCATTCCAGCCAGTGTGATGTCAATCAAGCCATGGGGAAGAGAGGAAGATAACTTGCGAAAGTGACTCTTTAGAGCTAAAGCTCCATCCCCATGACTCTTTAGAATGAATTTGCAAATAGCGCAAGCAATTCTTTCAATACTTTAGGCATCATTAGCCAGAATATACAAGAGCTTTATTGTCAACTGATTACCGGCCTGATAATAGGTTAGACACAATTTGGAAGCCTTAACCCTCCTGACAGATTTCCTTTAAGAAATCTATACACACCAGTATTGAGTAAGTGATGGTTAATAGGAATGTTATACAATACACACATTGTCTTTATTATGTCTTGTATCCCAGGACCCCCTGCACTTCTGCTGTCCAAAAATTCCATTATCAGATTATATATGGTGTACCATGTATCACAATCCATATAGTGCTACAGGTGTCAGGTGGGAAAATAGCAAAATGTCACTAAAAAGATTGGCAAGCCTGGGGTAGACAGAGGAGCTGACTTATTGCACACTGTTGTGATAGGTAACACTAAAAACTGCAACTGACCCTGCCGGTTCATGTACAGACTAGAAATCCTGACCCCACAGTCCCTAGTGGTTTCTGCGTGAGCTGAGAGAGCCATAACCACAGACTAGACAATGGCAACTCGAAAATAAGGTGCCTAAAAGAAATGGAGGGAAGAGCAGGGGGTAAATTACCCACAGAAAGGAAAGTGTGCTGAAATAGAAAAAGATACCAGAGTGAGTAGAACCAATAAATACAAAATAAAGGGCCAAAAACGTACTGTTAGAAAGTATTCCACCTACGTCCTAAAAAGAACAAACATAGGTGCAGAGTAAAGAACATAAACAGCAAAGAGATTAAACCAGTTAAAGACCAGCTAGGGTTTATCTAACTGATTTAAACTACAGCAGTATGGCTGGACATCCAAATGAGACCATCACCAGCAGTAAATACAAGCAGAGGTTAAGTATATAAAGTGCACCCAAAAGGTGATAGGGCAGACAAATGAGTAAATGAAAGCACCTGTTATCCTTGCTTCAGTCTCTTTAGGGTAACGGAAGCTAAAACCCAGAGCGAAGGTGTGTCTGCTTTGACTCGGCGGACAGAGGCCAACCACAAAGAACAGGCTCAAGGGTTTGAACCCAGACGCATGACACCCACCTTGTTCTTCACGGTCTGTCCTTTTCTATTTGTGAGGGACCAATCCACCCTGAACCTAGCGGCTAATGAAGAGAATATCAAAACTACAGTGGGAGATTGACATATTCCCAGGCAGTTACATAAGAAATGTACAGAGACGTGTGCAAACGGGTAGAGGACATAATAATGGATATTGTAAATTTAACTTTCCTTTTTAAAGGACGAGATTCATCTCTGTCTTTGCCAATTTTGGATGAGTCACACCAAAGTGCCCAGTCATGCCCCCTTTCCAAGACCCCATTCTTTTATTCCCCATTCTACACAGTCCCACACTTCAGGACAAAAAAATACCTTCTAAAACCTCAGAATTTCAACAAGTTTTAATCCTTATAGTTTTTAGGACTTTCCGACAGCCCAGGATAGTTGGCAAGTAGAGTTAGTAGAGTTAGAATTGTCTAATTGCAGCCACCAATATTTTAGAATTCCTAAAACGTCCCTCTATTCTGACCGTCTGAATGATCCTGAAATCCCTTTGTAAACTAAACTGGATATTTCCTCTATAGCAGAAGAATGAAAGAGCCCAAAATTCCAGGGTGTAACTTTACATTCCATTTCAATCCAAAGCTATCTGACCCTGCATTTTCCACATGAGAGATACACGCTCCTGGGGCTCCGAATGTAAAAACAGAAGACAAAAAAAGATGTCATGATTTTAAAGTCATCGATCACTGAGCGCTGGCAAAAGTTTAGTTTTAACAATATCAGACTCATCATCTCATCCCAAAAAGGAAGCGAGAACGCGATACTGGCTGGAGAATCAAAGAAGAAGACAAAATTAGACTGCGGAGAAGGGATCTGTCTAAATGACTTAAATGAATGTGGTCTGCTCTATTAGGCAGAAAAAGAAAATCCTTCTTTGGAACAAGGATGGGTTCATATAAGTCTGATTTTCGTTTTTTTTTTTTTCTTGAAAACTGAGCACATAAAATATTCAAAAATAACCAATATACTATGACACGTCCTATAATACATGCACGCTCAGTGTATTTGTTTTCAGTGGGGAGAGAGGAATAAATCACAGCTAGACACCTCTGCTAGCAGCTTATCTCCCCTGAAAACAAAAATTATCAGGCTTCGAAATTTATCATGCCCGAGCCTTCTTTCTCCCACAAGAAAGGGTCTAAAAGGCCCCATACCCAAATTAACAACTTTGACCAACTTTGTTTTCTTACGTACAGGCATCTTTAGGGAATGTGTCTTTTTGCTACATTTTAGAAGTGGAAACTTCAACTTTGGGTAGAGGATTTGGAGAGTTTCCGTTGAGTTTCAGCTCCAAAAACAGAGGTTATGGCGTCATTTAGACCCCAGCGCGTCGGACGAGTTTTCCCAGGAAAATGCCGGTGATCTCACCGTGCAGCCGGTGGCTTTGACTTTATGCTGAAAAGTATAGCGTGAGGGCAGTTTCCGAAACTTAAAGCGCTTCAAAGAAGTGACACAAGACTGTACATGTGCACAGCAATGTCGTTTTGACATTGCTGCGTACTTGTGTTTACTTTATGGGGTTCTTATGCAGCACTTTTGCAGGTGGAAATCCGCATGAAAAAACACACTGTGTGCACATACCCTAAAAGCGTTTCAGGCAAAGGAAAACTACTCCAAAAAATGGAGAGTAAAGGCCTCATAAAAACAAGTAAAAAAGGCCAAAAGTTTGCCTTTAGGTTAAATATATCATCAAAAGATGAGCAAAAAATGAATTCTCGCAGAACTTTATCCCTTCCGCAGGAACAGGTTAACGCATTTTATAAAAAATATTACGGAGCAGAAATTAAGATGCCAAAATGTTTTAATGGTCAGGTGTTAAATTCTCGCTCGATTTGCATCTTGTATTTCGGTAGATATTTATAATACAAATTAACATCGTGATTGAAATTCATCGGCATTTTCCTCCCTGTATAAATACATAAAATATCAGAGAGACATCGAGCTAAAGAAAGTAAACTGATGGATCTCAAGGCGCTAAATGCGGAGCTTCACTGTGATTGGACAAAATTTCTGAGGTGGTGACAAGAGCAAGCTCTGATCGTTGCTGATTAACCATTTAAATGCTGCTGTCAATCACTGATAGCTGCTTTTAAGAGGCATGATTGCCGATGTACCAGCATATTGGCTCCCATCAGTCCCCAAAAAGTCTTAGTGAGAGGCTGATTGGTTGTCACGGCCCTGCTGAAGATCCCTACGACTGTCATCTTTTTCCTTCCAGAAGTACATCATTTTGTCTATACTCTACAATACTGTGTATTGCACTATATAAAACAATCAATGACCCTAAGGACATGCACACACTAAAAGAAAATTATATATACAGTGGCATGTAAAAGTTTGGACACCCTGGTCATAAATTACTGTTATTGTGAACAATTAAGCAAGATGAAGATGAAATGATCTCTAAAAGGCCAAAAGTTAAAGATGGTAACCTTGTGCCAAAATACAGCAGCCATGGGTTCTTCTAAGCAGCTGCCTAGCACTGTGAAAATGAAAATGGTGGAGGCCCACAAAGCAGGAGAAGGCTGTTAGAAGATAGCAAAGCATTTTTAAGTTGCCGTTTCCACAGTTCCAAATATAATTAAGAAATGGCAGTTAACAGGAACAGTGGTGGTCAAGATAAGGTCTGGAAGACTAAGCAAAATTTAACTGAAATTTGCTCGTAGGATTGCTAGAGAGGCAAATCAGACCCCTTGTCTGACTGTAAAAGACCTTCAGAAAGACTTAGAGGACTTTGGAATTGTGGTACATTGTTCCACTGTTCAGAGACGCTTGCACAAATATAGCTTTCATGGAAGAGTCATCAAAAGAAGATCTCTCCTGAGTCCTCACCATAAAATTCAGCATCAGAAGTATGCAAAAGAACATCTAAACAAGTCTGATGCATTTTGGAAACAAGTCCTATGGACCGATGAGGTTAAAGTAGAACTCTCTGGCCACAATGATAAAAGGGATGTGTGGAGAAAAATGGGAACCCAATTTCAGAAAAAGAACATCTCACCAACCATTAAGCATGGGGGTGGATCAATCATGCTTTGGGGTTGTGTTGCAGTCTCCAGAGCTCAACCCCATAGAAAACCTTTGGAGGGATTTGAAAGTCTGTGTTGCCCAGAGACAGGCCCAAAACATCACTGCTCTAGAGGAGATCTGCATGGAGGAATGGGCCAACATACCGCCAACCTTGTGAAGACTTACAAAAAAACGTTTGACCTCTGTCATTGCCAACAAAGGATCTATAACAAAATATTGAGATGAACTTTTTTTAATGACCAAATACTTATTTTCCACCATAATTTGCAAAATAAATCTTGCCTAATCAGACAAGTGATTTTCTGGATTTGTTTCCTCATTTTGACTCTCATAGTTGTGATCGACCTATGATGTCAATTACAGGCCTCTCTCATCTTTATAAGTGGGAGAACTTGAACAATTGGTGGCGACTAAATACTTTTTTTTTCCCCCCTGTATATACACACACTTTTATTGGCCTAGAATACAAAGGAAATGTGTAAACTTTAACTTTAGGCCTTTTAGCGTTTACTTCATCTTCAACTTGCTTAACTGTTCACAATATCAGTAATTTTGACCAGGGGGTGCCCAAACTTTTACTTTTGCCACAGTAAAACAAAACTAAAAAAAAAATCACCCAGTAAAGAAAGAGTATATACCGTACAACAGGCCTACTAAACCAATATTCTACCTTTTCTTAATCTTTCTTCTAGTATCTAAAACCTTAACATTAAATGCTTAACGTAGTCCAATCACGCTGTAGAAAATGACTCTGCGGACAGCGAGGCCGGATGATGTGGGGATGTTAGAAAGCAGAGCGGTGACCCTGCTGAGGAATAAGATTACAGAATGTGGCAGGAAATATGGTTTGTGGTGTAAACTGAGGATATGGCAGAGATACAAGTCAGAAAAATGGTGTGGATAGAGAAAATACAGTAGATACCGCAATGTGGAGTATGGCTCGGAGACAGACTTCACTGGAAAACCATTGAGAGTCCTGCATTCCTCCTCAACCCTTAATGAAAATAATGGGGACTGGATCTTGGATAATATGTTCCTAGGAGCCAACTTTCATATGGAAATGTTTAAAATTGTGCACAAACCTTTCAACGCCATGTAGTTTCTAGGTGCAAATTTCCGAGTTCAATTTCTAAACATTTTTTTTTTATTTTATACAGACGTCAAAATTCCTTGCATAGATGCAAGAGTTAAATGATAACATTCTGAATGCCTACAGCCAGCACTTCAGAGAAAACAAAGGGGTTGTCCACTTTTTGGGATAATTTTTTTGCATGTATTTTGGTCTAAAAATAATTTTTGCAATTGAGTTTCATCAATAATTTTGCCTTCTATATCCTCTATGCTACACTGTCTGTTACTACCTGCTGAATGAGATCACTAAGAATCCGTCAGTGAGCTAGCTATAATGGCATCATGGGGATTTTGTACCTACTATTAGCTCATTTATGACCACAGGTCACATCAAAGCTAAATGTGCAGGTAAGGAAAGAGCAATTGTAAAAATGTATTTTAGTCCCAAATAAATGTAAGTAAAAAAAAAAAAAACTGTCCCCAAAGCTTAACAACCCCCTTTTTTAGCATAGTAGATAGTATTCTGTTATTGAGGGCGAGAAGCTTTTTTGGAGAAGGAACCATGGACACACTTGTGGCACTGGACTCCGTTTCATATAATGTCAGGTGAACGTACTATTCTGGGGGACATTATAATATGTGGTGGGAGGGTATCATGCTGCATGGGGAAGGCTCAAGGGGCATCACACTGTGGGGAGGGGATGCATTGTGGGCGAATCATATGTGTGGCCCAGCTATGTAATGGCACACACATAAAATCCAGGAGAATGCACAGGAAGGTAATCGCAACGCTTGATATGCATTCACTACACTCACCCTTTTAGACACACCCATCAGGGGTATAAAAGGGAGTGACACGTAGCAGAGTTGGGTAGTTAGTCAGTCAAGCTCTGGAGGAGAGGAGAGGAGTCAGTGTTCAGTTCAGTCTGTTTCCTGTCTGAGTACAGGGCAGTTCAGTCTCAGTCCAGTCTGGACTTGGAGGATACTGAGAGCTGTGCAGTGAGCTCTAGGAGAAAGCTGACATTATCATCGAAAGCTACAAGTGCTTATGTTAAGAGCGGGAAGCAGGGCGAAGGGCGCAGTGGAGAAGACATAGAGAAGTGCTTTAGGTATTGGATTGTCTGCACTAAATCGCCGGACACCGGGGTCCGAAGCGTTGCTAGTGTTTCAAGCATAGTAACAAGAAAACCGGAGGCATCTGGACTACAGGTCGCAGAGTGCAGCCCTAAGCGTCGATACGTAACCGGAGTCAGGGAGAACGGGGACTTTGAGTCAAGTGCACGACAAAAGTAAAGACTTAGTTCTCTCAACATCTGCTAGTCAGAGACATAGAAGGCTCCACCACAACGTCGGCCGGGCTTGTCAGCTATTGAGAAAGCTGGAGATTGTAGAGTTAACTTCGCTTCATGCAAGTTTGGACTCAGAGATATATATGAAGTAAAGGAGGCCTCTAACCTGCTCAGTGGTTACCCAAATGTGCATTCTCCACCCCGACCAGCTCCCCGGGACCTGCTGAACCATCTACCAGTAAAGGTATGAAAAGAAGCTACATTGTGTGTGACTGAATTCTTATCTACACCCTGCGTCATCACCATAGACTTCCAGGGACCCGTCTCACCTGTGGGAGACTTAACACCTAGCTGCCATAACATCCCCTCAGAGATCTACCCTGCAGCGCTGGTCAATCAGATCAGAAACCACAGGTGGCGTCACGAACTACCTATCCTTACAATCCCCTGTAAATATCCCCCATCACATGACTGCCAGGGCCACGGACCGAGTCCCGCTGCCAGTGACATCTCCCATAGAAATCTATGGGCTCGGCTCCGAGTACCCCATAGCCCTGGTAACCACAATTGTGGTGCGAGTCAACTAAAACTTGGCGTCACGAACAGGATGCGAAACTTGCAATTGTGAGTCCTGTGTGCCTATATTGAAATGTTTGGTGAAAAAGACTGTTTGCTGCATTTGGCGCCAAATACCGCCATTTTACCGCCATATTGGCGCCCTGAGGCGCTGGTGAAGAAGGTGGGCGTGCATTCGTGGGCGTGTACCCCCCCTGAGGCGCGAAAGTTATGGCCGCCCTCTCCAAATGCTACTATAATGTGCGGTCCTGCCCCACTACAAAAGAAATCCGCCTCCTCTTCATCCTCTATGCGAAGAGGAGGAGACGCAAATCCCGCCTCCACGGAAGAGACCGGACTGTTCCTGATGGAAACTACAGTCTGGCCTGGGACGAGATGGCGGAAGGACAGGAGAATCTGTGCAGAGGACCGGAGGCATGCAAACCCTGCTTACCGGAAGATTTACTACCTGTGCCGGAGCTGTCCCCAGATCGGGACACTAACCCCGCAATGCTGGAGCTGCAGAAAGAAAATGCGGCGCTAAAAAGAATGATCCAGGGCATGCAGATTTGCAGGAGACGGAGAGACGCTGGCGTGCCCAGACACAGCGGCTGCTGTGGGACGCAGTGCTCTCTCCCACAAGCATAACGCCGTCTCCTGATTTCCCAAGTTCCCTGCTGAGGAAGGCTAAAGAGAGACTGGAGGCTGCCCCCAAAAGTGCTGTACCTGATCCCACCGATGCGGAGGTGGAGGAGAAGGAGGCTGAGGAGGTCCTGCCCGGTCCGGAGTGCCAGCCAGGCCAGGAGGCCACAGCAGAGTACGGTTCCCCGGTAAGATCACCGGAGGGGTCCCAGCCATCTTTGCCGGAAATCGACTGGGATGAGATGGAGCGTCTGGACGACGTGACTTACGACCTCCAAACCGGAAATGCCTGGCAGCACTGCGAGAAAGTGAGACAGCAGCAGGAGGAAGAACGAAACATACAGCGATCCCGACAACAACAGCATGAGAAGTTCATTGCTGACAAAGAAACCGTCCGCAGAGAAAAAGGTACCCGACGGGAACCGCGGCGGCAGGGGTGCGTCACCGAGTTTCAGCTCCGCAAGGGCTGGGGCTTTATCCGCGAGCCGGGCCTCTATGCGGGGGTCTTTGTGAGCCGCCGGGACGTGGAGTCCCACTTGCCCATCGGTCATCCTGGGAGGGACCTGATAAATGGGGACATAGTGAGCTACACACGTCACTGGGGTTTAAAGGGGTGGTATGCATTGAACGTCTCCATCGTCAGTGACCCCGTCCCCGACGAAGCGTCTCAGTCCCAAGCTCTCACCGCACCAGGCCGTGCCCCGGCATCGCCCCCTGCATACTCATCGCGACCTACGTCGCCCCCTGCATCGCAATCGG
The DNA here is from genome assembly GCA_033576555.1 of Oophaga sylvatica. NCBI lineage: Eukaryota > Metazoa > Chordata > Amphibia > Anura > Dendrobatidae > Oophaga > Oophaga sylvatica. The sequence goes on from JARQOD010000009.1 coordinate 52,658,030, forward strand.
CGACCTACTCTGCATCGCAATCGGTGACCTACTCTGCATCGCAATCAGCGACCCACTTTGCATCGCCCCCTGCGACTACCTCAGCAACGCAATCGGCGTCCTACAGAAAAGAAGTACCCGTTGGGTCCACCGTTAGAATGAGAACTGTGGCCACTCAAACGCTGATAGCAGGCCATGACTTGTTTGTTATGCGTTCAAAAGAACACCGCGTCGTTCCAGCCCCAGGAGTGGAAGACGTTATTGAAGTTTACAAGAAAAATGAAAGCCAGTAGGACCCAGACAGGGGTTTACTGCAACTAAAGAATGTAAAAAGTTGGAAGAAGTTTGGCAGAATTGCACTTTATTGTCTTTTACTGATATGTATGAAAATGTTACATAGCTTACATATTTAAAGTAGAATACCCGGTTGGGTAAAGCAAGTTAAAGTGAAAGTTAAAGTGAAGAATTAATGAATACTTGAAATTTATATATATCTATGTGTCTTTTTCCCTCATGGACTGCGTGGCTGTGGACTGTGCCAGCCCAAGAACTTATAATGTAAATAGTTGCACTACGGTGCCTTATCTTGGTTTTACACGAAACCATTACTAACTACCTCTGAAGAAAAACCCGTATGGTGTGGCCTAGAGTGAGGTCTGCAGTCAGAAGTCCTGCAGCCCACCCAGGACCCACGTGGGAGGTTTTTGGTGCGGGTCCTCCACAAGAATTTGTCTTGTATAATGAGAATGTTTGATACTTTTGATACTTTTGTATTTTCTAATGTACAAATTGTAACGTTCAAGAAGTCTTACCTCCCGGATGGGAAGAGTTAAAATGTTGTTGTTTAATGCAAAACAAAAATGTTTTCTTTTTCTCTTTTACAGCCCGGGAGTGCTGTGTTTAACCAAGGGGGGATGTGTGGCCCAGCTATGTAAGGCACACACATAAAATCCAGGAGAATGCACAGGAAGGTAATCGCAACGCTTGATATGCATTCACTACACTCACCCTTTTAGACACACCCATCAAGGGTATAAAAGGGAGTGACACGTAGCAGAGTTGGGTAGTTAGTCAGTCAAGCTCTGGAGGAGAGGAGAGGAGTCAGTGTTCAGTTCAGTCTGTTTCCTGTCTGAGTACAGGGCAGTTCAGTCTCAGTCCAGTCTGGACTTGGAGGATACTGAGAGCTGTTCAGTGAGCTCTAGGAGAAAGCTGACATTATCATCGAAAGCTACAAGTGCTTATGTTAAGAGCGGGAAGCAGGGCGAAGGGCGCAGTGGAGAAGTCATAGAGAAGTGCTTTAGGTATTGGATTGCCTGCACTAAATCGCCGGACACCGGGGTCCGAAGCGTTGCTAGTGTTTCAAGCATAGTAACAAGAAAACCGGAGGCATCTGGACTACAGGTCGCAGAGTGCAGCCCTAAGCGTCGATACGTAACTGGAGTCAGGGAGAACGGGGACTTTGAGTCAAGTGCACGACAAAAGTAAGGACTTAGTTCTCTCAACATCTGCTAGTCAGAGACATAGAAGGCTCCACCACAACGTCGGCCGGGCTTGTCAGCTATTGAGAAAGCTGGAGATTGTAGAGTTAACTTCGCTTCATGCAAGTTTGGACTCAGAGATATATATGAAGTAAAGGAGGCCTCTAACCTGCTCAGCGGTTACCCAAATGTGCATTCTCCACCCCGACCAGCTCCCCGGGACCTGCTGAACCATCTACCAGTAAAGGTATGAAAAGAAGCTACATTGTGTGTGACTGAATTCTTATCTACACCCTGCGTCATCACCATAGACTTCCAGGGACCCGTCTCACCTGTGGGAGACTTAACACCTAGCTGCCATAACATCCCTCAGAGATCTACCCTGCAGCGCTGGTCAATCAGATCAGAAACCACAGGTGGCGTCACGAACTACCTATCCTTACAATCCCCTGTAAATATCCCCCATCGCATGACTGCCAGGGCCACGGACCGAGTCCCGCTGCCAGTGACATCTCCCATAGAAATCTATGGGCTCGGCTCCGAGTACCCATAGCCCTGGTAACCACAATTGTGGTGCGAGTCACATACTCTGTTTAGGGAAGCATTGTTGGTCCATTATACTGTGCGAGAGGTGCATCCAGTGGCGGACATACCTTTGGTGCAAACTGTGCAGCCACGCAGGGACCCGAAAGAGTAAGGGGGCCCACTCCCACCTCCAAAAAGAGGCGCAGTTGTGCATTATGAGCTACAAGATTAGTAAAGTGCCCATATACTATTCTTGCACAGGGGCCCTTGTCTGTCTGTGTCTGCCCCTGGATGCATCATAAGGAAGTCATACCATGTGGGTGCCATGAACGGAATACAGAACTGTGTGGGAGGATTTAGGGGCTTCACTCTTCACTTGGAGCACTATTTCTATGTGGGTGCAAGGTTGGGCGTGTCATCCTTAATGGAAAAACAACATTTGTCAAGCTACTCTTGACCCATAACCCACTCAGATGATCATATAAATAGAACAGAGATGGGAACACAAAGCACGGGCTGGCCGGTGACTCTCCGAACCCAAGCGTGTATTTCCATGCCATGTCATGGCCGGTCGGGAGGGCCACCGGCCAGTCTTTGCACTTTGTTCCCATCTCGGATCGATTTATACAGCCGTCTGACTGCACAATTAAAGTTGGAGTCATGGAGGTCAGCAATGTCTCAATGTACCACATGCCATGAGACAGTTACTATTAGTAGAGGACCCTTTTACAAACTTTAGACCCAGGAGCATCAAGTTACATCTCTGCTCACAAAGTTCATGAGAACAGTAACATTTCAATGGCATGCAAATCAATGGCCGCACATGTATATAACCTTATCTGCTTTGTGGCAGCTCCCAAAGATCATGCCACCATAGATTTAGAGTCAGTGTTGCGCCAATAGGGAACCGGCACACGCATATCAACACGACTAACCTACATGATCTTCAGGAGCCATCACACAACCACTGTGGAGCCGTCAAGTGCCAGACCAACAGGTAAATTGCCATTTTATCACATTCACCTTAATGAGGCTTTCAGAAATTAACATGCTTGCCACCAAACAACTCAGTCAAGGAAATGTCTGCAATACATACAGCGTCTTAACGTTCCAGACTATAGGACATTTACTTCCTACTACTTAGGTGGCTTCAGATCTATAAACCCAAACATGTACCTCTAAAACAATGCAATGACTGTTTTGGGAATTGTTCACCTAGAATAATTTCCTTGTTACTTTTGATATTTCTGGCACTGAAGAGGTTATTCTGCTCGGAAGGAACATAGGCAAATCTCTGTGCATGGCACCACTGTTTACATTGGAGTGGAATATAATGCCGGCCTCTTGTGAAGGAAACTATAGTCCCCGAGCTGGTATGTCTAGTATCACTGAGACTGCGGGACTCGTGACAGATATATACATGTCACTGAGCCAGTTTCAGTGACAACACTTGAGGCATAGATGACTCAGAACTCTCGAAATGTTCTTTCTTCGGCCTTCTTGGCCAAGAATGAAAGAATGTGAAGGGCTTTTACCAATTGTGAAGTTTCCACCAGCTTCAATATATATATATAAAAAAAAAATACAAAATGAAAAATCTAACCCAACCGAACCGTCTGAGTTCAGGCCTTCACCAGGCTGCAAAAGGTTTTCCAGAAGACCCAGTACTTTTTAGGCAAGAGAATAAAAGGTGGTTGATAAAAGTCCTGATTTCTGCAGTACTAGCCGACCATTGGATGTGTATAGAGCCTCTAAATGAAGGATGGCACAGGTGGAATTTCAACACCTGATCCTATTGATTTTAGGGAAGATTACCCATTGAAGGGTCTCTCTTACTCCTTGTTGAAAAAAACATGTAAACTTGGCCAAGTGGAGCGCTTTAGTGTATTGGAAACTCAGGAGAGAGAGTTGTCAGCCAAATCTTCATTTGGCAAACAGGTATCTCATGTGTATAGATAGCTGTAGGCCAAACACCTGCGGTGGAAACTTCTGTACCTTAAGAAAAAAAGAATTAGGCATGTTCATATGAAACATGCCCAACCACTCTTTCCCCTGATATTTGCCATCAAGGGATAGTGGGACACTCCCCAGGCACATTCAATAGTAGTTCTACCAAAATCGGTGGGTTTTGTTAAAATTCATCTATAACATACTTCCTGAAGACCATATTCCATCTTCCCTTCTAAGTAAACATTATTGGATTTGTATTCAAAGTGTGCATTGGAAAAACCCCGGCATGAAATCTGAATGCATCTTCAGGCTCCCGCGCACATGACGTATGCCTAAAAGGTATTCATTTAGCATACGCTGGGCCAGTATGCATAGGCATGACTCTTCTTTTACTGTACAAGAAAGCATACTTACACAGATGAACATAGCAAAACAGGTGAAGGCAAAACACCTGTTTAGGCATGAAAATCCGTGGCGGCAGCCCTGTGGCTGAAGAAGACATCTTCCAGATGTGTATTTACCAGAATTGAGACAAGCATGTTAGGTGGGCTGTGCTGTGGGAAGAGGATCCTTAGAGTTACAGATAAGGTTTATTGGTAACAAGTGCTCATTACTCGAGCTTGTGGAGAGTAGTCGAGTATGCACAGAGTATCACGGGTGCTCAAGGACATGTTCGAGTCCTTACGGCCAGATGTTCAACCAAAAAATATGGGGGATTGCCCATGTTTGTAAGGAAATCCCCGAATGTTTTGCAGCTAACAGCCGCGAAAGATGCAGAAGTGGGGATTCAAAATGTGTCTCTCGAGCATCCGCGACACTCGTTGCATACCTGACCACCCTTGGCAAACTCGAGTAACAAGCACTTGCTCTCATCACAATTAGCAACGCTTTTAGAAGCCTTGAAAAAGGCACCTGTCCAGTCCCGAAACACATTGGTACTAATAAAAAAAAAAAAAAAACCTTATCTGAAGCTCCAAGGCTTCTCATTTCCCACAGCGCAGCCCACCTAACATGAATCTCTCCATTCTGGTTTACGACCAAAATATGTCAACGTTTGCCAATACCGTGGAATATAACGGAGGTTTCAGTCACAGCTATAAGTCAAGAACAACTCTTGACATACAGCCAAGGTGGAATCAAAACAAAAAAAAGGTAAGGCTAGGTTCAGACAGCCGCATTTAAAATCAGACCGGTCAACCACAAAGTGTGGACTTTACTGGCTCCGTGAGCAGCTCTAGGTCCTCGATCACATTGCAGACGGGTACTGGAACTGCCTCTGATTGGTTCATTTTACAATCCAGAATAATGCATGCAAAGTAGTGCACGCTATTATTTTTCTCCATGCAGAGTATCGGTCTGCATGGAAGATTAGCCAAATGGCTATAATTGGTCCATGTAATCTCCGTACGACTTGCCTACTTTGGACAGATATGAAAAGAGGAATCACTGGAGAAGAACGTCATGGTCAGAAAAATAGAAGCAACAAATCGAAGAGGAAGACCAGCAACCTGATGGCTTGATATTATCAAGATAAGGCGGAGAAGACCCTGGTGGACCTATCTAGGCTTGCACGACAAGATCGATCTTCTTACAGCTTATCCATCCATCAAGACGCCATGGCATGAGATGTTAAAATTTTTTTTAAAAAACCCACCTCTTCATGGTGCACACAGATCTATTATACGGTTGTCTGAACAAGCCCTAAATTAATTAGATGCATTAACAGTTTTGTGTCTACACCGCAGTATTGGTACATTTGTCAAACGTAGCATTTGGTCTTATGTATTAGTATTATTAGCTTCTAGAAGAAAACAAAGTACAAGTTGGTTTGATCTAGTGAAAACAAAATAATAGATTTAAAGGGTAGATTTGTCCAATGTGGATACATTTTTTTTTTCCCTTTAGAAAAAGTCTTTCACCCAATTGCGGAGGGCCAAGATGATGGGTTTGCGGCTGTTATGTTGATCCCAGCCAGCACTAATATCTCACATTATTTACAGAAGGTGGCCTTGTGGCCAATAGCACCTGACCTTTTCTAGTACAAATAAAAACGCTCACTGGTGGACAACTCAGCGTCATACCAGTGTCTGCTATTCCAAATCGACTTCACTGAGATGAATATGGCTGAACTGCAATACTGCAAACAACCTGGGGACAGGTGAGGCACTGGCTCAAGAAAAAGTCAGCTCCCGATGTAGGAGCACATTGTGGGCTCATTTCGTTAACGGGCAGTGCAACAAGTGATCAATGAGTTTAAAAAAAAATTCTAATTGAGTTTATTGAATTTGACGACACTGAAGGGCACTTGTCTTACTGGTTCCCGGAAGAAAATGTTCTTAATATGAAAAGAAATGTTCATTTAATCATAAAGCCAATTATACAATTAAGGAAAGAAGACAAACAGCATGAATAAAAAAATATATGAATCCATCTCGGGGGGGTGAAATAATAGAATATGGAAGTTACGTACATAAGATCCACAGCGCTCCGAGTCTGCGAGCGGAAACCTGAAATGGGTTAAAGTCTGCAGAGAGAGGAAGACAGAGTTTCTATAGCGCCTGACAAATGTAATCTTGTCAAGTTAATATTTAAAAGATCCTTTTTACATTCGGGCAGATGGCAAACAACATTCTCTGCCATCTGAGCTTTAACCCATTGCCAGGCTGGCGGTCCGCTACAGGATCATTGCGGCAAGCTGCGAATGTGTGACATTAACCCAGATGAGTTCATCCGAAAGGAAAGTCAATAACTGCATTGGGCTTGCAAGTTTTTGGTTTCAAGTCTTAAGGCCCCCGTACATGTCAGCCAAATCCGACGACTTAGATGGGACTGGCCGACTATCTACAATGTGTGGGGGGGGATTTTCCCGACTCTTCCCCGGCAGATGATGTTGGTGGAGAGAAGGATCAGGCATTTGCAATGTCAACCACTCCATCTTTTGTTTTCAGGGGAAATAAGCTGCAATCCAAGGAGTCTGACAACAGTTTTCTTCACCCCGACAAAAATGCCTGGCCAACCGCTATCTCATGTGCATGGCCGGTTTTAATTTAAAAAAACCTTTTCGGTTTTAAGATCCATTTACACAGGACGATCGGGGTATGAGCGTTCAAAAAACCCCCGCAAAAAACACAAACTCCCGATTATAGGAGAATGATAAGGACTCAAACATGCTGTCAACCATTGCATTGTTTATGTCGGCACACAAATTATAATTGTCGGCAGCACATCATCCCATGTAAACAGGATGTGCTTCAAACAATTCGTTCTGACCTAGTTTGCATAGGATTGTCAGCAGGTGTCACGACTCTGTTGTCTGGTATCTCGGGACGAAGTTGGCGCCTTAGTTCTCCCTCTTCCCAAGATTACTTCTGATGGTGAAGATGCCGGGGTCACAAAACTTGCCTTAGCTCCTGTATCCGTCGTCAGTCTGTTACCTTGCCCCACCCAGGGAAGAGGGGAGTAGTAGAGTACCGTAATACACCAACCAGACTAACAAGGTAATACAAACAGGGGTAATGAAAATTTCCAAACATACAAATATACTCACACATACAACAGAGGAATGCACCGGGGAGTGGAGGATAAGGTTAAACCAAAGTTAGAGAAGAAAGGGAATCATCACACACTCAACACCTAGCAAGTGTCACAGATAAACCCACCAATAGCCTTCTCCTATAATAGCCAGCAACAACAACCTCCAGCCATGCAGCATGAAGCTACTCTGACAATGAGTGCTAGCCAGGGCCCAGATTATTATAGGGGATGGGAGTGGCTAACAGTGCACTGCAGAGAGCCTTAAGGCTCCAGGAGCTCTCAACAGAGCAGATTAACCCCTGCACTTCTAAAAGAAAATATTAGAGAAAATTTTCTTAGAGTTCTAAGAAAATATTCTCCAGAATCATTCTTTTTATTAGGAATTTAAGAATTTACAAAACCAGACATGTCAGATGAGATGACAAATTTACATGAAGATTTTTTAGCACTTTTCTGGCCCGGTAGTACTTGAAGTAACTCCGTTTCTCTGCTGTATTCCTGAAATCGTAAATACGCCAGTATTGGTGTATATAAATTAGGGGGAGAGCTTTTAACAAATGTCTTGTAAAATTGAGGTTCACATATATCAGTATACTGGATATATACCGTATTCAGGTTTCCCAGCACTGAAATAAATCTGCACAATTTTAGTCTCTGCAAGTCAAGAGGAAAAGCCTTCGTTTTGAAGTGCCGGGTGAAGAATTGATTTGTTGCTGTCAAGACTGCGCTGACAAGGACACTGGTGCATTTCTGGGGAAACTGCATAAGAATTTGCTAAAAGTCATTAGAACTTTCAAAGAGCCGTAAGATTTATAGCTCTATGTAAAGCTTTACAACCATCTCATCCATAATTATGTATAATTGCAGGAGAGGAGGGGGATGGGCACTAGTGTAACTCGCCACTGAGGTCTGCAAGGAGATTCAACACGTGTGGTGCAGGTTTATATTTAAAGGAATGTTTAATTTAAAAAAAAAAAAAAAAGTGGAATGAATACAAAAAGTATAAAAATTAAAATTATTAAAAAAAAAAAACCAAAAACTTTACGACTTTTTAACATGAACGTGGTTGTCATTCCGTGATAACTATGACTCTTCAAGAACAAAATCAGAACTGGCTGCCCAAATAACAGCTAATTCATACTAACGCAGTTTTTTCTACCATTTTTTTTGCCAAAACGCGACATGACCCTGACATGTGATCAAATCAGTCTTGATTCAGATGTGTAGTTTTTATTTTTCATAGGAGGAAGTTTTTCCATCAGTGAGCCAGATCCAATTTTCATCAATTTTTGACCTTTGTGTTAGTTTTTACCATCGGTGTGACACCCGGTTTACTCAGCCGTCTGTTGCGATGGACATATAACCGGCCCCTTAGACTATAAAGGGTACATCTTTTATCTGTGAAACAATTACAAAAAAAAAAGGACGTCTGTATGAGAGCTAGAAATTAAAGGGGTGGTTCCATTCAATTAAGGCAACTCATATCCGTTTACCCTATACGGACATGTATTTTTTCCAGGTGACATTATAGGAAGGGGGGTTCCGGCCTGACGCCACATCTTTTGTGGGGCGCTCATGTATTTCCTAGTGGAGCACTCTCTTGAATGTAAAAGAGACTAATCCAGATGATTGCCTGGAAGCCATAAGCTGACAATCAGGATTGACAGTGGCATTTAATAGGTTAACAATCGCAGGCGGAGCACCGCTTCTGTCTCGACCCGCCACCACAATTGTGGGTTACCAGGGCAATGGGGTACTCAGAGCCGAGCCCATGGAAGTCTATGGGGATTGTCACAGATAGCGGTGGCTCGGTCTGTGGCCCTGGCGGTCTGGCGTATGTTGGGGGAATATTTACAGGGGATAGATTTATATACAGTTCGTGACGCCACCTGTAGTCTTCTGGTAATTTGTACCAGCGCTGCTGTAGATCTCTGAGGGGATGGTGATGCAGCTAGATGTCGGGTCCCCTACAGGTGGGACTCTTCCCTCAGGTCGGTAGTTAAAGCAGGGTTGTGCAGGCATGCAAGTAAATAACTCAGTCTCACACGGTCAGCGTCTTTCCATACCTTTACTTGTAAGATGGTAAGGCAGGTCCCAGGGAGGCTGATCCAAGGAGAGTGTATTTCGAGATAGCAGCTGGACAAGTTAGGGGCCTCCTTTACTTTCACAACGATGAGTACAACCAGCATGAAGCGTAGTTCCCTCTATAACTCCAGCTATTCCATAGCTGTACTGCCCAGTCAGTTTTGTGGTCGGAGCCTTCCTGTGAGAGAGCTGAATTCCTATCTTGCTGATCAGGCTCAAAGTCTTCACTCCCCCTGACCCCAGTTACGTACCGACTATTCGGGGCTGCTTGCCGCGACCTAAGGTCCGGTAAGTCTCTGGTTTTCTTACCACTATGCTTGAAGCTAATAGTGATCCTTCGGTCCCCAGTGACCGGTTACAATGTGCAGGACTTCTTCAATCCAAAAGCACTTTTCAAATAATCTTTCCACTGTGCCTTTCGCCTTGTCCTCGCTTGTAGCATAAACACTCACACTTGCAAAAAGTCATATAATCACTCCCTTCTTCTCTTCCTTTAGAGTTAGTTAACAGATTCTCAGTTATCCACTAGGCAGGAGCACGTCTCTGAACCTTTCACTGTCCTTGGGACAGGCGACTGAAGTATTTCTGCACTAAGCTCTTCTTTCTTTGTCAATGTATTCAAGTGAGGTACAGCTCTGACCAGGCTGAGGTGATCTATATCTCACCCTTACTGGCCTCCACTTGCTGAACTGCTGCAGAACCAGGCTGGACTGCTTCCTCCCTCCAAGTCCCAGCTAGACTCCACACGTCTGCTCTGTCCGAAGACAGGAAACTGACTACTCTGATCACTCAACAAATATACACCGGCCACTCCCTCACAAGTGACTACACTACCCTAAGGGTGTGTCTAGTGTATGTTGAGTGAATGGGTATTGAGCATTAAACTGCCATCTCTCCACACACTCTCCAGGGTACTGCGTGTGCCTAACACCAGGGCTACACACTTCACCAATGATTGTTCGCAGCAGGTCCTGGCTGTAATACACAGCCATCACCTGCCGGGTACGGGGCTGCAGGAACAAGCTCCATATACCAGCTACAGATATTCGCCATACATGTACGGAGGATGTCGTGAAGGGGTTAAAACAATTTCCTTCAATCCTCTAAACAACTGGACGAAGATTTATATACAGTACAGACCAAAAGTTTGGACACACCTTCTCATTCAAAGATTTTTCTGTATTTTCATAACTGTGAAAATTGTAGAATCACACGGAAGGCATCAAAACTATGAATTAACACATGTGGAATTATACATTACACTTTACAAAAAAGTGTGAAACAACTGAAAATATGTCTTATATTCTAGGTTCTTCAAAGTAGCCACCTTTTGCTTTGATTACTGCTTTGCACGCATAGAAGGTGAACGGATGGACTCTACATGCCTGGTTCCCTCCGTGAAGCATGGAGGAGGAGGTGTGATGGTGTGGGGGTGCTTTGCTTGTGACACTGTTGGGGATTTATTCAAAATTGAAGCGGTGAGCGGTCCAGCTCACCCCAAACCATCTCGATTGGGTTCAGGTCTGGTGACTGTGGAGGCCAGGTCATCTGGCGTAGCACCCCATCACTCTCCTTCTTGGTCAAATTGCCCTTACACAGTCTGGAGGTGTGTTTGGGGTCATTGTCCTGTTGAAAAATAAATGATGGTCCAACTAAACGCAAACTGGATGGAATAGCATGCTGCTGCAAGATGCTGTGGTGGCCATGCTGGTTCAGTATGCCTTCAATTTTGAATAATCCCCAACAGTGTCACCAGCAAAGCACCCCCACACCATCACACCACCTCCTCCATGCTTCACGGTGGGAACCAGGCATGTAGAGTCCATCCGTTCACCTTTTCTGCATGCAAAGCAGTAATCAAAGCAAAAGGTGAAGAACCTAGAATACAAGAAATATTTTCAGTTGTTTCACACTTTTTTGTAAAGTGTAATATATAATTCCACATGTGTTAATTCATAGTTTTGATGCCTTCAGTGTGATTCTACAATTTTCATAGTCGTGAAAATACAGAAAAATCTTTAAATGAGAAGGTGTGTCCAAACTTTTGGTCTGTAATGTATATATATATATTTTCTTTTAAACACGGCTGTCAAACAAAGCATAAAGAACTCTGCAAAAGAAATGTCACAATGTGATCCGATCAGTTGACTGAAATACATCTTCCATAATTTAATGAGAATGTCTGCGAGCAGAGAGAAGCGCTCTGGGGTAGGGCCCCTCGTGAGCTCAGCGTGCCCTGAAATGCCGTTTTCATGCTCATTAGTCCCTGCTCTGTGTAACTTCTCATATTAGTCTTGGACGGTTACATCAGTCCAATCTTACATCCCATACGTCTCACACACTAAATATGTCCCTAGATGTTTTCTCTCTGGCCAGAAATGTAATTCCTCATGCCTGAGAAATACTGATATACACACAAAATTTAAGAGTTGACTTTCCAACAGTCCAGAATATCTCCCACGTAGCTCACTACTTATCAGGTCCAATTGATGCCGGAGTATAGGAATTTTTCTAATCCCAAAAACTTTCCAATCACCTTTAAAATAATTTTTTTTTTTTATCTGGTTGGGTTCAGACGAGCAGATATAACATCGCCCATTTTCCATCCAGAAAAAAAAGACGATTTTTCATCCGTATGGTGTTCAGTATGTCCTCTGCATCGTCAATTTTTTATATTCCTACATCAACTGCATGAAACTGTGACAATCGGGTTGGGAGAGCCGCGAAGAAGAGTTCATGTATTGTCGTCCGTGCTTGGACCAATTTGCACGGACAACTGCATGAGCCCTAAGTCTCTAACATCATGTTTCCACAATGACCATTTGGTGCGTTTTTGATTGTGCAGATTTTCTGCACTTTTTAGCTAAATTAGGTTACTTGTGGGTTTTTTTTCCATTGCATTTTTGAATGTTGGGAATTTTTTTTTTTAACACCTGTTTTTAATGCATTTTTTGTCTGTTTGGTGTGTTGTGCTTTAAAGCACCACTCCAGAGGTTTTTTTTTTTTTTGCTTTATTTTACCACTAGACTGGACCTTTTTCCGCCACCACTCACATTAGTCTCCAGCAGTTTATGATCTGCCAGATTGCTCTAGTGTTTCACCGAGAGAGACGGAAGTCACAATTCAATACACGTCTATGAGAACTTCCGTCTGGCTCTCATAGACTAGCATTGAGAGCTTATGACGCAAGTTCCGGACAGTCAGAAGCTGTGGTCACAAGATGGCACCGAGGGAACGGAGAGGTGCAGAAAAAAGGTAAAGATGCTAGAGGGTGAGTATAAGACTAGGGGCAAGGACCTTACCTTAGAAGCATCACTCCAGAACTGAATAAAACAAAAAATGCTGAAGTGGTGTTTTAAATAAAACGGCTTTCTTTTTTATACTTTCTAGTATTTGGCTTTGATAAAAAAAAAGGATAAAGGTCATTAGAAATATAAATAAGGAGAACAGATTGTTGACTTGGGAGGGATATATTTAAAGCAAGAAACTACTGGGGATATCCCATATGAATCCCTCTCTAGCAAACCATAAGATTTAACTTTCAATATAATTGTAAAACTGCGGGGTGAAATAAGAAAATCAACCAATTGACGATCCCCTGATGACTCCAAATCTGTGGTTAAACGTGCTTTAAATCTACTTGTCCTATATTGCCAAACAGGGTTGACACGTCAGGGTGCCACTATTACATTAATTAGGCATTTGCCCATATACATAATTAGAATTAATACTGGCAGATTAGGGACAAAATGTGTATTTGTTAGTGATATAGTCATGTGCAGTTTTAGTGTGGAAAATACTGAGTTATGAATGATAACTTAAGCTAGGTCTACATTTTTTCCAGATTTGAAGAGCTGGGTGAAGCTGGCTCGAACAGCCTCGAGACATGCAACCGTTGGTACGCAAACATATTTTTCGAGTACGTCGAAGACCCTCGATTAGCACCCGAGCATGCGCCGATAACACCTTATCCCAGCATGTTGGCTCATCACTACTATGTAGCCCTAGCGCAAACTGTTGTGTTTCGGTAGCTGAGGAGGACAGGAACAACAGCAGGGCAGCCGAACACCTGAGATGTTGGTAACTGATGGGTTGCAGATTCCTAAACTAACGACACAACTAGAGGTAGCCGTGGAGCGTTCCTACGTTGATCCTAGACGCCTCGTCACAGCCTGAGAGATAACTACACCTAAAGGCAGAAAGATGAAAGCTATCTGCCCCGGAGCAGATCCCCAAAGAAAATAGGAAGCCCCCAAACATATAATGGCGGTTAGACAAGATGAAAATACAAACATAGGCAGAAAATAGATTGAGCAAACGCTGGGGCCACAAGCTGACTAAATAGGATAGGAAAGGAGAGATTACTTTCTGCAACCCAGAAAACCCTACAAAAATCCAACAATTCTGATTACAAAAATACTGAGATCACACGATCTCGCCACCCGCTAAATCAGATCTCAATGTGAACAAAAACCAAGCTGCAGCCGCTGAAAAAACAGGAAAAAGCAAATGAGCAAATAACAGTGGCTGCAGATAAACTGTGAGGAGCTCAGGCCCAGGAGGGGACCTGGCTGACCTCCACAAAAGTGCAGAAAACAATGCAAAAAGCAAGCACAAAAAGAAAAGCAAAAAATATCTTATCTGAAAGCAGGAGATGCAGGCAAGACTCCAGCAAACTTCCAAATGAACCAGGAACCACAATTGAGACAAGAACAATTGATGACCGGCAACCATCATGGGAGGGAACCTCCCTTATATCAGACCAGTCAGTGAACCCAGATTGCCATTCCTCGGTGAAAGGTTCAGTATTGTCTGTAACCACCAGAGGGAGCCTCTGCTCAGAAACCATCTCTAGCACATTCATAACAGCAAACGTCTTGACTCCAATTTTGCAGCAAATTTTACAGGGAGAACTTCAACCAGCCAGAAAAATAGCATTACAGTGTGGATCCCTATGACATCCATTTGCACTAATAGCGCAGAGGAGCAGTGACTGTCTTCATGAGTTGACCCTTTTAACAGAACAAAAAAAAGGGGGCAAATCTATAAAAAATATACAACCTACAGCTCCATGCAGTGCAGACAATGTAGCGTTCAGCAGCCCCACATCACTTTATCAAGTCATTAATCAGACTTGGCATGCAAGGAGGATAAAAGGATTGTACAATGTATAGCGCTCAAACACAGCCATAAATAAGCTCCTGCATTGTATTGAGTGGGGAAGGAGCAGATCTCACTGGGTGGGCATTATGTTACAACACAGCTGGGAAATGGCTGATAGCAACGTACCCAAACAAAGGGACGGGCAATATTTTGCTAATTACTCTAATTTTCTCTCTCTCCCCGCTTTTCCCCATAATTACGTGCCTATACTCCCTAGTTGCTGTAAATTTAGGGGATGAATAGTACACGTGCTTTTTTAGCATTCTGCAATGTTAGGTCTTGGGACACGAACTGACAAAAAGTAAGGATCTGATCACAGTAGAGAATTTTGGATACATTCAGAGGCATTGCTGCATGTGTGCACCCAGTTTGGCAGCATACGTGGTCCCTATGGATCCATATGGTGCCACCATGACAGTTCTGTTCTCTGTGTGCACCTATGTGTGACCATGAGCCGAAAGGTCAGCGGGTCCTGCTATGCTGGACCAGACCTATTCTTCCAAAACAGATAGGTATTGATACGAATGGACGCCATATAAAACAAGATTTGTATAGCTATGAAAATTATTCCGAATACCCAAATACAACTGTCTGAAGATGGAGTTTTTCTTCTTTTTAGGTTAAGTTCCCACAATGAGTTTTTGCCCCGGTCTAGTTTCACCGCACAAAAATAAAAGAAAACAAACGCACATTAAGTTTAGAGACGCGTTAACTGATGCGTCTGGGCAAACATCCAAACGCTCTATAAAACGGGATCCGGACGTAAGCACGGACAGGGCCATACTGTAATGGTGGCGGGAGAGCGATCATGCGTTTTGACGGTCATCATTTTCGAGAGTGTGCGCCTACTGAAGGAAGGAAACTCAGACGTGGTCTACTACATCTGAGTGTCGCCCTAGAACAGGCGTACACTCCCAAAAACGATGCAAGTAGCGCACAAATTTGCTCTCCCGGCAACATTACAGTCTATGGCCTCATCAGCGCTTACGTCCGGAACCCATCTTGTAGGGCGTTCGGACACATGCCCCGACAGGGCCACTAATGATGAATGCCACAAAAATGGACACAGATGAAAAATAAATGAAAATCAAATCCAGCACGGAGGAAAAATTTATCGCTTTTTCACGTATGCATAAAATATTAACAAAAAAAAAAAAAAAACACAGGTATCCGAATAATCTGAGGCTTAACAAAGATAAAAAAAAACCTTCTTGCCTTGAAGGAGTTTGCAAACCAGATTTGTTTTAAAGGAAGAAATCTTACAAATAAAAAATTACAAATAAATAAAATTAAAAAATAATAAACAGCAACAAGTAAATATTACAAAAGAAAATAGAGTGAAATTGATATTTCACATAAAATTACAAAAAAGTAAAGAAAATAAACTTTGTGACATTTTATCGAACTTTGAAATTAAAAAAAAAAAAAAAAATGAAGCACTCCTCCTCCTCCCATCAAAGTTTTTATCCTCCTAATATATATATATTGCAGTCATCATATTATATAGCTTTGTGTACTTACAATTGCTCATTTTTCCCTTCTACCCGGCTAATTCTTCTCTTTCCCATTAGGTTTATGACATCACGTGATTAATAACTGACTAGCTGAATCTTTCTATGCTTTATGTAGAAACTGGAGGTCAATTTTCCCTGTATGAGTCATAAGTCACTGCAAAAGTCTCCGGCAGAGGCAGCAGCTAGGTTAGGAGGTGAAGAGGGGAATGATAAATGCAGGGACAAGAGACTTCCTGTTTCTACACAGAGCAGAGAAAAGAGAAGAATTAACTGGGTAGAAAGGCAAAATGAGCAATTGTAAGTACACAGTGCTATTTATATAATATGATTAGAGATGAGCGACTTCGGTCGAGTCGGGTTTCGGACCCCCCGACTTTACCAAAAGGCGAGTCAGACGAAATTGGTCCGACTAGCGGCAAAAAAGTCGGAGTTCCGACCGAAACCCGACCCCAATGCAAGTCAATGGGGAATAAAAGTTGGCAGTGAGTGGAGGACTCACTTCAGCCGATAGCTATATTTCCTGACCCCATATACCCATGCATGCTCAGTATGGCAAGGTGTGCATATATTTTCCATAGGAACAGGGCAGTAAACTGCTGCTACCCATCTTAGGGAGGCAGTTTACCTCCTCACCAACAGAAGGATGGCAGATAAAGGGAGTCTGTCCGCACAAAATGACGGTTCAAACCAAGCATGGGTTCTTGGTGCACCCTTAATGTGGCCAAACAGGTCTGCACACCTTCCCATCAATCTAGTGCCAGTAAAGAAAGGGAGTTGTCAAAGAAGAGGATGGTGGACACAGAAGGAAAACAAGTAGATGGGAAGGTGCACTGAGCTGTTTGGTCACCCCAATGGTTCACCGAGTGCCTGTACTTGGTTTCAAATATCATTTTGTGGATTCGAAAATCGACACCTCCACCTATCAGCTTTTAGTAGGTCCCACAAGGCACATGCAGCCAGCACAGCGCCTTACACTGTGTAGTGGCCGTTCTAGGGTACTGCAGCTCCCATTGAAATGACTACACGACCGAGTTGATTTGCACAAAAACTGTTATTGTTTGACCCTATGAATCAAAGTTCCTGCAGATGAAATTCCTGAGTTGCATAAGCGAAACTTATGGTAACCTTTTCTTCCTTCTCAAGTGCACTTATGGATTGTCAAAAAAATATTTTTTTTTTAACCATTTACAATGCTAAACCGCAGTTCCTTGCCACAGTATTTGCTTTTACTTCTTTGTATACCTCCAAACACAGCTCAACCAAGCTGAGCATGCATGTGTGTTGTTTTAGGAGAAATAATCAGCCAACTAAATAGGTATTTGGCTAACAGTTACCTAAGGTGGATAGTCTCCATAGAGGGGTACAAAGTGAAGGACCCTTGTCCAGCAATTACGGTGAATTAACTGAGGCATCGTCGACCCCTCTATTGATTAGTAGCCCCTACGAAGTCTGGCATGTTGTGCGGTCACGGGCACCAGGAATGGCATTGGTAATACGAGGCTGGCAGTGCTCCATCAATGTGGCAGAAGGACCAAGATCCTATAAATCTTTTTTGCTCAGCTCTCGTGGTTCTAAAAATTAGAAAATATGCACTTTTAACAATTTTTAGAAATCCAATCAGAAAAAATATATATATAGAGAGAGTCCCCTCTCCACAGGTTGGGGCCCAGCAACGGGACCTCCATCTGTAATCCATGTATGCCATGACAGTACGCAATTGGAAAACCCAATTTAAGCTAACCAGTACGATGTGACCTGTTAGTAGGTGGGGGCGCCAATCACATCCGCGGCCAAACCTATGTAGTCATTACTGGTGACGAGCGAAAGTCCTCAAATATGCAAATTGCCTCTTCAAAAAAAGAGGACTTGTACTCTATAGCGCCACCTATTGGAAGTAGCGATCCTACAAGTCACAATCAACCCTTTAACGAGTCTTGTAATATGACTTAGAATAAAAGCCAAATCAGTATCTCCATCCATCTCCGTCCTCAAATAAGGTGTTATCTGGGCACGCTCGTGTGCCAAGTGTCTTCGGAGCACTCGAATAATATGATCGAGTCCCCGCTGCTGTTCAACAGCCGCAACACATGCACGAGAGGCCTAGCCAACAGCCAATCCCTGACTGTGTTGCGACTGTCGAACAGCCTCGAGACTTGCAGCCGCAGGGACTCGGAACATATTTTTCGATCACGCCAAAGTCACTCACTTAGCACCCGAGCATCCTCCGATTACACCTTATCCCAGCACGTTCGCTCATCACTAGCAGCCATCAGAGCAAGATCTAGGTTTAACAAAAGAGGTGAATTAATAGGAGCCAAATCCACCAGGATCCAACCCTGCCCCCACCATTACTTTTTTTTTGTCTAGGGGCCTCCACTATCTCCGATCCAGCCCTGGCCTGACCATTTTGGATATTTCCTGTCCTCTTACAGTTTCACACTAGATTTCTCTGTTCCTGTACAAAGTCCAGTCTGTGACTACTGATATGGCGTGCCCTTTTCACCTGCCGAGGGGTGCGCTTTATCGACAATCACATTCCAGCTGTAGAAATCCTTCTCATTCTCTGTTCACACGGAAAAAATCCGAAGGACGTACAAAGAAGAGCCGAATCTGGACGAATTACCCCGGAGTTCCAGTAGCAGAATGTTACAATAAAGACAGATCGCTGAAAAGGACAGTTAACCAAAGAGACACCGAGAAAATAATGATATCTAATGATGGTGCCAAGGACACAATTATTCTTCAGAATCACTGGGGACTCTTGTTTCCTTCTCCATCAGTAACATCAATATTTTTTTTTTCTTCATAAAACAGTATCACAAAGTGACGGAGACCAGCACAGAGCAGCCATTGTTCGCCCTACAGTCCCAGGAGAGGGGTGCAAGATGAGGAGACTGTGAATTTGTTTTGAACTCCGACGATTGCAAATAGCGACCACATCAAAAGAAGTCGACTACAGGCCGGGGCTGTTAAACCGCAAGAGCGGCTTCCAAAAACATAACCGAGTATCTGTATAGAGATCGTGAAACTTCCTACAATATCACAGCTGCTAGAAATCTTATAGTCTGGGATCGGGTTTCTATTTTTTCCATGACTTTCCTTTTCCCTACCAACACAAGCTGTACAGACCTATTCGGAAAGGGCAGATTCCCAAACCGTAGGCTTGTACACAGTGGGTTCTCCACAAGACATTTAAATTGGTTGCCAACTTAGAAATATGCATTGTTCTTTTAGGGGTGTCTCGTTTATGACATAAAATGTCTGACAGAAGCAAAGCTCACCTCTGGAACCTGCACCTATCTCCAGAATGAGGGGTCCCCCTATTCTGGATTATAGGCGGTGCGTGAGAGAGCTAGCGGTGCATGCGCCATTCTCTATAATGCATTGCTATGGGAGATGCAAATACAGAAATAATATTTAAGACACAAGCTCCTTCACATCTCCACTCAATGGTGGTCAGCCACCGTCCGGAGCTAAGGGATAAGGGACGACCACCGTCCGGAGCTAAGGGATAAGGGACGACCACCGTCCGGAGCTAAGGGATAAGGGACGACCACCGTCGTAGGGTGTGATGATAAGTTGACAGAACCACCACTCGGAAGCTAAGGGATAGGGCGACCCCATTCTGGATAAGCGTGGGTGAGGAGAGCCACCATTCCTATAATCTGGTAAGGGAGAGCACATACGGAACTAATATAAGGACACAACTCCTCAACTTCATCAATGGGTCAGCCACCGTCCGGAACTAAGGGATAAGGGACGACACATCCGGAACTAAGGGATAAGGGACGACCACCTCCGGAGCTAAGGGATAAGGGACGACCACCATCCGGAGCTAAGGGATAAGGGACGACCACCATCCGGAGCTAAGGGATAAGGGACGACCACCATCCGGAACTAAGGGATAAGGGACGACCACCATCCGGAACTAAGGGATAAGGGACGACCCCATCCGGAACTAAGGGATAAGGGACGACCACCATCCGGAACTAAGGGATAAGGGACGACCCCATCCGGAACTAAGGGATAAGGGACGACCACCATCCGAAACTAAGGGATAAGGGACACCACCGTCCGGAACTAAGGGATAAGGGACGACCACCGTCCGGAACTAAGGGATAAGGGACGACCACCATCCGGAACTAAGGGATAAGGGACGACCACCATCCGGAATAAGGGATAAGGGACGACCACCATCCGGAACTAAGGGATAAGGGACGACAGCATCCGGGAACTAAGGGATAAGGGTGACCACCATCCGGAATAAGGGATAAGGGACGACCGACCATCCGGAACTAAGGGATAAGGGAGACCACCTCCGGAAACTAAGGGATAAGGGAACCACTCCGGAAATAAGGGATAAGGGACGACCACCGTCCGGAACTAAGGGATAAGGGACGACCACCATCCGGAACTAAGGGATAAGGGACGACCCCATCCGATAAAGGAAAGGGACGACCACCATCCGGAACTAAGGGATAAGGGACGACACTATCCGGAACTAAGGGATAAGGGTGACCACCATCCGGAATAAGGGATAAGGGACGACCACCGTCCGGAACTAATGGATAAGGGATGACACATCCAGAACTAAGGGATAAGGGTTGACCACCATCCGGAAATAAGGGATAAGGGACGACCACCGTCCGGAACTAAGGGATAAGGGATGACCACCATCCGGAACTAAGGGATAAAGGACGAATGACCACTATCCGGAAATAAGGGATAAGGGACGACCACCGTCCGGAACTAAGGGATAAAGGACGATCACCATCCGGAAATAAGGGATAAGGAACAACGCTGTCCAGAAATAAGGGATAAGGGATACCACTGGCTGGAACTAAGGGATAAAGGACGCCCGCCATCCGGAATACTAAGGGATAAAAAGGGAATCGGGCAGCTATCCGGAACTAAGGGATAAGGGACGACCGCCATCCGGAACTAAGGGATAAGGGACGACCACCGTTCTGTAGATTGATGCGTTGAGATCTGCACCAATCAGACATTGATGACTTATCCTTTTCATTGATCAGTTGTAATCACTGGGAAATTCAGGTAGAAAGTGTTTAGTTTCCCTCCGGGCCGCTACAGGAAGAAATATAGGGATCACTTAGTTCTCATCAGATATTTAGAATACAAATGACCTCCATCTGCAGATATACGATGTGCAAAGACTCAGAAATGGCTATAAAGAGTTCAGAGTCTTCTCCAATCATTCAGTTCCGGTTAGCCCACTGGCACTACAGACCGAAGAGGGCCCCTGTACAAGAACAAAATGTGGGCCCTTTGCAGTTAAAAAGCTCATCACAATGCAAAATGCCACCTGCTTTGGAGGTGAAAATAGGCCCCCTTACCACTTGGGCCCCTGTGCAGCTGCGCAGGTTGCACCAATAATATGTCCGCCCTTGATGTAGCCACTCTGTCTAATAGATGAGGGTATGAACTCAGAATTCTCCGTATGATGTGTGATTTTGTTATGACAGATGGACACCAAAAGCTGAAACCAGAAATACAAGTTAATCCAATATAACCTGGTATGTGAATACCCTGACGTATAGATAACTATGTGCTAAAGTTCACCCAGAACCATCAAAGACGACAACTTTTCTCTTCGTCCAAGGAAAACGCTCCCATTATTCTGATCAGACTTTGATCAGCGAGGCATTAGATTTTTTTGGAGGTGGAGAAAAAAAAAAAAATTCTCAACCTTCTCCATTCTGTCTGCCCATGAAAAGTTGTACCGCACTCGGATGTCAGCCAAGTGCGGTCCAATGTTTTCCAAGGACCCGTAGACTTACATTCCCGATTTTGATCAGACACTCGGACATGTCACACAGTGATCCGAGGAAAAAGAATCGGACTTGTGTACAGCCCCATAAAATAAAAACAGGGGTATGAGTGATACCACAGATAGCGGTATCAGAGAAAATCTGTTTTGTGCATGAGCCCTTAGAGTTCAGCAAAAAGATGCCCAGGGCCCTGATCCAGTGGCCCCACTGATAGTCCATGGCCGCATGACCGGAGCCCTCAATGCCTTTTCTGATTAGTAGGATCAGCGTGACGTACGTATGTCATTGTGCTAAGCCTACTAATCAGAAGCGGCACCAGCGATGGTCGTAAGCAGGAGGGTCATTGGGTCCTGGTCCAGTGGCCACACATAGTCCATGGCCGCCGGGCGCCGACACAGCAAGGCCGACGGACTCTCAATGCCTTTTCTGATTAGTAGGATCAGCGTGACGTACGAATGACATTGCGTTGAGCATACTAATCAGAAGCAGCACCAGTGATGGTAGTAAGCAGGAGGGTCATAGGGTCCTGGTCCAGTGGCCACACTGACAGTCCATGGCCGCCGGACCAGAGTCCTCAATGCCTTTCTGATTAGTAGGATCAGCGTGACGTACGTATGACATTGCGCTAAGCCTACTAATCAGAAGCGGCACCAGCGATGGTCGTAAGCAGGAGGGTCATAGGGTCCTGGTCCAATGGCTACACTGACAGTCCATGGCCACCGGACCGGAGCCCTCAATGCCTCTTCTGATTAGTAGGATCAGCATGACGTACGTATGACATTGCGCTAAGCCTACTAATCAGAAGAGGCACCAGCGATGGTCGTAAGGAGGCGGGTCATCGGGTCCTGGTCCAGTGGCTACACTGACAGTCCATGGCCACCGGACCGGAGCCCTCAATGCCTTTACTGATTAGTAGGATCAGCATGACGTACGAATGACATTGCGTTGAGCCTACTAATCAGAAGCGGCAACAGCGATGGTCGTAAGCAGGAGGGTCATAGGGTCCTGGTCCAATGGCTACACTGACAGTCCATGGCCGCCGGACCGGAGCCCTCAATGCCTCTTCTGATTAGTAGAATCAGCGTGACGTACGTATGACATTGCGTTGAGCCTACTAATCAGAAGCGGCGCCAGCGATGGTCGTAAGCAGGAGGGTCACAGGGCTCTGGTCCAGTGGCTACAATGACAGTCCATGGCCACCAGACCGGAGCCCCAATGCCTCTTCTGATTAGTAGGATCAGCGTGACGTACGAATGACATTGCGTTAAGCCTACTAATCAGAAGCGGCACCAGCAATGGTCGTAAGCAGGAGGGTCATAGGGTCCTGGTCCAGTGGCTACACTGACAGTCCATGGCCACCAGACCGGAGCCCACAATGCGTCTTCTGATTAGTAGGATCAACGTGACGTACGTATGACATTGCGTTGAGCATACTAATCAGAAGAGGCACCAGCGATGGTCGTAAGCAGGAGGGTCACAGGGCTCTGGTCTGGCGGTCACGGGCAACCAACGTGGTCTGTTATACGGTAGCAGGAAATATTGTGGAGTTAGAAATTAATCCATTTTTCACACTTGCTTCTACCAAGTCTTCAGTATCGCTCACAGCACATTTACACAGGTCAGGAACATGTATCACGTAGAGGACAAGACCTGGGTTAAATGACGAGTGGCTATTACAAGAGGTACAATGATGACATATTGCCAATAGGCAACCGACTGAAAACTTCTATAGATCAAGCATATCCATGACGAAAATAATACTACCAAGATGGGGGATGGGAGGGTCGGTGCACAATAGGACAGTATCGCTCACCTAGAGAGGATGAAATATTAGCTTTGGGGAGACTTATAGCTCATCATTATGCACAATCCCACCTGCTTTGGAGATGGAAGTGGCCCCCTCACCTCTTGGGCCCCTGTTGGCTGCACAAGTTGCACCAATGTTATTGTCCACCCCCAATTCAGACATTCCCCCAACAGAGCAAATGAGTTGAGGCGAAAGGAGCCCAAAACCTGAAACTTACCTTATTTTTCACGCCTCATACACATGTCGTATGGACCCAGTTCCCTTGCCATGGGACAAACATCATATTGAACCCATGAGAAAGAAAGATGGTGATGGATTGAACACAGGGCATATTGCTTTTTTTTGGGGGGGGGGGGGGAGAAAAAAATAAAGTACATTGAACATGGACTATTCACAGTCTGTGCCCACGGGGCCTTATGGGGTCTGAGACTTTGCTCAATGCCCAGATAAACCCCTTTGAACTGATGGTCTCCTGCCGATTACTTGGTGACTGCTTTTCTTGGATACCACCCGCTGGCTGTGTTTTCTTAAGCTTAATGAATGAGGTAGGAAAGCAGACTGAGGTATTAATTAGGAACCAGATAATGACATTGACACTTTGGGAGTGGAAAGTGCTTATCTGATCCGAGAGTAGTCACATCACATATACCCTCCCTGGAGTATAGGGGTTTGTTGCCACAAGGCCAGCAGATTCACACCCTGCAGTTCTGGTGTACAGGAGCTGATGTTATCAGGCCATGTTCACACGGTCAGTATTTTACATCAGTATTTATTGTGGAACAATTAGAGAAAAGTATAATAGAAACATGTCACCGCTTCTGTATTTTTCACCCACTCCTGGTATTGGCTGACAAATACTGATGTCAAATACTGAACATGCGCATAAAAGGGGAAACACCTATAGGTAAAGGGGGAATAAAACAAGAAGGCACCACGGCTCCTTTGTCTCTAAATTTTATTCCATCGAATCACGGGCTGATTAGAGAATCGTTGTAAGAGATCATTCAAACGTCCATTTTTCCATTTTTCTTTTTATGCATGAGACAACCAGTCCTAGTTTCATCAGAAATCATGTTCAGAGCTTTATCATTTTTTCTCGGGATGAGTTAAGGTTTCTCTTAACTTTTCCTATCTAGCAGTTCATGAAAAATGGCATCCGAGTGCAGTCCCGATTTTATCATGGAGCCATAGACCTGCACTGCCGATTTCGATCCAACACTCAGATCAATATCGGACATTTCTCCACGAAAAAATGAACCATCCCATTCACTTTTATCCAAGAATCAAAAACACAGATAGCACCGGTATACAAACAACCGACATCTGGAGGAGTGCTAAGGAGCTCCTTGATCAGATCTTGATAAATTAGCTCCTGAACAGCAAGGGGTTCACATACTTTTGTTGCACAGGAGCCACAACAAGTCTATGAGAAAGCTGTCATCAGCTGAACATACATCCAGTTTTCTCTCCTGGCTCACCATACACATGTACATGTGTTTGGACGAGCATGCACGCGTTTCCCACAAGAGAAGAGAAAGCCACTGCCAGACTCCTATGGCAGCGTCTTATTTCCCTTGAAAACAAAAGGATCTGCTGTTGAAATTCCAACAGTGCGATCCTTCTCTCCCGACATAAACTATCGGTGAGAGTCGTGAGGCCCCCATACATATCAGATGATCCCATTGAAAATCAACAAGATCGATATTACACTGATATTGGGCTGTATGTGTCAAGTACAGATAGCTAGGGAGGTATGGAGGCCAGCAAGACAGTATTTCAGGAGGGTGCGGATTTCGTCTGAGGCAGAATTTTGTATAATAAGAGAAGTCAAAGTAATGATATCAGAATGATGGCGAGCTCTTGGGACCAGTTTTTCCAAATTTTCATTTTGCAAACCAAGAGTCCACAGTTGTGATTGCATGAAGTGGTGGAGCTGACATATGGATGTCCCCAAGGCGGACAAAATCCTCAGCGTGACTCATGAGCGCTGGGTGGAGGTTACAGGTGAGCTCCATCTGTACCGTGCAGGGAACAAATATTGACACAGAAAATCTTAAGACCGCGCGTCGAGGTAGGTGATTACGTGCCGCCGCGTTACAGGCCTTCACCTGACCGCAGGCCATTGGCCTTAATCACACTTTTGGAATAATTTAACACATGTAAAACATGTAGACTCAGGAGGGAAAGTGACATAAAACATAGCAAAAAAAACAAAAAACCCAACTATTAGTTGTTGTGGCTGATCATGATCACACACAAAAGGGATTTTCCAACTCATAAAAAGTTTAAAGATAAAACTGAGAACCGGTAACTTCAAGATCCTTCAACTTGTTCTTTTCCATTGAAAAGGGAATTTTCCTTTAATGTAATATCTGTGCCGCGTCATTTATAAATCCACCGTGACAAGTGGCCAAACGCCTCCCGTATTATAAACCATAACAATAACACAAGAGTAGAAAATATCAATTATTCCGTGCGATCATTCGTCCCTCTGATGCCACCACTTGCTCAGATCCTTGTCACATCTCACCCAACATGTGCAGATCTCACCTGAGAGTGTTATCTGTTCAGCAATGTGGGGAATGTGCTGCGGCAGAGATATTTTTAACGCTGCACGGTGCAGAGAATGCTGCTATAATCCACAGTCATAAAAAAAAGAAAAGAAAAGGAAACCGATGACTATTGCTGGATTTACACCAAGATTAAGAATCCAAAACATTCCAAAATGTATCATCAGAGCAGAAGACAACAGTAGAATGGGCTGGTAATTATCTGGGTGTACAATGGACTCATGACTACATCGTATAAGAAAATGCAGCAGAGCCGGATTTGTTATTTAACAAAGTCCTTCTCCCTTTATACAGCTATGAGTGGGGTCAAAGTAGAGTCTTTAGTGCTCCACACAGACCAGTTGGTTCAATGGGTGCCCTGTCGTGGTCTGACCGCTGATTGAGGGGGCTTCATCTCTAAACTAAACGATGAAACTAAACCCAGATAACATATATACAAGAACTTAAATGGGTGAAAACAAGTTATTCTGTGTCCACATTATAGGCGAGAACTAGTGATGCGTTAATAAGGTGTTATCTGAGCATGCTCGGGTGCTAACCGAGTGTGTTCGGCGTGCTCAAAAAATATGTTTGAGTCCCGCGGCTGTTAGACAGCCACAACACATGCAGGGATTGTCTGTTTGTTAGTCAATCCCTTCTTGTGTTAACAGCGCCTGTCGAACAGCCGCGGGGATCTGAGCAAATTTTCAAGCACGCCGAAGACACTGGATAGCACCCGAACATGCTCGGATAATACCTTACCCAAGCATGCTCGCTCATCACTAGCGAGAACTCATTGATCAGTGGGAGTCTGAAAGCAAGACCTAGCACCGATCGACAGAATCGCATAACCGCTCCATATATTCCCTACGGGGCTTCCAACCGCTGCGCTCGGCTTTGCCCAGTAGTCCCATAGAGAATGAATAAGTGGTTGGCATCCAATCTGCTGCTCCATTCTAAAAGTTACCCGTCTAGGATATATTAAAAAAAATAAATAAATAAATAAATAAATAAAAAATGTTCCTGCTTTTGGATCAAACGCAACCGATTCTTTTTAATTATCACCTGATCACAGGTTGCAGATCGTTTGGCAGGGCCGATCCAGCGACATGTGCGGAGTGACAGCGACGCTCAGACAACCAATAATATATTGTTCTACTTTCCAGCAGACAAGTTGCAGTCACATGTGTCCTGCATCCAACTTTATGGCAAGCAATATGCACAGGACCCGCTATGGAAAATCAAACCAACTTGGAAACAGTTGCAACTTTTGGTTGTGTTAGGTCAGAAAGTGACCCCATAGAAAGTCACTAGGTGCAATCGATCTCCATGTCGCCTCGCAGCTCCTAGTTTTCTACAGCCTTATTTTAATTTTTCACAAAAACTTTCAGGCGAGTAAGATATGTTGCAGTGTATCAATATCCATTGTCGTGTACATTGATCAATACGACCTCAAACTTTTTCATCAACTTTATCAGCAAATTTCCCTGTGAGATCACCTTTTGCATGGGACTGCAGGTAAACCCACTGCACTATCCAAACACAGTCTTGTCATGGTGCACAAAGGGAACAGTTAGAGGGTTTCTGCCATAAGGCTACGTTCCCACATGGAACTTTTTGGTGAGTTTTTGTTGTTGCACATTTTCGGCACCCATTAAGTAAAATAAGTCACTTGCATTTTTAAAAAAAAAAAAAAAAAAATATGCAGAGTAAAAAAAAAAAAAAACAAAACAAAAAAAAACTCATTGTGGGAACGTAGCCTTAGGACTCGTTCTGATGTCCGATTTTTTATTTATTTTTTTTTTTCGCGTATAGGAAAATCGGCCTGATGATTCTGATCGGACTGTAGTACGAGTGTCATCGGATTTTCTCCTAAGCGGAGAAAAAAAATAAAATAAAAATTTCACCTCCGTTGTGACAGTCCGTGAAATTCGGATGTCATGCGAACGCGGTCCGTTTTGTTTTTTTTACGGACCTACCGACTTTTATTGCCGAATTTGATAGGACCATGGGCTCAAAAAATAAAATAATCGGACAAGTCTGCGATATTTTTAAATAAAATTGGACATATGGCACTATCGCTATCGGTCAAAAACACGGATAGCGCTCGCTTGCAAAAATCGGATGTCTGAACGAGTCCCAACATGGGCAGCCCCACATGTCCCCCTATTTTCAGGATCAGTGGGGGTCCCCCAGCAGTCAGACCCTCCTGATTTTACAAGGGGAACATACAAGAGGGAATATCCCTTTAAAGGACAAATTGAGCTCTGCTACCTTTCTACACCCACTATTAACCCTTGTCTGACCTCACAGCACAATAAGTACTTGCAGAGAGTTGGGGGGCGGTATAGAGGGGGTCTCACCTACCTTGCCTGACAGCTGTGATGGGGACCTGCTCCCCGCAGCTCCGCACCATTTCCAGCACGTCGTATCTGGGGAGTCCTGACACCGGGACCCCCGCCACCTCCAGCAGCAGCTCCCCTCCCTGCAGGTTGCCCTCTCCTCCAGAGTCCTCCACCTCCCCAGATAGAGGAACTCTCCGCACTCCGCGCCCCCAGCAGCCGGAGCTCCCCCCGGAGCCCGGCTCACCGCGCACTGGTGCACCCTGCTCGTCCAGTGGTTCTTCTTCTGGATCACTTTGGCCATAGTGATCGGGGTGATCAGAAGCGTATGGTGGATCCCCAAAGCCTCTACATAGGAGAGGACAAGTGTCAGCTGCAACTTTCCAGGTGACAGATCACACTCAGGTCATCCCTGCTGCAACTTTTTGTATCCAGATCCTTGTTTGCAACTTTCTTTTTTTTTGTTCAGATCTTTATCCAGGGACCCCAGCCATCCTGTTATTCCATTCCAGAAAAACTTTTTTTTTTTCGCCCCTCCAGATCCTGTGCCTTCTGCAGATAGGAAGAGACTTTGATGCAGCTATTTCCTCACGGTTCCTTTAAAGAGATACAAAGGTTTCATTCCATCCTGTCCCTATGATCCATGCACAGCAATGGGAACTGCACGCATGCGCACTGGCACTCACCTCTCCCTCCCCATTTACACACACACTACATACACAGGAGCAGCACCCTCCTCCTCCTCCTCTTCCTCCTCCCCTCCAGGACACAGCACACACCAGGTCCTGCAGCAGAGGGGTGCACAGTATGGGGGGAAGGAGGGTATAGTGACCTTTTTACTGAAATAAGTCATTGATCAATGTGATTCATTGTTCTAAAAATTAGCACCTCCTGGATAAATTATTAGGATTAATAGAGCAGCAGATTACTGCAGCCTGATTGATTATTTATTTTTTTAAATCCTCAGCTGCTGCAGAAGCTCTTTAAAGGTGGGATCTGAAGTCACCTAAATCCACAGAGACAATGCAGTAATAATAATATTGACAATAGAATGTTTGTGTTGGAAGAATTCAAAACAAAGCATTGTTATCATAAACAACACGCATTAACTATTCATGAGCTGGAGCGCTTTTCTAATGTGATTTTTTTTTATTTATTTTTTTACATGATATTTTCTGCACTTTCAGATGATGAAATTTACTTTTTAAAGGGAACAACAAACGTTAAATCGAAAAGCAATAAAATGTCATCATTTTATTTATAAAAAAAAAGATAAGGTGTTATCTGAGCATGCTCGTGTGCTAACCGAGTGTCTTTTCGGCATGCTCAAAAATATGTTCGAGTCCCCGCGGCTGCAGGGGGATTGCCTCCATTGCCGGCGTCCGCGATAATCGGACTGCACTCAGATGACATCCGAGTTCAGTCCGATGCATCACACGCACTCGTAGACACATAAGGGTGTGTGAGATCCGAATCTCCGATGCGCTCGCAGCATGTTGTGATTGTTTTCTCATTCCGGGAAACAGCATGAGAAAATAATCGCAGATCTTCACTGCCGCATAGTATAATATTGTGCGAAGCGCCATCCGATAAAACATTTCATAGCACCCGGCCGTGTTATGCGTTCGTGTGAGCGAGCCCTAAGCGTAGGGGGCTCTGGAGTGGTGCTTTAATTAATGGGCCCATTATACACTTATTCTTGGTTCACGCTTGCGCCGTGTCCTTTGTAAGGAGGTTACATTACAACTTCCATCCTTTTTACAGGAAAAAAAACAGCATGTTTCGCTCTTTGCTTTCTATTAAAACAAGAGACATCTAAAAAGAACGCAAACTGATACACGTAAAGCGATGCATCTGGCGCCATTTGTGTCCATTATGGAATGATTCAGTTTTTCTGTTTCCATAATGGAACTCTGAATGCCAGAATTAACCCAAACTAAGGGCTTGTGCAAACGGATAATAATATAATAATCGGATAATAGCTATCCATCGTTTTTTTATTCTATTCTGTGCTATTCTGTTTTTTTCCCCGGACAGCGTCGGTCCGAGGAAAATATCGCTGCATGCCAGAATTTGATCCGATATTCGGATCGCACTCGTAGTCGGCCATGCAAGTCAATGAGTGCGTGGAAACCTTCAGACTGCACTCGGATGTCATCTGAGTGCAGTCTGATTTCCGCACACTGACAGAACGGAAAAAGATGGAGAATTTTTTTCTCTAGCTTCCCCATAGCCGAGAAAATCGTATCACACTATTATTATAACTAGTAATAAATATAAATGGAAAAGATCATTACAGTCAGTGTTTACCACAATGATGGAGAAGACTACTGTTTAGTTGTAAAGTTAACCTCCTGTAAATTCAGTTTTCACAGCATAAAAAAATACCTCCGTTTAAGGGAGTTAATCCATTGTAAGCTTTTCGGGGGGGGTTTAGCTCTAGGATCGCTGTCTGGGTAGACAGAATGGCACGGAAACAGTTCATTCAGACAGCAGTTTGGTGAAAACTGGCCGCAACCAGTTTTATTAAAGTCCACAGCACACAGATAAAAACAAATCATAAACAGAAACCCTGGGCTTGTCTAGCCTCTAATTACACTTAGATAGATGGCCCTCTCTATCCGGGACCCAGACTCTACCAGTCTGTGCCCAAAACAACACATATCACATATGTTACCAGTATGGAGTTTCACAGACACTCCTCTTTATGTCCGAAGGCAACTCCAATGTCCAGACTTGAGATAGGTCACCTCCTATTCAGTCGCTATTCGCACGGATTCTCACTGCGACTACTCCTGTGTCCGGGGTACTTCCTGCACCCAGACTGAGATAGCTCACACTCTTAGAGACTGCTTCCTTGTGCCAGGACACCTCCCTGTGTCCGGGCTAAAGACAGCTCCCACACTCTTGGAGACACCTTCTGTGTCTGGACCCCTTGTCCAGACTGAATGAGCTCTCTGACTGTGCTCACAAGCACCTACTTCTGGCTTCCTAATCAACACCTGAGTGGATTCAGGTCTGAGCTGCAAGCGTGTACTGAATGGCAGGTGTAGTGACCTTTCTTTACCACCAGGTTTACAAAGCCACACATTTCGCTCATACCAGTCAGCAAGGTACTTAGGTGAAATATACACCTCATTCACCACATATTCCTTCACTGTCTCACATATCCCCTCCCTCTTCTCCAGACCGGAGGGCTGGTCATCCAGACCGGAGGGCTGGTCAACAATCCAACAGAGACAGTGAACTCTGGACCAGTCATGGCCCTCATCAGCTTCATCCTCACCACTGTCATAGCCAACATCAGTTTTCTCTTCATCTGAAGCATCCGCACTACCCTGTACCCTCCCAGGCCTATACTCTCTGCGGGCCTCGGGTATCCTGCACGGTTTCATCTTGACTTTAGTGCCAGCCTCAGTCTCGGTATAGTGGCTCACCAGATAAGTACGACCAGGCACGTCAGAACAGCTCTGCTGATTCTTCCTCAGAAACTTTCGTACCTCCTGTTTTTGGGGCACTGACCCTGTGTCACCCACTGTCACAGGAGGTATAGGGGTTTTCTCTAATTCCCCCTGAACTTTCTTTAGCACATCTACTTTCTTAAATATCAGTTGATTCATAAATTCTACCTCACAGAACCCAAGCGCCTCTGTCATGGTCTCTGACCATTCCGAGCCACACTGTTCAAACGATTGGCACTGTAGAGGGAGCTGATCGTTTTTCTTGGTCGGTACACATAATTTATCCTCTTCTGGTACAGGCTCACTTTGCATAAGACTCAGAGCTCTTACTTCTTTCTCCAGGAGATCCTCATGGCTACGCATCTTCTCCTGTAGTTGTTGGACGTCCTTTACGTCTTCGGCCCTTTCTTCAGGCTCTTCTGGTAGGACATGCTCAGAAGCCCTACCATCAGTCTTCTTTTCCACCACATCTTCAGTCTTGTTCCTCACAGCTTCACTTGAGACATCAGCCTCTGGTGAGGCACCTGGCCTGGTGTCCACCACTTCCATGGCTTTCTCCACCTCTGCAGCATCACCTTCCGAGTCCTTGGCCTGATGCAGATCCACACCATACATTGATAACTTCTCATTTTCAACAGCATCCACTTGTGCTGTGTTCAGTTTCAGAGTCCTGTCTTTCACCTTAGTCTTCGCCAGGGAACCGACCAACGGTACAACATCTTCAGATGCCATCCTCCGTCCGACTGCAAGGTCAGCCTCAGCCTTCCTCTCAGGACTCTCAATCTCCTCTGCCACCATGCCTTCCTCACTTGCACTGGTTGCTTTATTGTCATCAGATAATTCACTATCACTATCTGACCCCTTTTTCTCAGC
The DNA here is from genome assembly GCA_033576555.1 of Oophaga sylvatica. NCBI lineage: Eukaryota > Metazoa > Chordata > Amphibia > Anura > Dendrobatidae > Oophaga > Oophaga sylvatica. The sequence goes on from JARQOD010000009.1 coordinate 52,691,079, forward strand.
CACATCTGGCTCACTGTCAGGGCTATACACTTCATTTTCATTCACATCCTGCTCACTGTCAGGGTTATACAATTCATTTTCATTCATATCCTGTTCACTGTCAGTGTCACACAATTCATTTTCACTCACATCTTGATCTGGAACCTGAGTTAACATGTCATCCACAATATTAACTGCACCATCTGGTCCCTCAAGTATGTGACTATGTGACAACCCCAGCACTACACTTCTATATAGCTCAGGCACTAGGAGCTGACTCACAACCTCTCCCTGGACTTCAGTGTTTATGGCAACATGAGAGAACCTCTCCTCAGAGTCAGGCTCCTGGGAAACCTCATTTAGAACAATCATATTTTCCTGTGCTGTTTTAAGAGAGGGTTCTCGCCACTGCTCACTCTCAAAACCGTCACAGGACACAGGCAAGTCAGGGACACTCGGTTCCCGAGAACCACCATCCTCGTCTCCCAACATCACCTGCAAAGGAATTTCATCACTATCACAGTCATCATTATTATCAACATCATCATCATGACTATGATCAGTATTATCATCACTATCATTATCAGCATCAGCACCATTTTCATGGTCATCATCATTATCAGGTTCATCATCATCATTAGCATTATCATCATCATTATCACATAATTTTAACATCCCACTAGCATTGTGTTCCGCCCTCGGGACTGCGCACCCTCAGTAGGAGCTTCATCACACTGTCCATCAGAAACATTTTTCCCCCAGAGATCCTTAGACCGGGGAAAGTCATTACCCAATATAACGGGGTGCACCAGGGTCTTCACTACCCCCACTTCATATGAAACCTCCCCGAGTTTGGGGACCAAGTCCACGGCAGTCTCTGGGTAGACTTTGGTGTCTTCATGGATGTACACCACACTCAGGTGCTTATCAGGGATGAAGTCCCTATCACTCAGGCTGTCACATACGGAAGTCACTGGACTCTCTGAGTCCAAGAGGGCCTGTGCTGGGCAGTCACTTACAACCACCGGGGACCCCTGTGGTCCAGTCTCTTCGGCTGAGGTGGACACACACACAGGCTCTGCGCAGGGAGAGAGGGATCTGCCAACATCACAACACATAGGCTCCCCCTCTATTGGACAGTTGGCTGCAATTTCACGCCAGCTCCAACACTGTCCATCACACTCTCCCACCCACATGTCCCCTCGGGCCTGAACCCGCTTATCAGCATACCCCATGTCCCCAACAGCTGGAACGCTCTTACCGCGAGAGTTCAGCGTCCGGGAACTCCGAAGTGACGACCTCTCAGACGGCTGTACCTCAGGAGGACGTGCTTGGGTGTAGCGGTCCACTATCACCTTTTCAACTCCATAATCAGGCCTGCTGACTGCAGACTCCCAACTGTATCTCCAGTCATGGACTCTCCTGGCACGGGCTGCAACCGTAACACCCAGCCGGGTAAGAATCGCCGCTTTCAACTTGGCATAGTCTTCGCTGTCCTGCTTGCTCAGGTCAGCCCAGACTTTTTGGGGTTCCCCAATCAGATAGGGTACGACCACCATGGCCCATTCAGATAGTGGCAGATTCTCCTTCTCTGCCAGTCTCTCAAACCTAGTAAGATATACCTCCACATCATCACGAGGTGTCATTTTTCTCAAGGACCGTCTTACCGCCTTCTTTATAGCGGACAACGCCGGTGCCTTCACAACATTACTTCGGGACGCGGCACCGAAATCCTTTTTTGGTGCTGTCATCTGCTCAACAAATAACCGGTTATTCTCCTGCTGCTGCTGCAGGAATTGCTGCTGGGCCTGCTGCATGTGTTGCTGGTGCTGCAGGCGCTGCTGCTCCATGCTTCGCTGGGCCTGCACCAGGTACTCAACGAGTTCCTCCATACTGCCGGACTTATCTGTCTCAACCACGGCAGTTTTATGTTGCACATTAACTTGTGCCATTTGTTCAAACAGCGCCTCCATGCTGTCATCCATGCTGTCAGACTTCTCTGTCTTAACAACGGCAGTCTTCACTCAAGACATACACACTACACAGCTTTTTTCCACAGAAAATTCAGCCTTGCTGTGCAACCACTTTTTTTTTTTTTTTTTTCCTTTGCAAAGTCTATTAGGGCTACTGTCTCTTTAAGACTGCTCCACAAACTTTTCTTTTGCTGCTGCACATTCCACAGTCATTTTCACAACAAGTTCAGCTTTGCTGTGCATACATTTTCTCTCTGCAGACCCTATCAGGGCCACTGTCTCTCCAAGACTGCTCCAAACAGACGTTTCTGCTGACACACACTTTTTTTTTTTTGTTGCTATTTCAATAGACTTCACCTTTAATGCTGTCTCTCGCCACTGTGCTGCATGCACACTCCAGCACTAACTGTACCAGGCCCTGCGCTGCCCGCATTCTCACCAATTGTAAGCTTTTCGGGGGGTTTAGCTCTAGGATCGCTGTCTGGGTAGACAGAATGGCACGGAAACAGTTCATTCAGACAGCAGTTTGGTGAAAACTGGCCGCAACCAGTTTTATTAAAGTCCACAGCACACAGATAAAAACAAATCATAAACAGAAACCCTGGGCTTGTCTAGCCTCTAATTACACTTAGATAGATGGCCCTCTCTATCCGGGACCCAGACTCTACCAGTCTGTGCCCAAAACAACACATATCACATATGTTACCAGTATGGAGTTTCACAGACACTCCTCTTTATGTCCGAAGGCAACTCCAATGTCCAGACTTGAGATAGGTCACCTCCTATTCAGTCGCTATTCGCACGGATTCTCACTGCGACTACTCCTGTGTCCGGGGTACTTCCTGCACCCAGACTGAGATAGCTCACACTCTTAGAGACTGCTTCCTTGTGCCAGGACACCTCCCTGTGTCCGGGCTAAAGACAGCTCCCACACTCTTGGAGACACCTTCTGTGTCTGGACCCCTTGTCCAGACTGAATGAGCTCTCTGACTGTGCTCACAAGCACCTACTTCTGGCTTCCTAATCAACACCTGAGTGGATTCAGGTCTGAGCTGCAAGCGTTGTACTGAATGGCAGGTGTAGTGACCTTTCTTTACCACCAGGTTTACAAAGCCACACATTTCGCTCATACCAGTCAGCAAGGTACTTAGGTGAAATATACACCTCATTCACCACATATTCCTTCACTGTCTCACACCATTTATATACCAAACCTGTTAATTGTTATCATTTACAGTGTTTCTAGCAGGATAAAATACATTTTTCATCATTTTTTGCTTCCTTGTATCCCCCTTAGCTCTGCTGATGGTATTTTGAACAAAATAAGTCTCCTTCCCCCTCTGGCATCTGGCAATATAGTCTCTTTTTAGCTCCTCTGAAGAATGAGTGCATTGCTGGGCATACGGCGCACCGTCTATATACTTTAAATGCAACATGAGCCGTATTCCTGAAAATTGTTTCTCTCCTGAACTCTGAGAAGTATCACCAACACTGAAAACAACTGATAGCGTTTTCACTATATTCCACTAGTAAAACCACATTCCTTTATGTGACACTTCTCAAGTATCAAATAAGTGATATGTGATAACAAAAAACTAAATATACATGTTGTTCAGCCCCAATATGTTTTAAGCCAATTTACACATGATAATAATCGGCAAATGAGTTTTAATACGAACCGATCATCGGCCGGTGAAAAAACACGTCACTGATCAGCCGCTGAGCAAGAAAACCAATTGTTTGCCGACTGATTAGGTTGTGATGCCAAAAATCTGCCTAATGTATGGGGAGAACATGAGATTCATGGTGCCCGAACCACGAGCAAATTGTTTCAGACATTGCATTATTTCAGCTGCTGCAGCAATACAGAAAAACTTTGAAAAGTTGTCCGGTGACCATACGTCTGAGATAACTAGTCCAAGATGCCGGTCTCTGGTTTCTTCTCCCCGCCCCGCTCCCTTTGATTGACAGGTCTCTCCCTATGCACACAAAAAGGGAAATATCTGTCAGTATAGGGGGAGCAGGGAGGGAAGAAGCGCAAGACGAATTGACCCCGTCCGGTCTTAAGCTACAAGTCTGCAGTGACTCTATGTGACTGCAGACTTGTGAATAATCACAATGCGTGCACTGAGCAATGTTGGGATTCTTAATATTTGATTTGCATTTAAGCAGTCTCACGCAGACTAGACGAATGTGGCTTGTTTCAATGCAAGTGTGAAGATTCTCCGGTGCTGCATATTTCCAGCCACATTCTGACTAGACGTGTCTGGCCTCACTAAGTACACTTGCATTGAAGCAAGCTGCGAACGTCTAGTCTGTATGTGACTGCACATATGCCAATCACATACTATATTGATACAGTAAAGATGTATATCTTCGTATTAAGGTATGTTGGACGGTCGATTGGCTTCTGATACAGGGATGTCTCTATTTCATTGTCCTTCAGTTTAATGATGGTGTCCAAAAAGTTAAGGTATGTTGGACGGTCGATTGGCTTCTGATACACCATCATCATCATCATTGGACACCATCATTAAACTGAAGGACAATGAAATAGAGACATCCCTGTATCAGAAGCCAATCGACCGTCCAACATACCTTAATACGAAGAATCACATACTAAGAATCCTGACATTGTGCAGTGCACGCACTGCGATGAGTCACAAGTCTGCAGTCACGCAGAGTGGCTGCAGACTTGTAGCCTAAGGTCAGACAACCCCTTTAAAGACCTGTCTAAATTGGCTTTTACTTTGTGTAGTTTTTCATGCATAGTTGTTGCATGTGGGTGGCATTTCTATTCATGCATCCCCTTTTTTCCATTGTCCATGCGATGGGACATGATACTTATACCTCTTCTTTCAATGCTAAGATGTCAGAGAAGTGTCATTATAGTCTTCGTAAATATATATATATATATTTTTAATTTTAAGTAAATCCTTTTACTGTGTCAGAAGTAAATTCTATTTTTCCAGAATTCAAGGGTTAAAAGAAAGTATGCGTGCCGCGGTGTAGACGCCGATCAGCCAGGTAACAATGCAGGGTTGTCGCTTCCATACCCGAATTGTTGCTACGTTGTATTTGGTCTATTCACGCTTTTGTAACCTTACACTGGGTTATGCTGAATCGCTGCCATGCAACGTGGGACATTTCACTGTTAGATATGGAGACGAGTATCGGAGAGTGACTATTTCATGCTGGAGCCGCCGCCGGTCTTATGGTTACACTGGCGTCAGAATAGTTACCAGGAAACGTACTAGGAAGCCGATTCCAGCCACATGATACGATGACGTAGCCGACACCTGACCGAACTGATATATCAGTGCCAGATCCAACTTCCTTTATATATAATCTTGTATCACGTATTCCATACCGAAGTGATATGAAATCCACCTGGGTAACTTAAAGGGTTTGTCCAAAATTAGAAAAACATGACGGCTTTTTAAAAAAAAAACAAAAAACAGTGCATTCGCTGTGCACAGTTTGCAACATAGACCCTTTCACTTCAAAGTAGATGAGTTGCAATACCAATGACAACCTATGGTCAGGTGTGGCGCTGTTTCTGGAAGAAATCAGCAAGCTTTTCTAATCTTGGGCAAGCTTTTCTAATCTTGGGCAAACTCTATCGATGTAGGGTTTGTCTCCAAAAAACACTTTTTTAATACCCTTATAATACGCTCATCACTGCTAGGGAATAATAACTCAACTTTACATTTGGAGCATTCCAATATAAATCCTCGCTATGTCTCCCTGTAAATCTAAAGCACATAAAGGTACATAGGAGACAATGGGCACATATTTGGTGCCAGTTAAAAGGTTATTCCCATCTTTATACATGGACATTGTTAAATAGTGCTTGTAAAAATAACCACTTTTGCAATTTACTGCTTATTAAAATTTGCCTCCGTTCTTGAGTTATTAAAACTTTTCTTTTGTTTACAACTCGTTGCATAGGAGACCGACCACCACTGCTTCGTAGCTTGTAAGCGCTGCGCTGAAGCTTGCTCCAATTAGGAAGTAACAGTACGCTCCAGAGATCCTGCCCAGCTTCAAAACGGCGCTTACAAGCGCAATTGAAAAGAGCTTGTAAGCACTATTTCATGAGTCTGCCTATAGGTGTATCTGGAAGAAGTGAGTAACAGTTCAGCCGTCAATTCTAGGACAGGGGCGTGCTATGCTGTCAGTATGGTGGTGGTAGCTCAGTCAACCAATTGGAGGCTAGGGCGTGCTCAGCTGTCAGTATGATGAGTGACAGTTTAGCCGTCCAATCAGGGCCGGGACTTCCTCCATGTGTCTGCTTTTCGAGTGATTACTTTGCTATTTAGCCAGCTTGCTGCCTCTAATTAGTGCCATTTGTAGCTTTGCTCAATTGGCGTGCACTTCCTCTGTTCTCTGTGTGCTCCTGTATTTGATCTTTGTTGCCCGACCTTGAACCTTGGCTTTGACCATCCATTTGCCTTACCCTTTTGTCTTGATCCGCTACCGTCCCCGAATTCTGACCTCGGACTGTTACCAGACTACGCCTTTGCCTTACCCCTTTGTCTTGATTCGCTACCGTCCCAGAATTCTGACCTCGGACTGTTACCAGACTATGCCTTTGCCTTACCCCTTTGTCTTGATCTGCTACCGCCCCCGAATTCTGACCTCGGACTTTTACCAGACTACGCCTTTGCATTATCCCTTTTGTTTATGACGAGCCCTCTTGACTACCCAGCCTCCCGGCTTGCTTGTGCGTAGGGACTAGCTTCCTACACTGTGCGTGTACAACATGTTATGTAACAGTGGTGGACGGTCTCCAAGGTAACGAACTGTAAGCAAAAGAAAAGTAGTAATATCTCAAGAACAGCTACAAACAAGCAGTAAATTACAAAATTGCTTGTATTTGAGAGCACTATCCGACAATACCCAATTATGAAAATGGGAACAGCCCGTTCATTTAGTAATGTACATGGGAGTTTATGGTAGCATTTGCTTCTGAGTATAGTGTCATAATGCCTCTCACTGACAACAATAGGATCCATTGTATACATTATTTGATCAGAACGCGTGAATTAACACAAAAGCAGAAGAGCAGCGCTCGGCTCTGATGTAGCTATACTGTTGTCTGCTCTTGCATGTTGCAGCTTATTTCTCCAGTCTGTAGTAATATAGATCTGTGCAGTCATTATTACTCATGATGCCGAGTCTGCCGCTCACACTATGACAGACGGGAAACAATGCTCTGACAAGTTTTATTTAGTAATTGGTTCCAGATAAGAAGCTGCTTGTGTCTGTGTATGGCTTCATCCGTCATTCATCTCCTCAATGTAGCACAGATCAGTCACTTTCATTCATTCATTCATTGATGTAGTTTGGATTCATTCTCTGACTATCGCCATCTAATTAACCCCATGTGTCACTGTATATCATGACGTGTCATACAGAAGCTACCTCCGCCATATAGTGAGTCATTCAATCATGCATGATTACTATATGTCGGTGCTCATACACCTTGAATAACCATCAGATACTTGTAAATATGGGGTTACTGGCATTTGTACTAACTCCCAAACACAAAAGTATGCCCAGATCAGCTGAGCGTGCACTTTTTTTTTTTTAAGAGAATGCTTTAACCCTTAACACCCAAGGGTGGTTTGCACGTTAATGACCGGGCCAATTTTTACAATTCTGACCACTGTCTCTTTATGAGGTTATAACTCTGGAACGCTTCAACGGATCTTCGCGATTCTAAGATTGTTTTCTCATGACATATTGTACTTCACGTTAGTGGTAAAATTTCTTCGATACAACTTGTGTTTATTTTTGAAAAAAACGCAAATAAGGTGAAAATTTTGAAAATTTTGCAATTTTCAAACTTTCAATTTTTATTCCCTTAAAACAGAGAAATATGTCACACAAAATACTTAATAAGTAAAATTTCCCACATGTCTACTTTACATCAGCACAATTTTGGAAATACATTTTTTTTTGTTAGGAAGTTAAAAGTTGACCAGCGATTTCTCATTTTTACAGCAAAATTTATAAAACCATTTTTTTAGGGACCACCTCACATTTAAAGTCACTTTAAGGGGTGTAAATGACAGAAAATCCCCAAAAGTGACACCATTCTAAAAACTGCACCCCTCAAGGTACTCAAAACCACATTCAAGAAGTTTATTAACCCTTTACGTGCTTCACAGGAACTGAAGCAAAGTGGAAAGAAAAAATGAACATTTAACTTTTTTTTACAAACATTTTACTTCAGAACCATTTTTTTTTATTTTCACAAGTGTAAAAAGAGAAAATAAATCACAAAATTTGTTGTGAAATTTCTCCTGAATGCGCTGATGCCCCATATGTGGGGGTAAACCACTGTTTGAGCGCACGGCAGAGCTCGGAAGTGAAGGAGCGCCTTTTGACTTTTTCAATGCAGAATTGGCTGGAATTGAGAACGGACACCATGTCGCATTTGGAGAGCCCCTGATGTGCCTAATCAGCAGAAACCCACCACAAGTGACACCATTTTGGAAACTAGACCCCTTAAGGAACTTATCTAGATGTGTGGTGAACACTTTGAACCCCCAAGTGCTTCACAGAAGTTTATAACATAGAGCCGTGAAAATAAAAAATCATATTTTTTCTACAAAAATGATCTTTTTGCCCCCAAATTTTATTTTCATAAGGAGAGATTAGATCCCTAAAGTTGTTGTGCAATATGTCCTGAGTACGCTGATACCCCATATGTGGAGGTAAACCTGTAAGGTTCTGTGTACATGTTCCTGAAACTCAGTTTGTTCGTCAGCCATTTTACTTTCTGTCTTGCTGCAGCTATCTTGCCCTCAGTCAAAATGGAGTTTCCAGCTTGCATGTTCCCGCCCTGATTCTCTCCTTTTGCTTCTTAAGCAGCCACATCTGAGCAATCAGTGCTTCAGAATCTAGCCTGCAGTGAACCTGTGACCTGACTCCTAAAGCCTTGGACCTTGTACTCCAGCTATTCCTACTGAGGAACTCTGAAGCACTTGTGGACTCTGAACCCTGCTCTTTGAAAGACCCACGTTTGCATGGACTTACGGTAACAGAGAAGAAGATCCTGAACCTGTTGTGGAGAGTGATTGCTGAGCTTAGATTACTCTGGCCTGCTGTGTCTCCTGCTTCTGTGTCTGCAAACTGTGTGACTATTTTTGCCAACTTGTATGAAGTAATACAAGACTTTCTATATCAAACCTGTGTCTCATGTATTTTCATCGCACCCAAACACAAGACGCTATATGAACTGTACTACATACATTACAAGATTCTGAAGCCAAACGTTAGTGTCTGCTGGGTCTGGAAAGGCTCTGTCTGCTGTAACTGTGGATATCGGATGTCCGGTTGTACTTTCTGTGATGACAGTGGTTGTGACTTCTCACAACCATTCCAGGTGAGCAATTCCCTTAAGTGTTTTTTTTTTCTGCAGTGTTACCACAGGTAAACACTATTGTTTTTTTTTTTTTCTTTCTCTTTTTTGTCTGCTGTAACTGTGGATATCAGATGTCCGGGTGAACTTTCTGTGATGATAGTGGTTGTGACTTCTCACAACCATTCCAGGTGAGCAGTTCCCTTAATTTTTTTTTCTCTCTGCAGTGTTACCACAGGTAAACACTATTGTTTTTTTTTTTTTCTCCTCTCCTCTTCTTCCAGTACTCCTGTCTTAAAAGATCTGGAAAATGGAGGCCCGCATAAAGGAACTTTGCGGAGTGACTGATAATATCCTTGCAGATTTGCAGAATATAAAGACCCGTTTTTTCAAGCCTACAGGACCTCACTAATCACAATTTGCAAGTGTTTGGACAGACTGCCCAGGATTTGCGAGCCAGGATTGAGGTTCTAGAAGAGCGAGTCCAGGCTCCTGCCGTAGCCCCGAGTTCTGGGATTCCCAAGTTGCCCCCTTTTCGTTTTGGCGGTGAACGTGAGAAATTCAGGGGATTTATTAATCAATGCAATCTTTTTTTTTCTGCACATGCTTCACAATTTCCCACTGAACGATCTAAGGTGCTTACTATAATTATGTTGCTTACCAACAAGGCTTTGATGTGGGCAAACCCTCTGATTGAGACTGAGGATGATTGTTTGAATCACCTTGATGCTTTTATTTCAGCCATGGGGCAGGTGTTTGATGACCCCAATCGAGGTGCAACAGCTGAAGCAGCCATGTTAACTTTGCGCCAAGGTAAGCACTCGGTAGCTGAATATGCCTTGGATTTCAGGAGATGGGCCCTTGATACCACCTGGGACAGTTCCGCCAAAAAATCTATTTTTCGAAAGGGGTTATCTCCACTGATTAAGGATGAACTTGCTCGTGCCGACCCTCCCACTGCGTTAGGTGACTTTATTAACTACTGCATCCGTATTGATACTCGTCTGACTGAACGCAGGCAAGAGAGATGGTTCGAAAGCAATCGCACTAACCTTTTCCTACCTTCCTCTCCAGCTAAGGAACCTTTGAGTAGGATTACATGGGAACCTGAACCTGAACCCATGCAGGTAGACTCTTTACAACGACGGGTTAGTGATGCACGCAAGGAACATCGTTTTAAGGAGAATCTATGTTTCTATTGTGGTAAGTCAGGGCACTTCATTATAAACTGCCCCAGCCGTTCTCGTAAGACTACTGCAGCACTTATTCATTGTGAGTGTTGCGAGAGGGGATCTGTCAGGTCCGAGCCTCAGGCTCCAGAGAGATCTGCAGCAACAGATCTTGATTACTCAGACTTAAACTCCGTTACCTCTGAGGACGTTGACTGTGTAAACGCTGCCATTTTTCAAGTTTCCTCAGCGGTTGTCCCAGCTGAGTTGTAAGAAAAACAATTCTCATTGCTTTCTTTCCATCAAACTCTGGGTTGACTCAGCTTGGGTGTCTAGCTCTGCTATGATCGACTCAGGGGCAAGTGGAAATTTTATGGATGTCTCCTTTGCTCTGAAACAGGGGATACGTTCAGTGAAGAAGGCTACTCCAGTACAGATGGAAACTGTGGATGGCTCCCTGCTGACCTCTGGACCAGTGGATCAGGAAACAGAGCCTTTGAGGGTTCTTATGGGTAAAGATCATCAAGAGAAACTGTCCTTTATGCTTATCTCTTCTCCCCACTTTCCCATTATTCTAGGGCTACCATGGCTGCAGGCTCAGAATCCTACCATTAACTGGGAGACCAAGGAATTACACTTTCCAGAGAAACAGATGAGTCCAAAAGTTTCAGCTTGCTCTGTTCCTAAAGGAACCATGTCAGTCCCTGAACTACCAGCTGTATACCAGGACTATGTGGATTTATGTGACAAGAAGAACGCTGACCAGCTTCCTCCTCACCGTCCATATGATTGTCCAATTGAATTATTGCCTGGAGCAGAGATACCTTTTGGTAAGATCTACCCCCTGGCGGGGCCCGAGCTAAAGGCTTTAAAGGATTACATAGACGAAAATCTAGCCAAGGGCTTCATACGCCCCTCTTCATCTCCTGCAGGTGCACCCATCTTCTTTGTAAAGAAGAAAGATGGATCTCTGAGACCATGCGTAGACTATAGGGAACTCAATAAGGTTACTATTAGAAACCGTTATCCATTGCCTTTAATCCCTGAGTTATTGGAGAGAGTGCGACATGCCAAAATTTTCTCTAAACTAGATCTTCGTGGGGCCTATAACTTAGTCCGTATTAGACCTGGGGATGAATGGAAGACTGCATTCAGGTCACGCTATGGACACTTTGAATATCTAGTTATGCCTTTTGGTCTGAGTACCGCCCCAGCCACTTTCCAACACTTGGTGAATGACATCTTCAGGGATCTCCTAGATACATTCGTGGTAATTTATTTGGATGATATTCTAATTTTTTTCTAACTCCACAGAGGAACATCATGGACATGTGAGAATGGTCTTGGAACGTCTAAGACAAAATCATCTTTACATCAAACTTGAAAAGTGTGAATTCCATAGGACCGAAATTCAATTTCTGGGGTATGTACTGTCTACACAAGGAATTAGTATGGATGGAAGCAAAACCCAAGCCATCAAGGATTGGCCAAGTCCTAGAAATGTGAAGGAGGTACAGCGCTTCATCGGGTTTGCCAACTTCTATAGACGTTTCATTAGAAATTTCTCTGAGGTAGTGTCACCTATCACCCAACTTACCCGGAAAGAGTCTAGGTTCTCCTGGACTCCCCAAGCCCAGGAAGCATTTTCCCGTCTAAAAGATAAATTTACCACTGCACCTATCCTAGTACATCCCAACCCGAGCTTGCCTTCATAATAGAGGTGGATGCTTCAGACTGTGCCGTTGGAGCTATACTCTCTCAGAGAACAGGTGAGAAGAATGTCTTGCATCCCTGTGCCTTCTTTTCCCAGCAGTTGTCTTCGGCTGAGAGGAACTACGATGTGGGCAATAGAGAGTTGTTGGCCATTATTGCCGCCTTCAAAGAATGGAGACACCTTCTTCAGGGAGCTGCACAGCAAATAGTCGTCCTGACAGACCATCGTAACCTTGAGTTTATCAGGTCGGCTAAGTGCCTGACTCCTCGCCAGGCTCGCTGGAATGTTTTCTTAAACCAATTTAATTTTATCATTTCTTATAGACCAGGATCGCGCAATGGAAAGGCTGATGCACTCTCTAGGATTTACTCAGCAGAGACACGTCCAATTACTCCTCCTAAGACTATTCTTCCTGACTCCAGATTCCTAGGAGTAATTCATAATCAAGACCTACTTAAGGACATCAAGGAAGCATACCATGCGGATTCCTTTTTGGCACAACCCCAAGGGACGTAAGTCTTGTCTTTAAGAATGGTGTGTGGATTCAGGGACAACGCCTGTATATTCCTGAAACAGTCAGATTGAGAGTATTGCAACTCATTCACGATTCCAAGATAGCCGGGCATAGGGGAATTCTAAAGACACAGGAATTTCTTTCTCGTTTCTTTTGGTGGCCCACTTGCCGGAAGGATGTTTTAAACTATGTCACTTCATGTGAAGTCTGTGCAAGATGCAAAACACCTCGCTCCTCACCAACTGGTCTGTTACAGCCTCTTCCCACCCCGTCCCGCCCGTGGGGATCCATTTCTATGGACTTCATTGTGGAGTTACCAACCTCTCAAGGGAAGAACACCATTCTAGTGGTGGTTGACCATCTAACAAAGGCAGCTCATTTTATCCCTTGTGTCGGCTTACCCACTGCAAAACAGACATCAGATTTGATGATTAAAGATGTGTTTCGCTTACATGGAGTACCGGATGAGGTTATTTCGGATCGAGGGGTGCAATTCACTTCTAGGTTTTGGCAAAATTTCTGTGCAGCATTGGACATTAAAGTAAACCTTTCTTCTGCTTTTCATCCTCAGACTAATGGACAGACCGAACGAACCAATCAAACCCTGAGCAGTATCTCCACTGCTTTATCTGCCACCTACAGGATGATTGGGTGGATCTACTTCCATTAGCTGAGTTCTCGTATAACAACTCTCAGAGTGCCTCCACTAAGCAGTCTCCTTTTTACTCTAATCTAGGTTATCATCCTAACATTCTACCACGATTTCCCATAGAAACGCCTTTTACCAGCAGTGGCTGAAAGAATCACGTCTTTACAGAAGAATATGGATCTTCTAAAGGAGAATCTGGAATCGGCTCAGGAAAGGTACAAGAAAGCAGCAGATAAATTTCGTAAACCTGCACCAGCTTTCAAGGTAGGAGACTTGGTCTGGCTGTCAACCAGAAATCTTAAGTTAAGGATTCCATCGTCTAAGTTGGGACATAAGTACATTGGACCCTATAAAATCAGTAAAATTATAAGTGCCGTTGCTTGTCGTCTTCAACTGCCCAGAACTATGAGGATTCACCCTGTCTTTCATGTATCCCTACTAAAGGCTGCGACACCCAATACGTTTCCTGGACGTTCTTCTCCTTGCCCTGACCCAGTGCTAGTCGATGGTCAGGAAGAATTTGTGGTGGAAAGGATTTTAGATTCCAGGTTGTATAGAAATCAGTTACAATATCTGATTAAATGGCAGGGCTACCCAGTGGAGGACAACTCATGGGAACCAGTCAATAACGTTAATGCTCCTCGCTTGCTCCGTCAGTTTCATCAGAGGTACCCACACAAGCCTGGCCTGAGGTCATCCGGAGGTTGTCCCTAAGGGGGGAGTAATGTAAGGTTCTGTGTACATGTTCCTGAAACTCAGTTTGTTCGTCAGCCATTTTACTTTCTGTCTTGCTGCAGCTATCTTGCCCTCAGTCAAAATGGAGTTTCCAGCTTGCATGTTCCCGCCCTGATTCTCTCCTTTTGCTTCTTAAGCAGCCACAGCTGAGCAATCAGTGCTTCAGAATCTAGCCTGCAGTGAACCTGTGACCTGACTCCTAAAGCCTTGGACCTTGTACTCCAGCTATTCCTACTGAGGAACTCTGAAGCACTTGTGGACTCTGAACCCTGTTCTTTGAAAGACCCACGTTTGCATGGACTTACGGTAACAGAGAAGAAGATCCCGAACCTGTTGTGGAGAGTGATTGCTGAGCTTAGATTACTCTGGCCTGCTGTGTCTCCTGCTTCTGTGTCTGCAAACTGTGTGACTATTTTTGCCAACTTGTATGAAGTAATACAGGACTTTTCTATATCAAACCTGTGTCTCATGTATTTTCATCGCACCCAAGCACAAGACGCTATATGAACTGTACTACATACATTACAAAACCACTGTTTGGGCGCAAGGCAGAGCTCAGAAGTGAGGGAGCACCGTTTGACTTTTTGAATGCAAAATTGGCAGGAATCAATGGTGGGCGCCATGTCGCATTTTGAGACCCCCTGATGTAACTAAACAGTGGAACCCCCCTAATTCTAACTCCAACCCTAACCCCAACACACCCTAATCCCAACCCTAACCCTAATCACAAACCTAACCCCAACACACCCCTAATCCTAATCCCAACCATAACCCTAACCACAAACCTAACCCCAACACACCCCAAACCGTAACCCTAAAACTTTAGCCCAACTCACTTTAGCCTAACCCTAATGGAAACATGGAAATAAATATATTTTCTTTATTTTATTATTTTTCCCTAACTAAAAGGGTGATAAAAGGGGGGTTATTTACTATTTTTTTTATTTTGATCACTGTGATAGCGTTTATCACAGTGACCAAAATGAACCAATAGGAAAAATCTTCCTATTGTTGCCGGGCGCCAGCCGGCAGATTTTCTGACCGGAATAAGATGGCGGCGCCGACCGGAGGATGCAGGAGGGCCCGAGGACCACCTGGAGGTACGGGGGGGATCGAGGACCCTATTTCTCTCCTCTGATGTGCGATCACATCAGAGGAGAGAGAAATTAAATGGCACATCAATTTTTTTTTTTTGCGGTCGCCGTTAAACAGTTAATAATGGCTATCGCAACCCCGAGGTCGGTAAAAACCGACCCAAATCATGTTCTCTGGAGTCTCGGCTACCCCGGCAGCCGAGACCCGGAGAAAATCCGACTCTGGGGGGCGCTATACACTTTTTCCACAGCGCCGTTAATTAACTCTATGGGGTTAAGGTCAGGCGAGTTTGCTGCCAATCAAGCACAGTGATACTGTTGTTTGTACACCAGGTATTGGTACTTTTGGCAGTGTGGACAGGTGCCAAGTCCTGCTGGAGAATGACATTTCCATCTCCAAAAAGCTTGTCAGCAGAGGGAAGCAAGAAGTGCTGTACAATGTCCTGGTAGACGGCTGCGCTGACTTTGGTCTTGATAAAACACAGTGGAACTACACCAGCAGATGACATGGCTCCCCAAACCATCACTGATTGTGGAGACTTCACACTAGACCTCCAGCAGCTTGGATTGTGGCCTCCACTCTTCCTCCAGACTCTGGGACCTTGATTTCTAAATGAAATGCAAAATTTACTTTCATCTGAAAACAACACCTTGGACCACTGACAACAGTCCGGTTCTCTATCTCTTGGCTCAGGTAAGACGCTTCTGGCGTTGTCTATTGGTCATGAGTGGGTGACACAAGGAATGTGACACTTGTAGCCCATGTCCTGGATATGTCTGTGTGTGGTGGCTCTTGAAGCAATGACTCCAGCAGCGTCCACTCCTTGTGAATCTCCCCCAAATTTTTGAATGGCCTTTTCTTAACAGTCCTTTCAAGGCTGCTGTTATCCCGGTTGCTTCTGCACCTTTTTCTACCACACTTTTTCCTTCCACTCAACTTTCCATTAATCTGCTTGGTTACATCACTCTGTGAACAGCCGGCTTCTTCAGCAATGACCTTTTGTGGCTTCCCCTCCTTGTGGAGTGTGTCAATGACTGCCTTCTGGACATCTGTCAGGTCAGCAGTCTTCCCCATGATTGTGGAGCTACTGAAACAGACTAAGGGACCTTTTTAAGTGCTTAGGAAGCCTTTGTAGGTGTTTTATGTTAATTATTCTAATTTACTGAGATAATGACTTTTGGGTTTTTATTGGCTGTAAGTCATAATCTTAAATATCAACAGAAAAAAATAAATACTTGAAAAAGATCACTCTGTTGTTTGAGCCCCCGCAAGATAAATATCACCCGTACAATGTATTGGATACAGTGAATCCTCATGGTTTAATGATCACGTGTGGAATCGCCTGCATTCAATAACCGGCAGCGCTTTGGACGCAGCAGACATGTCCAAAGCGCTGCTGATTCCTGAACGTATGCACATACTTGCAGTAACTTCTCAAATGAATGGGAATAAATGCAAGCAAACATACGCCAAAAAAGTGAGTATCTTACACAGTGTTTTTGCTGCAAAATTGCAGCAAAATAACAAATAGCTGACTTTTTACTGCCAAGAGGGAAGGTTTTGGCTACAGAAGACAGGTTTCAGTGTTTTTTCTCGAATGTGTATGGAAGCCTTAAAGTGGTGCAGGAGAGTGGACCGTCACCAGGTCCAGCACCACCTCCCTGTCGCTGCTCGGGTCTCCGTGTCTTGGCTGCACTGGTGATGTCACTGAGCTCAGGGGCTCGTACCATCTACCCCTGCACAGTCCCGGAGCTCAGTGACTGCCTACAGCACTGGTGCGCACTGTCAACAGGTTGTCATTGTTGTAGCCAAAAACACGGGGACCCTGCGTTGGACCCGGGGAGGGTGAATACCTGCCCTTTGTTATTTGAGGTATTTTAGAACAATTGTAGTCCACTTTCCTGAACATGGAAAATCCCTTTAAGTCCATCCGTGGCCATGGTGCAACTTCATGTAAGCGCTGTTGTACGAAGAATGGGATCGGGCACCCATCAGAACAATAAATGCACCCAGCAATGTTGGTCTATGAAAGGGGTTGTCTGATTTAGTCAACCCAGTATCAAATAAATTATTAGTGACTTCTAATTTATTATAAACGAGCCCTCCACCAATTTTCTGGAGTGGAGGTGAGCCTAGAGCTGTATGTCTGGGCATTACATACTAGTGATTTTAATGAGGAATGTGTAGTGATTAGTTTCCCCCTGCGGGGGTGCTATAGGGAGAGTGAACACTTGCTATTGGACTCCCCAAAGATTACAGGAGATCCCTGGGGGGCATCCTGTGATCAGATCATTGCCAGGGAACAATAAGCATTGGTTACAGTGCGTACCTGAAATGCCCTAGGCAGCTGCCTACTTTGCCTACTCTTTGCAAATAACTGGCTGCAATATTGTTGCGGCAGCTAAACACATATCTGAAAAAGTAGAATTCATTGCTGAGCGACTGATGAGACATGTTTTTACCCAGAATGAACAGTACTTACGGCTCCTACCAGATCCTTTGTGCACAATCATCAGGTTGGTTCCTATTTAGTCCATCAAGACCTAAGATCTGTATCTCATGGAGGATTGTAAATGGCAGTAATGGGGAAACACACTAATTTCCAAGCTTGTTTCATTGAACCAACAGGTCAGGGGTCAGCTTTCCCGGGTTGGGACCCTCACTAATACCTCTGACCAGTTTTTCAAGGTCAGATTCCAGGATGAGATCATTGTAGATAAGATCTATGACTGCGTCTGATGCAGAATTTACTCTTTGTACATAAGAGTTATTTCGGATGGAAGAAGGGTCCCTGAGGACTTGCGGCTCCAGCACCTATGAGAAAATGAGAAAACAGAACTTTTACTGTGCAATTAAAAACATGGTGAGAAAAGGCAAAAAAGCTTAAAAAAAGATCAAGGATCCATAAGCTTACGCGTTTCGGGTCTGTTATAGAAATGGTCAGCAAGGTGGATCAGTGGTTAGCACTGTTGCTTTGCAGCGCTGGGTTCCTGGGTTCAAATCCCACCAAGGACAATGTCTGCCAGGAGTCTGTATGTTCTCCCTGTATTTGTTTAAGTTTCTTCTGGGTTCTACAGTTTCCTCCGGCATTTTGAAGACTGAGCCCCATTGGGGACAGTGATGATGGTGTCTGTAAAGTGCTGCAGAATATAAGTAATCATAGTAAAAATGGTTGCTAACCCGAAACGCGCAAGATTTTGGATCCTTAATCTTTTTTTCTGCTTTCTCTCATCATGTTTATAATTGCACAGTAAAGTTATGTTTTAACATTTTCTCATTGGTGTTGGGGTCCAGTCCTCATGGACTCTTCCATTTCTGACCTTGATATCAGCCTGGTCTATACCTACACTACTTGCACCTCACCCTGACCAAACAAGGGTTCCTATGAGCGTACAAGTGGTTTTCACACTGAATTGTCCTCTTTAGAAGTTGTGCTGATTACCTCTTTTTTCCTTCCCTACGTTATTTCCGATTTCCAAAGACCCTTCTATCTTTCCTGTACTCTTTGCTCCTTATTCCACTTTCCCTTTAGGGCTTCCATTTATAAAGTTAGTCATAGGTGGAGATATAGCTCAGCTGTCTTAAAGGTAATCTAGAAGATGCGCCTAGTGCCTGGTGTCACGACACAGCTGTCAGGTGACCCGGGACCAGGGGCTCCTTCCCTGTCCCTAACACTAGGGGGCGCCCTAGTTCGCCTTACTCCCCGGAATACTTCTGAAGGTGAAGATGCCGGGGCCTCCACCCTAGCCTTAGCTCCTAATTTATCCCTCCGTCTGTTCTCCCTCACCCAGAGAAGAGGGGGCGCTACTGTGCACCTGTGTAGCCCTGGTGTTAGGCACACGCAGTACCCTGGAGAGTGTGTGGCGAGACAGCAGTTTAATGCTAAATATTCATTCACTCGACATATACTAGACACACCCTTAGGGTAGTGGAGTATACTCTAGAGGGAGTGGTCAAGGTATGTGTTAGAGTGATTTAGTGAGTCTAGTTCCTGTCTTCGGACAGTGAGGACGTGTGGAGTGAGTGTCTAGACTTCAGAGAGAGAAGACGTCTGGAGGGAGGAAGGAGTCTAGCCTGCTTTATCATCAGTTCATATCGTGGAGTCTGGTATAGGTGTTTGAATTCACCTTAGTCTAGTCAGAGCTGTATCACCTCCTCAGCATACACTGAAGGAAAGGAGAAGTTTTAGTACAGAAAGCCTTCAGCATCCCTGTCTAAAGGACGGTATCAGGTTCAGAGACGTGCTCCTGCCTGTTGATAACTGAGCATCTGTAGCTAACTTTGAAGGAAGGAAAAGAAAGAAGTGACTGCTCGACCCTTGGCTAGTTTGAGTGCTTATGTTACCAGCGTGGACAAGGCGAAAGGCAAAGTGGATTTATTGGATTAGTGCTTACGGATTGAAGAAGTCCAGCACATTGCACCCGGTCACTGGGGACCGAAGGGTCACTGTTGTTTCAAGCACAGTGATAAGAAAACCAGGAATCTACCGGACCCTAGGTCGCGGCAGACAGCCCCTTATAGTCAGTACGTAACTGGGGTCAGGGGGAGTGAAGACTTTGGAGTTTCTGCAGGACAAAATAAGAATTCAGCTCCTTCGCAGGAAGGCTCCTAACACAAAGCTGACTGGGCAGGTACAGCTATAGATTAGCTGGAGATTTTGAGGGAACTACGCTTCAGGCTGGTTGTACTCGTTGTATTGGAAGTAAAGGAGGCCCC
This sequence comes from Oophaga sylvatica, assembly GCA_033576555.1. Classification (NCBI taxonomy): domain Eukaryota; kingdom Metazoa; phylum Chordata; class Amphibia; order Anura; family Dendrobatidae; genus Oophaga; species Oophaga sylvatica. The sequence goes on from JARQOD010000009.1 coordinate 52,710,995, forward strand.
TAACTTGTCCAGCTGCTGTCTCAAGATACACTCTCCTTGGATCAGCCTCCCTGGGACCTGCCTGAACATCTTACAAGTAAAGGTATGGAAAGACGCTGACCGTGTGAGACTGTGTTCTTTATCTGCACCCGACTTCACAAATCTCATAGACTTTGAGGGACCAGTCCCACCTGTAGGGGACCCGACATCTAGCTGCCTCACCATCCCCTCAGAGATCTACAGCAGCGCTGGTACAAATTACCAGAATACTACAGGTGGCGTCACGAACTGTACATAAATCAATCCCCTGTAAATATTCCCCCAACATACGCCAGACCGCCCGGGCCACAGACCGAGCCACAGCTACCTGTGACAAAATCCCCATAGACTTCTACGGGCTCGGCTCTGAGTATCCCATTGCCCTGGTAACCCACAATTGTGGTGGCGGGTCGACACAAAAACTTGGCGTCACGAACAGGATACGAAACTCGCAGAATTGCGAGCCCTGTGTGCCTAAGGAAGTGTTTTTGTGAAAAAGGACTGTTTGCACTTTTGGCGCCAAAATCGCCATTTTTGTCGCCATATTCGCGCCCTCAGGCGCTGGAGAAGAAGGTGGGCGTACCTTCGTGGGCGTCTACCCCCCAGTGGCGCGAAGAAAATGCCTGCCCTCTCAAAGTGCTATTACAACATGCGGTCCTGCCCTACAGCAAAGGAGGTCCGCCTCCTCTTCACCTTCCCTGCGAGGAGGAAGAGACGCAAACCCCACCTCCACGGAAGAGACCGGATGTCTCCGCAGGAAGAAGAGAGAATCTTCTGGAACATCATGGAGGCAGGACGTGTGCAGCCGAGCTGGGAAGCGGAGGAAGGCAGGCCCCGTGCCCCAGCCAAGCTGCCACCAACTCCGGAGTTATCCGTGATCCTGCACCTGCAACAGGCGTTGCTAGAGACAAGAGAAGAAAATGCACGCCTGAAAAAGATGGTCCAGCACCAACCTGGCTTTGAAGAAATAGAGAGACGCCGGCGTACCCTGGAACAGCGGAGGCTGTGGGACACGGTGATCTCTCCCCTCAACGAACCCCCACGATTCCAGATACCGAAGAGTCTGCTGCCCAAGGCGAAGGAGCAACCGGAGGCTGCCCCCGAAAGTACCGATCCCGATCCCACCGGTGAAGCGGTGGAAGCGAAGGAGGTTGAGGAGGTACAGCCAATCCCGGAACGCCCGCCCGGCCAAGAGGCCGCAGCAGATGATCGGTCCCCGGCAGGGACACCGGAGGGGTCCTGTCCGTCACTACCAGACGTGGACTGGGACGAAATGGCGCGCCTGGATGACGTCGCCTACACCGCCCAGTGGGAACAGGAATGGCAGAGTCGTGAGGAGAAGAAGAGGCGCCAGCAGGAGGAAGAGCGGGAAACTCAGAGGAACCGTCAGCGACAATTTGCCGAGCTGATCGCGGACAAAGAGACTGTCCGGAGAGATAAAGGTACCCTGAGGGAACCGCGGCGGCAGGGGTGTGTGACTGAGTTCCAGCTCCGGAAGGGCTGGGGCTTTATCCGTGAACCGGGCCTCTACCCAGCGGTCTTTGTCAGCAGGCGTGACGTAGAATCCCACCTGCCGCAGGGCCATCCCGGGAGGGACTTAGCAAATGGAGATATCGTCACATATACGCGGCACTGGGGAATGAAGGGGTGGTATGCCCTTAACGTCACCATCGTCCGTGACCCCGTCCCAGATGCAGGTACCGTCACCATTACCGCAGCGTCCCCGTTTCCAGCTCAAGCAGAATCCGGCCGTGCCCCAGCATCGCCCCCTGCAAAGTCATCGCAACTAGCGACCCAGAGTTCATCGCAAATTAAAGCCACCGCTACATCGCAACATGCGACCCAGTCGCAATCGCAATCCCTGACGCGGTCCATATCGCTAACTGTGATTGAGACGCAATCGGTGTCACGTGAAGAAAATGTATCCGTTGCGCCCCTAGAGGTTCGCACCAGAACTGTGGCGACCCAGACCCTGATCGCAGCACATGATTTGCTGGTCCTGGGATCAAGGGCCCATTGCGTTGTTCCAGCCCCCGGGGTGGAAAATGTATTGGAAAATGTATTGGAAAGTGTATTTGCAGAAAATGAATAAGATAGTGAAGAATTGGTGAGATCCATATCGGGTCTACCAAAAGTAAAAAGTAAAAAAGTTTGAAATGTTTTATAAAGTTTTGCACAAAATTATATAGTGTATATATATATTTCTACTGTAGAATGCCCGGCTGGGTAAATGATAAATAGTAACCAGAAAAGTTGCACTTTCGTATTATGTGATTTGATATAATATGTCTTTGGTTTTACATTGGACTTGGAGGTTGAGGACTGTGCCAACCCAGAACTTACTTGTAAATAGTTGCGCTTCGGTGCTTTCTCTTGGTTTTACATAAACCAGTCACAACTACCTCTGAACCAAAAACCCGTGTGGTGTGGCACTGAGTGAGGTCTGCAATTGGACGTCCTGCAGCCCACCCAGGACCTACGTTGAAGGTTTGGTGCGGGTCCTTCACAAGTATCTTGTATATTTATTGAATGCTATTTAATATTTGTATTTTTCTATAAAGTTTGCAACGTTCAAGATATTCTCACCTCCCGGATGGGAAGATGTTATTGTTTGATGTTTATTGCATAAACAAAATGTCTCTTTTGTATTTTACAGCCCGGGAGTGCTGTCTTTTACCATGGGGGAATGTGTAGCCCTGGTGTAGGCACACGCAGTACCCTGGAGAGTGTGTGGCGAGACAGCAGTTTAATGCTAAATATTCATTCACTCGACATATACTAGACACACCCTTAGGGTAGTGGAGTATACTCTAGAGGGAGTGGTCAAGGTATGTGTTAGAGTGATTTAGTGAGTCTAGTTCCTGTCTTCGGACAGTGAGGACGTGTGGAGTGAGTGTCTAGACTTCAGAGAGAGAAGACGTCTGGAGGGAGGAAGGAGTCTAGCCTGCTTTATCATCAGTTCATATCGTGGAGTCTGGTATAGGTGTTTGAATTCACCTTAGTCTAGTCAGAGCTGTATCACCTCCTCAGCATACACTGAAGGAAAGGAGAAGTTTTAGTACAGAAAGCCTTCAGCATCCCTGTCTAAAGGACGGTATCAGGTTCAGAGACGTGCTCCTGCCTGTTGATAACTGAGCATCTGTAGCTAACTTTGAAGGAAGGAAAAGAAAGAAGTGACTGCTCGACCCTTGGCTAGTTTGAGTGCTTATGTTACCAGCGTGGACAAGGCGAAAGGCAAAGTGGATTTATTGGATTAGTGCTTACGGATTGAAGAAGTCCAGCACATTGCACCCGGTCACTGGGGACCGAAGGGTCACTGTTGTTTCAAGCACAGTGATAAGAAAACCAGGAATCTACCGGACCCTAGGTCGCGGCAGACAGCCCCTTATAGTCAGTACGTAACTGGGGTCAGGGGGAGTGAAGACTTTGGAGTTTCTGCAGGACAAAATAAGAATTCAGCTCCTTCGCAGGAAGGCTCCTAACACAAAGCTGACTGGGCAGGTACAGCTATAGATTAGCTGGAGATTTTGAGGGAACTACGCTTCAGGCTGGTTGTACTCGTTGTATTGGAAGTAAAGGAGGCCCTAACTTGTCCAGCTGCTGTCTCAAGATACACTCTCCTTGGATCAGCCTCCCTGGGACCTGCCTGAACATCTTACAAGTAAAGGTATGGAAAGACGCTGACCGTGTGAGACTGTGTTCTTTATCTGCACCCGACTTCACAAATCTCATAGACTTTGAGGGACCAGTCCCACCTGTAGGGGACCCGACATCTAGCTGCCTCACCATCCCCTCAGAGATCTACAGCAGCGCTGGTACAAATTACCAGAATACTACAGGTGGCGTCACGAACTGTACATAAATCAATCCCTGTAAATATTCCCCCAACATACGCCAGACCGCCCGGGCCACAGACCGAGCCACAGCTACCTGTGACAAAATCCCCATAGACTTCTACGGGCTCGGCTCTGAGTATCCCATTGCCCTGGTAACCCACAATTGTGGTGGCGGGTCGACACACACCGCTAGCACAGGGAATTTCAACATTTCCGATTAACCCCTGTTCTGCCAGAAGAAATAAACACATTTAAAATGAAAGAGAAGTGCTTCTCAGCGCTGGAGTAGGAGCAACCAGACGCTGCTGTCTTCTGGCTCCACACTGTCGCGGTAACCCCGTGACACTTGGCACCCAAAACTATTGTCTGAGAGGCGCCACGATCCTGCCTGTGACTTCCTTTTTCGAACAGGTGCCATGCTGAAAGAGCGCAACGTCCTACTCCAAAACAGGAACACAGGCACCATAAGTGTCATGTATCTCGTATTTAATGGAAACCCGTCAGATGCTTTTTCCACTCCAAATTGCCAGCACTACCACACCGTTCCACTACCTTTGCTTTCTAAAGATGTCCTTAATGACCCAAACAGATGTCTCATTTGGATTAAAAGAAAAAAGTTGCCCGTGTGCGCCGTAAGTGAATTAGTCCGGGTTTGCGCAAATGTTGCTATTTACGGACCAGACATGTTTGCTAATTGCAAGTCCATTTTCAGCTTCGTGCACTCGTGCACAATAATGTCTGACAGTAAAATCCTGCAATGTCTTTAGGGCTGTCAATCAAGCCCTATTGGGTGGGATTAGGGCGCTGTCAGCCTGATTTGCCTCTACCACCACACAAGAGAGGTTATTTGCATGAAGCACAGGATTAAAAGGGTAATCCAGCTCCTTTCACTGCCACATCGGGAATTGAGAAGTGCTAGTGATGTAGCGTCTGTCGCTCCCCGATTAATGCGCAGCCGGCAGGTATTGTGCACCTGTCCTATTATTAATATTATAATTAATAGGACAGGTGCAAACATCACTGCCTCTGCTTTATGCTTCAGCTAGGTCTACGCCCCAGGAGACATTACCCGTTCCCAGATTCGTTCGAAGCAAAATGTTGCATGCAAGATATTTTGCTTCACATTCGGTGCGTGAGTACGTGACTCTCTCTAGTGGTCGGCAGTCCAAGCATGAGTAGTGCCTCTCTCTAGTGGCTGGCAGACCCAAAATGATTAGTGCCTCTCTCTAGTGGTCGGCAGACCCCACATGAGTAGTGCCTCTCTCTAGTGGTCGGCAGTCCAAGCATGAGTAGTGCCTCTCTCTAGTGATCGGTAGACCCCACATGAGTAGTGCCTCTCTAGTGGTCGGTAGACCCCACATGAGTAATGCCTCTCTCTAGTGGTCGGTAGACCCCACATGAGTGTGTGGCCCAGCTACGCAGGCACACATAAAATCCAGGAGAGTGCACAGGAAGGTAATCGCAACGCTTGATATGCATTCACTGCCACTCACTCTTTCAGACACACCCATCTGAGATATAGGAGGGAGTGACACATGGCAAGGGAGAGTGTTCGGTTGGACTTCAGTCAGTTAGCTTCTGTTCAAGGACAGAGCAGCCATTCAGTTTCCTGTCTGAGGACAGTGGAGTCCAGGACAGTACAGTCTGGACTTGGAGGATACTGAGAGCTGTGCAGCGAGCTCTGAGACAAGATGACATTTCTACCGAAAGCTACAAGTGCTTATGTTAAGAGCGGGAAGCAGGACGAAGGGCGCAGTGGAGAAGATAGAGAAGTGCCTTGGGTATTGGATTACCTGCACTAAATTGCCGGACACCGGGGTCCGAAGCGTTGCTACAGTTTCAAGCTTAGTAACAAGAAACCCGGAGGCATCTGGACTACAGGTCGCAGAGTGCAGCCCAAAGCGTCAATACGTAACCGGAGTCAGGGAGAACGGGGACTTTGAGTCAAGCGCAGACAAAAGTAAGGACTTAGTTCTCACCACTTAGAAGGCTCCACCACAATGTTGGCCTGGCGTAGTTGCTACAGAAAGAGTTAACTTCGCTTTATGCAAGTTAGACTCACAAACACATTTGAAGTAAAGGAGGCCTCTAACCTGCTCAGCGGTTACCCGAGTGTGCGCTCTCCACCCCGACCAGCTCCCGGGATCTGCTTGAACCATCAGCCAGTAAAGGTATGGAAAGAAGCTGCATTGTGTGCGACTGAATTATTATTTACACCCTGCATCATCACCACCATAGACTTCCAGGGACCAGTCTCACCTGTGGGAGACTTACCACCCAGCTGCCCCATAACATCCCCTGTGAAGACCCTTACAGCAGCGCTGGTACAAATTACCAGAAACCACAGGTGGCGTCACGAACTATTCCAAATCCCCTGTAAATATCCCCCATCGCTTGACTGCCAGGGCCACGGACCGAGTCCCGCTGCCAGTGACAAACCCCATAGACTTTCATGGGCTCGGTGCCGAGTACCCCACAGCCCTGGTAACCACAATTGTGGTGCGAGTCATGAGTAGTGTCTCTCAAGTGGTCGGTAGATCCCACATGAGTAATGCCTTTCTCTAGTGGTCGGTAGACCCCACATGAGTAGTGCCTCTCTAGTGGTCGGTAGACCCCACATGAGTAATGCCTCTCTCTAGTGGTCGGTAGACCCCACATGAGTAATGCCTCTCTCCAGTGGTCGGTAGACCCCACATGAGTAGTGCCTCTCTCTCGTGGCTGGCAGACCCAAAATGATTAGTGCCTCTCTCTCTAGTGGTCGGTAGACCCCACATGAGTAGTGCCTCTCTCTAGTGGTCGGTAGACCCCACATGAGTAATGCCTCTCTCTAATGGTCGGTAGACCCCACATGAGTTGTGCCTCTCTCCAGTGGTCGGTAGACCCCACATGAGTAGTGCCTCTCTCCAGTGGTTGGTAGACCCCATATGAGTAGTGCCTCTCTCTAGTGGTCGGTAGACCCCACATGAGTAATGCCTCTCTCCAGTGGTCGGTAGACCCCACATGAGTAATGCCTCTCTCCAGTGGTCGGTAGACCCCACATGAGTAGTGCCTCTCTCTAGTGGTCGGTAGACCCCACATGAGTAATGCCTCTCTCCAGTGGTCGGTAGACCCCACATGAGTAGTGCCTCTCTCCAGTGGTCGGTAGACCCCACATGAGTAATGCCTCTCTCCAGTGGTCGGTAGACCCCACATGAGTAATGCCTCTCTCCAGTGGTCGGTAGACCCCACATGAGTAGTGCCTCTCTAGTGGTCGGTAGACCCCACATGAGTAATGCCTCTCTCTAGTGGTCGGTAGACCCCACATGAGTAATGCCTCTCTCTAGTGGTCGGTAGACCCCACATGAGTAATGCCTCTCTCTAGTGGTCGGTAGACCCCACATGAGTAATGCCTCTCTCCAGTGGTTGGTAGACTCCAAATGAGTAGTGCCTCTCTCTAGTGGTCGGTAGACCTCACATGAGTAGTGCCTCTCTCTAATGGCTGGCAGACCCCACGAGTAGTGACTCTCTCCAGTGGTCAGTAGACCCCAAATGAGTAGTGCCTCTCTCCAGTGGTCGGTAGACCCCACATGAGTAATGCCTCTCTCTAGTGGTCGGTAGACTCCACATGAGTAGTGCCTCTCTCCAGTGGTCGGTAGACTCCACATGAGTAGTGCCTCTCTCCAGTGGTTGGTAGACTCCACATGAGTAGTGCCTCTCTCTAGTGGTCGGTAGACCCCACATGAGTAGTGCCTCTCTCCAGTGGTCGGCAGACCCCACATGAGTAGTGCCTCTCTAGTCTCTCCAGTGGTCGGCAGACCCCACATGAGTAGTGCCTCTCTCCAGTGGTCGGCAGACCCCACATGGGTGTTGCCTCTCTCCTCCCAATACAGAAATGAAGAGCTTGATCACTACTTAAGGTATAGGCCCACATTGACTATTTGCAGCAGATTTTTCTGCACCAAAAATCAGATAGTTTATAGGAAACACTGTGTAAAATCTGGATGTTTTTGACACATTTTTATATGCATTTTTTATCCATTTTTCCCTACTCATTTGAAATTGTGAAAAATGCTGCAAAAACACAGAAAGAATTGCCGATTTGAAAAAAACCCCTCTTCTTCATAGTTTCAGTATGGACCGCAATGTCCGGATCGGCCGCAGGTTTCATGACCCGAACTAACCACTTGACCAGCTTCAGGCTCCTGTATCCAGCCGGTGAGCCAGCAATGTAGGATCACGGCCAGCAGCCGCTCCATGCAGCTATTTGGAAGCATAATCTGCTATGCAATGTATTTTTTAAAGGGTAATTGCACACACTCCTGTACTATAATTGTTCCTCTCTGTAATTGCAGGTACATCCCCAATTTATATGATTAGTATTTCTGTAATGACTTTCACAAGCAGCAGGGGTGTTCTGTTAATATAAAATAAGGGTGGAAACAAATATCAAACTCCATGCGGCTGTGTACCTGTCAGCACACTCCCGGGCCTCGTTTACGGCTTTTATTGAACTGTAGATTACAGGTTGTCATAAATCAGTGTGTTTCTGCTTACAGATATGCAGGATTGAAATCCCTGGATAGGTAGTCATAGACGCTTCCCTCAAATCAAGGCGATTTCAAGGCCAGATTAATAGATAAACAGCTCAAAAAAATGGAGAGGACACATAAATCACTCATCAGATCTTGATGGATGAAAGATTCGAGCTGAAAATCTTCATTGATAAAAATTGGGTAATTCATTGAGAATAAAATGATGGATCAACGGCCAATGGAAACCAAAATCATCAACTGAGAGCTGGAATCCACATCGAAAATCAAAGGAAAACTAAAATCACAGACAAATCTACGGCAATTTGGGTTAATTTCATCATAGTAAGGGCGCAAACGACCATATAAATCAGACCGCAATGCACGGACCGGCCGGCGGGTCTTCCAACCCAAGCGTGACAGCTGCATAGGGTCAGGAGACACGCGGCCAGTCCGTGCATTGTGGTCCGATCTCTGTTTTACATGGTCGTTTGATTGCGCCATAACATTTAACTTGGATTAGTATTGTGTGTGGACACCATGTACCTGTATGGACTCAAGACAATGTCTGGGCATGCTCCTAATGAGACGGAGGATGGTGTCCTGTGGCATCTTCTCCCAGACCTGGATCAGGTTGCCCTTGATCTACTGGACAGTCTGTGGCGCTATTTATTGGATGTGCTGATACAAAATGTCCCAGAGGTTCTCAGTTGGATCCAGGTCTGAGGAACATGAGGGCCAGTCTCTGGATTCAATATCTTCATGATTCTGGAACACCCAGAAACCTCTTACCACATGAGGACATTGTCACGGACCAGGAGGAGTCTAGAGTCACTGCTCAAGTGTAAGGTCCGACAATGACTCTGAGGATGTCGTCACTGGCATGGCAGGTACTGTTGGCTATCACATGTAGATACCTCGCCAAACCATCACTGATAGACTGCTAAACTCAACATGGTTGATGATGTTTGAGGCAGGATAATATTTACCATGACGTATCCAAAATCTTTCCCGTCTGTCACGTGTGCTCAGTGTGAACCTGCTCTCATCTGTGAAGAGAACGAGGCACCAATGGTGGACCTGACAAGTCTGGTGTTCTCTGGTAAATGCCACGGTGTTGAGGTCTGGGCACCCTTACGGAGGCTGTATTTGACAATTTGGCCACTGTTAGCTGATGAAGGTCATACTGTAGCGCTCTAGCAGTGCTCTGCATTTTCTTCCTCACACAATGGAACAGATACCGGTCCTGCTGCTGAATTGATGCCCTTCTATGACCTTGTCCATCTCCTCATGTAACATCCATGTCCTGGTTTCTGCTCCATGCTCTAGAGACCGTGGTAGGAGGCCCACAAACCATGTATGATTGTGCTATCCTGGAGGAACTGGATGACCTGTGCAACCTGAATGGGCTACAGGTACCACCACATGCTACTAGTAGTAACAAGTACATCAGCAAATTGCAAAACTAGAGAAGAATCAGTGTGGAAGAATGAGAGTGGAATTGTCTGAGGCTACCTCCTGCAAAAGCATTCCCTTTTTGGGGGTCGTCTACTGTTCCTCTCTTGCGCTCCTGCTTTCACTTTTATTTGCACCAAAGCCGGTGACATTGATTCATAATCGCTTAGGATGAGATCAGATGATGCAGCCGATCACAAAGACAAAACTCAACCCATTGGGCTACCGGTGGGCACTGTGGGTGGGCAGGGTTTTCACCAACATGACTTGGGAATTATGCTGTGATATGCATGTATTCACTTTTGAGCTTTTTTTTATAAAGTCTTCCTAGTGATGTGAGTTTTGTGATGTACATGGTGTGCCACTGGAAATTTTCCCCACTGACTATGCAAATTTTTACTCCATGACCACCATCCGCCCACTCCATGACCACCATCCGCCACTCCATGACCACCATCCGCCCACTCCATGACCACAATCCGCTCACTCCATGACCACCTTCCGCCCACTCCATGACCACCTTCCGCCCACTCCATGACCACCTTCCGCCCACTCCATGACCATGTAAGGTTCTGTGTACATGTTCCTGAAACTCAGTTTGTTCGTCAGCCATTTTACTTTCTGTCTTGCTGCAGCTATCTTGCCCTCAGTCAAAATGGAGTTTCCAGCTTGCATGTTCCCGCCCTGATTCTCTCCTTTTGCTTCTTAAGCAGCCACAGCTGAGCAATCAGTGCTTCAGAATCTAGCCTGCAGTGAACCTGTGACCTGACTCCTAAAGCCTTGGACCTTGTACTCCAGCTATTCCTACTGAGGAACTCTGAAGCACTTGTGGACTCTGAACCCTGCTGTTGTGAATGGGTTTGAGATGAGTTCTGAGCAGAGGCTCCCTCTGGTGGTTACAAGCGGTACTAGTGAGGATTGTGAGGACTGGGAATCAGGTGTTACTGATTGGTCTTATATAAGGGAGTCATTTTCCCATCAGGGTTGCCGGTGATCAATTGTTCTGGTCTGAATCCTTCTTTCCAGTTTCCCTTGTAGCCTGCTGTGTCGTGTCTGCATCTCCTGCTATCAGATAAGACAATTTCTTATTTTGTGTTTTTGCTATATTTTTGCATTTTGTCCTGCACTTCTGTGTCGGCCTTCTGGGTCCCCTCCGGGGGCTTTTGCCCTCTCAGTTTAGTCCAGCCACTGTGTTTTGTACTTTTGCTTTTTCCAGTTTTTTTTCAGTGGCTGCTGTTTTGTTTTTGTTACACCAGAGAACTAATTTAGGTGGTAGAGGTCGTGTGATCTCAGGTGATTTTGAAATTAGTAGAGTTGGTGTTTTTTCAGGGTTTTCTGAGATTGCAGTAAGTACCCTTCCTGTCCTTTTCTATTTAGATAGTTTGGGCCCCAGCGTTTGCTCATACTATTTTCTTTCTGTGTCAGTATTTCCTCTTGTCTAACCGCCATTACATGTTTGGGGTCTTTCTATTATCTTTGGGGTTCTGCTCCGGGGCAGATAGCTTTCCTATTTCTATCTTTAGGTGTAGTTAGTTTCTCAGGCTGTGACGAGGCGTCTAGGACCAACGTAGGAACGCTCCACGGCTGCCTCTAGTTGCGGTGGTTAGTCAGGGTACTGCAATCTCATAGATTCCAACTGCTCTGGTGTATTTCCTTTTTTACCTGCACTCCTCAGCTACCGTAACATAACAGTATCACCGGCCATAAAAATTGTATGGTACTCACAGAAGGGAAAAAATATTTTGAAGGAAGAAAAGTTGTCAGAGATATTTTTCTGTTTGTTGCATTTTTTTTTTTTTTTTCCCTCTGTATCTCTGGGTGCTGGGAGGATCTTTTCTCCCAATGGAGTTTGCACAGTTGTCTGGCCGTGTGGATCAGCTTGCCACTGAGGTTCAGAGTATTGCTGCATATCTTGCTAGGTTGCCTGTTGTGGAACCTAGAATCCCATGCCAGATTTGTTTTTAGGGGATCGAGCTAAGTTTCAGAATTTCAAAAATAATTGTAAATTGTTTCTTGCCTTAAAATCTAAGTCCTCAGGAAACGCAGCGCAGCAGGTTCAAATTGTCATCTCTCTCCTGCGCGGCGATCCTCAGGATTGGGCTTTTTCCCTGACACCTGGGGATCCTGTTTTGAGTGATGTTGATGCATTTTTCAGGCTTTGGGGTTATTGTACGATGAGCCTAATGTCACTGATCAAGCTGAAAAAGCCTTGTTGGCATTAAATCAGGGGCTTGATGACGCTGAGTTATACTGTCAGAGATTCCGTAGGTGGGCAGTCCTGACCAAATGGAATGACGACGCTTTGGCGGCCCTTTTCCGGAAGGGTCTGTCAGATAATGTAAAGGATGTTATGGTGGGATTCCCTGTCCCCTCTGGTCTCAATGATTCTATGTCATTAGCGATTCAAATTGACAGACGTTTGCGTGAGCGGAGAAGTATGCGTGGAGTGGTGTTGCCTTGTGAGCCAGCTGCTGAGCCCATGCAGTGTGATGGAGTGGTGTCTGGGGCACAGCGTCATGATTTTCGAAAGCGCAATAGGTTATGTTTCTACTGTGGTGATGCCTCTCATGCTATTTCAGTCTGCCCTAAGCGGGGAAGACATTTTGCAAGCTCAGTTGTCTTGGGTAGTGTTCAGACTAAGTTTTTATTAACTGTCACTCTGATATGCTCTCTGTCCTCATTTTCTGCTCAGACTTTCGTTGATTCTGGAGCAGCTATTAACCTGATGGATTATGATTTTGCTAAACGTTGTGGGTTTCCCTTGATACCCCTACAGAAGTCTATTCCTTTACTGGGGATCGATTCTACCCCTTTGGCTGAGAATAAACCCCAGTTTTCTACTCAGGTGATAATGAGGGTTGAACCTGATCACCAGGAGTGCTGCAAATTTTTGGTTCTATATAATCTGCATGACATTATAGTGCTGGGTTTCCCTTGGTTACAGTCTCATAATCCTGTTTTGGATTGGAAATCTGTGTCTGTAACCAGTTGGGGCTGCCAATGTGTTAATACCAACACTCCTGTTTTTTCTGCCTCCCCCCAGGCTGAGGATGTTCCTGACTTTTTGTTTGATTTTTCTGATGTGTTTAGCGAAAGTAAATCTGCATCCTTACCTCCCCATAGGAGCTATGACTGCGCTATTGATTTAGTGCCAGGTAGTAAATTCCCTAAAGGTTGCCTTTTAACTTGTCTGTACCTGAAATGACGCTATGCGGTCTTATATCAAGGAATCATTGGAGAAGGTCATATCAGACCATCCCCTTCACCCTTAGTGCCGGTTTTTTCTTTTTGGCAAAAAAGATGGTTTTCCATT
>JARQOD010000009.1:52724224-52779899 GCA_033576555.1 Oophaga sylvatica
ACAGTGTACTAAGAGCTGTCCTGGTCCTGGGTATCCTGTAAGGGAATACAGTGTACTAAGAGCTGTCCTGGTCCAGGGGTATCCTGTAAGGGAATACATTGTACTAAAAGCTGCCCTGGTCCAGGGGTATCCTGTAAGGGAATACAGTGTACTAAAAGCTGCCCTGGTCCGGGGTATCCTGTAAGGGAATACAGTGTACTAAAGCTGCCCTGGTCCAGGGGTATCCTGTAAGGGAATGCATTGTACTAAAAGCTGCCCTGGTCCAGGGGTATCCTGTAAGGGAATGCATTGTACTAAAGCTGTCCTGGTCCAGGGTATCCTGTAAGGGAATACAGTGTACTAAAAGCTGCCCTGGTCCGGGGTATCCTGTAAGGGAATACAGTGTACTAAAAGCTGCCCTGGTCCGGGGGTATCCTGTAAGGGAATACAGTGTACTAAGAGCTGTCCTGGTCCAGGGGTATCCTGTAAGGGAATACAGTGTACTAAAAGCTGCCCTGGTCCGGGGGTATCCTGTAAGGGAATACAGTGTACTAAGAGCTGTCCTGGTCCAGGGGTATCCTGTAAGGGAATACAGTGTACTAAAAGCTGCCCTGGTCGGGGTATCCTGTAAGGGAATACAGTGTACTAAAAGCTGCCCTGGTCCAGGGGTATCCTGTAAGGGTATGCATTGTACTAAAAGCTGTCCTGGTCGGGATCCTGTAAGGGAATACAGTGTACTAAGCTGTCCTATCAGGGGTATCTGTAAGGGAATACAGTGTACTAAAAGCTGCCCTGGTCCGGGGTATCCTGTAAGGGAATGCAGTTGTACTAAAAGCTGCCCTGGTCCGGGGTATGCTATAAGGGAATGCAGTGTACTAAAAGCTTGCCCTGGTCCAGGGGTATCCTGTAAGGGAATACAGTTACTAAAAGCTGTCCTGTCCAGGGGTATCCTGTAAGGGAATACAGTGTACTAAAAGCTGCCCTGGTCAGGGGTATCCTGTAAGGGAATGCATTGTACTAAAAGCTGCCCTGGTCCGGGGGTATGCTATAAGGGAATGCAGTGTACTAAAAGCTGCCCTGGTCCAGGGGTATCCTGTAAGGGAATACATTACTAAAAGCTGCCCTGGTCAGGGGTATCCTGTAAGGGAATACAGTGTACTAAAAGCTGTCCTGGTCCAGGGGTATCCTGTAAGGGAATACAGTGTACTAAAAGCTGCCTAGTCCAGGGGTATCTTAAGGGAATACAGTGTACTAAAAGCTGCCCTGGTCAGGGGTATCCTGTAAGGGAATACATTGTACTAAAAGCTGCCCTGGTCGGGGTATCCTTAAGGGAATGCAGTGTACTAAAAGCTGCCTGGTCCAGGGTATCCTGTAAGGGAATACAGTGTACTAAAGCTGTCCTGGTCCAGGGGTATCCTGTAAGGGAATACAGTGTACTAAAAGCTGCCCTGGTCCAGGGGTATCCTGTAAGGGAATGCATTGTACTAAAAGCTGCCCTGGTCCGGGGGTATGCTATAAGGGAATGCAGTGTACTAAAAGCTGCCCTGGTCCAGGGGTAGCCTGTAAGGGAATACATGTATAAAAGCTGCCTGGTCCAGGGGTATCCTGTAAGGGAATACAGTGTACTAAAAGCTGCCCTGGTCCAGGGGTATCCTGTAAAGGAATACAGTGTACTAAAAGCTGCCTGGTCCAGGGTATCCTGTAAGGAATACAGTTGTACTAAAAGCTGCCCTGGTCCGGGGTATGCTATAAGGGAATGCAGTGTACTAAAAGCTGCCCTGGTCCGGGGTATGCCTAAGGGAATGCATTGTACTAAAAGCTGCCCTGGTCCGGGGTATCCTGTAAGGGAATGCATTGTACTAAAAGCTGCCCTGGTCCAGGGGTATCCTGTAAGGGAATGCATTGTACTAAAAGCTGCCCTGGTCCGGGGTATCCTGTAAGGGAATGCATTGTACTAAAAGCTGCCCTGGTCCGGGGTAGCCTGTAAGGGAATGCATTGTACTAAAAGCTGTCCTGGTCCGGGGGTATGCTATAAGGGAATACAGTGTACTAAAAGCTGCCTTGGTCCTGGGTATCCTATAAGGGAATGCAGTGTACTAAAAGCTGCCCTGGTCCTGGTCCAGGGTATCCTGTAAGGGAATGCATTGTACTAAAAGCTGCCCTGATCCGGGGGTATGCTATAAGGGAATACAGTGTACTAAAAGCTGCCTTGGTCCTGGGGTATCCTGTAAGGGAATGCATTGTACTAAAAGCTGCCTTGGTCCTGGGGTATCCTATAAGGGAATGCAGTGTACTAAAAGCTGCCCTGGTCCAGGGGTATCCTGTAAGGGAATGCATTGTACTAAAAGCTGCCCTGGTCCAGGGGTATGCTATAAGGGAATGCATTGTACTAAAAGGTGCCCTGGTCCAGGGGTATCCTGTAAGGGAATGCATTGTACTAAAAGCTGCCCTGGTCCAGGGGTATCCTGTAAGGGAATGCATTGTACTAAAAGCTGCCCTGGTCCAGGGGTATCCTGTAAGGGAATGCATTGTACTAAAAGCTGCCCTGGTCCAGGGGTATGCTATAAGGGAATGCATTGTACTAAAAGCTGCCCTGGTCCAGGGGTATGCTATAAGGGAATGCAGTGTACTAAAAGCTGCCCTGGTCCTGGTCCAGGGGTATCCTGTTTCCAGTCATCACTATCTCTGCAGACAATGGAAATGACAGAAAGCAGAACATCGTAATAAAACCTTAGTTTCATGATATGTATTGGCATTGCCAGCGGTGGATTTACTCCGCACATTTACAATAGTTGCTGCCCAGGATAATATTACTAGAATGTTTTCTATATAATTGTATGGATTTAAAGGGATTTTGTTGGATATAGATCACTGAAATTAATTTTAACCGGTTCAAGACGGGACCATTTTCATTTCCAGGCACATTTTT
Source organism: Oophaga sylvatica (assembly GCA_033576555.1). Lineage (NCBI taxonomy): Eukaryota > Metazoa > Chordata > Amphibia > Anura > Dendrobatidae > Oophaga > Oophaga sylvatica. Next base: position 52,727,133 of record JARQOD010000009.1, read on the forward strand.
TTTAACATGCTGTTTTAAGAACTTTAATATTTTTTTTCCAATTTAAATATTTTTTTGTTATATAAGGGGCCTAATTGTTCACTTTTATATTCCTATTTTGTTTGCCAATGTCGAGGGAAAATGTCAAGAAAAAAAGGAAATATGTCTTTTTTTCAAATTTTTTTCAAGACAGCAAAGTGACATCTTTTTAATTATTTCCGGACCTCCCTTAGATGAAATAACCATTGGGTCAGTCTACGTTCTACTCTGCATTCCACCACTGATCAATAAATGATCACCTATCCTGAATACATCATTGTAGCTGCCTGTGCTACGGACCACTATAGGCCATAAGCTTTATCACTGACTACCAGGGACCATAGTCAATACAATGTTATACAGAACAGCTGGGACCTTGTTACGGATTATTTTGTTAACAAAGTACTGGCATATGAAACCAACTTGAATATTACATTGAGGTTTGTGGTACCACTGACCATCAGGGACCATAGTCAATAAATGTTATCCTATCCAGGTAGGAACAAATTGCTGATTACTATATTTCGTTACCCATTAAGTACTGAAACATGACAAAAGCCTGAACCTGGCTATACCACTGACCACCAGGGACCATAGTCAATAAATGTTACTCTAAATGTTATACTAGCCAGCTAGGAACAAGTTACTGATTACTGCATTTCATTACCCAATTATTTCCAGAACATGAAAAAAGCCTGAACCTGTCTGTACCACTGACCACCAGGGACCATAGTCAATAAATGTTATACTACCCATCTAGGAACAGGTTACTGATTACTATATTTTGTTACCCATTAAGTACTGGAACATGAGAAAAGCCTGAACCTGTCTATACCACTGACCACCAGGGACCATAGTCAATAAATGTTATACTAACCAGCTAGGAACAAGCTACTGATTACTGTGTTTCATTACCCATTAAGTACTGGAACATGACAAATGCCTGAACCTGCCTGTACCACTGACCACCAACCACCAGGTACCATATTCAATAAATGTTATACACAAGAGCTGGGAACCAGTTTCTAATTACGATACGATACAATACACTTTATTGATCCCAAGGGAAATTATGGTATCACAGCAGCGTTACAACAGCATTACAAACAAACCATTACAAACAGCATTACATAGAGTAATTACTAGACACAGATTTGCACATGACTAACCACAATACGTAACAAACAAAGGCACACAAATCTCTAATCATTTCCATTAGTGCACCAGTCCTAGGTCTTAGCCATCTTTCACCCTTAGTGAATTGTTATACATCCCCATAGCGGTGGGCACAAACGATTTCCTGAATTTCTCTTTCTTGCACCTTGGAAGTATTAGACGGCTGCTGAATGTGCTCTTCTGCTTCAAGAACAGCTTGTATGGGGTGTGTATTATTGTTCATTATAGCCTGCACTTCTTCTGAATTCTATCCTCCAATACCTCCTCAAAAGAGTCAAGATGGAGGCCAACAGCCGCACTTGCCTTCTTGATAAGTTTGTTGAGTTTATTAGCGTCAGCTACTCGCACACTACTGCCCCAGCAAATGATAGCAAAAAAGATGGCGCTTGCTACAACGGACTGGTAGAACATTTCTAGCATTTTGCTGCACACATTGAACGACCTGAGCTTCCGCAGAAAGTACAGTCTGCTCATTCCCTTCTTGTGAAACTTCTCTGTATGACACCTCCAATCAAGTTTGCTGTCAAGGTGAACCCCCAAATATTTGTAGCTCTCAACCATTTCCACCTCTTGGCCAGCAATAGTGATCGGCAAGTATTACTTTAGTAATTACTTTATTAAATAAGAACTGGAATACAACACAACAAATAGCCATGTGTTTTACCACTTACCACCAGGGAGAAACCACCCAGATAACCGTTTCTCAGTAAATGCTCTAAGAAGTTTGAGGGTTTTGTGGTACGTCTGATATCCTTTATACAGGCTGATTTTTATACAGGCTGATTTACTTTTTATATGTTATGTTGAGGACAATGCCACATCTTAGGGGACATAGAGCAGGAGGATCAGGCAAGATTACAATTCCCATATTGTTGTGCCTCTGCCAGTCTTTCCTACCCCACTCATCTAGGATTTATTTTGCTATCATCCTGCCAGACTGGCTCCACATGAGTTAATCAGCGTTACCCTCTACCTACAAGCAGGAAAAGGATTTTTGATAAATGAGAACTTGCCAGTAGAATGTATTCTCTGTTCTGTTCAATGCTCTTTATAGGAAACAGATGCACAGAACATAAATCAGACATTAGTATTGTGCAGGCTGCAGCTTTCTGTATATATTATTGTTCAGCCAGGATCTAGATTTACAGTGTGTGGAGCTTAAAAAAAAAAAGTGAAATTATTTTTTGCCTCATTTTGTTGTTTTTTTTTGCATCTGATAAAATTCTATGCAGACTCGACAATTCGGTGGGAATTTATAGAATAGAGTGGGTTTGCTTATTTTCTATTTTTGCTAGAAATAAGAAAAAAAATTAAAAGAACTGCTCAGTCTACCAACTTAATAAATCCATAGTACAGGCAAATATAGGAAACTTTGTCATATATTTTAACAGAGAAAGACGTGTCTTCTCCCACTGCTTCCTAAATGCATCAATCGTTCTAGAAAGCTACTAAACTCTGACAAGACTTCACTTAGGGATCAGATTACAGCAGCATGTTGAAGTCTATGGAGAAGGGAGAGGCACAGACAACTAATGGGGTTGTTCACTACTTGGACAACCCCTTCTTAATCTGAATGTTTCCCCCATTAAAATAAAACACCTTTGGTGCCGTTGCTGTTCCAACGGTATCGGCACTCGCGTTCCCGGTGCTCCCCCAATCGGCGCCGGCTTCAGTGTCCCTGCCTTCGGAAGTATCAAATATCAACAGGAAGTTAGAATTGTGGCTGCTTTGACTTCTTCTTGATATTCGATTTGTCTGAAGTCGGAAAAGTGAACCTGGAGCATGACGAAGCAACCTCGGGATCGCGAGTGACGTCCCCCTGGAATGGCGCCGGCACGGGAAGTCAGTGTAAGTGTTTTTATTTTATCGAAGTCAAACATATAGATTGAGAAGATGTTGTCCTACTAGTGGAAAACCCTTGTAAGTGTTGTGTCTTACCTTAGTGATGGAGTCACATATACACTGCTCAGTACTGCTGTATGATGTCATTCATGCTGTTGCTGCTTCTTAACATGCGTTACATAGAGAAAGGAGAGTAAGAATCCCTACGGTAGACATCTAAGCAGTTAAGTCCACTCATTAGTCCAGAAAATTAGAGATAGAGCTTGAAGAGGGTAAAACTGGTGAAAAGCCGGATACAATTTATGTAATAACCAGAAAGAGAAATGAGTCTTTTATTGCTTATATACACACTGTAGGGGTTCACAGTGTTTGGTAGCCGCAGAGCTCCACACAGACACGAGTTTCCATGTCAAACAGGCTAAAGTTCATTTTCTGTCATACGTTTTCAACATAAAGTAAACAGCTTTTCATTAGGGAAAATGATCAATAACAAAACCAGTGCTTTCCCAGGATAGGCACGATAATGTAGCACGGTCTCACTAACATGGCAGTACAGACAACACTTATCCTCAGACACAGTCGGTCCACCATTAAGGATCTTTTCCTCTCCAAAATTACAGACCACACCTGACCCAACACAGCTGCCTTATATAGGGCCTGCAAGCCACAGACTGGAATGTATGGGAGTGACCTTTCCCACCCAAGCATTTTGGTTGTTCCTAAATCCTGGACCCAAAAATCCAGCCCACTAAAATTCCTTTCAGTAACTCATTGTTATTAGAGCACTCTATTCGGGAACCTACATCCCAAAGTCCAGCCACCTCGGTGACATACCTTCCATTCAGAACCTTACCTGTTGCTTTTCTACAACACCTTCTTCTGAAAATGAATCTGAAATGACAGGCACAAGTTAATATTTGCTGATCAAAATATGGAAAGAAATTGTCAAACCAGACTTCTTATAAGGGCAAAATTGATACACTGTGTTAACTCTAGTGCACGTTCCTCGGGGGCAGTGCTTGCCAAGGGATTTATGTTTATGTGCTTTAAGTCCTTGCATAATGACCCTTCAGCTCAGGCTCTAGCACCTTTAGCATGCCATTGACTACAGATTTGCAACTACTCATTTACTTCACCTTTATGGGAAGTGCAGAATATTTTATTACTTTTTTTCCTGTTGGAACAGCTTATGAATTTGGCATTAATGCAAACAGTGTACACATAGCTATAATCTTTTCCCCTGTAGCCCTTCAGGCTATCCTCTTTTTTATCAGTGTTCACTTTGTTTTCCTGGCAAATGTAGCTGTAATTATGTTCATCTTCTGTGTATTTGCTTTTGTGCCCCATTTTGCTAACACATAACAGAGCAATAGATCCCTGATCGCATTTCATAGACTGGAGGGTCTTCAGAATGGTCAGCACATTCTACAGACCACCCAGCGAGATAGATACAATTATTAAATGAAATAAACATATGATAATTGTATGTCAGTTGCACGCTTTGCAGTAATTACAGGGGTTTAGCGATTTTTTTTTTTTAATTGTTTACTTTTATATTGTGTATATGTCAGAAATATGCAGAAGCATTGCTAGATTTTTTTTGTTATATAATTGTTAAACTTATGCTTGAAAGAATACTTATTATTTTCTACAGCCAAATTCATATATAGTATACCTTTACAGGGGATACTATAGGCAGATAACACTAAGGATGCATTCAGATATGACCACCATTTCCCAGTTTATATACTGACATGATCTATCCAAAATTGATAGTCGTTTTGTTACCACATTACATTACTGATCCTGTACTGATCCTGAGTTACCTCCTGTATTATACTCCAGAGCTGCACTTACTATTCTGCTGGTAGAGTCACTGTGTACATACATTACATTACTGATCCTGAGTTACATCCTGTATTATACTCCAGAGCTGCACTCACTATTCTGCTGGTGCAGTCACTGTGTACATACATTACATTACTGATCCTGAGTTACATCCTGTATTATACCCCAGAGCTGCACTCACTATTCTGCTGGTGCAGTCACTGTGTACATACATTACATTACTGATCCTGAGTTACATCCTGTATTATACTCCAGAGCTGCACTCACTATTCTGCTGGTAGAGTCACTGTGTACATACATTACATTACTGATCCTGAGTTACATCCTGTATTATACTCCAGAGCTGCACTCACTATTCTGCTGGTGCAGTCACTGTGTACATACATTACATTACTGATCCTGAGTTACATCCTGTATTATACTCCAGAGCTGCACTTACTATTCTGCTGGTAGAGTCACTGTGTACATACATTACATTACTGATCCTGAGTTACATCCTGTATTATACCCAGAGCTGCACTCACTATTCTGCTGGTGCAGTTCACTGTGTACATACATTACATTACTGATCCTGAGTTACATCCTGTATTATACTCCAGAGCTGCACTCACTATTCTGCTGGTAGAGTCACTGTGTACATACATTACATCACTGATCCTGAGTTACATCCTGTATTATACCCCAGAGCTGCACTCACTATTCTGCTGGTGCAGTTACTGTGTACATACATTACATTACTGATCCTGAGTTACCTCCTGTATTATACTCCAGAGCTGCACTCACTATTCTGCTGGTGCAGTCACTGTGTACATACATTACATTACTGATCCTGAGTTACATCCTGTATTATACTCCAGAGCTGCACTCACTATTCTGCTGGTGCAGTCACTGTGTACATACATTACATTACTGATCCTGAGTTACATCCTGTATTATACCCAGAGCTGCACTCACTATTCTGCTGGTGCAGTCACTGTGTACATACATTACTGATCCTGAGTTACATCCTGTATTATACCCCAGAGCTGCACTCACTATTCTGCTGGTGCAGTCACTGTGTACATACATTACATTACTGATCCTGAGTTACCTCCTGTATTATACTCCAGAGCTGCACTCACTATTCTGCTGGTGCAGTCACTGTGTACATACATTACATTACTGATCCTGAGTTACATCCTGTATTATACTCCAGAGCTCCACTCACTATTCTGCTGGTGCAGTTACTGTGTACATACATTACATTACTGATCCTGAGTTACCTCCTGTATTATACTCCAGAGCTGCACTCACTATTCTGCTGGTGCAGTCACTGTGTACATACATTATATTAGTGATCCTGAGTTACATCCTGTATTATACCCCAGAGCTGCACTCACTATTCTGCTGGTGCAGTCACTGTGTACATACATTACATTACTGATCCTGAGTTTACATCCTGTATTATACCCCAGAGCTGCACTCACTATTCTGCTGGTGCAGTCACTGTGTACATACATTACATTACTGATCCTGAGTTATATCCTGTATTATACTCCAGAGCTGCACTCACTATTCTGCTGGTGCAGTCACTGTGTACATACATTACATTACTGACCCTGGGTTACATCCTGTATTATACCCAGAGCTGCACTCACTATTCTGCTGGTGCAGTCACTGTGTACATACATTACATTACTGATCCTGAGTTATATCCTGTATTATACTCCAGAGCTGCACTCACTATTCTGCTGGTGCAGTCACTGTGTACATACATTACATCACTGATCCGGAGTTACATCCTGTATTATACTCCAGAGCTGCACTCACTATTCTGCTGGTGCAGTCACTGTGTACATACATTACATTACTGATCCTGAGTTACCTCCTGTATTATACTCCAGAGCTGCACTCACTATTCTGCTGGTGCAGTCACTGTGTACATACATTATATTAGTGATCCTGAGTTACATCCTGTATTATACCCCAGAGCTGCACTCACTATTCTGCTGGTGCAGTCACTGTGTACATACATTACATTACTGATCCTGAGTTACATCCTGTATTATACCCCAGAGCTGCACTCACTATTCTGCTGGTGCAGTCACTGTGTACATACATTACATTACTGATCCTGAGTTATATCCTGTATTATACTCCAGAGCTGCACTCACTATTCTGCTGGTGCAGTCACTGTGTACATACATTACATTACTGACCCTGGGTTACATCCTGTATTATACCCCAGAGCTGCACTCACTATTCTGCTGGTGCAGTCACTGTGTACATACATTACATTACTGATCCTGAGTTATATCCTGTATTATACTCCAGAGCTGCACTCACTATTCTGCTGGTGCAGTCACTGTGTACATACATTACATCACTGATCCGGAGTTACATCCTGTATTATACTCCAGAGCTGCACTCACTATTCTGCTGGTGCAGTCACTGTGTACAGTCATGGCCAAAAGTTTTGAGAATGACACAAATATTAATTGTTACAAAGTCTACTGCTTCACTTTTTCTAATGGCAATTTGCATATACTCCAGAATGTTATAAAGAGTGATCAGCTTAACAGCAATTACTTGCAAAGTCAATATTTGGCTAGAAAATGAACTTTATCCCCAAAACACATTTCAACATCATTGCAGCCCTGCCTTAAAAGGACCAGCTAACCTCTTTTCAGTGATTGCTCCATTAACACAGGTGTGGGTGTTGATGAGGACATGGCTGGAGATCAATCTGTCATGATTAAGTAAGAATGACACCACTGGACACTTTAAAAGGAGGCTGGTGCTTGGCATCATTGTTTCTCTTCTGTTAACCATGGTTATCTCTAAAGAAACACGTGCAGTCATCATTGCAATGCACAAAAATGGCCTAACAGGGAAGAGTATCGCAGCTAGAAAGATTGCACCTCAGTCAACAATCTATCGCATCATCAAGAACTTCAAGGAGAGAGGTTCCATTGTTGGCAAAAAGGCTCCAGGGCGCCCAAGAAAGACCAGCAAGCGCCAGGACCGTCTCTTAAAAGTGTTTCAGCTGCGGGATCGGGCTACCAGCAGTGCAGAGCTTGCTCAGGAATGGCAGCAGGCAGGTGTGAGTGTGTAGCCCTGGTACACAATACCAGGAGGATGAGTGGAGAGGTAAAGGTTAAGTGTTCTTCATGTCATCATGGACCTTCGAACACGCCCAGTAGGGGTGTGGAAGGGAGTGTCAGTAGGAGTCAGTGTCCAGACTTAGGAGAGACAAGACGTCTTAGGGACTCTGCTCTATCTTCAGCTTCAAATTGTGGAGTCTAGTATAGGTACTTTAATGTACCCGAGCCTAGTCAAAGCTGTGCCCCACTGGAAACAGGCTGAAATATCTCCTGAGAACTGAGCAAGTCGAAGGGCAAAAGTGGAAGAAAGCAAGGAAGTGCTATAGGTGAAGAATACCTGCACGAATCTACCGGTTACTGGGGACCGAAGGATCATCTTTGTTTCAAGCAAGGTGATAAGATAACCAGAAATCTACCGGACCCTAGGTCGCGGTGGATAAGCCCAAATAGTCAGTACGTAACTGGGGTCAGAGGGAAGTGAGGACCGTGAGTCAGTGCACGACAATATAGGAAATCATCTTTCTCACAAAAAGGCTCCAACCACAACACTGATCGGGCAGAACAGCTAAAGATTAGCTGGAATTATAGAGAGGACTACGCTTCATGCTGGTCGTACTCAGCTTCATTGGAGATAAAGGAGGCCCCTAACTTGCTTAACCGTTTGCCTCAAAGCTCATCCTCCATCAACCCCATCAGCCTCCCTGGGACCTGCTTTACCATTCTGCAAGTAAAGGTATGGAAAGACTTTGACTGTGTGAGACTGAGTTATTACTGCATGCCTGCACAATCCCTACCTAACTACCGACCTGAGGGAAGAGTCCCACCTGTAGGGGACCCGACATCTAGCTGCCTCACCATCCCCTCAGAGATCTACAGCAGCGCTGGTACTAATTACCAGAACACTACAGGTGGCGTCACGAACTGTACATAAATCAACCCCCTGTAAATATATCCCCAACAACATACGCCAGACCGCCCGGGCCACAGACCGAGCCACAGCTACCTGTGACAATCCCCATAGACTTCTACGGGCTCGGCTCTGAGTACCCCATTGCCCTGGTAATCCACAATTGTGGTGGCGGGTCGACACAACTTTTTGGCGTCACGAACAGGATACGAAACTCGCAGAATTGCGAGCCCTGCGTGCCTATGTAACTGTTTGAGTGAAAAAGACTGTTGCTGTTGTTTGGCGCCAAATACCGCCATATTTGCCGCCAGATTCGCGCCTAAAGCGTTGGAGAAGAAGGAGGGCGTACCTGAAAGAGCGCGCAAAGTCTTGGACACGCCCCCGGCTCTGACTCATCGGAAGGTCCTGCAACAGGAAGTGAACGCTCTGACATCAGAGCGCCTGCGACGAAGGTCCTATTCCCACTGCGGTGCCTGTGAAGAAGCAGCATCTGAAACCGGTAGGCTCCGTTTAACCAAGGGGGAGCAAGGATGTCACAACAACAGGCTGACAGTGCGGCCCCGGCCGGAGGGCTTAATCCCGCACCGTCTGGTATTGTAGCGCCAGATGGAGGCGCAGGCCCAGCACCTAGTCCGGTAGTCCCGATCATGCCACTAACGCTTCCATATATGCCTGGGGCGAAATGACTTCCCCAGTACAGCGGTGAGCCAGGCACATTATCAGGCTTCAAGCGGAAGTTAAGCAGCCTATTGGAAATGTACTCCATGCCTGAGAAACAAAAAGCTGCTGTGTTAATAGGGCAGTTAACTGGCGCTGCTGAGAGGGAAGTGGAGACTTGGGATACGTTGATCTGGAGTCGGTACCTGCGATTTTCCTTAAACTAAATGCCATATTTGAAGACCGCACAGAAACGGATCTCCGGATGGCCTTCTATCACTGTTCACAACAGCCAGGTGACAGCATCCGGGACTATGCTTGCCGATTGCAAGGAGCCCTGAAAGCACTCAAGCAAATTAACAATTTAAATGCTCTCCATGAGAATAAAATGTTGAAAGAACAGTTTATACAGGGATTGAGATCCCCAGAGGAACGCAGAACTGTAAATTGGTGGTCCTTAGATCATCCGGATGCTACCTTTGATGCCCTAAAGGACATGGCAATAAAAGGGCTGCGGCCCCTGGGCAAACCTGAGGTGGCCACCCAACATCATCAGGGTGAAGTCACTCCGGAACCGGCAGTAACCCCTGTTCCCGCTAGTGGCTGAAGCCAAAGCGCAGGTGACATCTCCTAGTGAATTGGACTGTCTGCGCTCAGAGGTGCGCCAGCTGACTAAAAATCTGGCTGCTGTTATGAGTGCCCTGCAACTGCGGAAAGAAGAGGAAGGAAAAATCTTGCTAGCGGACTGCCCAGAAGACGTCCCGTGGATGCACCGGAGAAGAAAGAAGACGTCGCCCCCCCGGAGGAGGACAACGCCACCCCCAGGAGCAACCTCTGATCAACACCCTTCTCGTCGAGAGATCGTCTGTTTTCGCTGCAACCGAAAAGGTCATTTGTCTCCACAGTGTCCTTTAAACGGGCAGAACCTGGGTCCAAGGGCCAACACCCAGGAGAATACCCGCCAGGCCCCCTAGACTGGAACCGCAGGTATGTGGGCGGGCGACCCTACCTGTCCATTATTTTAGATGGGATTGCTGTTCCAGCATTGCTAGACACTGGGTCTCAAGTCACCCTCATACCTGATGCCCTATATACCAAGTACTGGTCAATGGACGATCTTAAACCCCCGAGCCTTGACTTTACCGTGTATGCTTCTAATGGTCTTCCTGTAGAAGTACTTGGAACAAAATGTGTAGATGTAAAGGTGGGAAGAGAGGAGTTGAAAGACCAGGGACTTCTGGTAGTGAAGACTGTAAATGAGGAGAATGGTCTAAATATAATATTAGGTACTAATGTTATTGGTAATTGTTTGGAAGAAGTAGTGTTCTTGCTCCAACAGCTCGCTGAGATTGCCCGACCAAGGCAGAGAGGAGTCATCCAAAGAGAGATCCGGGCCCTGGTGTGTCAGCAACAAGCGAAGCTTACCGACGGCGAAATTGGTAATGTACGGGTCACTGACTCGAATCCTATTGTGATACCCCCAATGAGTGAAATGATCATTTGGTGCAGGGCAGCCATAGGTCTGAGAGGACAGAATTACCAAGCTGTAGTAGAACCCCACCATTCCGAACATAGACCTACACTTATGACTGCTAGAGGAGTAGTAGAAGTGGTGAATGGGAGAGTACCTGTACGGCTTCTCAATTGGGGAGATGATGAGGTAAATTTACCCCGTTATGCAACCATTGCTAAACTTCATGCTGTCGACAATAATTCCATTCTCCCGGCTGAGTCCTTAGACTCCTGTCAAATAGAGGAGGACAATGACCCAGCAACTCAGGTGGCGGAATGGTGTCAGCAGCTCCATGTTGGGACGGACACCACTCCCGCTCACCAGAAGCAAGGGGTATTACGGGTGGTGCAAGAGTACGCCCAAGTGTTTAGCAAAAACCCACTTGATTTTGGGATCATTAAGGGAGTACAACATCATATCCCTACTGGCAGTCATCCTCCCATCAAAGAGCGGTATAGGCCCATACCTCCAGCTCATTATCAGAAGGCTAAAGAAATGTTGAATGATATGAAGAAAGCTGGGGTGATAAGGGATAGTTGTAGTCCCTGGGCAGCCCCTCTAGTTCTGGTTAAAAAGAAAGATGGTAGTATGAGAATGTGTGTGGATTACAGGCAGGTGAACCGCATAACACACAAGGATGCATACCCGCTACCACGTATAGAGGAATCATTAGCTGCTCTGAAAACGGCTAACTACTTTTCTACCCTTGATCTGACTAGTGGTTACTGGCAAGTGGCTGTGGCTGAGGAGGATCGTGAGAAAACGGCTTTCACCACCCCAATGGGACTCTGTGAGTTCGACAGAATGCCGTTTGGACTCAGTAGTGCCCCAGGAACATTTCAGAGAGTGATGGAAAACTGTCTGGGACATCTCAATTTTGAAACCGTACTGCTATACCTAGACGACGTTATCGTGTATTCCAAGACATATGAGGACCATCTGAAGCACCTGGCAGAAGTGTTTGAGTCCCTGTCCAGGTACGGGATGAAGTTGAAACCCTCAAAATGCCATCTACTCAAGCAGAAGGTACAATACTTGGGGCACATCGTCAGTTCGGAAGGAGTAGCGCCGGACCCAGAGAAAGTCACTGCCATCCAGAAGTGGCCGGAGCCGAAGAACCTTAAGGAAGTGCGACAGTTCCTGGGACTAACGGGTTACTACAGGAGATTCGTGAAAGATTACACGAAGAAGGCAGCTCCTTTACAGGACCTCCTGGTAGGACAATCCTTAAAGAGCAGAAACCCTCCCTTTAACTGGGGGAAAGAACAGGCTGAAGCATTCCAAAAGATGAAAGAGATCCTTACAGGTGATGAGATCTTAACCTATCCTGATTACAGCCAACCGTTCCTGTTGTACACCGACGCCAGTAATGAAGGGTTGGGAGCCGTTCTCAGTCAGAAGCAGAATGGACAAGAAAAAGTCATCGCATATGCTAGCAGAAAACTCAGGCCAACTGAAAGGAATCCGGAAAATTATAGCAGCTTCAAGCTAGAGTTTCTGGCGCTGGTCTGGGCCATTACCGAAAGATTTAAGCACTATCTGGCCTCCAATAAGTTCACGGCGTACACAGACAACAACCCGTTAACGCACCTGGAAACCGCCAAGCTGGGTGCCATGGAGCAGCGATGGATGGCTCGGTTGTCCAATTACCAGTTTACTATCAAGTACCGGGCAGGTCGAAAGAATGCTAATGCTGATGCGTTGTCCCGAATGCCGCATGACTCTGATACGGAAGAAGAATCGGACGACCTGGAAGAAATTGAGCTACCCGCGTTCCATCGAAATGGGGTAGTCCACGAGCATCAAGTTCACAGAAAGCAGCATGGTGCAACATTAAATCCTTTACCCCATCACAGCTGGAAAGAGACTCAGGACAGTGATCCAGTGGTCAGCCGCATCAAGGAGTTGTTAAAACAGGAAGGTTCCTCCTTGGAAAAGGATGCACCTATGTCAGCCAAGCTCCTGTGGAACGAGAAAAGCAGGTTGTTCCTATACCGTGAGAAGTTGTGCAGAAGATACGTCAACCCCAGAACCCATGAGATGGTCTGGCAAATCGTGGTCCCCAAGGCAGACGTCCCAATGGTGTTGGAAGCGTACCACGATCAAGCAGGACACTTTGGCTGGAGAAAGCTGGAGACCCTGTTGAGATGCCGGTTCTACTGGGTAGGGATGCGCAGCTCCATCGAGAGGTGGTGTCGGAACTGTGGACCCTGTGGTCTCAGAAGAAAGGACTACGGAAGTCAGAAGGCCCCCCTGCAACCTATCCGGACGACTCGTCCCCTGGAGATTGTGGCCCTGGACCACGTCAAACTGTCGCCGAGTAGATCTGGATACTCATACGCCTTGACCATGGTGGACCATTACTCCAGATTTCTGGTAGTCGTTCCAGTGAAAGACCAGACCGCAGTGACGGCCGCGAAGACCTTTCAAGCAAGCTTCTGCAGACCGCATGGGTATCCGAGCAAGTCTTAACCGATCAGGGACCTGCTTTTGAAGCCGATTTATTCAAGGAATTCTGTCATATGTACGGGTGCAAGAAAATAAGAACAACACCATATCACCCTCAAACCAATGGTCTCTGCGAGAAAATGAACCATATTGTCCTTGACTTGTTGAGATCCATACCGTTGGAAGACAGGAATCGATGGCCGGATTTACTACCTGATTTGGTTGATTTGTATAATCATATACCTGTAAGCTCAACTAACTGCACTCCAGCCTATCTGATGAGAGCAAGGCCTGGAAAACTACCAATGGATCTAGAACTTGGAGTGGTAGAACCGGAGGCAGACGACGCTGTTGAGAACTGGGACGTCAATCGGCAAGAGCAATACAGAAGAGTACAAATCTGTGTAGAGGAAAGTCTCAATAAGGCACGGGAGAAACAGGAAGATGTTTACAACCGAAATGCTCCTGCCAAGCCTTTGATGCCTGGAGAGGTAGTATTAAAAAGAAAGAGGAAAATGCATAAACTGGATAATCAGTGGGAGCAAGAACCCTACGTCATACAAGATTCTAAGTACGACAACGGAAAAGTTTGTGTCGTCAGTAAAGACGGAGGAAAAACAACAACCACTGTGTCTAGAGACCATTTGAAACTATGTCCGGAACCCTTGAAACGTTGCGACAAGAACCCTGTCTTCAATCAAAGAGAGAAAAAGGAAGAGGTTATACACACAGATCTGGGAGATTTTCCTGCGGATTGGCCCCGACTGGGAGATGCTGTGATACTTCCAGTGTTGCAGTTTTATAAGCCACAAGAGGACGTTCTATCTCCAGTTGTGCCTGTAGTGCCAGTTGAACCCGCTCAGGAGTTACCCCTTCCAGCAACACCTCAACCTGTAGAACCTCAAGATGGATCATCGGAAGCAGCGCCCCATACTATGGGATCTCCTGGTGAAGCTGACTCACACCGCCCAGCCATCAGTACGCTTGCCAGATCCATGGAAAGATTAAGGCAGTTCTATGGTTTACCGTTTCATAGTGCAGACAGATCGCAAATTGATTTACCTGAAACTACACCACGTAGATCAGAGAGAATCACAAAAGGGAAATTACCCATTAGATATCAGCAATAGTTATGACGAACTGATGTAAATATATTGTGAAAAGTCTATAAATATAAATGTGTTTTTCCCTATTAAGCTTCGTTTACAATGGACTCAGAGGCTGAGGACTGAGCCAGCCCAAAAACTGTATCCTGTAAATAGTTGCACTTTGTGCCTTTTTAATGGTTTCACATGAAACCTTGACTCACCTCTGAACCAAAAACCCGTGTGGTGTGGCACTGAGTGAGGTCTGCATTTGGATGTCCTGCAGCCCACCCAGGACCCACGTTGAAGGTTTGGTGCGGGTCCTTCACAAGTATCTTGTAAATTTATTTATTGAATGCTATTTGATACTATTTGTATTGTTCTATAAAGTTTGTAACGTTTAAAGTAGTCTTACCTCCCGGATGGGAAGATGTTATTGTTCCAATGTTATTGCATAAACAAAATGTCTTTTGTATTCCACAGCCCGGGAGTGCTGTCGTTTACCATGGGGGAATGTGTAGCCCTGGTACACAATACCAGGAGGATGAGTGGAGAGGTAAAGGTTAAGTGTTCTTCATGTCATCATGGACCTTCGAACACGCCCAGTAGGGGTGTGGAAGGGAGTGTCAGTAGGAGTCAGTGTCCAGACTTAGGAGAGACAAGACGTCTTAGGGACTCTGCTCTATCTTCAGCTTCAAATTGTGGAGTCTAGTATAGGTACTTTAATGTACCCGAGCCTAGTCAAAGCTGTGCCCCACTGGAAACAGGCTGAAATATCTCCTGAGAACTGAGCAAGTCGAAGGGCAAAAGTGGAAGAAAGCAAGGAAGTGCTATAGGTGAAGAATACCTGCACGAATCTACCGGTTACTGGGGACCGAAGGATCATCTTTGTTTCAAGCAAGGTGATAAGATAACCAGAAATCTACCGGACCCTAGGTCGCGGTGGATAAGCCCAAATAGTCAGTACGTAACTGGGGTCAGAGGGAAGTGAGGACCGTGAGTCAGTGCACGACAATATAGGAAATCATCTTTCTCACAAAAAGGCTCCAACCACAACACTGATCGGGCAGAACAGCTAAAGATTAGCTGGAATTATAGAGAGGACTACGCTTCATGCTGGTCGTACTCAGCTTCATTGGAGATAAAGGAGGCCCCTAACTTGCTTAACCGTTTGCCTCAAAGCTCATCCTCCATCAACCCCATCAGCCTCCCTGGGACCTGCTTTACCATTCTGCAAGTAAAGGTATGGAAAGACTTTGACTGTGTGAGACTGAGTTATTACTGCATGCCTGCACAATCCCTACCTAACTACCGACCTGAGGGAAGAGTCCCACCTGTAGGGGACCCGACATCTAGCTGCCTCACCATCCCCTCAGAGATCTACAGCAGCGCTGGTACTAATTACCAGAACACTACAGGTGGCGTCACGAACTGTACATAAATCAACCCCCTGTAAATATTCCCCAACAACATACGCCAGACCGCCAGGGCCACAGACCGAGCCACAGCTACCTGTGACAAAATCCCCATAGACTTCTACGGGCTCGGCTCTGAGTACCCCATTGCCCTGGTAATCCACAATTGTGGTGGCGGGTCGACACATGAGTGCATCTGCACGCACTGTGAGGCGGAGACTCTTGGAGCAAGGCCTGGTCTCAAGGAGGGCAGCAAAGAAGCCACTTCTCTCCAGAAAAAACATCATGGACAGACTGATATTCTGCAAAAGGTACAGGCAGTGGACTGCTGAGGACTGGGGTAAAGTTATTTTCTCTGATGAATCCCCTTTTCGATTGTTTGGGACATCAGGAAAACGCCTCATTCGGAGAAGACAAGGTGAGCGCTACCACCAGTCTTGTCTCATGCCAACTGTTAAGCATCCTGAAACCATTCATGTGTGGGGTTGCTTCTCAGGCAAGGGAATCGGCTCTCTCACAGTCTTGCCTAAAAACACAGCCATGAATAAAGAATGGTACCAGAATGTCCTCCAAGAGCAACTTCTCCCAACCCTCCAAGAGCAGTTTGGCGATCAACAATGCCTTTTCCAGCATGATGGAGCACCTTGCCATAAAGCAAAGGTGATAACTAAATGGCTCAGGGAACAAAACATAGAGATTTTGGGTCCATGGCCTGGAAACTCCCCAGATCTTAATCCCATTGAGAACTTGTGGTCAATCATCAAGAGACGGGTGGACAAACAAAAACCTAAAAATTCTGACAAAATGAAAGCATTGATTGTGCAAGAATGGACTGCTATCAGTCAGGATTTGGTCCAGAAGTTGATTGAGAGCATGCCAGGGAGAATTGCAGAGGTCCTGAAGAAGAAGGGTCACCACTGCAAATATTGACTTGCTGCATTAACTCATTCTAACTGTCAGTATAAGCTTTTGTTACTCATATGTTTGCAATTATTATATTTCTGTCTGTGATAAAAACATCTGTCAAAAACACACATAAAAACCAGAGGGCAGCAGATCATGTGAAAATATAATATTTGTGTCATTCTCAAAACTTTTGGCCATGACTGTACATACATTACTGATCCTGTACTGATCCTGAGTTACATCCTGTATTATACTCCAGAGCTGCACTCACTATTCTGCTGGTGCAGTCACTCTGTACATACATTACATTACTGATCCTGAGTTACATCCTGTATTATACCCCAGAGCTGCACTTACTATTCTGCTGGTGCAGTCACTCTGTACATACATTACATTACTGATCCTGAGTTACATCCTGTATTATACTCCAGAGCTGCACTCACTATTCTGCTGGTGCAGTCACTGTATACATACATTACATTACTGATCCTGTACTGATCCTGAGTTACCTCCTGTATTATACCCCAGAGCTGCACTCACTATTCTGCTGGTGCAGTCACTGTGTACATACATTACATTACTGATCCTGAGTTACATCCTGTATTATACCCCAGAGCTGCACTCACTATTCTGCTGGTGCAGTCACTGTGTACATACATTACATTACTGATCCTGAGTTACATCCTGTATTATACCCCAGAGCTGCACTCACTATTCTGCTGGTGCAGTCACTGTGTACATACATTACTGATCCTGAGTTACATCCTGTATTATACTCCAGAGCTGCACTCACTATTCCATCAGGAGCCTCCACAATTCACTTTTTGGAATTTCTAATTGACTATCCTTGGAAAATATGTGTAAGTGGAGCAGGAAATCCACCCATCACCTGCTGTATTCCTCCTAAAGCTGTAAATGCCTTCATTAGATGCAGGATCACACTCGACGTGTTTACAATGTAACATAGGTCCTCGGGATTGGAAACATTTCACTAAAGTTCATCGGGGTCTGGAAAAACTTACTAGTCCACTGACATTATGTCCTCGGCCCTGGAAAGATTGACGTAGTCATTAGATATCACTTAGAGATTTGTCACACTCTAGAGGAATAGTGGAAATTTCCGGCCTTACAGATATTAAAGGCCATGACGGGGTCCATAATGGCAGGATTCATATCTTTTGTAGTATGGATTAATATTGAGCATCCACTGAAATTACAAAACACCCATAATAATAATTTATAAATGTATGACTAACATGAATAACACATCATCAGGCATCTAAATTGTGCCCAATGACATAGCATGGAAGACCCAGTCATGACCCATCTTCAATTCTCTTACTGAGGGAAGGAGGTTGTTGACCAAAATCTCACGATACATGACCCCATCCATCCTCCCTTCAATACGGGGCAGTCGTCCTGTCCCCTTTGCAGAAAAGCATCCCCAAAGTATGATGTTTCCCCCACCATGCTTCACTGTTGGAATGGTGTTTTTGAAGTTGTACTCATCCTTCTTCCTCCACACACGGCGAGTGGAGTTGATACCAAAAAGTTCTATTTTGGTCTCATCTAACTACATGACCTTCTCCCAGGCCTCCTCTGGATCATCCAGATGGTCATTGGCCTGGACATGTACTGGCGTGAGCAGGGGGACCTGGCGTGCCCTGCAGCATTTTAATCCATGACTGCATAGTGTGTTACTAACTAATGTTTGAGACTGTGGTCTCAGCTCTCTTCAGGTCATTGACTAGGTCCTCCCATGTAGTTCTTCACTGATTTGTGACCTTTCTCAGAATCATCCTTACCCCACGAGGCGAGATCTTGTATGGAGACACAGATAGAGGAAGACTGACAGCCATCTTGTGTTTCTTCCATTTTCTAATGATTTGGCCAACAGTTGTTGCCTTCTCACCAAGCTGCTTGCCTATTGTTCTCACAACATATGCCCACAAAATCAATTTAACTAATTTTATACTACACCAATCAATGAGAACACTTTAGTGGTAATCAGAATATTAAAGACCCCACAAAATAGTATAAAAAATACAAAATACTTTATTAGCCATAATAACACTACATGAAAATGCATAGAATATGATGACAAGGTACAAAAAACACATAAAACAAGAGGGACACTACACCATAGTGGAATTGTCACTACAGCAGCTCAGAAATTAGTATATTTTAACCCTTAAATAAGGTCTTACTGGTTGTATGTGGTTTGCCAACCGCTAGGAGTTTTAATGATATCAATGTACAAAATAGAATATCTATACCAATGAGAAAAATGCCATTCCTGCGGTTTGGGAAAATCAAAGACAAACCAGTGCTGTTATTATTAACATACACTGCTATAATACATATGCCCAACCACGTGAATAGTCAGCAACCAACCTTAAAAGGATTTTAAACATATCAGTGGTCAAATAAGCAACCTACCACTGAACTGCTGAGGCTCCACACGGACGTCCCTCTGCCCCGACGCGCGTTTCGCACTGCTTCTTCCTGGAGGCTGCTTGCCTATTGTTCTGTAGCCCATCCCAGCCTTGTGCAGGTCTACAATTTTGTCCCTGGTGTCCATAGACAGCTCTTTGGCCTTGGCCATGGTGGAAAGGTTGATGTGTGAGCGTGTGGACAGGTGACTTTTATACAGGCAACGAGTTCAATCAGGTGAAAATATTACAGGTAATGAGTGCAGAGTAGGAGGCTTCTTAAAAGAAAAACTAACAAGTCTGTGAGAGGAAGAACCCCTCAGGCACTACTTTATGACCACTACCTCCAGTTCCTTTAAGTTTTTTTGTTCACTTTTGCCTCTAAATTATTTATAGGTGTAATGCCCCTTTAAGTAATATAACTAGCAGCAACTTATCACGCGAATAGTTTCCAGATAATAGACCATGGAAATTGATGTGGCCATTTTTCAGAGAGCTGGATGAAGATATCACCTTTCTGCGGGTGATGAATTTGCAACAGACTGTGAAAGAGAATCACCAAATGATTAAAACCATCGGCTTCTCTGCCTTTGGCTACGTCTGTGCATTAACATTACATTACACAATGAATGATAGCAGTTAACTTTGCATGCTTCCAAATTAAAAATTTACTCCAAATGTATCGTGTCTATTTACGGGTTCACACTGTACTAGAAGCAGATTTTTACACATTGCAATGATCTTCTGTTTCCTGATACGTTCAGCATTATCTGTGCTGGTGCCATGTGCGGTGACAGGACGCTTTTTAGATATTTTTTTAATCAAGGTATGTAAAATTATAAATAAGAAATTGCCTCTCAAAAACATAGAACTCTGATCATAAGTTTGCATCTTGATCAGAATGTTCAATGTTTCTCTTGTTGGAGTTTCTTTCCCAGCAATACATGCTGGATATGTGGTCTCTCTGTGTGTAGGGCACTGCTGTCTTCACTAGCTCTGATATATCAACACTGATTTATTCCTATACTATCTCCCCTTTCATGCTTTCCTCCCTATTCACAACCTGTGTTATCTACCCTCATTGAAAACATACATGCTTTCCCCTTTTCCACATTTCAAACTGTTGTATACAACCTTCTCCCCTTCCCTACTGGTATTAATGATGTTTCTCTTGTTGGAGTTTCTTTCCCAGCAATACATGCTGGATATGTGGTCTCTCTGTGTGTAGGGCACTGCTGTCTTCACTAGCTCTGATATATCAACACTGATTTATTCCTATACTATCTCCCCTTTCATGCTTTCCTCCCTATTCACAACCTGTGTTATCTACCCTCATTGAAAACATACATGTTTTCCCCTTTTCCACATTTCAAACTGTTGTATACAACCTTCTCCCCTTCCCTACTGGTATTAATGATGTTTCTCTTGTTGGAGTTTCTTTCCCAGCAATACATGCTGGATATGTGGTCCCCCTGTGTGTAGGGCACTGCTGTCTTCACTAGCTCTGATATATCAACACTGATTTATTCCTATACTATCTCCCCTTTCATGCTTTCCTCCCTATTCACAACCTGTGTTATCTACCCTCATTGAAAACACATGCTTTCCCCTTTCCCACATTTCAAACTGTTGTATACAACCTTCTCCCCCTCCCTACTGCTATTAAGGAAATTGCTCAATATGTAATTAGAAAGCAAATAAACAAAAGTTAAAATATAAAACCCTCATATACAGTTTGCAGCTTGATCAGAGTTTTTAATTTTTCTCTTGTGGGAGATTCTCTCCCAGTAATACAGTCTGGATATGAGGTTTGTGCATTTTTAGGGCACATTTGCCTTCACTAGCTCTGATATATCAGCAATTATTTAGTCCTATACTGTTTCCCTTTTCATATGCTTTCCTCCCTATCCACAGCCTATTTTGTCTGCTCTCCCTGAGAACATACATGCTTTTCCCTTCTCCACACTTTAAGCTGTTGTTTACAACCTTCTCCCTCTCCCTACTGCTATCTGTAGCACTGAGTAAACGTTATAAGAGAGCAGAGAGAGCTGTCAGAGCGTGTCTCTGATCAATTTGTGAGATACAGTCTATTGAAGAGTAGCTAGCTTGGTGAAGAATTTCTAGACACTCTGCAGCAGCAAAATTCCAGGAAATAGACTAATTTCTACGGAATATTCAGAAAGTTGCTCAATTTTTAATTAGAAAGCAAATAAATGTGGATGGGTACAGACAATATGGTGAGTGAGGGATGGGTGTGGACATAGTATGAGTAGCGAGGGGAAAAATGTATGTGACACAGTATGGGGAGTGATGGTGATTGGATGTGTGCAGACACAGGTTGGGAAGTCGGCGGGATATGTGAGGAGGCAGTATGGAGAAGGAGAGGGTAAATGTATGAAAAGGAAGGGGGAAACATGTGAGGAGACTATTTAGGAAGAATTGTGTGAGGAGACAGTATGGGGGGAGAAAAGTGTGAGAGGGCACAGAATAGACAGAGTAGTGTGGGTGGGATGGTAGCATCTGGGAACAGTGTAAGGTCACAGCCAGGAGGGGACAGTATACCAAGGAGGGGTAGTGTGATGAGGGGGCTCAGTATAGAGACTGGGTCCTATAGTGGAGACAGTGTGAGAGGATAACGTGATGAGGGGGCCCAGTATGTAAAGGAGAGGTCAGTGTGGAGGGCATGTACCATAGGAGGGACAGTGTATGGGTCATATTTGTGCAGGGAATATAGTGGGGCAATTATTTATTTAAGGGCTCAGCATAAGGTAGATATTTTTTATTCATTAGCATTATAATATCACTGCTATCTTTTAGGGCATCGTTTGGATATGTACTGCCGAAGACCCGAGAAGATGGAAGTCTGTAGATATGAGCTGTGGATGAAAAACTTCATCTTGATGTCTGGAAAAAGATGAAGAATAAAAAAGAAAGATGACTTCAATAAGAAACAATGTCATCTAGAAGGTACCTGGGTGTAAATGGTTTTTTTTTGTGATACTGACTAATTCTCATATTTTTATTTATATTAGGAGCAGTAAAGGGGTTGTCCAAGTTCGTGATGAGTCTGTAGTCATTCTATGTGACTGCAGACTTCTGAACTCTCACAGTGCGCACTGCGCACTTCACTCTGTTCTCTCAGGCCGGAGATTTGTATACATGTGGAAGCATGCCGACTAGACATGCGTGGCCTTACTCAATGAAAATTGAGAGAGAGACCAGACACGTCTAGTCAGAATGTGGCCAGAAGTATACAAATCGCATACTTATGCAAGGGAGAATCCTAAAAGTGTGCAGTGCGTGCACGATGAGAGTTCACAAGGCTGTAGACACCTAGAATGACTGCACACTTTCATTTCATCTCTGGACAAGCCCTTTAATTATAAAATGAAGACTTGTAGCATGCATGTCCTAACAGCGTGTAATATACTCACTATCAGGATTAAGCTTTGCTTGAAACGTGAACAGCCTCTTTTTACCTCAGCACTGCTGGTATTTCCAGTATTACATTAAACAGGATGGACAGCAGTGTGAGCAGCCTCTTCTTACCTCAGCATTCCTGGTATATCCAGTATTAGATCAGATCAGATAGACAGGGTGGACAGCAGTGTGATCAGCCTCTTCTTACCTCAGCACCCTTGGAATCTCCAATATTAGATCAGCTAGACAGGATGGACAGCAGTGTGAGCAGCCTCTTCTTACCTCAGCATTCTTGGTATCTCCAGTATTAGATCAGATAGACAGGGTGGACAGCAGTGTGAGCAGCCTCTTCTTACCTCACCACTATTGGAATATCCAGTATTAGATCAGATAGGCAGGGTGGACAGCAGTGTGAGCAGCCGCTTCTTACCTCAGAAACGCTGGTATCTCCAGTATTAGATCAGACAGACAGGGTGGACAGCAGTGTGATCAGCCTCTTCTTACCTCAGCACCCTTGGAATCTCCAATATTAGATCAGATAGACAGGGTGGACAGCAGTGTGATCAGCCTCTTCTTACCTCAGCACCCTTGGAATCTCCAATATTAGATCAGCTAGACAGGATGGACAGCAGTGTGAGCAGCCTCTTCTTACCTCAGCATTCTTGGTATCTCCAGTATTAGATCAGATAGACAGGGTGGACAGCAGTGTGAGCAGCCTCTTCTTACCTCACCACTATTGGAATATCCAGTATTAGATCAGATAGGCAGGGTGGACAGCAGTGTGAGCAGCCTCTTCTTACCTCAGAAACGCTGGTATCTCCAGTATTAGATCAGACAGACAGGGTGGACAGCAGTGTGAGCAGCTTCTTCTTACCTCAGCACCCCTGGTGTCTCCAGTATTAGATCAGATAGACAGGGTGGACAGCAGTGTGAGCAGCCTCTTCTTACCTCAGCACCCTGGTGTCTCCAGTATTAGATCAGATAGACAGGGTGGACAGCAGTGTGGGCAGCCTCTTCTTATCTCAGCACCCCTGGTATCTCCAGTATTAGATCAGACAGACAGGGTGGACAGCAGAGTGAGCAGCTTCTTTTTACCTCAGCACCCCTGGTATCTCCAGTATTAGATCAGATAGACAGGGTGGACAGCAGTGTGAGCAGCCTCTTCTTACCTCAGCACCCTTGTAATATCCAGTATTAGATCAGATAGGCAGGGTGGACAGCAGTGTGAGCAGCCTCTTCTTACCTCAGAAACGCTGGTATCTCCAGTATTAGATCAGACAGACAGGGTGGACAGCAGTGTGAGCAGCTTCTTCTTACCTCAGCACCCCTGGTATCTCCGGTATTAGATCAGACAGACAGGGTGGACAGCAGTGTGAACAGCTTCTTCTTACCTCAGCACCCCTGGTCTCTCCAGTATTAGATCAGATAGGCAGGGTGTACAGCAGTGTGAGCAGCTTCTTCTTACCTCAGCACCCCTGGTATCTCCAGTATTAGATCAGATAGACAGGATGGACAGCAGTGTGAGCAGTCTCTTCTTACCTCAGCACCCCTGGTATCTCCAGTATTAGATCAGATAGACAGGGTGGACAGCAGTGTGAGCAGCCTCTTCTTACCTCAGAAACGCTGGTATCTCCAGTATTAGATCAGACAGATAGGGTGGACAGCAGTGTGAGCAGCTTCTTCTTACCTCAGCACCCCTGGTATCTCCAGTATTAGATCAGACAGACAGGGTGGACAGCAGTGTGAGCAGATTCTTCTTACCTCAGCACTCCTGGTATCTCCAGTATTAGATCAGACAGACAGGGTGGACAGCAGTGTGAGCAGCTTCTTCTTACCTCAGCACCCCTGGTCTCTCCAGTATTAGATCAGATAGACAGGATGGACAGCAGTGTGAGCAGCCTCTTCTTACCTCAGCACCCTTGGAATCTCCAGTATTAGATCAGACAGACAGGGTGGACAGCGGTGTGAGCAGCCTCTTCTTACCTCAGCACCCCTGATATCTCCAGTATTAGATCAGATAGACAGGGTGGACAGCAGTGTGAGCAGCATCGTCTTACCTCAGCACCCCTGATATCTCCAGTATTAGATCAGATAGACATTGTGAAGAGCAGTGCGAGCAGCCTCTTACCTCAACATCCCTGGTGTCTCCAGTAATAGATAAGGTTATCCATTGGGGCATAACATTTTTTTTAAGGAAAGGATTAAGTATAACTTGTATTTTATTCATACAAATCTGCACTTTCTAGGCTTAGGAGTCCAGAGGGCAGCCCTGCTTAGTGATTGACACCAAAGTGTGAATACAGTCATACAGGGAAGGCTTACTTTCACTTAACAAGAGTGCCCACTGGACTTTATAGCATATAAAGATCATGGATTAAAATAAATAAAATACAAGTTACACTCAATCTTTTCCCATAATCCTATATATCAATCTGCTCAGCTCCTCCTGCCTAATAACATGCTGCCTGCAGATCAGACACCAAGTTCCTCACGGCAGGTTTTCTTTTAGAAGGATATTTAAAATGGCCATTATTATCATAGGTAATTTTGTCTCCAGATATACACATAGATCCTGAACAGACAAATAATTTCTATTTAATTCCATCCATCTGACCATTGATCCAAGATCTCGCAGAGGGAGCGGTTCCTTACCGTGACTGTAGCTTACAGAAAAGCCCACCAACACTTCAGATACACACGATGGCCAGGAAACACTTGATCCCAAAGATGCCTGGAGAGAAAGATTAGAGAATTTCACATAAGTGAAGTGACGTGATAGGAATGCTTTATGGTTCCAGATGTTGAGGAACATCTGAAGGTAATGTCAAGGATTAATGCCCGATTCACTCCAGCAGATATTCCAAACAAAGACATTCATTCCCAGCACATCTGAAGTCTCTCTGGTAATCCCTGGTCATCCCTCCCCTTGTGTTTAGCATTATTTTATCATCATATTACTATTATCTGAAATCTACAGAATGCCACCAAGTTATTCAACCTTGACGGGAATTTTTCATTAACGAGCCGTTCCACTATGTTTGCAATTCACTTCATAATGGAGAATAAAAATCGATCCATCTTTTCCTTTGTATAATAGTTATATTATGGAAGGGTCTTCTTCACTGCTGCCCAGTCTTACTCACAAAAATAATAGTATGATGGGCTAAAAAGTGAGGAGCACCTTGCCTTAAGAGAAGCTCAATGTTCTACCACCACCATGAAGTGAAGTTGGATAGAGATATTCCTGATTAGGAAAAAGATCCAGAAGTTTGAACTTAGTTCTCGATCCATATTATCATGGTAATTGCCATGGTCTAAAACGTTTCAACGGCTCTCTGTTCCATTACGTAATGCCCAAACAGGTGGTCATTGCCCAATCACCACCATGAATTGAAGGTGAATTACTTTCCTTTGTTATGACCTTTAAATGCCCACCCATGACCCTGTTCCTAGCTCACGCATCTACCTTGGCAGGGCTTCTCCACCTTCCCCTATGGCCGCTGCCCTCTTCTGTGCTCCATGTCAGGTTTTACAAATATGCCCCCATGACATCATCTGCCTAGGTCTATATAAGGCCCACTAAGACACACACCTATGTCTTGGTATTAAGACTCTTAGTCCTGTTGGTTTTGCTGTGGACCTCTATCGGCTCCTGGCGTGCTCCTGCCTGCTTTGGTTTGAACTTTTCTGAGTTCTGTCTGCCTATGGCCTCCAGTCTTCCAAGTCCTTGCTTTAAACATGCCGTCCTGCTGGTGAATCAACGCCTACAAAAAAAGATGGGTGGGAATGACTTCTCACATATCCCAGGATGTGGTTTGGCAGATAAAATGGAGACCAAGTGTCTCATTCAGTGTCTGACACTGAAGATGTGTGGATCTCCTGTGTGTTGGTCTGTGCTAAGGCCCAAAGAACTGAACACTAACCTGAGAGGGTGGACAGACTATTTTGTATGGACTTTTTACTTTGTGTTTTCACTTTGTGCTGGAGAAGGCTATCTTTTGTTTGCTTATACTTAAGCAGATTTATGGAGTTTTAATAAACGTGCCTTGACATTTTAACAAAACCGCTTCTGGTGCCTACCTCAACCGCAGCTGAGTGAGTACAAACCTCTACAATGTCCATAGTGAAATGTTGAAGGATTTTTTTCATACTTGCCAACTTTTATGGAGGTCGTTCCAAGAAGTGATCAATTGTCCAGGAGGTTTGCCAACTTATCCGAGAGGTCTCTCCTTTTTTCCGAGACTCTACTGGATGATGCAGAAGAATTGGCAAATATCAAGTATTGATATTTCTCCTAACACTCTCAACAGATACTATCAGTGACAAGCCATAAGGTGAGACCACTAATTTGAGGAAAAAAGTTCTGTGAAATCTGTATCTCAGGCCATTCCCTGGTGAATTCGAGCAAAGGGTGTCTAAGCTCACGGACCCCCACAAATAACATCTTTATTGTTGCCGCAAAAATGTTTGAACAATTGAAGCTTTTAGTCCCCAGTGCAAAATCTATCATTGGGACCTACAACCACCATGTGCCATTTATACTGGTGTCATGCCAATGAGAGATTTGGGCCCCATCAAATACAAACACATCTTCTACATCTTCTATAGCTTTGACCAATACATAAGCTTTTTTTTTTTAAAAAAAGATAAAATACTATAATTCTCATTTCAATCAGAGAAGCAATTTATTAAAACAGGTACGGTAATTTAAGGCTTATAGTTTTTACATTAATTTTGTGTTATGGAAGATAAAAGATTTACATAAAATGTATGGCTTTTTATTGATCGCAGTATTGATCGGCTTTTCTTGCGCAGTTTATGGACGACTTTCAATAATTATTTCAGGCAAAATCAATGGCAGCAGAAAGGAAGATGAATCTTGTCTGGGAGTTTAAGACGCGGCTGGGGGAAAATATAATTATTGACTCGTTGTACTATTGAAATCACGAGGTCGACAATGTTGTTAATTTAATTCAATCACGTCATATTGTTGATACGTTGAGGAATTATATTGGACCCATTCTGATAATATTCCACAGGTTCTTGCAGTCATTTAACCAATGGTGTCACTATTGAATATCTAGGTTTTCCATCAGTTATTTTTACGGCCGGGTACAGTTTATGACAATCTTGGAACCAGCAAAGGTCAAATTTTTGGGGGAAATAGGGTATTTTTTCGTTACCTAAATCATAATTTAAACACTTACTGAACACAGCAATGGATATACAGTGGGTACGGAAAGTATTCAGACCCGTTTAAATTTTTCACTCTTTGTTTCATTGCAGCCATTTGGTAAATGCAAAAAAGTTCATTTTTTTCTCATTAATGGACACTCTGCACCCCATCATTACTGAAAAAAACAAATGTAGAAATTTTTGCAAATTTATTAAAAAAAACTGAAATATCACATGGTCATAAGTATTCAGACCCTTTGCTCAGTATGGAGTAGAAGCACCTTTTGAGCTAGTACAGCCATGAGTCTTCTTGGGAATAATGCAGCAAGTTTTTCACCCCTGGATTTGGGGATCCTCTGCCATTCTTCCTTGCAGATCCTCTCCAGTTCTGTCAGGTTGGATGGGGAACGTTGGTGAACAGCCATTTTCAGGTCTCTCCAGAGATGCTCAATTGGGTTCAGGTCAGGGCTCTGGCTGGGTCAGTCAAGAATGGTCATAGAGTTGTTAGGAATCCACTCCTTTGTTATTTTAGCTGTGTGCTTAGGGTCATTGTCTTGTTGGAAGGTGAACCTTCGGCCAAGTCTGAGGTCCAGAGCACTCGGGAAAAGGTTTCTCTGTACTTGGCCACATTAATGTTTACTTCAATTGCAACCAGTCATCCTGTCCCTGCAGCTGAAAAAGACCCCCATAGCATGATGCTGCCACCACCATGTTTCACTGTTGGGATTACATTGGGCAGGTGATGAGCAGAGCCTGGTTTTCTCCACACATACCGCTTAGAATTATCACCAAAAAGTTCTATCTTTGTCTCATCAGACCAGAGAATCTTATTTCTCATGGTCTGGGAGTCCTTCATGTGTTTTTTTAGCAAACTCTATTTGGGCTTACATATGTCTGGCACTGAGGAGAGGCTTCCGTCGGGCCACTCTGCCATAAAGGCCCAACTGGTGGAGGGCTACAGTGATATTTGACTTTGTGGAACTTTCTCCCATCTCCCGTCTTCATCTGTGGAGCTCAGCCACAGTGATCTTGAGGTTCTTCTTTACCTTTCTCACCAGGGCTCTTCTCCCACGATTGCTCAGTTTGGCTGTACGGTCAGGTCTAGGAAGACTTCTGGTGGTCCCAAACTTCTTCCATTTAAGGATTATGGAGGCCACTGTGCTCTGAGGAACCTTGAGTACTGCAGAAATTCTTTTGTAACCTTGGCCAGATCTGTGTCTTGCCACAATTCTGTCTCTGAGCTCCTTGGCCAGTTCCTTTGACCTCATGATTCTCATTTGGTCTGACATGCACTGTGAGCTGTGAGGTCTTATATAGACAGGTGTGTGCCTTTACAAATCAAGTCCTATCAGTTTAATTTATCACAGCTGGACTCCAATGAAGGAGTAGAACCATCTCAAGGAGGATCACAAGGAAATGGACAGCATGTGACGTAAATATGAGTGTCTGAGCAAAGGGTCTGAATACTTATGCCCATGTGATATTTCAGTTTTTCTTTTTAATAAATTTGCAAAAATTTCTACATTTCTGGTTTTTATCAGTCAAGATCGGGTGCAGAGTGTACATTAATGATAAAAAAAACTTTTTGCATTTACCAAATGGCTGCAATGAAACAAAGAGTGAAAAATTTAAAGGGGTCTGAATACTTTCCAAACCCACTGTACATCTAACCATAGGAGGAGTGAGTGATATATTTCTGCTGAATAGGATGAATGGTGGACAATTGTGAAAACAAAGTAAGAGCACCGAACATATGATCAAGGAAGGAAAATCGGGACAATAAGCATAAGGCTGAAGTCACACTGGCGACTAAATCGGACGACTGCAATGCGATGAAATATCGCATTGCAGTCGGACCTATGTTAATCTATGGAGCAGCTCCCAGTATCAGATTTTTTGTGGTCCGTTTTAAACGTCCGAGTGCAATCGCAGCATGCTGCGATTGTCACCGATTGTGGGTCGACTGTCGCCAATGCAAGTCTATGGGAGCGATGAAAAATCTGATTACAAACGGACTGCATGTGTGACTTGCGATTAAATCGCATCAGTGTCCTTTAGAAAAGCCGGCAATTCATCCCTGCCTATACTGTAAAAGCACACTGACAGCTTTAATAAAGAATCGAATCAATACATATCCACACATAGAATCCACATATATATATATATATATGTCATTGTGACATATATATATATATATATTTATAGTTCTTACACTTCTACATACTGTAATAGCCGCTAATTCAATTGCCGGCTTTAGTGAAATCCCAGAAGCCGACATGAAATGATACATTGTTTTGACACAGTTAACCATGTCATTTCAAGTATTTTGATATATGTTTTAAACTTACAATTACATAAGTATATTTGTACAAAATTTCAGACATGTAGGGGTTAATTAAAGGTGTAAATTCGTTGTTAAAAAATGGGTTTTTTTACAACGAATTTACACCTTTAATTAACCCCTACATGTCTGAAATTTTGTACAAATATACTTATGTAATTGTAAGTTTAAAACATATATCAAAATACTTGAAATGACATGGTTAACTGTGTCAAAACAATGTATCATTTCATGTCGGCTTCTGGGATTTCACTAAAGCCGGCAATTGAATTAGCGGCTATTACAGTATGTAGAAGTCTAGGAACTATAAATATATATATATATACACATGTCACAATGACATGTGTATATATATATATATATATATATATATATGTATTCTATGTGTATATATGTATTCTTTCTATTGTGATTTAAATACTATTCTTTTGGATCCATTATATGTCATTTTTGCAAGCCTGCGAGAAATTCTCGCAAGTCGGATGTAAATCGGATGTGACAACTACGGTCAGATGCGACTAAATCGCATCAACTACAAAAAATCGGATGCTAGTCGCATCAATGTTCATGAAATTTTAATCCGATTATCGACCGACTAAAACGGTCAGCTTTTTTAGTCGCTGTGTGTGATTCCAGCCTAAGGATAAAATACCTTTATTAACAAGAGCGGTAAGAGGTAGCACCACATACAGAGAGGTATCCGCACAGATAATAAAAAAGAAATATGATTATGTACAATAATAAAAATGTATTAAAAACCAAACCACAAGATAATAGATGGAAGAATGTATATAGTCATGAACATATAGCATGGAATAGTAATTTACAAATTCAGTGTATCCATAGCCATCAGGAGTTCTGTGTCTCACAGTGATGGTGTGACTGAGATGATAGCTCAGTCATCAGAGCGGCCATATGGGCACATCAATATAGAGAGATGGAGGTAAGTATGCTCCTTAAATTAAAAAACTATAAACAAACAGCAAATGGTGAGTACATGTTCACACAGGAGCATAAAAGGTGAATGTACATATATACGCAGGTGTGTCTTAATGGATTAAATAGGCCTAGGGAGGTGATGTAATTGATCCACGCTGGGAAAATGCAAAACCTGACGAGGAGCACAGCAGAGGGCAGCAGACCCAGGGGAAGGAAGCGGAGCCCAAGATACTGTGAGTACCAAATACACTTCTTAATGAATTTGATGCATATTACTCCAGTGCACCTTTCATTAACACGTGTGAGCACAATGACAGTCTTAATGAATCGGGGGCACACGTCTTCTTCATTTATGCTCTATTTTACGAAGTTACTGTATTCGCCTAGCAAGTACTTGTGCTGCTTCCAAATGGAACCCCCTAACCCATCACAAATTCCAGCAAAGCCCCCTCCCATACACCCAAACATCACATCACCTTCCTATAACATCCAATCCTTTAGGCTAGTAAAAAATAGATTTTATGAAATTCCAATATACCATTTACAATAAATGCATTGCTATGTATATGAAAACAGCTATCCTTCCCAAAAACAACTGGTTCTGCCTTGACCAAAAAAGTTCCGTTAGTGAAAGTTCATAGTTTGATAACTTTTGCAGATTTTATTCAGGCTTACATTACAGAATATCTGTTTGCTTTAGCGCACCGTATTGGTTTCATAAAACCCTGTTAAGGCCGTTCTCAATTTATATTTCATGCATTGCACTTCTGATAATGCAATTTATATGACTGCACCAATTGCCTTCATCTTGTGTGGTCTCTATATTAAGACTCCAAATGATGTGATTTATGGCGAATAGGAATGCTGGTATTAGATTGACTCTGGCGTATGATTTATAAGGAACTGGAAGGAATTTTTACAGTTTCAGCCTCCTTATATCAAAACCTCAATATCTGTTTCATTATAGCTGCCGGAATTGATATGTTATAGAAAGAAAGGCATAGACAGGATTTTTTTTAGGCATGGGAAGGGGGAGTGCAGTTACAGTCATTGAGACTTAAGGTTTGAGAGCTCACATTTCGGAGACCAAATACTGGAGATAAGTAGAAAGCTTCGCTCTGCCCTGCTTTGGAGTCCACTTTGGTGGTCCGTAGAAGTCATTCCAGGACAACACAGCCTTGAATATTGGCATCCTTGGCCCTTCTTTTGGTTACTAGCCCCTCACGACATTACAGTCATGGAGTACCGATATATAAACGCTGGACAAGGGTAGTGCCAATCTTTATGCTCATCTCTACCAAATACTTTTCAGAGTTGAGGGTTTCTCAAGGTTGTATCTAGTCTAGGCAATTCTCTCTGGTCTAATCAGCTAAATATCTAGGTGGTTCTTGGGTGTAGAGGTGAGGAGGCATCAAGATAAAGAATATTATGGTGACTGTTATGTTAGGTAGCTGAGGAGGACAGGACCACCTGAGATGTTAGTAACTAATGGGTTGCAGATTCCTAAACTAACCACATAACTAGAGGTAGCCGTGGAGCGTTCCTACGTTAATCCTAGACGCCTCGTCACAGCCTGAGAGATAACTACACCTAAAGGCAGAAAGATTAAAGCTATCTGCCCCGGAGCAGATCCCCAAAGAAAATAGGAAGCCCCCAAACATGTAATGGCAGTTAGACAAGAAGAAAGCACGGACACAGACAGAAAATAGAATGAGCAAACGCTGGGGCCACAAGCTGACTAAATAGGATAGGACAGGAGAGATTACTTTCTGCAACCCAGAAAACCCTACAAAAATCCAACAATTCTGATTACAAAAATACTGAGATCACACGATCTCGCCACCCACTAAATCAGATCTCAGTGTGAACAAAATCAAGCTGCAGCCGCTGAAAAAGCAGGAAAAAGCAAATGAAAAAACAACAGTGGCTACAGACAAACTGTGAGGAGTACAGGCCCCAGGAGGGGACCCGGCTGTCCTCCACAAATGTGCAGAAAACTATGCAAATAGCAAGCACAAAAAGAAAAGCAGAAAATATCTTATCTGAAAGCAGCAGACGCAGGCAAGACACCAGCAAACTTCCAAATGAACCAGGAACCACAATTGAGACCAGAACAATTGATCACCGGCGACCATCATGGGAGGGAACCTCCCTTATATCAGTCCAGTCAGTGATCCCAGATTGCCATTCCTCGCTGGAAGGTTCAGTACTGTCTGTAACCACCAGAGGGAGCCTCTGCTCATTCACAACAGGTGACCCCTTTTGTGCTGATTATAAATACCACACTCCAAACTACCTTGGAGGACTTCATAATTATTTGTTTCTTCCATGAAACATGAGTTCATTCCACAAACTTTTCTTGCAGGATTTATGGAGCAGGAAATCCCTGCAAAGGTTCCCACCACCAATTAAAGTTAGAGTCAACCTTGAAGCAGCCTTGTTCCCCATGGTCCAATGGCAGCCATTTGGACAGACAATGATCGCCAAGTATAGTGCTGCTCAACTATCTCCGACAGTCCCATAGACAATAAATGGAGAAGCAATGGGGATGCGCGACCAATTTTATCTCTCCAATTAAACAAGTCTCTAAGAACCCAATTCTCCGGATAGAGAGAGGTCCCAATGGTGGAACCTCCAACAATCTGCAAGTCAAGTCATCACCTATCTCGCTATGGTGCAATCCCTTTAACTACACCTACAGAAGGTAAGTGACATGTCAGGGGAAGTAAAACTTTTTATGTGTCAATGTTAGGAAATGGTTCCAGGATTGAATTTAGATCCAGGTTGAAGCAATAACCACAATTATAGCGGCACAGAAGATAAAAAACCGAGTCACGCTCACAGTTTGTTTTGCCATAAACTACACTCATTTGGATGTCCCATCAACAACCTAAAATTACTCTG
This sequence comes from Oophaga sylvatica, assembly GCA_033576555.1. Lineage (NCBI taxonomy): Eukaryota > Metazoa > Chordata > Amphibia > Anura > Dendrobatidae > Oophaga > Oophaga sylvatica. The sequence continues at coordinate 52,761,242 of JARQOD010000009.1, forward strand.
AGAACAAATTTATTTTAATGGCTGTTTTTAGAGACACTAAAATCTCTTTTACAGTCAGCATGGCTTTTGCTCTAAAAAAAAATGGCTGAATACTGAAATAAAAAGCTGCCTTGCTCCCATAAAAAAATACTGTTTTGTCAGAATGAACGGTCAACAAAGCTACCGACAGCATAAATAAGGTGATCTCTCAGTCTATGCTCAAATCAAAGACACTGGCGATGTAATGTGTTACTTAAAGGGGTTGTTTTGGTACCGTTCACTCCTGTATTGTAAGTAAGTGGTGCAGATGACCTTACGACCCTACATACCTTTCGAGGCACATGCATGACTGGCAGGTGTCATATATGTTTCCTATTCTAATCGACAGGATTCGTGTATGATGGCTGACGATGTGCACGCATCTCAACAGGTGTGTAGAGTTGTCACGTCATCAGCACTGATCATCTCCGAGGTGGAAGTAAGTGACACAGGACAACACCTCTTAAAGATTATTCCTAATTGTATCACCTATGACCACCAATAAGTGATAACTTGAGGATTGGTAGGGGCCGGACCACTGGAAACTAAACCTATGCCAAGCAAATGGTTAGGAAATGCCCCATCGGAAGAGAGTGGTAACCATTCAAGAGAGCCACTGATTCACTCATTCTTGGATATATCCAAGTAGAAGTAATGATTTGTGGATCATGGGGTCTGACTGCTGCACGCGTGCACCCTGATGACACATGGATGACATCGGCATGCAGTTTGCGCTGTTGCCACGCGCCGGCGGTTGAAGGCAGCTCTCATAGTTGTCTCCTGGTCGCGCTGAGATCAGAGCGACCAGGAGACAATGATGGGAGTTGTACTCAGCAGTAGCTGTGTAACTACTGTGTAAAATAAACAATTATATTTAAAAAAACAGCGTGGGCTCCCACGCAATTTTGAGAACCAGCAGAGGTAAAGCCCATGGCTGGGGGCTGATGTTAATAATCTGGGAAAGGGGACAATATCCCATGAGGTTCCCAGGCTATTAATAACAGCTCACAGCTGTTTGCTTAACCTTTCCTGGTGAATTTATGGGGGATCCCAGAAAAAAATTACATAGGGTCCCCCTATAAATTCAAACCAGCAAAGGCTAAGCAAACAGCTTTGGGTTGATATTAATAGCCTGGGAATGGGTCATGGCTCCCTCCACCCAAGCTACATAAGTCCTCAGCTGCCCCAGAAATGTTGCATCCATAAGATGTCCTGTGGCAGTTGCAAGTGGGGTAATATTTGTGGGGTTGATGTCAGCCTTGTATTATCAACTGACATTAAGCCCAGGGGTTAGTAATGGAGAGGTCTCTATAAGACACCCCTAAAACAAACCCATAGTAAGTTTTGGAAATAACCACACCTCCAGAATAAAATCCTTTATTTGAAATAAAAATCAACACCCTGTTTTACATATTTATTTAAAAATAAAAAACAAAGTTATATCGCCTTACGCCTAATCCATTGTAACCTTGTCCCCTGTAAAAAACAAAAATAATAAACAACCAAAATGCTTACATTATGCCTAATCCATTGAAGTCCTTGCCCCTGTAAAAAAATAATAATAAACAACCATAATACTCACCTTATGCCTAATCCATTGAAGCCGTTGTCCCCTGTAAAAAAAAAACTAAAATTATAAACAACCATGATACTCACCTTATGCCTAATCCATTGAAGCTCTTATCCCCTGTAAAAAAAACAAAAATAATAAATCATAATACTCCCGTTATGCATAATCCATTGAAGGACTTGTCCCCTGTAAAAAAAAAAAATAAATAAACAACCATAACACTCACCTTATGCCTAATCCATTGAAGCCCTTGTCCCCTGTAAAAAAACATAAATAATAAACAACCATAACACTCATCTTATGCCTAGTCCATTGAAGCTCTTGTCCCCTGTAAAAAACAAAAATAATAAACAACCATAATAGTTACTGTATGCCTAATCCATTGAAGCCCTTGTCCCTGTAAAAAAACAAAAATAATAAACAACCATAACACTCAACTTATGCCTAGTCCATTGAAACCCTTGTTCCCTGTAAAAAAACAAAAATAATAAACAACCATAATAGTTATTGTATGCCTAATCCATTGAAGCCCTTGTCCCCTGTTAAAAATTAAAAATAATAAACAACTATTTCCCTCACCTGCCTGAAATGAAGATAAGCCATACAGTCTCACACCATAATATATCTCAGTGATATCTGGTTTCAACATGAATGGTGCCATATTGTACCGTTCACACTGAAAAACATGACACAATGGGTTGCTGCGTGCGGAGCTTTAGTGACGAATTGTGACGTCATAGTTGTTTTGATATTGCTGTGCACTATGCTTACACTTTACAATGCTTTTCCAGGTTGAATCCACTTGAAATAGACATTGCATGAATTTCCCACGTTTTAGCGCTGAAGCGCAACAGTACACTTGCTGCTGATTTACAGCTGATCACTAGTGGTATAAGCAACAAGACACTGAAATGTTCTTTCCAAAACATGCAGCCCCTTTAAATTATTGCAAAAAAGTGCACCATGTAAACAAAATCTGGAGAAATAATTCTGTTTTTCAAACCAATTTAGCCGTTTCTGCAGTTTCTCCAGTCTGGGCTTGTGCAGCGGCTTTTTCATGTTTACAATCCAATCTTGAAATCTAATACAGAGATAGATCAATTTGTGAGGTCAAAAGAACTGGGAGCCTCTTTCTACCCCCAGAGATACGACTGGAATCACAGCAGAATAACAATGGCTGCTTGCGATTTGATGTGGATATTTCTTCTCCCTGACCTGTTACCGCTTCTCGCTGTCAGCATTATTTTATAGATAGCACCAACATTGTTCTTCTAAGCTCTGGAAATAACAGCACCCGGTCTGGAAGAACAATGAAGAATTGCAGATGAGCTGGAAGTAGATGTATGGCCGGAATTTGCTTCCTCTGCAAAGAGAAATCTCAGTTATAGATAAATGAATCCTGGATGAAATAGTAAAAGACAATATTGTCTTTACCTCTTCAAAGATAATATCCCACAAATCAGCTTACCAAAGATAAATGTGAACCCGGTATTAGAAGAAGAACATGATCAAAATTTTTTTTCATCCTTAAAGCAAACATTTTACTGCATTGCCCTTTAACATGGTTGCAGTATACAGATTAGCTCCCTCCAGAAGGAAACTATCCAGTGTCTAGCGCCACCTATAGGTGCTTTTGTAAAATCAGTGGCCAAATATTGAGTGCCATAGTGGTCACACTAGACAGATTGTTTTCTTGGTTCCGTTTGTGAGCTATTATTAATAATGCTCCGAGGTTGCATTACCTTAAAGACTTCCTTCTATTGTCCCTGCAGGGTTTTATGGGTTCACTCGGTGAGGCGGATTAGCTAAACCAAAGGGAAGGGTGATCAATATGGCCCAGAGGTGTTAACTTGATGCAGTGGTGTTGGACAGGCAGGAAGGCATATGGAATAGAGAGGACCAATAGAGCTGGAAATACAGGACAGCAGGTGCATCAGCGGAGCTGGAAGTACTAGTTGCAGCAGAACCAAATGTGTGGACAGCACAGGAACAGCAGAATAGTATAGGTAAACTAGTACCTCATTGCTGGAGTGCAGTAACACACAGGAACAGTAGAGCTGTGTAGTGTTATATCCGGTGCTCCCTCCATGCAAGGATGCCCGCTTACTCACCATCCAGGCTCCTTGTCGCGGTCCCCGGCGTACGTCCTGGTCGTGTGCGCGTTGCAGCTCCTGACGGTGCACCTGGTGCATCCTCACATTCGCTACCCTGCACTTAAAGGGGTAGCTCGCATTTTGCTAAATGCCCTCAGCCTGTTGCTGAGAGTCATTTGTTCACCTACAAGATGGCTCCCAGTCAATAGATTGGAGGTATCTTGTATAAAAGATTCCCTCTTCCTTAGGGAGTTGCCCAGCAATGAGTTGAATCAATAGTGAGTAAAGTGTGCTACTACTGAGTTGTGAGGTGCCCTGGTCCCGTTGCGGCCAATGTCCTGAACGGTGTGTCTGAACATTGCTCTAGCCTAAATTAGTGTCAGCGTACCTGACCCCTGGGGTTCTGCCTAGGAGTGGTGCCTGGCGCCTACCTGTAGCCCAGCCTGACTCCTCCATCAAGATCTCCAGTGAACACCTGGTAGCTGCTTAACTACGACCTTCCTAGGCAGGCCCGGCCCTGTGGCCAGGGCCGGCGTCAGCACCCGGCACACCCGGGCAATTGCCGGGGCCCTGAGCAGGCGGGGGGGCCACTCGCCGTCGGGCACCCCGGCGCCCGTTAGCGGAGGAGAGCGGTGTCAGTGCCGCCACTGGGCCACCCCCGCTTGCTCAGGACCCCGGCAGCAGCTGGCACAATACTTACCTCTCCCCGTGCCTCCGCTGCCGCAGCTCCGGGCTCCAGGGGGCGCCGGCGCTTCCTCTCACAGCAGCGTCGCTGAATGACATCATCATTCAGGAGCCGACTGTGGCAGAGAGAGCGCGGACGCCGGACAAGTGAGGCGTGTGTGTATGTGTCTGTGTGTGTGTCCCGCACCACAATTGTGGGTTACCAGGGATATGGGATACTCGGAGCAGAGCCTGTAGATTTCTATGGGGAATGTCACTGGTAGCGTGGCTCGTTCCGTGTCCCTGGCGGTCAGGCGTTAAAGGGGATTTATTTACAGGGGATTTAGTAGATAACAGTTTGTGACGCCACCTGTAGTTGTCTGATCACTAAGACCAGCGCTGCAGTAGATCTCTGAGGGGATGTTGTGGCAGCTAGATGACGGGTCCCCCACAGGTGGGACTGGTCCCTCAAAGTCTATGGTATTAATGATGTAGGGTGCAGATAAATGAATCAGTCTCACACCATCCAGCGTCTTTCCATACCTTTTACTTGTCAGATGTTTAGGCAGGTCCCAGGGAGGCTGGTCGGGTGGAGGATGTGCTTCGAGATAACAGCTGAACAGGTTAGAGGCCTCCTTTACTTCCAATATGATGAGTCCAACTAGCATAGAGCTAAGTTAACTCCGAATACTCCAGCTAACTCCATAGCTGTACTGCCCGGTCAGCATTGTGGTCGAAGTCTTCCAAATAATGTGAGAGAGCTGAGTTCCTACTGTTGTCCTGCATCGACTCAAGGTTCCCACTCTCCCTGACTTCAGTTACGTACCGACACTCCAAGGGCTGCTTTCTGCGACCTAAGGTCCAGTAAGACTCTGGTTTTCCTGTCACCACGCCTGAAGCTGTAGCGACGCTTCGGTCCCCAGTGACCGGATAATTTGTGCAGGTGTCACGCGGTCTTATGATATGTGTACGATGTCAGTAAACTATTCTTAAAAGAACCACACTCTATACAACATATAGATTAGCAACATCAGCATGTAAATATAGAATAGATTTACCTGACACGATATCCGTTGAACTCAGGGTTTAATCTTGAGGACTTGATACACTGTCACAGGAAAGAGGAGGACCGGGGGTCTAACCTGACCCTAAACTGGGGTCCTAACTAATCCCTCACCTTGGAGGTACTGATAATGGTTCAGAGGTCCAAGTCTCCAGCCTAACCCTGTCTCCTATCAGTCCCTGAACCCTGTAATCAGTCCTAAGAAGGATTCTGATTAACACCAGAGGGATATGGCCTGATCTCTGCTAAATACACAGATTAGACATATAATACAGACTGGAGAAAACACAGACTTGCATACACACTCAAACACAGAAGGAACATAAATGATCTGGGATATTAAACTCTAAGCAAGGTGAGCTTAAAAACAACTAAGGAGCTCTTTAACTTAAGTCTATACAGATACAATCCTATCTGTGGTCTGCATGAAGAATTTCACTGGCAACTCCCAACACAGACAACCAGAGATTTAAAGGAAACCAATCAACAAATAATTAATTGCAGCCGGGAGAAAACTGCACCCAGTCCCAGAACTGAGCACAGACAGAATTAACTCCCTAACTGCCAAACACAAAGAAACAGCAACTCAGCTGTGAAAAGTCAGACTGTGCAACCGCGACGATCTTCGTGGCGATGCACACATGACAGTACCCCCCCTTCTACGAGGGGCCTCCGGACCCTCAGGGCCAGGTTTGCCCGGGTGAGTTCTGTGGAAGGTCCGCACCAAACGATCTGCGTTAATGTCAGACGCAGGAACCCACGTCCTCTCCTCTGGACCATACCCCTTCCAATGCACCAAGTACTGAAGGGACCGGCGATTCAGACGTGAGTCAATGATCTTTGACACTTGAAACTCCAAGTTACCATTGACCACCACTGGAGGAGGAGGTAGAGGTGATGGTATGACTGGTGCCACGTACCTCTTAAGTAATGACTTGTGGAACACATTGTGTATTTTAAACGTAGGAGGGAGGTCCAGACGAAATGCCACAGGATTAATTATGGAACTGATCCTGTACGGCCCGATGAATCTGGGGCCCAGCTTCCAGGAGGGAACTTTAAGTTTTATATTCCTGGTAGACAACCATACCAGATCGTTCACATTAAGATCTGGACCAGAAACTCTCCTCCTATCAGCCATACGTTTATAACGGTTCCCCATAGCACTCAGATTATTCAATACACCTCTCCACACTGAAGCAAGTGACGACGAGAAACGCTCCTCCTCAGGAACCCCAGAAGGGCCCCCCCCATTGAATGTACAAAACTGGGGATGAAAACCATATGCCCCAAAAAACGGGGACTTACCAGTGGACTCGCTCCGCCTGTTGTTAAGAGCGAACTCTGCCAGAGGCAAGAAAGAAGACCAGTCCTCCTGGTTCTCTGAGACAAAACACCGAAGATAAGTCTCTAGGCTTTGATTCAGACGCTCTGTCTGACCATTGGTCTGCGGATGAAAAGCCGAGGAAAATGACAATTGCATCCCCCGACGTAAACAAAATGCCCTCCAAAACTTGGACACAAACTGAGACCCCCTATCTGACACCACATCAGAAGGCAACCCATGAAGTCTCACAATCTCCCCAATGAACACCTGCGCCAGAGTTTTAGCATTAGGGAGGGCAGGAAGAGCAATGAAATGTGCCATCTTACTGAACCTGTCAACAACCACCAGTATGACAGTCTTCCCTGACGACTGAGGAAGGTCCGTGATGAAGTCCATAGACAAATGAGTCCATGGACGCTCCGGAAGTTTCAAGGGTAAGAGGGTCCCAGACGGACGGGTATGAGGGGTCTTAGAGCGAGCACAAACCCCACAGGACGCGACAAAAGTTAAAACATCTTTATTAACGTTAGGCCACCAAAACCGGCGAGAAAGGAGATCTAAAGTAGCCTTACTCCCTGGATGTCCTGCTAAAGCAGAATTATGATGTGCCTCAATAACCTTTTGTCTCAACTGATTTGGGACAAACAGTCTCCCTGGAGGTCCTGCAGGGGCGTCCCCCTGAGCCTCTAACACCTCCTCCTCAAGCTCAGAACACACAGCCGACACTACCACCCCCTCCTGAAGGATAGGAATCGGGTCATCCATTTTCCCGGCCCTGGGAAACTGCGAGACAAGGCACGGGATGGACATCCCCCAACAAAATGTCCCTCTTTCCCGCAGAAGAAACACCTTCTAGTCCTGCGGCGTACAGCCAATCCCCTCCTACGAAATGATGTCCCTCCCAACTGCATAGGCTCCTCCGAACAGACAAGGGGAACCTCAACATAAGGGACTTTAGTAGTAGGTGGAGTAACAACAGGGGGCGGAGTTACCTCGCACCTCTCCCGGAGCCGTCTATCAGTACGGATAGCTAGGGCCATAGCAGCCTCCAGTGATGGAGGAGAATCATACTGAGCCAAAACGTCCTTTAATTTGTCAGAAAGCCCATGACAAAACTGGCTCCTAAGAGCTGGGTCATTCCACTGAGTATCTGTGGCCCATCTACGGAACTCAGAAGCAAATTCCTCCGCCGGACGATCTCCCTGCTGTATCTTACGTAATTTTGTCTCAGCAAGAGAGACCCGATCTGGGTCATCATATACCAAACCCAGGGCAGTAAAAAATCGATCTACTGACTGTAGAGCCGGTGATCCCGGAGGAAGGGAGAAGGCCCAGGATTGAGGGTCCCCTTGTAGGAGCGAGATAACAATTCCCACTCTCTGCTCTTCACTCCCTGATGATCGAGGCCGAAGCCGAAAATACAATTTACATGCTTCCCTGAAGGTAAAAAATTTGTCTCGCCCACCAGTGAACCTGTCCGGGAGAGCTACTTTAGGTTCAAATCTGGTTTGCTCCGAGGGAGACAAAACTTTGGACTTAATGTCCGTCAGCTCCATGGATAATCCCTGCAACTGCAGAGCCAGCTGGGCTACTGGATCCATGGCAACTGGGAATAATTTTATGGGCCAGTGAAAATGTCACGCGGTCTTATGATATGTGTACGATGTCAGTAAACTATTCTTAAAAGAACCACACTCTATACAACATATAGATTAGCAACATCAGCATGTAAATATAGAATAGATTTACCTGACACGATATCCGTTGAACTCAGGGTTTAATCTTGAGGACTTGATACACTGTCACAGGAAAGAGGAGGACCGGGGGTCTAACCTGACCCTAAACTGGGGTCCTAACTAATCCCTCACCTTGGAGGTACTGATAATGGTTCAGAGGTCCAAGTCTCCAGCCTAACCCTGTCTCCTATCAGTCCCTGAACCCTGTAATCAGTCCTAAGAAGGATTCTGATTAACACCAGAGGGATATGGCCTGATCTCTGCTAAATACACAGATTAGACATATAATACAGACTGGAGAAAACACAGACTTGCATACACACTCAAACACAGAAGGAACATAAATGATCTGGGATATTAAACTCTAAGCAAGGTGAGCTTAAAAACAACTAAGGAGCTCTTTAACTTAAGTCTATACAGATACAATCCTATCTGTGGTCTGCATGAAGAATTTCACTGGCAACTCCCAACACAGACAACCAGAGATTTAAAGGAAACCAATCAACAAATAATTAATTGCAGCCGGGAGAAAACTGCACCCAGTCCCAGAACTGAGCACAGACAGAATTAACTCCCTAACTGCCAAACACAAAGAAACAGCAACTCAGCTGTGAAAAGTCAGACTGTGCAACCGCGACGATCTTCGTGGCGATGCACACATGACAGCAGGTATCCTATACCTAAGGCACTTCTCTGTTTCTTCCACTGCGCCCTTCGCCCTGTTCGCGCTTTTAGTATAAGCACTCCACACTTCCTAAGGTAATACAAGTTAGTCCTTTCTTGCTTCTTCCTTGGAGCTCGCTACAGATTCTCAGTATTCTTCTAGTTCAGGAGCACGTCGACTGAACTTCACTGTCCTTGGGACAGGCGACTGAAGTTTCTGCTGCTAACTCTTCTTTCTTCAAACTGTCTGTCTGACTTTAGCTCACCCAGAGCTCTGACAGGAAATGCAATCTGATCTCCTCTCCTCCTGCACAGACTGCACACTGACTGACTCCTCTGTCCGAAGACAGGAAACTGACTGGCTGGACCTGCTGCCTGTCACTGGCTTATGTACCCTATGGGTGTGTCCAAATGTGTGATGGAGTGAATGGATATCGAGCATTAAACTGTTACCTCTCCGCACATCCTCCAGGGTACTGTGTGCCTTACACACAGGGCTACACATTCCCCCTTGGTAAAATACAGCACTCCCGGGCTGTGAAATATAAAAAGAAAAAGACATTTTGTTTTGCATTAACAATAACATGAAACTCATCCCATCAGGGAGGTAAGGATTTCTTAAACGTTGCATTATGAACAATAGAAAATACAAAAGTATCAAAACGTCAAGACACTCAATAAATACACAGTATTCTTGTGAAGGACCCGCACCAAACCTTCAACGTGGGTCCTGGGTGGGCTGCAGGACATCTGACCGCAGACCTCGCTCAGTGCCACACCACACGGGTTTTATGTTCAGAGGTAGTTGTGCTGAGGTTTATTGTAAAACCAATATAATGCACTGAAGCGCAACTATGTACAAAGATAAGTTCTGGGCTGGCACAGTCCTCAGCCTCTCAGTCCATGACATAATAAAAGACACATATTGATAACTTCTGAAACTCACATTATTCTTCTCACGGTATTTACCCAACCAGGGTATCCTATATGTAAAACTATGCAATAAACATATTATTTTTTTTTTTTAATTTCCCAAAATTCTTCAACTTTTCAAAATTTTCATTCTTGTACCCAGCCGGGTATTCCTCTCCATATATATAAAACTATGTAAACACTATACAAAGCAATAAAGTGCAAAACAGCAATTATCTCTTTTATCAAAAACTTTTTACATCTTCTTAGTTGCGGTAAACCCCTGTCTGGGTCCTACCGGTCTTCACATTTTCTTGCAGACTTCAATGACATTTTCCACCCCGGGGGCTGGAACAATGCGATGCTCCTTAGAATGCATGACAAACAGGTCGTGACCTGCTATCAGGGTTTGGGTCGCAACAGTTCTTGTGCGAACCTCTAGGGGCACTCCGGGTGCTTTCTCTTTGTGGGATGCCAATTGCGTCGCTGTTTGCGTAACGGGGCGATTCAGCTGTAACCGCAGTTTGCGATGTAGATTGGGTCGCAGGTCGCGATGTAGTAGGAGGACAAGGCAGTGAAGAGTATGCAGGCGGTGCTTCGAACTGCGAGGAACATTCAGGGGGCGATGCCGGGGCACGGCCTGGTGCAGCGGGAGCTCGAGACTGTGACGCGCTGGCAATGGTGACGTTACCTGCTTCGGGGACGGGGTCACGGACGATTGTGACATTAAGGGCATACCATCCCTTCATACCCCAGTGCCGTGTGTAGGTGACTATGTCCCCATTAACCAGGTCCCTTCCCATATGGCCTTGTGGTAGGTGGGACTCTACGTCGCGTCGGCTCACAAATACCCCTGGGTAAAGTCCCGGTTCCCGGATAAAACCCCAGCCCTTGCGGAACTGGAATTCGGTGACGCACCCCTGACGTCGTGGTTCCCTCCGGGTACCTTTATCGCGGCGAACGGTCTCCTTGTCCGCGATGAGCTCTGCATGCTGCCGCTGTCGGTTACGCTGTCTCTCTTGTTCTTCCTCCTGTCGGCGTTGCTGCTCCTCCTGACGTTGCTGCCACGCACTTTCCCATTTTACGGCATAGGCGACGTCATCAAGACGCTCCATCGCGTCCCAGTCGACCTCCGGCAGCGACGGACAGGATCCCTCCGGTGTCCCTACCGGGGAACAATCATCTGCTGCGGCCTCCTGGCCGGGCGGGCGTTCCGGAACGGGCAGGACCTCCTCAACCTCCTTCGCCTCCACCGCTCCATCGGTGGGATCAGGGTCGGTACTTTTGGGGGTAGCCTCCGGTTGCTCCTTAGCCTTGGGCAGCAGAAATTTGGGCAGTTCAAATGGCGGAGGGTCGTCGAAGGGAGAGAACACCGCATCCCACAGCCGCCGCTGTATCTGGGTACGCCGGCGTTTCTCAATCTCCTCCACGCCAGGTCGTTGCTGGATCATTTTCTTTAACCTTGCATTTTCTTCTCCAATCTCCAGCAAGGCTTGCTGCAGGTGCCGGACCACAAATGGCTCCGGTTCTAGTGGCAGCTTGGCTGGGGAACGGGGCCTGCCTTCCACCGCTTCCCTGCTCGGCTGCACACGTCCTGCCTCCATCATACTCCAAGTCCGTCTCTCGTACTTTTCCAGAACAGTCTGGTCTCTTCCGTGGAGGCGGGGTTTGCGTCTCCTCCTCTTCGCAGGGAAGGTGAAGAGGAGGCGGATTTCTTTTGCTGTAGGGCAGGATCGCATATTGTAATAACACTTGGAGAGGGCGGCCATTTCTTTCGCGCCACAGGGGGGTACACGCCCACGAAGATACGCCCACCTTCTTCACCAGCGCCTCAGGGCGCGAATATGGCGGCAAAGATGGCGGTATTTGGCGCCAAAAGTGCAAACAGTCCTTTTTTCACTGAAACATTTCACAGGCACACAGGGCTCGCAATGCTGCAAGTTTCGGATCCTGTTCGTGACGCCAAGTTGTATTGACCCGCACCACAATTGTGGGTTACCAGGGATATGGGATACTCGGAGCAGAGCCTGTAGATTTCTATGGGGAATGTCACTGGTAGCGTGGCTCGTTCCGTGTCCCTGGCGGTCAGGCGTTAAAGGGGATTTATTTACAGGGGATTTAGTAGATAACAGTTCGTGACGCCACCTGTAGTTGTCTGATCACTAAGACCAGCGCTGCAGTAGATCTCTGAGGGGATGTTGTGGCAGCTAGATGACGGGTCCCCCACAGGTGGGACTGGTCCCTCAAAGTCTATGGTATTAATGATGTAGGGTGCAGATAAATGAATCAGTCTCACACCATCCAGCGTCTTTCCATACCTTTTACTTGTCAGATGTTTAGGCAGGTCCCAGGGAGGCTGGTCGGGTGGAGGATGTGCTTCGAGATAACAGCTGAACAGGTTAGAGGCCTCCTTTACTTCCAATATGATGAGTCCAACTAGCATAGAGCTAAGTTAACTCCGAATACTCCAGCTAACTCCATAGCTGTACTGCCCGGTCAGCATTGTGGTCGAAGTCTTCCAAATAATGTGAGAGAGCTGAGTTCCTACTGTTGTCCTGCATCGACTCAAGGTTCCCACTCTCCCTGACTTCAGTTACGTACCGACACTCCAAGGGCTGCTTTCTGCGACCTAAGGTCCAGTAAGACTCTGGTTTTCCTGTCACCACGCCTGAAGCTGTAGCGACGCTTCGGTCCCCAGTGACCAGATAATTTGTGCAGGTATCCTATACCTAAGGCACTTCTCTGTTTCTTCCACTGCGCCCTTCGCCCTGTTCGCGCTTTTAGCATAAGCACTCCACACTTCCTAAGGTAATACAAGTTAGTCCTTTCTTGCTTCTTCCTTGGAGCTCGCTACAGATTCTCAGTATTCTTCTAGTTCAGGAGCACGTCGACTGAACTTCACTGTCCTTGGGACAGGCGACTGAAGTTTCTGCTGCTAACTCTTCTTTCTTCAAACTGTCTGTCTGACTTTAGCTCACCCAGAGCTCTGACAGGAAATGCAATCTGATCTCCTCTCCTCCTGCACAGACTGCACACTGACTGACTCCTCTGTCCGAAGACAGGAAACTGACTGGCTGGACCTGCTGCCTGTCACTGGCTTATGTACCCTATGGGTGTGTCCAAATGTGTGATGGAGTGAATGGATATCGAGCATTAAACTGTTACCTCTCCGCACATCCTCCAGGGTACTGTGTGCCTTACACACAGGGCTACACAACATCATCATTCAGGGGCCGACTGTGGCAGAGAGAGCGCGGACGCCGGACAAGTGAGGCGTGTGTGTATGTGTCTGTGTGTGTGTGTATGTAGTGCGGTGCTTTGTGTGTGTATGTGTGTGTATATATGTATGTGAGAGAGTGCTTGTGTACTGTGGTGCTGTCTGTGTGTGATGATGGGCAGGCATTGATGATAATGGGCAGGCATTGATGATGATGGGGAGGCCATGATGATGATGGGCAGGCATTGATGATGATGGGGAAGCGATGATGATGATGGGCAGGCATTGATGATAATGGGGAGGCCATGATGATGATGGGCAGGCATTGATGATGATGGGGAAGCGATGATGATGATGGGCAGGCATTGATGATAATGGGGAGGCCATGATGATGATGGGGAGGCGATGATGATAATGGGCAGGCATTGATGATGATGGGGAGGAGATGATGATGATGGGCAGGCATTGATGATAATGGGCAGGCATTGATGATGATGGGGAGGCAATGATGATGAGGGGGAGGCAATGATTATGAGGGGGAGGCGATGATGATGATGGGGAGGCAATGATGATGATGGGGAGGCAATCATGATGATAATGGGGAGTCTTTCCACAGCGCCCTTTCCTGAGTCGTAACAGTGCAGAACGCAGTACAGCGCAGAGGATAGCTCCATATTTTGTATGGAGCATTATATGGGGACCAGTATCCTGTATGGAGCATTATATGGGGACCAGTATCCTGTATGGAGCATTATTTTGGGTCCAGTATTCTGTATGGAGCATTATATGAGGGGTGAAATCCTGCATGGGGTATTATATGGGTGATGAGGGGGAGACTATGTGGTGCCCATAATATTGTATGGAGGACTGTACTGTCCAGTCTGTACTGTGCGCTGTGAGGATTTGGCGGTTTTTGAGCTATTGTACAATTTACAATAGATATCAGTCAAGCAGGGCCGGACTATGACCCTGGGTCATTAAAAGGGAGGCCACCATGACAGGGGTTGAGAGGACCGAGAATTAGTAGGGATGGGGATCATAAGGGGTTAAATTATTCAGTGGGTTTGGGGTCAGATTATTGGTTGCTCGGGGCAAGTGAGGGGGGGGGAGGAGGAGCAAGAGTATGAGGGGGTATAAAGGCCTGAGGTAACGACGAGGGGGTAACCATTTTAGGTGCCCCAGACAGATATATTTAAGCTGTGTAGGGTGTAGCAGTACTTACCTTAAGATGGATGTCGATTCCATCCTTCAACAACTACGGGATGCTGCAGTCCTAAGGGGGCCCGATTGGCTGCAGGCTTCTATCAATGGCCTGCTTCATGACGGGGGAACTCGGCAGGACGTTACAACGGGGCGCCGGCCTAGGAGAACCAGGCCTCCTGAGCGCCTTAGCCCTGAAGTTACCCCTCGGGTTCGGCGCCGGGTAAGGAGCCCCTCCGGGGAACCTCCGGCTAGGAGCGCGGGCAATAGGCCGAGAGGGCCCCGCTCTAGAGCCGGGAGGAATCCTGTCATGCGGCGGGACCTGCATCAGGAGGAGGTGTCGGCCTCCTCCTCAACGGCGGCATCGGGGGAGATCGTGGTAACGAGCCACAGTGCGGTGGGGGCTCGGCAGGGAACAGCGGTGGAGCAGCAGCGGAGGATCAGCGTCGCTCTGGGGCCTACACGCCGGTCGCAGCCTCAGACGACGCGGCACAAGGGCTCCGCCCCCTCGGCAGCGGCGGGAAATTCAAACCCGGCCATTGAAAGATCGCAGGAGGGAATGCAGGAGCAGTCGTCTGACGGTGCGGGTGGAGGACGCAGGAGCGGCGCGGCACAGCAGCGGATGGGACGCAGAGCAGCTGGTGAGTACAGGCCGTCGAGCCTTGTGCTAACACCGGCTGCTGCCGCTGGTAGTGACATCACAGACATGACATTGGGTACAGCGGTCTGGGGGGGTGGGGGAGCAGCCGACATGATGCCAGCAATGCCTTTTACTGTTGCAAGGGGTGGGGGGCCGCAGTGGGTAGGGGTTAGTCCCGGGATTAATGATCAGCATGTATTTGGTCAAAGCACGGGCGCAGCGTCAGACATGCATCAGGACAACACAAGAGCTATGAGCAACGTGGCGAACAGTATGGTTCGGCTATGCGTTCCGGCATCAGCATCATCAGCATCATCACAGGCTATCGTCGTTTCGGATGAGGACCTTCTACGTCGGGACTCTGGACGCACGGCTGCTGGGTACACAGCGCCCAGGCAGTCAGGTGAGGGGGGGGTGGCGATTTCTGAACAACCGGTGCCTGGGTTTGATTTGGGTTTGAGCGGGGGTGTGTCTGCAGGGGGCACTGGTGCTGGTATGGGTGTAATATTGCAAGGTTTGAATGAATTGTGGAAGATGTGGGAATCTAGAATGACTCCCGGGGGGACTTCACCATTACAGGCTTGGTTAGGTAATACAGGGTTAGGCAATATAGGGAGTGGTGGTAGGGAGCGTGACGGAGCAGCTGGCGGCCAAGGTGTTGGGTCTACATCTACTGCACTGGCCTCGGCTGCTCACAGTGATGAATCGATGGAACAGCTGGGTCAATCTGGTGACATGGTAGAAGAGTCACCACATTTAGACGATTCGGCGAAAGGTGAAGTGTATGTTTGTTTTGAAGGGCCTTTAGGGATGCATTTGAAACAAGAAGTGAAAGATAAGATATGGAGGGGTGAATATATCGATATATTCTCCCTTCTCCCCCTTGAACGTTTCAATTTGGACAGGGTAAGAAGGGATGAGACTAGAAAAGAGGATGAGGATAAGAGAAGATATCGGCTAATTCCACGAACATTTAACATTTGGCTACAGGCGTTCGCAATTTTAGCATGCATTATTGGGGAGAAAGCGCCCGAAAATTGTTCGGCGCTTTTTTGTTATATGGATACGATTGGTGAGGCTTACAGAGTGTATGGAGGTCAGGGTTGGCTGAGATATGATGAGCAATTCCGGCAGCGTAAAGCTGCACGGCCTAGTGTAAGGTGGGATCATAAGGACATAGCATTATGGATGAGGTTAACGGCGCCAAGTAGAACAATTCTAGGGAGTCAATCGTTTCAAGGGGGCACCGGGGGCCAGAATCAGTCGGGGCACTCGGTGGCAATGCAAAAAGGGCTGTGTTTCGCTTTCAATGATGGAGTCTGTAAGTTTGGGTCAAAGTGTAAATTTAAACATGAATGTGCATCCTGTGGTGGAAATCACAGTTCGGCAAGATGCTTTAGGGGAGGGAGCCAAAGAGGTTCGGACTCCACTGGAAAAAGGGGTGACTCCGGTACGCCTGGAAAAGATGGAACTGTTTCTAAATAGATACCCGAATAGGGAAGCGGCAGTTTTACTTTGGGAGGGTTTCAAAAATGGGTTTAAAATACCATTTTTAGATGTCGCAGTTAGGCTATCAACCAAAAATTTGAAATCGGCTCGGGAATTCCCTCAAATTGTTTCTGAGAAATTGGCTAAGGAAGTATCTTTAGGTAGGATGGCAGGTCCATTTGATGTTCCTCCCATTACTAATTTGAGGGTTTCACCATTGGGGGTTGTACCTAAGAAGGAGCCTAACAAATTTAGGCTGATTCATCATTTATTATTTCCTAAGGGTTCGTCGGTGAACGACGGTATCGATCCCCAGGTTTGTTCAGTTTTGTATGCATCATTTGATTCGGCTATGGTATTGGTTCGTGAATGTGGAAAAGGTGCGTTGCTAGCAAAAACAGACATCGAAGCGGCCTTTCGTCTGTTACCTGTTCACCCCAACAGCATGCATTTGTTGGGATGTTTTTGGGAAGGGGGTTTTTTCATTGACCGTTGTCTACCCATGGGCTGTTCATTATCGTGCGCTTATTTTGAAACTTTTAGCACGTTTTTGGAGTGGACGGTTAAGGAGGTATCTGGATTGAGTTCTTGTATTCATTACCTAGACGATTTTTTGTTTGTTGGGGCATCACATTCAGTGGATTGTTCGGTATTGTTACACTCCATGGAGCAGATTGCCCGTTCATTTGGGGTGCCATTAGCAGCGGAAAAAACGGTGGGTCCGGTCACCTGTTTGAGCTTTCTGGGCATTGAAATTGATTCAATGGCGATGGAGTGCAGGTTGCCCATTGAAAAGGTAGTGGATTTGAGAACAGAGGTGAACCGAGCTTTAGTTTCTAAGAAAATAACATTGAAAGAGGTGCAGTCTTTGCTAGGAAAATTAAACTTTGCTTGTCGCATAATTCCGATGGGTAGAGCTTTTTGTCGTCGTTTGTCCTTGGCGACGGTAGGGGTGAAGGCCCCTACTCATTTTATCAGACTTAAGAAAGAATTGAAGGAGGATCTTAAAACATGGGCACTTTTCTTGGAAACGTACAATGGTAGGTCGCTGTGGATTGCGCCGGTCGTGGCAGCAGAGTTTTTGGGCATTTTGATAGACGCAGTAGGTGAGGAGGGTTTTGGTCTGTTTTTCCAAGGTCGCTGGTTAGTTGAATATTGGCCCCAGTTGTGGAAGGAGAGAAGCTGGGCGGCTAATCAGGTGCTGCGTGAAGTTTTTCAAATCGTTGTGGCATTGTCTTTATGGCCAGAATTTGTACGGGATAAAAAGATTTGTTTTGGTTGTCAGTTTGAAGGATCGGTGAAAGCTATCAATTCTTTATCGTCACCGGATCAGTTGGTTTTAAGGGTAATGCAGCACTTGGTATGGCTGGGTTTGAGTTTGAATGTTTGGGTCACGGCGTCACTGAGGAAGTCAGTTATTGAAACTAACATGGACGTTCTTTTGTGTTTACAGCTGGAGCGGGTACGGGAAATGTCGTTTCAAGCGGAATCTGGTCAGATGGTATGCCCAGAGAATCTATGGACCTTGCCAGGGGGCAGTGAGGAACTTGTTAAATAGGTCATTGGCTTCAGGCACATGGGCAAGTTATACTAGGGCATGGGAGTTGTGGTTAGATTGGGTTTCAACGTTGGATAAGGAATTAGGGGATGAGAGTAGTTTATTGCTGTTTTTGGGTCATCATTGGGAAGCAGGATGGTCGGTTCCGAAGCTCAATAAGTTTTTGTCAGGGATATCGTTTGGTCTTAAATTCAGGGGTAGACAGGATGTGACTAAATCATTTTTAATTCAACAAGCAGTGAAAGGGTGGAAAAAAGGTTGGAAGGTCTTGGATGGGAGACGGCCAGTATCATATGATGTGCTACTAGTACTAGGAAGGGAACTAAGGGGAGTCTGTTCTTCTCGATGGGAGTTAATACTTTTTAGGGCGGCTTTTTCATTGGCATTCTTCGGGGCTTTTAGGCTTGGGGAATTAGTAAGCCCTTCGAGGTATAAGAAAGGGGGTCTCTTGAGGCGAGATGTGTTATTATTTGAAGATAGGTTAGAGTTATTTATCCAGTCATCAAAAAC
>JARQOD010000009.1:52779999-52828832 GCA_033576555.1 Oophaga sylvatica
TGGCTCATGAATTTTGTACAAAATCAAAAAATGCTCTTTATTTTTGCTTTCAACCTTTTTTTTCAGCTTTCTAGTGCATGTTCTAACAATTTCAGGCATACATAAAATCACTCTGAACAATTTACTGGAAATCATTTGTGTAATAAAATTGCAACATTTTAAAAAATTTCAATTGATGAATCAGCCACTAACATCTGGAAAAATTAAAACCCTGGCCAAATGACAAACATAAAAAAAGGACTTAAAAAATGAAAATTAAAAGAAGAATAGGGCATGAATGAAAAATAGGCAAAATACCCTAAAAACTACTCAAAAAAGTTGCAAATGCTAAGATGAATCTGGCCCAGAACCTTTTTGGCAGGTTTAAGGTGAGGAAGATGTCACTTTGTTCTGTTAAGATATATAACAAAGTTTTGTGTAGTCACACAAACTGCAAATTTATGTAAAAAATAACAATAGATGCATTTTAATGAAAAAGAATATTTGGAATATGGAGAGAATCTGATGCACTTATCCAAGCTCATTTATGCAATCAGATGAAAGGTTGATGTCCATTCTGAAGCCTGTGCTAATATTCATTGTAATCTCTCAGTTGGGGAGGTGCATCCTCAAAGGGTCTGGAAGAGCAGTTCAAGAGCAGCACGGACAGGTAGCACTGGAACAGCAGGACGGACAAGTAGAGCTGAAAATGTAATGACTGGTATAGCAAATATGGACCAGTGTTTACTGGCGATGACAGGGGAAGCAGATAGAATTGGGAAAGCCAAGATGAATCAGTGAAGATTGGCAAAGCAGAGCTGACTGGTGAAATAGAGGTGGAACAGTGGAGTACGAAGTAGCAGAGGTGGTACATTTCATGTTGATTTAGCAGAGTTATGGAAGCAGTGGCTGATGTACCAATGTTTGAGCAGCAATGACCTGAATAGCAAAGTTGTGTTTGCCACAATGAAGTAGTGCTGGAACTATGATGTTGCAGAGTTGTGCAGCAGAGATTGATGTAGCAGTGCTGGAACAATGTCGCAGGACACGAACTACTTGAATACTCAGGCAGGATCCTGCCTCCTGAGCCAAGGTTAAATGACCCGTGCTGATGTGATCTGGAGGAGGGATTTTCTTTCAGCACTTGGCACTGGAACCGGTTACGGTAACAATTACAATATAATCTTAGTAATCAGATTGGATGCTCTGGGTAATCATTCATTTATTGTTAACTGGTGTGTAACTTCTAAACTCTTCCTGTAATTGTTAATAACAAGAGACTAATCTGGTACTTTGCCAACAAAAATGGCTGCCACATGGAGCGCTGTCACCATAATCATGCATATAAAATGCACACATTCAGATTTTGCTGTTAACTATGAAGCTGTTTACTGAGACATGACCAATATATTTGTCGCTCTGATTTCTTTAACACCTGAATCCTGTGCTTGGGTCACTGCACACGTTCCAGAATGAGGGGATTTCAGAGAACGTCTTTGCGTAACAATTAGCATCTTAATTCCAAAGTCGCCATATGATGTTCTGATACAAAATTACCTCTGAGCCTGCAATCCGGGGGAAAAATTACGATCAGAAATGTGGATATGTTTATTTATGCACATTACACCTCCGTTAGAGCAATCCAAATGAATTGTCACAACTCAAAACCATTTTCCCATCCCCTGCCAAATTACCAGGCATCTGTTAGCAGATTTAACTTGTCAAAGAACAATATAAGTCAGATACAAATATCTTAGTCACATGTATAACTACTTGCTTAATGTGGGTTTAAATAGTTACTGATATTTCAACAACATTTGCACAAGCAAATATATGAAACTTTGTAATATATCTGTCATCTCTCGGTGACCTGTTGCTTTGTGATCGGTACTTCTGTCTGTTGAGCTATTGCTCTTTTCCTTTCCTGTCTTTATATATTAGTCTTTCACTGCACTTCCTTGCTGGCTATACTTCGAGGTGAATTTTTGCTAAGGAGTTCAAGCTCTTTAGTAAAGGTATTTACCTTGCTAGACTTACACAGCTTATATTCTTGCTGTGTGTCTGTTCGTCTACCTTCCAATTACCTTTTCCTTTTACCACTTTAAAGTTTCTGAGAGGTTATTCTAGTATAATTTATCTTTTGCAACCTCCAATAAAAATGCCCTTACATAAAGCAAAGACTAGAAATTGTGAATAATATTAAAGGGGCTCATCCTGATTTTTGTTTGTAAAGTAATAAATAGGTAATATGCACCCTACTGGTTCAACATTTCCCATGTTCCCAGTCAGTTTCTGTACTTCATTAGGTGTCTAGAGAGACATGTGACCCCTGCAGCCAATCGTTGTTTGGCTACAATGGTCACATGACCATGCAGGAAGTACAGAAACTGGAGATTATTCATAGAATAGTTGGAGAAGTGGTGGTGGAGGATCGGTAAGTGGGAGTGTTACTTCTATTTTTATTTAACGCCAGTCTGATCATTTAAAAAAAAAGTCAGGTCCAGGTATCCCCCTTTAAGCACGAAGAAATAGATTTGTGACCCATAAGTGACACAGTACATCCGAAGCCTGAATTAGCATTACTAATTGCCCGTGGACCCGTGACTCTCAGCCACAGTATTAATTTATGGATCTTCAAAATGAAAGTGTCTTATGAGAAAATGTAACCTGTCAATATAACGAAGGACAGAACAATCCCAAGAAGGAAAAATAATAATATTCTCATCTATTATGCAGGTGTAATAAGTAGGGGAGGAACGCTAATCAATCGATCTAAATAATGAAACAATCCCAGCAATGCCCATCGGGGAATAACTTATGTAAATGCCAATGACCCGCAGGTGGAGGGGACGATAGATTGCTACTTTGCTATTAATAGTGTTGTGTATTGTGATTTAATGCTGTAATAACATTTACCAAGAATAAATAGAAAGATTCTGTCCTCGTGTGTAAAGTCTCTTAATATTCCATATTGCCTTGGTCTACTACGCTTTGATTGATCCTGGGGTTTTATATCCGTCCTTGTAAAAAAATAATTTTATTTTTTTCCAAGAACAGCGCCACTCTTCTTTATGGTCTGTGTCGGTATTGCAGCTCATCTTTATTTCTCTAAACTGCAATACCAGGCAAAGTCCATGACCAAAAATGTCATTGCTTTTGAAGAAGACCTTTTAGGTAAAATTTGACAATCTTTTTAAAAAGTATTTTGTGCAAAACTGTACCAAAGCATCATCAACATTTAAAACTGCTTTTGGTGAATGAACAAGTTTAATTTATCTCTGACTATTTGCGCTATGACTTGCCATACACTTTTTTTCAGATGGCAGCAATTCCTCTTCATCAGCATTCTGCCAGCACTATATGAACTGGAACTCTCTTTTCCCTCACGTGCTTATTGTTCAATGGCTCGCCTGCCCTGAATTGAAAGTCCCTGACTTTGTCACAGTTGCTTTCTCTCTGACAGACAGGAGAGCAGGAGCAGAGATTACCGCACCCTCGCTTCACCAATGTGCCGGAGAACTCAAGTTTGTGGTTAGTAAATCTAAATTGTTTCCATTTAGAGACTGAAAACGAGAACTGTCAATCTTGATCTAGGGCTGCCAGTCAGAGCATTGGCTTATTAGTATAATGATATGTTCAAACTTCTTTTGATTCTCTTGATTGTTGTTCTGCATGGCAAGTCAAAGTTCTAATAACTAGTCCACACTGCGCGCTTCTGTAATGTCAAGTGACGAAATAACATTCACGGTGTAATGAAGCCATTATTAAAGTGCTCCGGATTGTTCTCCCGATTACTATCCTTTGTTATCTCTGTGGCTGGTCTACGTTAGATAACTTGTGTAATGTCTTTGATTCAGAGGTTTACGTAGAGCAAAGGTTAAAATGGGCCCTTCTCCCAGTCCTGGTCACACACTACTGGGTCCCGAACTGAAGGACTTGATGTTCATTTTCCCTTCATCTTCTTTACATGATTATTTTGGATGTTACCATAATTATGTAAGGAGGTATGTGCAGGGTTTAACCCTTTAAATGTCTTGTTGTTGCTGTGTGTATGTATTTGTATATAATTGCTATGTACTGTATAGTGACTTTTGTTAGTGTCTGTCATATGGTAACCAAGGGGTTAAGTAGGTGAAGTGTCGGTCAGGAACTAGTATGAGGACTTCCCAGATAGAGTCAGTCAGGGGTGGACCCTGTTGCTGCTCCGAGGTCCCTGGTCCTGAGCTGTGTAATGGACAGGAAGAGAGAAGTGAATAAAGGTACCAGCAGTCATGTAGCCGGTGAAGGAATCAGCCAGTAGTCGGTGGGCTGATGAAGTAGTAGTGCCAGTGGTAGAGCCAATGTGGGAACGCTCAGCAGAAGTGTGTGTGCTGTAGCAAAAGCGAGTGGGCCACCAGCGAGTACACGGGCAGGATAACCAGAAGGGGGTGGACGACCTAGTATATGTGTATTTGCGTGACTGGATTGAAGTGTCTCCAGGGAAAGAGATCGAAATGCCGTTTTCACCGGGCTCCTCGACCCACAGTTACTTTGTGGTCCATTCTGGTGTAGCAGAAGAAGTGAAGCGGAGTTGTGGAAGATGTATTGCTGGTACCGTGTCAGGCATGCTAATGGTGTCTTGGATGTGATGTGTCCGGAGGAAAATAAAGCTGAACTGTTTAACGTTGTTCTGGACTCTGACTCAGATTATTTATACTCTGAAATGGATGAGAACTACCCCAGGGATGAAACAGCCGCCAGTGCGAAGAATGCAGTACCCTTGCATGATACCAAAATAGTGCCTGTGGATAAGGGACGCCTGGTTATCTCTGTGAAAAGCTGAAGCCTAACCTCTAAAGGGACCCCCTACCTCCTCTCTCCAATGTCCATCACCGTTTTATGATTTTATGCAGAAATAATCTACTTCAATTATTATATCATTTTGGCACATACATATCCTGTGCTGATCCTGAGTTACATCCTGCTTTATACCCCAGAGCTGCACTCACTATTCTGCTGGTGCAGTCACTGTGTACATACATTACATTACTGATCCTGAGTTACATCCTGTATTATACTCCAGAGCTGCACTCACTATTCTGCTGGTGCAGTCACTGTGTACATACATTACATTACTGATCCTGAGTTACCTCCTGTATTATACTCCAGAGCTGCACTCACTATTCTGCTGGTGCAGTCACTGTGTACATACATTACATTACTGATCCTGAGTTACATCCTGTATTATACTCCAGAGCTGCACTCACTATTCTGCTGGTGCAGTCACTGTGTACATACATTACATTACTGATCCTGAGTTACATCCTGTATTATACTCCAGAGCTGCACTCACTATTCTGCTGGTGCAGTCACTGTGTACATACATTACATTACTGATCCTGAGTTACATCCTGGATTATACCCCAGAGCTGCACTCACTATTCTGCTGGTGTAGTCACTGTGTACATACATTACATTACTGATCCTGAGTTACATCCTGTATTATACTCCAGAGCTGCACTCACTATTCTGCTGGTGCAGTCACTGTGTACATACATTACATTACTGATCCTGAGTTACATCCTGTATTATACTCCAGAGCTGCACTCACTATTTTGCTGGTGCAGTCACTGTGTACATACATTACATAACTGATCCTGTACTGATCCTGAGTTACATCCTGTATTATACTCCAGAGCTGCACTCACTATTCTGCTGGTGCAGTCACTGTGTACATACATTACATTACTGATCCTGAGTTACATCCTGTATTATACTCCAGAGCTGCACTCACTATTCTGCTGGTGCAGTCACTGTGTACATACATTACATTACTGATCCTGAGTTACATCCTGTATTATACTCCAGAGCTGCACTCACTATTCTGCTGGTGCAGTCACTGTGTACATACACTACATTACTGATCCTGAGTTACATCCTGTATTATACCCCAGAGCTGCACTCACTATTCTGCTGGTGCAGTCACTGTGTACATACATTACATTACTGATCCTGAGTTACATCCTGTATTATACTCCAGAGCTGCACTCACTATTTTGCTGGTGCAGTCACTGTGTACATACATTACATTACTGATCCTGAGTTACATCCTGTATTATACCCCAGAGCTGCACTCACTATTCTGCTGGTGCAGTCACTGTGTACATACATTACATTACTGATCCTGAGTTACATCCTGTATTATACTCCAGAGCTGCACTCACTATTTTGCTGGTGCAGTCACTGTGCGACAGAGTGGGGTCAGACGATCGCAGCGTCTGGTGATGCATACACCTGTGGTAGTTAGAACAGCTTCAGTTCTGGCTTTCTTTGCTCTGGAGCTGCAAGGATTAAACTGCTTGGATGACTCCTGGAGTTCTCTGTCTTGCGCTGTATCAGCTGTTCTGCGTTCATGACTTCCAGCAGCTCTAAGAACCCTCCATCTTGCTTCTGGCCTTGCCAGTGCTAGTTCTTTCTGCCTGGTTCAGTGTTGGAGGAGTATTGCTTATCCTATTTGGTTTCTCCTACCTACCCCTCCCTTGTGTTCCAGGTTTTGTGAGTACAATTGTATTATTGTAGTTTTCTTTTATCCCTGTCTGTCTTCCCACATCTGTCTGGTTACTGTAATCCTATACACTTCGGCCTCACACCTCCCTAGTTGGGGGCTAGGGAACAGATAAGGGCTAAGATAGGAGCATAGCAAAGTAGGTGTCCCTGGTATCTCCACCTCCCAGGGTAATGCGGGGGACAGGGATAGACTAGGGACCCCCTAGTTCAAGAGATCAGGCAAGTGCCTACAGTGCCTAGTTACTGCGTGACACACATGTTATGTATCACTGAGCAAAGTGCTTGTGCTGCTGTAGATGTGCCACCCCTGAGGGTCCAGTCATCACAGAGGTACTGCATCTCATCCTGAGGTGTGGTACCCCACCCTCAGGTAAGGCGGGAACACTACCCAACACTCGCACCCAGCACAGACTAGTTCAGTCAGGGCACCTTGGCATATCCCAAGGGAGGAGGGCCTCATCTTGGGCTTGCTAGGAAAGGGTTTTGGGGGAGTGGGTGGAGAATGTAGAGAAGAAGGGGAGGAGTTTAGAAGAGCGGGAAGAAGACTAGTGAGTTAGTAGAAGAGGGGAGCTCAAGCTGTAAGCTGTTTGTGACTACTGCTATGGGGATGTATAATAATTTCCTTAGGGTGGTAGAAAATAATGACTGATGGCTGGTGTACTAATGTCAATTAACAGTGACTTGTATACACCTGAACTACCCACTTTTATTTATTATGTAATGTTGGTATACCTGTGCAAGATTTGTGTCCTAATATTTTATATACTGCTGTTTGTATTGCTGCTGTAATACTGTAATTTCCCCCCGGGATCAATAAAGTGTATCGTATCGTAAGGAGCTTGTCCCCGGACGAAGAGAGAGAATAGAAACAGAGACAATGAAGGAAGCTCCCGGAAGAACAGAAGGGGTCCTAGGGACACGGATAGTGAAAGATCCATCCGTGGGGCCTGATCCAGTAGTGGAGGGACCAGGTCACAGTGGGGAACTTGCCCCCGAGCCTAGTGGAGGACTACAAGACTCAGCTAGCAAGCCGGAGGCAGGGGTAGCTTTAGTTGCCCCAGCCACATCCACAATTAATCATCGAAAAGGCAGCCATAAAGGAGCAAGGGGACTTAGAGTACGTTGCCTGACAAGGTCCGCGGCTGCTGGCTTAGGACACTAATTGTGTTGGTGCTGGGCAGGAAGGGCGGAAAGCCAGCACAGTGAGACGGCCAGAAAAGGAACATACTGAAGTGAGTCGTCCTGGAAAGGTGTATCCTGATCTATCTGGGAGTTTGGTGGACCCCTCACCTGGAGGACACAGCACCAAGGGTGCATCTGCGCACAAGTGAACTGTGAGTAAAGCATTGGAAACTGCACCCCGCTGTGTCCTCTGAATTATTCCTGCGCCACCAGCCCTGCACCACACTCACCACAACATCTCCCTTAAGTTCCTAACTGCCCTGGGACATAGCTCTGCCTGTGGAGAGGTGAACCAACTCTGCTGCATCAACAACTGTCCGAGAGGACTGAATCTGCAGTATCGGCTAACACCTTTTTTACTGAATACCACAGGTGGAGTCACAAACACTTTATTACAAAAACTTTATTTTCCCTTTTCATCAAATCCCCTTTTATTGGACGCCAAGGGCCACGAACCGGGTCACGGCTGCCGTGACACTGCCCCTTTAAGAACCAGCCCGGTACCAAGTATCTCCACTGCCCTGGCAGGCGCTCCATAGACGGGAGATCACCACTGCAGTCAAGCAAAAAAAGATCCAGAGCAGCATCAAGAATAGATCTTCAAATCAAGGGAAGGTAATTAAAGCATGGTGGAGGCAATTTTAAACTATTTGCAAGAAACAAACTATAAACTGTTTGATTTTGCCGGGTTCAGCAAATTCCTAAAAATTGGTCACGAATTCGATTTACATTGAATCAATTTAGTCACCTCAATTAAGTACCCCTACTATGACAATTGAAGATAGAAGAACAGTGCCTGAAAATAGGAATGTAGACGGTCCAAATGAGAATATAATGAAGGTGTCATTAAACAGGTCTGGGGTCTTGTATCTCTGGCACAATCTTAGTGTCTGGGCTGAAGTTCTCGGCATCGTCTTCTTAGCGGCATATGGCGTTGGACATCATCCCGCTAATTAGTCTTCGTTATTAGGAAGCAGACACATCTACTGAATATCTATATTTTCGTGTTGAGCCTATTTGCTGTTCTCTCCGCACTTCCTGACATTAATGAGTCAACAAGAACACCATTAAAGGGAGCTCATTAATTCTGATTAGACCTTGGAAACATTCTGCAACCACAGCTAATCTTCGAATCTCCCAGTGCAGGGAGAGGTAGGACATTCATAAACTTCCAAGTCCTCAGCCTGTGTGCAGAAGTGAATGGGTGGAAAAGCCTATATAAGAAATTAGCAGTCACCCTATTAATCCGGGATATGAGCGAGACACCACCTCAAAGTATCAGAATAAAGTTCCTGATGATTCTGAGG
Organism: Oophaga sylvatica; assembly: GCA_033576555.1. NCBI lineage: Eukaryota > Metazoa > Chordata > Amphibia > Anura > Dendrobatidae > Oophaga > Oophaga sylvatica. The sequence continues at coordinate 52,789,014 of JARQOD010000009.1, forward strand.
GTCCATCCTCAATCCATACAGAACATGTGTCATCCGCTTTTGGTTGCATCATAATCTTTGTTAATGTCATCATGCACACAGAACAGGTCATCAGTAAAATCTAATAGGTCACAAGTAAGTGGCTACAAAGTCAACTGCTGGACCTTGAGTAAGGGTCCATTATTGGGTTAGAACCTGGATCCACAAAAATGGTCCGGTGGATGGCCGATCTGACCTTGTCTGCACAACACAATAGTCAATCTCAAAAGCGTACTTGACAACTCTCCCTGAAGAAGGAGAATCTCTGAAAATGGAAAATCCACTAAAAAGAAGAATCCAGTAAAAAGGAGAATCCCTTAAAAAAAGAGAATCCTCCTGGAATATTTATCAAATGATGTTCTGAAGCAGTTGAGGTGTATTATGAGGTTCTGAAGCAGCTCAGGTGTGTATTATAATGTTTTGCAGAAGTAGCTAAGGTGTATTATGAAGTTCTGCTGCAGCCGACGTGTATTATGAGGTTCTGCAGCAGTTGAGGTGAATTATGAGGTTCTGCAATAGCTGAGGTGTATTATGAGGTTCTGCAGCAGATGAGGTGCATTATGAGGTTCTGCGTCAGTTGAGATGTATTATGATGTTCTGCAGCAGATGAGGTGCATTATGACGTTCTGCAACAGTTGAGATGTATTATGAGGTTCTGCAGCAGCTGAGATGTATTATGATGTTCTGCAGCAGCTGATCTGTGTATTATGAAGTTCTGCAGCAGCTGAGGCATATTTTATGATGTTCTGCAGCAGCTGAGGTGTGTATTATACTATACATTACCATGTTTTCGATGTACCGTGTGCCTTCTACCCCAGTGTTGCCGTACACCCTTGCCGGCTACGTTCTGCCCTGCTGGTTATCATCAGTTATTAGCTCTGACTTTTCACCAGGTGCTTTCCTTTCCTGATACCACGTTATAATCTCTGGGAGACTCGCGGGGCAGAAATGCTGGCAGGAGTTGATAGAAACGAGGGATCTGGTATCCTGAGAACGTACAGGGCAGGACATTTATAACGACAGAGCATAAAATCCCGACACTTTCTTACGTTTCACAGACTGTAATTTACCCGAGGAGCCGATGGCGTTGTGTGTTTTCTATTATCGCAACGTGCCACGGAAAGTCCTACAAATGTGCAGCATGCGCGGAGATCAGATTCTTAATGTCCGTGATATGAAAGGGCTGAGCACATTTACATGAAACGTCCTCTGGGCATGTTCTTCTACGGATATTTCTTAGCGAGAGATTAGCGGATCGTTCGGAGCTAAACAGATTACTTTTTCCCTATCTGAACCATTGTGTGATGGAAGAGCACACTGCAAGCCTCTCGTACGTGTCAGGAGACCCGATGGTGACAAATAGCGCCTCATCCGAATCCTCAAAATGCAAAACATCACCCAGGAAGAAGCATTAGAAGTTATAAAGAATCTACCAAATGGAAAATCTCCAGGTCCAGAAGGGCTGACGTATCTGTACTAGAACCATCTATCATGGTGGCTGCCAGTGCCACTCTTCGTTCATGAAGATTAAGTAGGTCCATGCAGACAAGGTGGGCACAACGCGGGGAGGCGAGTGATCTTACATGTGTTATCAGTTAAGCCCCCCATAATTTTAGATAGTTTTCCGCCAAACAATGGTCCATCAGCCATCTTGCCCGATGTCTCCTACACAGGAGGACTAGCGCTCCTGTGTTCGACGTGATGGAACCACACTCCTCTGGTGGCCACTTATCTCAAGGAGAACAGAAAGGATCAGTAGTCCAAAATTGTGTACACCGGGCCCTTAAAGATCCGTTTACACTCATTGACCACCGGTTAGTAAACTTTTGTCAATGAATGACCGCTTAATAGACTGTTTACACAGATTGACCATGCATGATAGACAGTCAACCAAACCTGTCGATATCGACTGGTTCTCCCACATTAGTCTAATGTATATGGGGGCCTTTTAGAAGCCAAATTTAAATGACCAATAAACTCTTGTTATCATTATCTGCAATTAAAACATTATGTATTTGTTCGTCAATACCAAAGTCCCAGAACCCAATTTGTTTGAGGGTTTATATAAGATGGGAGTCTCAATTAAGGGGCTTAACATTTATCATATATTGATCAATCCTGACCCCAGTGCTTACCTAAGGCTTGACTGTCATGCTGCTGCAATGCATGTAGGTGCAGGCTCCACTAGATGGCCGTAGAGTGGAAGCAGGGCTACACCTAAACAGACCGGGCCTGCAGTGCAGCAATGAGGCTACCACAGGTGGCAGCAGAATAGTAAAACAAGCCGGGTCAAATCCTAGACTGTAGCGCAGTACCAAAGGAACAAGCAAACTTAGGGCAGGGACAAGCCAAACGATCAGTAACGATCAGGAGCGAATAATCCAAAAGACAAAAGACAGAAGCAGGTCAGAATACAAGCCGAGTCAAAACCAGGGAATTAGCACACTAAAGGGAAACACTCGGTCAAGACGGGAATAGGGGACACAGAGACACGGGTTTAGACAGCAAATGCAGCAGGACAAATCAGAGAAATCAGAGTCAGCTACAGCAGCCCTAGGCAAAAACTATAACTGACATCGCCTGCAGGAAGCAGCAGCAATAAATAGCCAACCTGAATCCAGACAGAGGCTGAGAAAGGTTAACTCTTGACATGACCAGACTGGGAAAAGGGAAAACAGGACTCAAAACCTGGTTTGGATCATGACATTGACTATATGGAGAAGTGTATATCTCTTCTAGAAGAGGAGATGTCTCCAGAGACATGGCAGGAAATCTGGTGGAAGGTTGGGAAACCAATATAAAGGGGCCAAATTCAACAAGACCACCATTGTTAATGCCAGTCTTGATGTGGAGGAGTGCTAGAGTCAGACACTACCGATTTATTAATAGTCATATACATTTGACAAGTGGCGTAAACCATTGTGTGCGCTTCACCACAAATCCCTGGTCCCTGCTGGAGTAAGATTTGTGGTGTAGCAAACGCCGCCGCTCGTCATGAATTTGAAGAGAGGCAGTCGCCACACCCCTGTCCCGCCTTAGCTCTGCACATTTTGTCGGAGCTGGCCGAAGATTGCCTGAAGGCGGGAAAAGTCACAAAATTTCGCAACTAGCATTCTGTCGTGAAAGCTTTGATGTCAATGTATTTAAAGGTTTATCGGGACTATTTTTGTTTTGTTTTTTCTTTATTATGGGCCTAAAATCTAAAAGGCAGGTAGTTGCTAACTATCTGTCGGTTCCACCTGGCACAGAGTGGTCATTGATGGCTCCTGCCGGCGATTCAGCTGCTCAATGTCAACAGAACACATTTTCCTCTTCCGGGCTGCTCTGTCGATGGAGCGTGTCTTTCGACGTCATGCTGATTGACAGCTGGCTGCAGTGGGGAGCCGGCTGTCAATCAGCATGACGTTTGCATTCACGCGACGTCAACAGAGCAGAGTGGAAGCGAAGTCACTAATCTGTTAATAGGTATATAGCAACTACCTGCTTGCTGGTTTTTAGGCCCATAGTAAAAAAAATAGTCCTAGTTAACCCCTTTAATATTCCTGTACCATACTCTGGGGATTTTTGACAAACTAAACTCCAATGTTCCAAATTGTTATTGGACATGTGGAGCACTTGATGGATCTCTGCCACTTGTTTAGGTCATCTAGTCTTATTCTTCGTGTTACAAAAATTCAGATCAGTTTGTGCCCCCAAATTCCATTTTCTCAATATACCGTACCTTCCTTTCCAACTGGATAGAAACATAAGCAAACTTCTTTAACTTAAATTGACAGCCCCAGATGTGTAAGGAATTGGAGACAACCTGTGCTTCCTTGGTTCCTGGCATTGGATAATGAAATCAAAGTTGTTTGAAAATTGAATTTCTAACAGCGTTATCAAATAATAATATAGGAATGTTTGAGGCTGTGTGGGATTATGAGATGGGTCATTATTCAATTGTGCAAGGAGATTGATTTTTGATCAACTTGATCTATGGATCACTATATGGAGAACCTAGTAGTAGTAAAACTCGGCACTGGTCCGGGGAGAGGGTGGTGAGGTGTAATTAGGAGAACACCTGACTATTCGCTAGAACCCCTTATGGTGTGGTTAGACTTGGCTAAAGATGGACAGCAGGTGCTACTGTCTCGAGGACAGACCCGAAGCCTTGACAGCTGACAACCAAAGGGGCAGAAAAGCAGAATTGGACAGTAACTGGTTAAACAGGATTGATACGGCTGGTAGGCAGATGAGGAATTAGGCACAGGTATGACATTAACAGGAACACAACAGAACGGCCACAGTTACGGGATCACATATGCAGGTGCACATGTGTTATGAATGTGCTGGAGATGGTTTCTGAGCAGAGGCTCCCTCTGGTGGTTGCAGACAGTACTGAATCTCACAGCAAGGAATGGCAATCTGGGATCACGGACTGGACTGATATAAGGGAGGTTCCCTCCCATGATGGTCACCGGTGATCAATTGTTCTTGTCTCAATTGTGGTTCCTGGTTCATTTGGAAGTTTGCTGAGTCTTGCCTGCATCTTCTGCTTTCAGATAAGATATTTTCTGCTTTTATTTTTGTGCTTGCTTTTTGCATAGTTCCCTGCACTTCTGTGGAGGTCAGCCGGGTCCCCTCCTGGGGGCCTGTGCTCCTCTCAGTTTATCTGAAGCCACTGTTATTTGTTCATTTGCTTTTTCCTGTTTTTTTCAGTGACTGCGGCTTAGTTTTGTTACACCAGAGATCTGATTTAGGTGGTAGAGATCGTGTGATCTCAGGTGTTTTTGCAATCAGAAGAGTTGGTATTTTTTAGGGTTTTTTTTGGATTGCAGTGAGAATCCTTTCCTGTACTTTTCTGTCTAGACAGATTGGGCCCCAGCGTTTGCTCTTTCTATTTTCTGTCTGTGTCCGTGCTTCTTCTTGTCTAACCGCCATTACATGTTTGGGGGCTTCCTATTTTCTTTGGGGATCTGCTCCGGGGCAGATAGCTTTCCTCTTTCTGCCTTTAGGTGTAGTTATCTCTCAGGCTGTGACGAGGCGTCTAGGATCAACGTAGGAACGCTCCACGGCTACCTCTAGTTGTGTGGTTAATTCAGGTTACTGCAATCCAATAGGTTCCAGCCTCTCTGGTGTATTATTATTTTTGCTTTTTCTCCTCAGCTACCTAAACATAACACACAGGTGCAGGTTCAGGCGGATCAGTAGCAAGGCTAGGCACAAGCAGGATGGATACAGGTGTGGGTTCAGCAGGATGGATGGAAACAGCTGAAGACAGGGCTGACAGGGTCAGGTAAGCGGGGCGGACAAGATCAGAGCGCACGTGTAGGGGGATCTTACAACAAGCTATCAGGATATACACTGTTTGACTAAAGTTGCTAAGGCACCACCCAACAGGGGAAGGTGCCTTATGTACCAGATGTCTCCCAGCAATTGGCTGGGGACATTTTAGCAGCGCGCATGCTGGCCCTCTAAGAGTCAACGAGTGCGCACACCATAAGCATGCTCTCAGGAGTAACGGCGGACAGGTAAGTAAATATGCCGGCATCCCTGCAGGAGGGAGGGAGAGGACACGTGCAGGGGCGCCGGCACTGTCCTAAGATATATTTACGACAGTTGGATAACTGTGATCTGGTAGTGATGGGACCCCTGCACCTTCAGTCATTGGCCTCCATGGCTTGTCCTCCTTTTGCTTGTCTTTGTTGTTGTGGGCTTAATATAGAGTTATTGGTGTCTCTGTTGTGGCTGGATCTTTTGTTGTCTGAACTTGAATAGGAGTTCTCTGGAGAAGCCCTACGTTGCCTATATCGTCCTCAGAAGTCCTGCCATTTGTAGACACGATTCTCTAGGTAGTCCTCTATATCCCAAATTAATTTAGATCTTGATTATTTTCCTTTTATCAACCTCCTGGCGGTTGATGGGTCAGATTGTGCTTGGTTTTCTCATTGATGGAGTTGTAGACATCAGGGGTGAAAGTGGATGATATCTGGGTCTCGATAGTATCTAGTTGGGGCTTTACTGTCTCGATGGATTTCTGTAAATAATCAACAGTTGAAGTCATGAGGTCAAAGGAACATTTGTTTAATATCGCTTCAAATTTCTGGCAATATTCTTGGTTGTCCTTAAAGAATGTAGAACGTAGTGGGACCTTACGTCGCCTAAGGATTCTTTCTACTCACAAGTACTCAGCAATGGTGGCACAATGGAGATCAAGACTGAATGGATGCCGTGACTCTCGCTCATGGTCTCTCGTCCTGAACTCATCAGTGGGTATCACCAGATATCATTTCCGATTATTGGCCGATTATTATGGAATTTAAGCTATTCCCCTTTTACTCTTCTGTTTCGTCCAAGTCCATTTTTGTTGTTCATAATTGTTATCTCATTAACTAGGGAGGGAAAAATAAACATTAATGTATAAAGTATCGAAATGACGAAGCTTATGATGTTTGTTCTTGCAATGACAACTGATTACATATATAAATTTCTTTGTTTTTTGGAAAAATATTTAGACTTGAGAGTCCTCAGTGGTTGATACCTTTTAATGGCTAACTGAAAAGATGGTAACAAATTGCAAGCTTTCGAGACTACTCAGGTCTCTTCATCAGGCAAAGACTAATACAAAATCTGAAGAATCACATATTTATACACAACACAGCACAGAAAAAATGCAAGGAGACGTGAAGCAGAACTGTCATTATGGGAGATAGAGATGAACATAAATATTGGAACAGTTCATAGATAAGGAGTGTGAAAGTTTTATTGCCCTCTGATTGGGTCTGGTAATGTTTTGTGAATGTTTTTTGGAAACATTGTTAATTAAAATACAGGCCTTCATGTATTGTACACATACTTGTCAACTTTTTATTGTGGCAATAGTTTTGAGCATAAATCTCCTGGGAAGCAGCATTTAATGAATTTTTGGTGCCAGGATTTTGCATCATCAGACTCAACCTATGCGTGCAGATGCAGATTTTTGAGGTGGAAAAGGACAAGGTCTGCAAAAAAGCACATTCAGTGGTAAGGAATGACTAAGGGTTGTGCCCTGCAAAAAGGGCGTGTTTATTCTTTTAAAAATGTACTACCGTATCTGAAAAGCAAGTGTGATGTAATCTTATAGATAGTGGTGGGCGAACCCCTGGATGTTCAGGTCCACAGGGTTCGGCTGAACAGTTAAAAACAGTTTGGGTCGGATACCAGAACAGTACCCAAACCCGGACCTCATTAACATGAATGGTGGGCTCGAACATCCACTGTTTGCCACGCTGTCATCTTCATGACAGCACAGCAAATACTGCCTCTGAGAGAGCTACGGTTCCAGCGCTGTCAGATGACCCAGCAGCCGTGACTGGAGGTAAAAAGTTCCCAGAGACATCAGGACATGGATAAATCTTTTGGACAGTTTTCTGGGAGGCTTCGGTAGGACCAGTGAAATTTGCTGACTCTTCTGATACTCCAAGAAGTTTCCACTTTTACCAGTAGCATTCCTGAAGTTGTCAAATATACAGTATAGGACAAAAGTTTGGACACTTCTTTTCATACAATGATTTTACTTGTTTTTATTGGATTTAGATTACTCGAAATACCCTCCTTTACTCTGATGACAATTTGAAACTCCCTTGGCATTCTCGGAAGTATCTTCATCAGGTAGTCACCTGGAATGGCTTCAAACAGTTCTAAAGGCGTTCTCAGAGGTGCTGAACACTTGTTAACTACTTTGTCTTTACGCTATGTCCAACTTATTCCAAATCATGTCCATTAAATTGAGGTTGGATGATTGTGGCGGTTATGTCCTTTGACGCAGCCTCCATCCACTTCCATTTTGGACACATCGCCCTTAAATAGTCTGGAGGTGTTTTTGTTCATTGTCCTGTTGAAAAACAAATAATAGTAACCAATAAGTGGAGCAGACTGCTGGGTAAGGGCTCATGCTTATGTCCGTGCAAATCAGTCCACAATGCATGGATTGGCCACGGGACTTCTGACTTGAGCGTGATCGCTTCATATAATTCTATGAGGCTGTCATGCTCAGGTCAGGAGACCTGCGGCCAGTCTGTGCATTGAGGTCTGTGCTCGGACTGATTTTCATGGCCGTCTGTGCTCTAAGTGTGGTGGGAATTTGGAATAAACAACCGTCAAGCTCTATATAGGAGCCAGACAGCGCTAGACGGATGGGAAGAGAAGCATGTGAAGCTTGTTCAAACTCACATGTGGCAAGTAACAGGTATGGTCAATATGAAAATCACACCTGAAACCAGGAAAAAAGGGAGAAGTTGACAAACTTTGCATTGTTGTCTGTGTGTGCCACACTAAGCATGGAAAACAGAAAGATGAGAAAAGAACTGTGTGAGGACTTGAGAACCAAAACTGTGGAATAATATCAACAATCTCACAGTTACTAATTCATCTCCAGAGAGCTTGATGTTACTTTGTCCACGGTGCGCAACATAATCAAGAAATTTAAAACCCATGGCACTGTAGCTAATCTCCCTGAATGTGGAAGGAAGAGAAAACATTGATGAAAGGTTGCAACGCAGGATAGTCTGGATGGTGGATAAGCAGCCCCAATCAAGTTCCAAAGGAATTAAAGCTGTCCTGTAGACTCAGGCTGCATCAGTGTGAATGCAAAATATCCGTTGACATTTGAATGAAATGAAACGCTATGCCAGGAGACCCAGGAGGACACAACTGCTGACACAGAGACATAAAAAAGCTATACTGCAGTTTGCCAAAATATACATAAGTAAGTCAAAATCCATCTGGGAAAGCGTTATATGGACAGATGAGATCAAGATAGAGCTTTTTGGTAAAGCACATCATTCTACTGTTTACTGAAAATGGAATGAGGTCTACAAAGAAAGGAACACAGTACCTACAGTCAAATATGGTGGAGGTTCAAAGATGTTTTGATTTGTTTTGCTGCCTCTGGCTCTGGGTGCCTTGACTGTGTGCAAGGCATCATGAAGTCTGAAGATTACCAAAGGATTTTGAGTCACAATGTAGTGCCCAGTGTCCGAAAGCTGGGTTTGCCATCCTAGGTCATTGGTTTTCCAGTAGGACAATGACCCCCAAATGTACTTCAGGAAGCCCTTACTAATGGATGGAAACAAAGCACTCGAGAGTCCTGAAGTGGCAGAAATTAGTCCGGATCTAAATCCCATTGATCACCTGTGGAGAGATCTTAAAATTGCTGTTGGGAGAAGACAAATTCATATATGAGAGACCTGGAGGAGTTTACAAAGTAAGAGTGGTCCAAAATTCCAGTTGAGGTGTAAGAAGCTTGCTGATGGATATAGGAAGCAATTGATTACAGTTATTTATTCCAAAGGGTGAGCAACCAAATATTAAGTTGAGGGTGCCAAAATTTTTGTCTGGCCCATTTTTGAAGTTTTGTGTGAAATTACGTCAAATTTACCTTTTTTCTCTGTTTTTTTTTGTGTTGTTTGAATACACACAAAGGAAATAAATGTGTATAACAAAACATGTGTAATTACAATAATTATCTGGGAGAAATACTTCATTTTCTGGAACAATTTCAAGGGTGCTAACACTTTCGGCCATGACTAAATGTTTCATAACCATAGTGCTTGCCACCTACAAGGGTCTTTAGTTGCAGTTTTATCTCAGGACAAAATGATAACTCATCCGCAGCTGGTTACAAATGAGATAAGACCTACCTTTGTGTTACTGTATTTCCCAGACCTTGCTATGGAAATGATGAATGAGCTGCCCTACATTCATTGTTGTGTCTTCTTCCTGCATGAAATCATGAATGCAATCAGCAAGCGAATACTCGCAAGTAGCAAGCAATTGCTTCAATTCTTGAAGATTGATTTAAGAATTGGTCCAGGACCTTAGAAAGACGCGCTGCTGTCACATTAGTAAAAAGCATTACACCAGCCGCTGGGCCTAAAAGGGAGAATAGTGTGGTAAAAATCCATATAAAGCCAATAATTAGGAAAGGAATATATCAAACAGTGCAGGTATGAAAGAAACAGAAAATACAAAAAGGACAAAAAAAAGACAAACGGAGTGAGATCTACATCTAGTGGTGGGACAAGGTAACACATCTCCATCGGGGGAATTTTATGGAGACTTTTGTTATCTGATACAAACTGCATCATTTTGACTGCTGATTAAGTAACATGGACCAAAGCTGAATAGGTTCTAGGAAAAAAAATGCAAAAAAATACTCAAAATCTAGTTTGTCCTCACTGTTATAGCGCACTTCGGAATATCAACTACGGTAATCATTCCAGTACTGTATGCAGACTCCAGAAGAGTCCACTGGGTGTGTCTTCATCAGTGAAGTGTCCACTGGGCGTTGTTTCATCAGTGAAGGCTCCACTAGGTGTCACTCATCAGTGAAGAGTTCATTGGGCGTCACTCATCAGTGATGTGTGCACTGGGCGTTGCTTCATCAGTGAAGTGTCCACTGGGCGTTGCTTCATCAGTGAAGTGTCCACTGGGCTTGCTTCATCAGTGAAGTGTCCACTGGGCGTTGCTTCATCAGTGAAGTGTCCACTGGGCGTTGCTTCATCAGTGAAGTGTCCATTGGGCATCTCTTCATCAATGAAGTGTCCACAGGCGTTGCTTCATCAGTGAAGTGTCCATGGGCGTCTCTTCATCAATGAAGTGTCCACAGGCGTTGCTTCATCAGTGAATGATGTCCATCTGGGCTGCCCTTCATCAGTGAAGTGTCCACTGGGCGTCGCTTCACCAGTGAAGTGTCACTGGGCGTTGCTCATCAGTGAAGTGTCCATGGGCATCTCTTCATCAGTGAAGTGTGCACTGGGCGTCGCTTCATCAGTGAAGTGTCCATGGCTCGCAGTGAGGTACTGCTCTCATCAGTGAAGTGTCCACTGGGCATTGCTTCATCAGTGAAGTGTGCACTGGGCGTTGCTTCATTAGTGAAGTGTCCACTGGGCGTCGCTCATCAGTGAAGTGTCCACTGGGCATTGCTTCATCAGTGAAGTGTCCACTGGGCTTGCTTCATTCAGTGAAGTGTCCACTGGGCGTCGCTCATCAGTGAAGTGTCCACTGGGCATTGCTTCATCAGTGAAGTGTCCACTGGGCATTGCTTCATCAGTGAAGTGTCCACTGGGCTTGCTTCATCAGTGAAGTGTCCACTGGGCTTGCTCATTCAGTGAAGTGTCCACTGGGCGTGCTCATCAGTGAAGTGTCCACTGGGCATTCTTCATCAGTGAAGTGTCCACTGGGCATCTCTTCATCAGTGAAGTGTGCACTGGGCGTTGCTTCATTAGTGAAGTGTCCACTGGGCGTTCGCTCATCAGTGAAGTGTCCACTGGGCATTGCTTCATCAGTGAAGTGTGCACTGGGCGTTGCTTCATTAGTGAAGTGTCCACATGGCGTTGCTTCATTAGTGAAGTGTCCACTGGGCGTTGCTTCATCAGTGAAGTGTCCACTGGGCATTGCTTCATCAGTGAAGTGTCCACTGGGCGTTGCTTCATCAGTGAAGTGTCCACTGGGCTTGCTCATCAGTGAAGTGTCCACTGGGCATTGCTTCATCAGTGAAGTGTCCACTGGGCGTTGCTTCATCAGTGAAGTGTCCACTGCACCCACATGAAGTGTCACTGGCTTGCTTCATCCAGTGAAGTGTCCACTAGCGTCTCTTCATCAGTGAAGTTCCACTGGCGTGCTCATCAGTGAAGTGTCACGGCGTTGCTTCATCAGTGAAGTGTCCACTGGGCGTTGCTTCATCAGTGAAGTGTCCACTGGGCGTTGCTTCATCAGTGAAGTGTCCACTGGGCGTTGCTTCATCAGTGAAGTGTCCACTGGCGTTCTTCATCAGTGAAGTGTCCACTGGGCGTTGCTTTATCAGTGAAGTGTCCACTGGGCATTGCTTCATTAGTGAAGTGTCCACTGGGCGTCTGCTTCATTCAGTGAAGTGTCCACTGGGCGTTGCTTCATCAGTGAAGTGTCCACTGGGCTTGCTTCATTCAGTGAAGTGTCCACTGGGCGTTGCTTCATTCAGTGAAGTGTCCACTGGGGCTCACGTGAGTCACTGGTCTTCATCAGTGAAGTGTCCACTGGGCATCTGCTTCATCAGTGAAGTGTCCACTGGGCGTCGCTTCATCAGTGAAGTGTGCACAGGGCGTTGCTTCATCAGTGAAGTGTCCACTGGGCGTTGCTTCATCAGTGAAGTGTCCACTGGGCATGCTTCATCAGTGAAGTGTCCACTGCATCTCTTCATCAGTGAAGTGTCCACTAGGTTGCTCATCAGTGAAGTGTCCACTGGGCATGCTTCATCAGTGAAGTGTCCACTGGGCACTCTTCATCAGTGAAGTGTCCACTAGGGCGTCTCTTTCAGTGAAGTGTCCACTGGTTCTTCTCAGTGAAGGTCCACTGGGCATCTGCTTCATCAGTGAAGTGTCCACTGGGCATGGCTTCACAGTGAAGTGTCCACTGGGCATCTCTTTCAAGTGAAGTTCCACTAGGGTTCGCTCATCAGTGAAGTGTCCACTGGGCATGCTTCATCATGTGAAGTGTCCACTGGGCATCTCTTCATCAGTGAAGTGTCCACTGGGCATCTCTTCTTCAGTGAAGTGTCCACTGGGCATCTCTTCTCAGTGAAGTTCCACTGGGCTCTGCTTTATCAGTGAAGTGTCCACTGGGCATCCTTCATCAGTGAAGTGTCCACTGGGCATCTCTTCATTCAGTGAAGTGTCCACTAGGGCGTCCTTCTCAGTGAATGTCCACAGGGCGTCGCTTCATCAGTGAAGGTCCACTGGGCATCGCTTCATCAGTGAAGTGTCCACTGGGCATCTTCATCAGTGAAGTGTCCACTGGGCATCTCTTCATCAGTGAAGTGTCCACTGGGCGTTGCTCATCAGTGAAGTGTCCACTGGGCATTGCTTCATCAGTGATGTGTCTACAGGGCGTCGCTTCATTGGTAAAGTGTCCACTAAGCGTCTCTTCATCAGTGAAGTGTCCACTAGGTGTCGCTCATCAGTGAGGTGTCCACTGGGCATCGCTTCATCAGTGAAGTGTCCACTAGGTGTCGCTCATCAGTGAAGTGTCCACTGGGCATCGCTTCATCAGTGAAGTGTCCACAAGGCGTTGCTTCATCAGTGAAGTGTCTACTAGGCGTCGCTTCTTCAGTGAAGTGTCCACTGGGCATTGATTCGTCAGTGAAGTGTCCACTGGTCGTCGCTATATCAGTGAAGTGCCCATTGGTCGCCGCTTCACCAGTGAAGTGTCCTGCAATCATGGTGGCATCCCCTCTCAAATTTGTTCAAGATTGACAACAGAGAACATCCAATAAGGCAGGAGCCACGGATTAAGCAGATTTGAGAAATTTAGGAAGCAAATAGTGTAAGAGGTACTTAACTACAGTCGTGGCCAAAAGTTTTGTGAATGACCCATATTTTGGTTCTCACAAAGTTTACTCCTTCAGTGTCTTTAAATCTTTTAAGTCAAGTGTTTTACAGTTATTGATGTACAATTAACAGCGCTTCAAAAGTTTTTAAACTTTTATTGACAAATACGTGAAGTTTATGCAAAGACACAATATTTATAGTCTTGACCCTTATTTTTCAAGACTTCTGCCCTTCTCCCTGGCTGTATGTCAGCTTTTGGATCAAATCCTGGGAAAGAAACTGGAAAGGAGACAAAGCACAAATAGGGTCTTATCTGGGTAACAGAGGATATGCAGTATTGTGCTCACCTGGTCAGGTGGTGCACACACAACCACTGATAAGGCTTATGGCTGCTGAAGACCCATGAGGGAAATAAAAGCATAAACTGGAAAACAAATGGGTTATTCTGTGCTGTCGTAGAAAAAAGGTTGACGGATACAAATCCAATTTTAGTCGGTTTATTCGTCAACGCTTTTCGAATAAACCGCCTACAGCTGGATTTGGTATCCACAATTGTGGTTTGTCCTGATGAAGAAGCTATAGACTTTGAAACTCATCGACTAATAAACCACCTAATATTGGATTTGGTATCCTTCATCCTTTCTTCTACAGCAGCACAGAATAACCCATTTGTTTTCCAGTTTATGGCTCAAACCCTGAACACTGACTGCCCATTCTTGCCCAATTGGTGCTTGGAGTTTATTAGAATGTCTGTGTCTTTGTCCACCCACTTATTGAGGATTGAACACTGGGATCAATGGGATTGAGATCTCAGGAGTTTCCTGGCCGTGGACCCCAAAAAATCAGTGTTTTGATTACTGAGAGACTTAGTTAAGAGATCATCCAGAACATTTTTTTTACTATAGGCCTAAAAACATACAGGTAGGTAAATGCTAACAGAGGCAACAACCTGCCTGTTCTACTCGACACATGCTCATAGTGGTCACTGACCACTCCTGCCGGCGATTCAGCTGCTCTACATCAACAGAGCAGCTCTTCTTCCTCCGGGCCGCTTTGCCGATGAGTCGTGACTGCTGATGTCATGCTGATTGACAGCCAACTCCTCCCAGTTAGACAGTGGAGAGCCGACTGTCAAACATCATGACGTCGGCAGTCACGTCCCATCAACAGAGCAGAATAGATGAGAAGCTGAATCGCCAGCAGGAGCGGATTGTTACCGCTCGGTGCCGGCAGAGATCAGTGCAGGGTACAACAGGCAGTTAGTTAAACAACTATCTGCCTGTTAGTTCTTTGGTCCATAGTGAAAATGTAAAAGTTCTGGATAACCCCCCTAAGTGAGCTTAGGAGCTGAATGACACCTCGTTTGCTCTGGTACATGACCCATCAGTCAACCAGGGTAGGGTGGTGCTAGGTAGGAAATAAAGCATGAGGCTCAGTAGCTGGAAATGAAATCATCACACCCCAATGTGCTTCCAGACACAACTTCAAAGCATGATTTCTCCCTGCGAGAGCAGCACTTTGGGGTCATAAAGGAATCAACTGGGTTATCTTTTAAAGGCATACACCATCATATTAATGGTTTTGGTGGAAAATGTTTCTATCAGGTTCTTTTTATATGGTATTACTGCGGATGTGGAACCCTGAACCAAAAAAAAAAGAGACCCAACCATATTGAGAACTTATGCAATGCAAAATTTTGACCCTAAAGAAACAAATGGCCTTAAAAGGTGGAAATTGCCAACTTGTTTTTTTCATTTTTGTCATCTATAGACAGATGTAGTTATTTCAGAGTTTTTTTTTACTGATAGTTTACAAAGTTAAAGAAACTTAAGCAAGAAGTTGAGAGACACGATTCAGCTGTAATAATATGGGATGATCAGTAGGGCACCTGTAATACCAGGCTGCAGACGGAGATGAATGGGCAAGATTTAAAGACACAGCTGGAAAGTGACAGACGGGCATTGCGATGAGATAAAATGTGAACAATCGTGGAGGTGGATGCTGGGGAAAGGACTCAACTGGGTCATACAAGCTGTGCTTCACATCCACCTTGTTAGGGCTCCCGATGATACTGGAGCTGAATGTTCTTCTCTGCAGCCCCCTTGCTGTTTGAAGAGACACCGGCATAATAGCTAACATTTGCCCAAACCTGATAGGTTGTATTATAAGGAAATCTGTAAATGCAGCTGTAGTTTTTAAAAAAAAACATGTATCCCAACCAGCATGGTATTAATGGAGAAACATCTGTACAAGCCGAACAGCCAAAAAAGCCCAGCCTTAAAACTGCAGATAATGGGCTGCAATGCTCTGATTCTTGCAGTATCCAGGGAACGAACCAACTTTTTCCCATGACCTCAGTTACTATGGTCCCGTCACGCCTACTAATCAGAAGAGGCGCAAAGGATGCTGGCAAGTAGGAGGAGGTTGGCAGGTCTTTGGTCCGGCAGGTAACAGACTATCGAGGTGGCCACTGGACCATTGTTTGCAAGTCTGTTTGCTCAGCTCCATTTCTTGGTAGGTCGTTAAGAGGAATAATGAAACATCACTGGTGCCTAATGGACAATCAACAGTCAGACATGTGTATAGATCAAAGTGACTGTTTGCACAATCAAGCGTTGCCATAGGGGCCCAGAGGAGTCCACATAAGAACCTTTAATAAATGTCTTTAAGAAGAGGGTCAATGCTGATTTTTCTTATATTGTGTTGGAAGCAGAGACATGACCCTTATAGCCCAGGGGTAGAGGCTCTGGTCAATGTACAATGCTTATTGAACATTCTAGTGGAGGTTCTCAGAAGAAGGAACCAATATAGTGCTGCTGCTTTAACAAACTTTCCAAAATTAATTGTACGAAAGAGTTAAGTAAACTCTCTTTATATCTTATCACAGAAATCTGCTTCTCTTTCTACATATGAGCCTTCCACCTCCTGAACTAATCATTCACTCTGAAAAAAAAAAACAGCTAAAATCTGCCATGTTCAAAGTAAGACGCTCACTGAGATCAAATTGCAGCGGGCTGTTGAAGTCTATGGAGATGGGAGATGGAGAAAGTGTGAGCAGCAGAATGAAAGAGAAGCAGAGACACATTGATGATGCAGCTGCTTTCTATTAAGTGGTAATTTCACTCTAGAGTTGGATTCACAGTTACACTGCTCAATACTTGTAAAAAATATTGTCGCTGCTATTTCAACAAACTCTGCAAAATTAATTGTACTAAAGAAAAATAATTGTGTATTATATCTTATCAGAGAAATCAGCTTTCTTTTCTATATATGAGCCATTCCCCCACCTCCTGAATTCATCATTCACTCTGAAAAAAAAAACAGATAAAATCTGCCATGAAGGACAGGAAGCTGAGAGATCAGATTGCAGCTGCCTATTGAAGACTATGGAGGTATGGAGAGAAAAATAGTGAGCAGCACAGGGAAAGAGAAGTAGAGACACATACAGGTGCTTCCCACAAAATTAGAATATCATCAAAAAGTTAATTTATTTCAGTTCTTTAATATAAAAAAGTGAAACTCATCTATTATATAGAGTCATATTGTCACGGGTGTGTCACCACGAAGATCGTCGCGATTACACAATCTGACTTTGCGCAGCTGAGTTTTTGGTGCTTGGTGGTTTTCGGCAGTGAGGGAGTTAATTCTTTCTCTCTCTCTGCTAGACGAGGTCCGGCCTCGCCCAGCTGCAGTTAATTCTGCAGTAATGAGATTCCTTCAAATACCTGCCAGTCTGCTAGGAATGTGTCGGTGAAAGCATTCATGCAGACCAGCAGAGCGGATCGTGGTATTGTGAAGTCTGAAGTGAAGAGTACCTGGTGTGGTCTTTTTTCCCCTCCTCGCTTTATCATTTATCTCCGTACCCGTTGGTGTTCCCTCTGTTTTTGTGGTGTGAGTTTTGTATGCAAGGTGGATTTTAGTTTACCCTTGTACTGTCTCGTTCTTCTATTACTGTGTTTAGGCTTATACCTTCCAGTCCCCTGTGTTGTGATCGGGGTCCTTCTCAGGACTAGATTACTGAAGGTCAGGGATTTGCAGGAGATAGGGTTACGCTGGCGGCCTGGACCTCTGTACCATCAACAGTACCTCCAGGTAGAGGGATTAGTCAGGACCCCAGCTTAGGGTCAGCATATACCCCGGACCTCCTGTATGCAGTAACAGCGTGACACATATAGAGACAACGCCAGAAGCGTCTTACCTGGGCCAAGGAGAAAAAGAACTGGACTGTTGCTCAGTGGTCCAAGGTGTTGTTTTCAGAGGAAATACCGTGTGTTTCTCGCGCTGTTATCTGCATGACAGCGCAAGAAACCTCGGCAACTCTGATCGGCCGTAAGATTAATGCTACGTCAGAAAACTGTGGTTCCCATGCTGGCAGATGGTAGCGTGAGTCCGCAGCTGTGACCTGAGTTTACCTTCAGTCACAGGCGTTGGCTGATGGGAGTACTAATAATAGCGAGAGCAAGCGTGACTGATGGGAGTATTCATCAGCCTGCACTATAAATAAATAAATTACAAAAATGTCATGGGTTCCCCTCTATTTTTGATAACCAGTCAGGCAAAACTGACAGCTGCAGGCTGCAACCCTCAGCTGTCAGCTTCAGCAAGGCTGGTTATCAATAATAGAGGGGTCCCCACTCTGTTTTTTAAAATGATTTAAATAAATAATAAAAAAAAAACAACACATGAAGTCCCCCCCATTTTTAACAATCAGCCAAGCCTATGCAGACAGCTAGGGGCTGCTATTCTCAAATTGGTAAAAGGGCCATGGATATTGCCCCCCCAGCCTAAAAATAGAAGCCCAAAGCCACCCCAGAAAAGGCGCATCTGTGGAGACGCAGTAGGTCAGTGAGTGCTCTCGCCCACTGGCTCGAGACCACATAGACCAGGCTCATCCCACTGAACCCGCTCTCCTTTTACCATAGGCATAATACTACTCAGACAGCACAGGGTGAGGATAACACAGAGTAGCAATATTTTATTGAACCACAAAACAGACAATAACACATAGAAGAGTCCCAGCAAATCACCCAAGATGATGCAAAATTACAGAGTTTCAACCTTCCGCTGAGTCACCGAGATTATAGCAGCTGCGACTTCTGAGCTTCCAGGGCCAACAACCCCCACCAGTGGCAAGCACAGAGAAGAGGTGACGACAAGCTTAGGAATCTGACCGAGAGCAGTGAGGTATGTGGCCAGTTGATCTGATTGTCCAAACCTGGATTCTTCAAGACATCTCTGAGGGTTCAGCGATGGTCAATAGATCGGATCTGTGTTCTTCCAGCTGGAGCTGTTGTCCCCTAAGTTGACATCCTGTAGAATGTTCCTGACGGTGGTTTTGTAAAGTCTTTGAACTCCCAGAAGGACAGAAAATCCTTTTTACACAGTTCACAACTGTTGTCCCTCAAGCCATCATCCAGAGGTCAAGGGGAAGGTGTGATGAGATTAACTAGCATTGTTTAAGTATTTAATCTGCATAGTTCTTCCTTCTCTGTTTTACAGGTCAACAAGAACTCACACAATGGTCAATTAACATATTAAGCAAACATCCATTGTTCAATGACCCTGTGTCCCTGTCTTACAAAGATAGCAGACAATAAATTGCAATAAACATCAACTGAAAAGTCAACATAAAGATAATAGTATATGTCTCTGTGCCTACTTAATTTATGTCTGGCATAATTAAGAAGGAACGCTGTGTCTTCACAGCATCTATTAGATGCACCAATTTTGGCTCTTTGCCCGGCTTTTCCCACTTGCCCTGTCGTCATGGCAAGTAGGGTTAATGTCACCTTTGTATTGTCAGGTGATATCAAGCCCATGGTTTAATAATGGAGAGGTGTCTATAAGATAAGGTGTACTGTAGTAAACTCACTGAGCTCAGCGCTGCACCATGAGACTTTTTCTCATGGTGCTAGCGGTGATCTTACTGAGGTCTCCATAGTTCATCGGCCTGGCTCACAATGAAGTGAGTTGGGAACACAGCCTCAGTGGCCTGTCGTAACCTCAATGACATCACCGCTAGTCACTGGCGCTGCGCACACAGCAGCTCATTCTCCTGTGATTTTTAACATGCACGGTTTCATCTTGGCACTGTCCAAGTTAAAGTCCACTCATCGCATACACATACTGTGGAACAGTATGTCAGACAGGTGAGGGATATGGCTGTTTTTTTCAATTTTACTCCAGGAAACCAGAGCTTTAATAAAATAGGCGCTAGGTGAGTATTATTGTTGTTTATTATTTTCTGTTTTTTTTTTCTTGTTTTTTTTTTTTTACAGGGGATGAGGGCTTCAATGGAATGGGCATAAGGTGGATATAACTTGTTTTTTTATTTTTTAAATAAAAATGTAAAACAATTTATATTTTTATTTCAAATAAAGGACTTTATTCATTCTGTGTGTTTATTGACAATATGACTATGGGGTTAGAAATGGAGAAGCGTCTTATAGACACATCTCCATTACTAACCCATGGGCTTTATGTCACCTGAAAATACGAAGACAATATTGCCTAAAAAAACAGGCAATCCACGCATGTTTTGCGGATGTCTAATAGCGGCGAGACATGCAGGAGCAGAGTCTTGAACATATTATTCGAGTACGCCGAAGTCACTCGGTTAGCATACGAGCATGCGCCGATAACACCTTATCCGAGCACGTTTGCTCAACACTATTAAGAACTAAAAAACAGAATGCCGTAAGATGCTTCCTGTATGCAATGAATATGTATCATAAACCCAGAAGAACACCCTTTAATGACAAAACTGTATGTTGAGTGCTAGTTCTGGCATTGGACCATACATTTTTGTTGCAGTGATCTTGTGGATGGTGCCTAAAGTATCCAGCTATGAGACAATGCCACAAGCACCCATCAGATACTACAGGTTGCCTGTCAGTGGTTTGCTGAAAGATAATTAAAGCCTTCTCCCCACTCCCCCCCCCAAAAAAAAATGGTGTAATTTCTAGGGTTTTTCACATTCCTTTACAAAAATAAATAAATAAAAATAATAAATAAATGTTAATCAATAATTGATATGAACCCCCAAAATGATACATTGAAAAAATACAGCTTATATTTTACAAATACAACCTACAAATAATGAGCCCTCTTACAGCTGCATTGACAAAAACAAATAGTTAAAAAGCTATATCTTTTAGAGTACAAGTATATATATATATATATATATATATATATATATATATATAAAAAATTCTTAAACAGATCTATCAACATTTTTCACATAACAAACTCCATATATTATTACATATCTCATTTAGCCAATTTTTTTTATTATTTTACTGTATAAAAGCATCGAATATGTGGAGAAAATGGAGGTCAGATCCCTAACAGCACCTGCTCTGTAATTACAGGGGCATTAAAGGGAATCGGTCACAAGGTTTTTGCTATGTGATTGGACAACAGCATGATGTAGAGACAGTGACACCGATTCCGGCAATGTATCACTTATTTTACTGGGTGCAACAATTGTGATAGAATCACAGTTTTCACTGGGATGCTTGGTTGGACTAGGAGGCACGAGATACCTAGTCATATAGTGATATTCTTTTGCTGATAAAACACTGATTTTATTGAAGCAGCCTAATAAGTGGCACATCGCTGGAATCAGGGTCTTTGTCACTACATCTTGCTGCTATCAGGTTACATGACAAAAACCTGCTGACATATTCCCTTTAATTTTAAAAGGTTTTTCCAGGATATTAATATCCATGGCTCATCCTGCAGGTAAGGCTCTAATAAGAGACATATTTTTTTGATGCTACTGGCCAATCCTGAGAACATCCTGGTAAGTAACAAAGTGCCCAAAAATGTCCTTCTGTACAGGCAGATTATACGAGCTAACTATTATTGGAGAGAACTCCTGGCGTCTCAACAGCAGCAGAGCTGCCAACATGAATACTGCAGACAGGACGCAAAACCAGAGTTTGCAGGTCGCTGCTGTTGGGCCCTGAGGTCAAGAGTCAGAATGTTTGAGGTCTAAATTATTATTTTTTTTTTTGGTGAGAAGACTGGAGTCTAAATGAATATTAAAAGGAATGTGTCACTGGAAAATGACACAATATTTTCCAGGTGACACATTCCTTTAAAAAATCTTTGTTTACATCAAACTTTTATGTTACTTTTAATTTTTTTTATTACCTTTTTTAAATTTTCCATTTTATCTATGTTAAAATAAAATTTAGAAATCTTGTAATTTTCCAGCTGGTATAATACTTGATGCATAATTCCTGTTTTGACTTTTTAGCACAGAATTACAAAGAAATGTAATATCCTTATATACAATAGATAACACAGGATGTACCTAACATAATAAATATAATAGGTGATGTCACAGCTCACCTCCTCCTCCTCTTGTATAATGACTAAAACATTTTTGATGACACGTTTTGTTTAAATGGTCGGGATCTGAATAAATGTTGGCACCGGATATTGGGATATTGTTTATACTTTGAAGTTTGGGGTTTGAATACATTATGGGATGTGGGGTGTGAATTAGGGTGTAATGAAGAGGATTAAATTATCTGTGATGTCTGGGGTCAGGTGAGGATCCTCTTGAGGGTATTACATGGAGAGGTGTAGATTGTACATAGAGATGGCATCACTGTAAACGTTCCTATGTATCCATGACTTTGGGTTCCATTCCTCATAAATAACTGGACAGTAGTTTGGAAATAGTTTTTCAGCTTTTAGAGGAGTTTTCCACTTTTTTAACATCTTTACAGGCAGGGCTGATTCGGAGACTGGTCGTAAAAGTCCGGAAATGCGAGGTACTCAGATAGGCACATGTTCAGACACACAGGTCTCAGATACTGGTTCAAGGACTGACCACACACAGACTGGAAAACGACGTTCAGGCACTGACCACATGAGGACCAGGGACTTCGTGTTCAGGCACTGGCCACAGCAGGACCAGGGACTTCGTGTTCAGGCACTGGCCACAGCAGGACCAGGGACTTCGGGTTCAGGATTGGTCACACAAGGACCAGGGACTTCAGGTTCAGATTTGGCCACACCAGGACCAGGGACTTTGGGTTCAGATTTGGCCACACCATGACCAGGGACTACATGTTCAGGACACTGGCCACACCATGACCAGGGAGTACATGTTCAGGACACTGGCCACACCATGACCAGGGACTTCATGTTCAAGACACTGGCCACACCATGACCAGGACTACATGTTCAGGACACTGGCCATACCATGACCAGGGACTACATGTTCAGGACACTGGCCACACCATGACCAGGGACTTCATGTTCAAGACACTGGCCACACCAGGACCAGGGACTTCATGTTCAGGACACTGGCCACACCATGACCAGGGACTACATGTTCAGGACACTGGCCATACCATGACCAGGGACTACATGTTCAGGACACTAGCCACACCATGACCAGGGACTACATGTTCAGGACACTGGCCACACCATGACCAGGGACTTCATGTTCAGAACACTGGCCACACCATGACCAGGGACTACATGTTCAGGACACTGGTCACACCATGACCAGGGACTACATGTTCAGGACACTGGCCATACCATGACCAGGGACTACATGTTCAGGACACTGGCCACACCATGACCAGGGACTACATGTTCAGGACACTGGCCACACCATGACCAGGGACTACATGTTCAGGACACTGGCCATACCATGACCAGGGACTACATGTTCAGGACACTGGCCACACCATGACCAGGGACTACATGTTCAGGACACTGGCCACACCATGACCAGGGACTACATGTTCAGGACACTGGCCACACCATGATCAGGGACTTCATGTTCAGGACACTGGCCACACCAGGACCAGGGACTTCATGTTCAGGACACTGGCCACACCAGGACCAGGGACTTCATGTTCAGGACATTGGCCATACCATGACCAGGGACTACATGTTCAGGACACTGGCCACACCATGACCAGGGACTACATGTTCAGGACACTGGCCATACCATGACCAGGGACTACATGTTCAGGACACTAGCCACACCATGACCAGGGACTACATGTTCATGACACTGGCCATACCATGACCAGGGACTACATGTTCAGGACACTGGCCACACCATGACCAGGGACTACATGTTCAGGACACTGGCCACACCATGACCAGGGACTACATGTTCAGGACACTGGCCACATCATGATCAGGGACTTCATGTTCAGGACACTGGCCACACCAGGACCAGGGACTTCATGTTCAGGACACTGGCCACACCAGGACCAGGGACTTCATGTTCAGGACACTGGCCACACCAGGACCAGGGACTTCATGTTCAGGACACTGGCCACACCAGGACCAGGGACTTCATGTTCAGGACACTGGCCACACCAGGACCAGGGACTTCAGATTCAGAACTGGCCGTACTAGGACCAGGGACTTTATGTTTAGGACCAGCCACACTAGGACCAGGGACTTCTGGTTCAGGACATGGGCAGACAAGGACCAGGGACTTCGGATTCAGGACTGGCTGGAAAGGACTAGGGACTTCGAGTTCAGGACACTGGCCTCACCAGGACTAGGGGACATCACAACTTCACTCGGAGCCACCTCACTCGGTAATGATTTACTGTGCTGCATGGCACCACTCTATTGGGGAGGATGCCCTTTAAACAAGATGCCTCCCACCTATTGGCTGGCAGCCACCTTGCAGGAGCACTCTAATACTAAATGCCTCAAGGCCATTGGCTGGGGGCATTATACTATGTGTTTGTGCTGCCCCAGGACTCAGAAGAAGGGAGCATGTCGGGGACCACGCCACTTGGCCAGGACAGTGAGTATGCTAGCGTCCCAGCATAGAGGGGGAAGGAGAACCATACAGGGGAGCAGGCAATAGTGTTACACTCATTATCATCACAGGCTGGTTTACAATGACAACACATATATACCCAGTTGATGACTCCGGATCCAATAATTACTAAAGGCGAGGTCACAGCTTACCTCCTCCCCCTCTCTTCATAATGATCTTTGCACACGTCATTCACATAAAGCAAGAAGGAGGATGGCATCTCAAGAAGAAGGGAGGCTCTGGACCAAGACCAGCGACCCCCATCGGACCAGATCAGACTGTGAGGTGAGTATTATAAAAGGTCTTCTTCTTGTCTTGCAGGTTGGGTTGGGGGCAGATATATATACTATAATGCTGTATATCAGGCCTGAAATGTGGTGGACTGACCTCATATCAGCTAAACCCGGTGACAGGTTCCCTTTAAATTGCTGTTGTTTCATAACACACCACATGCACATAGCCAATATCTTTTGTGTTGAAGCATTTAATGAGCGTGTGCAAAGATCATTTTTGGGGGGCGTTATAGAATGCTGTACAATGAGGCCTGAAAGGTGGTGGCCGTACCTCATATTGGCCAAACATGGTGACAGGTTCCCTTTAAGAATCTATAAAATCCCCAGTGGCCGGTGAGAAAATTGCAAGATTTCTATTTTTTGTTTTTATACAGCTTTTGATATATGAAAAAAAAATGCCAAAAAATATTTTGAAGATACCTTTACATTTATTTAAAAATACACAACCATAAAAACCTGATGTACCATTTTGATGATACATAATATTTAAAGCAAGGGTGGCCATACAATTGATGCAACCTGTGCAGCCACACAGGGGCCCAAGAGGTAAGGGGGCCAATTTCTATCTCCAAAGCAGGTGGAATTGTGCATTATGATGAACTATTGACCATATATTGTTTTTGCTCAGGGGACCTCTTCAGTTTGTGTCCTCCAGTGACTTAAAATATATCTTTTTAACAATATCTATAGTAAAACCAATATAAAAAAAGAAACACCCATTATTCTTAGGTTGGAATATATTTTTGCAAATGGTTTTTTGGTTACTAAAATACTTTCCGTTTTAGAATACTTTTCTGCAGACACAAAATCATTATTAAAAATGTATGCTGCTGTTCCCAACATTGAACACTAGGTGGTGATATAGCTCTACAGAATAATTTTAAATGCAGGTTACAATAATGGAAAACTCAAAGAATTCAACATATTTTTATAGAGAAAAATAAAATAACAATGAATGCAAAAAAAAATATTCAATGGAATAAACAAGATTTTTTTTATTACAGGCTGCAAAAGTACAAATTTTATGATTAAAATGTATAATATGGGAATATAGGTGCAGGTTGCTGATAGGGAGGTATTTACAGCTGCACATGAATATGAACATTGTATATAGTCTTTTGAAAGGCAGATGTTCTGTATATATGAAGTCAGGGAAGGAAAAGGGGTATGATCCCCTAAAGGGATTTTCCAGGTTAATTTATAGGCTTTTACTTTATTAGTTTGCTCAATCTAAAAAAGAAGAAAATCAGCATTACTTTTGTCTTGCCGCTTAAAAGCTGCCTCTCCGCCGATCCTCGGTGCTCAATGGTCAAGTCGATGGACACGGCCCAAGACTCCATGTTTGGCAGCTGTGGTCACATGCTGTTAGGGTTTGGAGAAGATCACACTAAATTAAATTAAACTATAAAGTGTGATCACAACTTGGGGTTCACCATGCAGAGATGTAAAACTGCTGCTAGTGTGAACAATGATGGATAAAAAACTACTAGCGAGCATTCCTTCTTAAACACACCGAGTTAACTCCACACAGTGTGAAATGGAACACTAAAACCCAAATAATATATATAATATAATAAATATATTATATATATAAATATAAATATATATACAATAATATATAATAATAATAATATATAATAATATATATATAATAATAATATAATAATAATACATAAATATATATATAAATATATATAATTATATATAATATATATATAACACCAAATAATACTCAAGATTGCACAGGAATAGGAGTATCAGCTTAGCTATCCACCGAGGGGTACAAGCAGGGCCGGCTCCAGGTTTTTATGGGCCCCGGGCGAAAGAGCCTCAGTGGGCCCCTTTAACACAGACCACGATTCATGATGCACAGATACTGCAGAGAAATATGGGTATAGTACAATGCCAAACACTTCACTTCTTCCATTACATGACTGATATCTATTGTAAATTGTACAATAGCTCAAAAACCGCCAAATCCTCACAGTGCACAGTACAGACTGGACAGTACAGTCCTCCATACAATATTATGGGCACCACAGTCTCCCCCTCATCACCCATATAATACCCCATGCAGGATGTAACCCCCCATATAATGCTCCATACAGAATACTGGACCCAAATAATGCTCCATACAGAATACTGGACCCAAAATAATGCTCCATACAGGATACTGGTCCCCATATAATGCTCCATACAAAATATGGAGCTCTCCTCTGCGCTGTACTGCGTTCTGCACTGTTACGGCTCAGGAAAGGGCGCTGTGGAAAGACTCCCCATTATCATCATGATTGTCTCCCCATCATCATCATTGCCTCCTTATCATCATCATTGCATCCCCATCATCATCATGGCCTCCTCATTATCATCAATGCCTGCCCATCATCATCATCTCCTCCCCATCATCATCTTCTCCCCATCACCAATGCCTGCCCATTATCATCAATGCCTGCCCATTATCATCATCTTCTCCCCATCATCATCAATGCCTCCCCATTATCAGCAATGCCTGCCCATCATCATCTCCTCCCCATCATCATCAATGCCTGCCCATCATCATCTTCTCCCCATCATCAATGCCTGCCCATCATCATCAATGCCTGCCCATTATCATCATCTTCTCCCCATCATCATCAATGCCTCCCCATTATCAGCAATGCCTGCCCATCATGATCATCATCTCCTCCCCATCATCATCAATGCCTGCCCATCATCATCTTCTCCCCATCATCAATGCCTGCCCATTATCATCAATGCCTGCCCATTATCATCATCTTCTCCCCATCATCATCAATGCCTCCCCATTATCAGCAATGCCAGCCCATCATCATCTTCTCCCCATCATCAATGCCTGCCCATTATCATCAATGCCTGCCCATTATCATCATCTTCTCCCCATCATCATCATCAATGCCTCCCTATTATCAGCAATGCCTGCCCATCATCACACACAGACAGCACACAAGCACTCTCTCACATACATACACACACACATACACACACACACATACATACACACACAAAGCACCGCACTACATACACACAGACACACACAGAGACACACACACACACGTCTTACCTGTCCGGCGTCCCCGCGCTCTGTGCCACAGCCGGCCGCTGAATGATGACGTCATTCAGCGGCGCTGCTGTGAGAGGAAGCGCCGGCGCCCCCTGGAGCCCGGAGCTGCGGCAGCGGAGGCACGGGAGAGGTAAGTATTGTGCCAGCTGCTGCCGGGGCCCTGAGCAAGCGGGGGGGGGCCCAGTGCCGGCGCTGACACCGCTCTCCTCCGCTAACGGGTGCGGGGGTGCCAGACTGCGAGTGGGCCCCCCCGCCTGCTCAGGGCCCCGGCACTTGCCCGGGTGTGCCGGGTGCTGACGCCGGCCCTGGGTACAAGGGAGAGGAGTACCAGCTCAGCTAACCACCGAGGGGTACAAGGGAGATGAGTACCAGCTCAGCTATCCACCGAGGGGTACAGGAGATGAGTACCAGCTCAGCTATCCACCGAGGGGTACAAGGGAGATGAGTACCAGCTCAGCTATCCACCGAGGGGTACAAGGGAGATGAGTACCAGCTCAGCTATCCACCGAGGGGTACATGAGATGAGTACCAGCTCAGCTATCCACCGAGGGGTACAGGAGATGAGTACCAGCTCAGCTATCCACCGAGGGGTACAAAGGAGATGAGTACCAGCTCAGCTAACCATCGAGGGGTACAGGAGATGAGTACCAGCTCAACTAACCACCGAGGGGTACAAGGGAGATGAGTACCAGCTCAGCTAACCATCGAGGGGTACAGGAGATGAGTACCAGCTCAGCTAACCACCGAGGGGTACAGGAGATGAGTACCAGCTCAGCTAACCACCGAGGGGTACAAGGGAGATGAGTACCAGCTCAGCTATCCACCGAGGGGTACAAGGGAGATGAGTACCAGCTCAGCTATCCA
This sequence comes from Oophaga sylvatica, assembly GCA_033576555.1. NCBI lineage: Eukaryota > Metazoa > Chordata > Amphibia > Anura > Dendrobatidae > Oophaga > Oophaga sylvatica. Next base: position 52,817,406 of record JARQOD010000009.1, read on the forward strand.
CCGAGGGGTACATGAGATGAGTACCAGCTCAGCTATCCACTGAGGGGTACAGGAGATGAGTACCAGCTCAGCTATCCACCGAGGGGTACAAGGGAGATGAGTACCAGCTCAGCTATCCACCGAGGGGTACATGAGATGAGTACCAGCTCAGCTATCCACCGAGGGGTACAGGAGATGAGTAGCAGCTCAGCTAACCACCGAGGGGTACAAGGGAGATGAGTACCAGCTCAGCTATCCACCGAGGGGTACAAGGGAGATGAGTACCAGCTCAACTAACCACCGAGGGGTACAAGGGAGATGAGTACCAGCTCAGCTAACCATCGAGGGGTACAGGAGATGAGTACCAGCTCAGCTAACCACCGAGGGGTACAGGAGATGAGTACCAGCTCAGCTAACCACCGAGGGGTACAAGGGAGATGAGTACCAGCTCAGCTATCCACCGAGGGGTACAAGGGAGATAAGTACCAGCTCAGCTATCCACCGAGGGGTACATGAGATGAGTACCAGCTCAGCTATCCACCGAGGGGTACAGGAGATGAGTACCAGCTCAGCTATCCACCGAGGGGTACAAGGGAGATGAGTACCAGCTCAGCTATCCACCGAGGGGTACAAGGGAGATGAGTACCAGCTCAACTAACCACGAGGGGTACAGGAGATGAGTACCAGCTCAACTAACCACCGAGGGTACAAGGGAGATGAGTACCAGCTCAGCTATCCACCGAGGGGTACAAGGGAGATGAGTACCAGCTCAGCTATCCACCGAGGGGTACAAGGGAGATGAGTACCAGCTCACTAACCACCGAGGGGTACAGGAGATGAGTACCAGCTCAGCTAACCACCGAGGGGTACAGGAGATGAGTACCAGCTCAGCTACCACCGAGGGGTACAAGGGAGATGAGTACCAGCTCAGCTATCCACCGAGGGGTACAAGGGAGATGAGTACCAGCTCAGCTATCCACCGAGGGGTACAAGGGAGATGAGTACCAGCTCAGCTAACCACCGAGGGGTACAGGGAGATGAGTACCAGCTCAGCTATCCACCGAGGGGTACAAGGGAGATGAGTACCAGCTCAACTATCCACCGAGGGGTACAAGGGAGATGAGTACCAGCTCAGCTAACCACGAGGGGTACAAGGAGATGAGTACCAGCTCAGCTAACCACCGAGGGGTACAGGAGATGAGTACCAGCTCAGCTAACCACCGAGGGGTACAAGGGAGATGAGTACCAGCTCAGCTAATCCACCGAGGGGTACAAGGGAGATGAGTACCAGCTCAGCTATCCACCGAGGGGTACAGGAGATGAGTACCAGCTCAGCTATCCACCGAGGGGTACAGGAGATGAGTACCAGCTCAGCTATCCACCGAGGGGTACAAGGGAGATGAGTACCAGCTCAGCTATCCACGAGGGGTACAAGGGAGATGAGTACCAGCTCAGCTATCCACCGAGGGGTACAGGGGGATGAGTACCAGCTCAGCTATCCACCGAGGGTACAAGGGAGATGAGTACCAGCTCAGCTATCCACCGAGGGGTACAAGGAGATGAGTACCAGCTCAAGCTAACCACCGAGGGGTACAGGGAGATGAGTACCAGCTCAGCTAACCATCAAGGGGTACAGGAGATGAGTACCAGCTCAGCTAACCACCGAGGGGTACAAGGAGATGAGTACCAGCTCAGCTAACCACCGAGGGTACAAGGGAGATGAGTACCAGCTCACTATCCACCGAGGGGTACAAGGAGATGAGTACCAGCTCAGCTATCCACCGAGGGGTACATGAGATGAGTACCAGCTCAGCTATCCACCGAGGGGTACAGGAGATGAGTACCAGCTCAGCTATCCACCGAGGGGTACAAGGGAGATGAGTACCAGCTCAGCTATCCACCGAGGGGTTTCAAGGGAGATGAGTACCAGCTCAGCTATCCACCGAGGGGTACAAGGGAGATGAGTACCAGCTCAACTAACCACCGAGGGGTACAAGGGAGAGAGTACCAGCTCAGCTATCCACCGAGGGGTACAAGGGAGATGAGTACCAGCTCAGCTAAACCACGAGGGGTACAAGGAGATGATACCAGCTCAGACTAACCATTCAAGGGCACAAGGGAGATATACCAGCTCAAGCAAACCACAGGGTACAGGAGATGAGTACCAGCTCAGCTAATCCACCGAGGGGTACAGGGAGTGAGTACCAGCTCAGCTATCCACCGAGGGGTACAAGGGGAATGAGTACCAGCTCAGCTATCCACCGAGGGGTACAGGAGATGAGTACCAGCTCAGCATCCACCGAGGGGTACAGGGAATGAGTACAGCTCAGCTATCCAGAGGGGTACAAGGGAGATGAGTACCAGCTCAGCATCCACCGAGGGGTACATGAGATGAGTACCAGCTCAACTAACCACCGAGGGGTACAAGGAGATGAGTACCAGCTCAGCTAAACCATCAAGGGGTACAGGAGATGAGTACCAGCTCAGCTAACCACCGAGGGTACATGAGATGAGTACCAGCTCAGCTCATCCACCGAGGGTACAAGGGAGATGATACAGCTCAGCTATCCACCGAGGGGTACAAGGGAGTGAGTACCACTCAGCTATCCACCGAGGGGTACAGGAGATGAGTTACCAGCTCAGCTACACCGAGGGGTACAAGGAGATGAGTACAGCTCAGCATCCACCGAGGGTACATGAGATGAGTACCACTCAGCTATCCACCGAGGAGTACAGGAGATGAGTACCACTCAGCTATCCACTGTGGGTACAAGGGAGACGAGTACCAGCTCAGCTAACCATCGAGGGGTACATGAGATGAGTACCAGCTCAGCTACCACGAGGGGTACAGGAGATGAGTAGCAGCTCAGTACACCACCGGGGGTACAAGGAGATGGGATCTATCCCACACAGCGGAAGAATCCCGGCGCCTAACACATGCTGTAGTCATTTAATCAGAGAGAAATCACTAGGGTGGTAAGGGGTTAAGTATGTCTCTTTTTTATTTTAACATAGAACAAGCCTATAACGTAAAAAAAAAACTTGGAAAACTTCTTTGAAAGTTTAGAAATGTAATTTTCTCTGCTGCGAATCTACCAGTTCTCTGAATGCTGAGCTATGTATAACCCCGCCCACACCCCTAATTGGCAGCTTTGTGTATACACTCTGCATAGCTGCCAATCAGTGATGGGGTGGGCGTGGTTACACCGAGCAGGAAGACTACATGACACGAGACAACTAGTCCTCTAGTGATAATCTCCTACTGATATAACACTTTTATTGAAACTATAACAAGCAGCCAAGTAAGTGACACATCCTGGAATCAGGATCTCTGCCTCTGACGCGCACCACATGTGTGGATACCAGGCTATGGGGTACTCGGAGCCGAGCCCATGGAAGTCTATGGGAGTTGTCACTGGCAGCAGAGCTCGGTCCGTGGCCCTGGCGGTCATGCAATGGGGGATATTTACAGGGGATTGTAGATTAGAATAGTTCGTGACACCACCTGTGGTTTCTGATCTGATTGACCAGCGCTGCGGGGTAGATCTCTGAGGGGATGTTATGGCAGCTAGGTGTTAGGTCCCCCACAGGTGGGACTGGTCCCTCAAAGTCTATGGCGGTGATGCAGGGTGCAGATAAGAATTCAGTCACACACAATGCAATCTCTTTCCATACCTTTACTTGTAGATGTTGCAGGTATGTCCCGGGAAGCTGGTTAGGTTGGAGAATGCACATTCAGGAAAACTGTTGAGCAGGTTAGAGGCCTCCTTTATCCTCTTAATGTGTGTGAGTACAACTTGCATAAAGTCAATGCAACTCCTTCAATAGTAACTGCGCCCGCCAACATTGTGGTGGAGCCTTCTATGTCTCTGATTATCAGATGTTGAGAGAGCTAAGTCCTTACTTTTGTCGTGCACTTGACTCAAGTCCCCGTTCTCCCTGACTCCGTTTACGTATCAGCGCTTAGGGCTACCTTCTGCGACTTGTAGTCCAGAAAGCCTCCGGTTATCTGTCATGTGTGCATCGCCACGAGATCGTCGCGGTTGCACATTCTGACTTCTCACAGCTGAGTTGCTGTTTCTTTGTGTTTGGCAGTTAGGGAGTTAATTCTGTCTGTGCTCAGTTTCTGGGACTGGGTGCAGTTTCTCCCGGCTGCAATTAATTATTTGTTGATTGGTTTCCTTTAAATCTCTGGTTGTCTGTGTTGGGAGTTGCCAGTGAAATTCTTCATGCAGACCACAGATAGGATTGTATCTGTATAGACTTAAGTTAAAGAGCTCCTTAGTTGTTTTAAGCTCACCTTGCTTAGAGTTTAATATCCCAGATCATTTATGTTCCTTCTGTGTTTGAGTGTGTATGCAAGTCTGTGTTTCTCCAGTCTGTCTTATATGTCTAATCTGTGTATTTAGCAGAGATCAGCCCATATCCCTTTGGTGGTAATCAGTATCCTTCTTAGGACTGATTACAGGGTTCAGGGACTGATAGGAACAGGGTTAGGCTGGAGACTTGGACCTCTGAACCATTATCAGTACCTCCAAGGTGAGGGATTAGTTAGGACCCCAGTTTAGGGTCAGGTTAGACCCCGGTCCTCTCTTTCCTGTGACAGTGTATCAAGTCCTCAAGATTAACCCTGAGTTCAACGGATATCGTGTCAGGTAAATCTATTCTATATTTACATGCTGATGTTGCTAATCTATATGTTGTATAGAGTGTTGTTCTTTTAAGAATAGTTTACTGACATCGTACACATATCATAAGACCGCGTCACATTTTCACTGGCCCATAAAATTATTCCCAGTTGCCATGGATCCAGTAGCCCAGCTGGCTCTGCAGTTGCAGGGATTATCCATGGAGCTGACGGACATTAAGTCCAAAGTTTTGTCTCCCTCGGAGCAAACCAGATTTGAACCTAAAGTAGCCTCCCGGACAGGTTCACTGGTGGGCGAGACAAATTTTTTACCTTCAGGGAAGCATGTAAATTGTATTTTCGGCTTCGGCCTCGATCATCAGGGAGTGAAGAGCAGAGAGTGGGAATTGTTATCTCGCTCCTACAAGGGGACCCTCAATCCTGGGCCTTCTCCCTTCCTCCGGGTCCCCGGCTCTACAGTCAGTAGATCGATTTTTTACTGCCCTGGGTTTGGTTATGATGACCAGATCGGGTCTCTCTTGCTGAGACAAAATTACGTAAGATACAGCAGGGAGATCGTCCGGCGGAGGAATTTGCTTCTGAGTTCCGTAGATGGGCCCCAATACTCGTGGAATGACCCAGCTCTTAGAAGCCGTTTTGTCATGGGCTTTCTGACAAATTAAAGGACGTTTTGGCTCAGTATGATTTTTCCTCCATCACTGGAGGGTGCTATGGCCTGGCTATCCGTACTGATAGACGGCTTCGGAGAGGTGCGAGGTAATCCGCCCCCTGTTGTTACTCCACCTACTACTAAAGTCCCTTATGTTGAGTTTCCCCTTGTCTGTTCGGAGGAGCCTATGCAGTGGGAGGGACATCATTTCGTAGGAGGGGTTTGGCGGTACGCCGCAGGACTGAAGGTGTTTCTTCTGTGGGAAAGAGGGACATTTTGTTGGGGGATGTCCATCCGTGCTTGTTGAGCAAAAAGTCGCCGGAAAACTGTTAATCCCAGGTTGTGTGGTGGACGACAACCTGGGAGTATGTATTTCGTCCGCTAGTTCTTCTCAGTTCCTTGTACCAGTGGAGGTGGTGGTTGGTACGAGGTGGAGAGATTTTCTGTTCTTTTGATAGTGGGTCCGGGGCTAATCTGGTTGACGCTCAGTTTGCTCAGGCTCAGGTATGCATCTGGTGTATTGGTCAAACCGATCCCTTATTCTCCATTGACGCCAGGCCTCTCGGCCAAGGTAGCTTTGTTCATGAGGTTCATAACATTGACCTTCGGGTAGGGGCAATAACATAGGGAACTATTATCTTGTTATGTGTTGGAGGGTCTACCTACTCCTATTGTGTTGGGGATTCCTTGGTTGGTTTAAACATAACCTGTGTTTTGGCAGTCCAGAGATATAAGCCAATGGGGGGAGTTTTGCAAAAGTAACTGCATGAACACAGTCATCAGTGCGGTCGTGCCTAGTTTTGCCTCCTTTTTTTGGGAGGATTTGGGGATGTTCTTGAGGAGGGGTGTAGGAGTTCCTCCTCACGGTGTATGACTGCTCTATTAATTTACTTCCGTTGCTAAGTTACCTAAAGCTAGGTTATATAACCTTTCTGGTTGAGAGGCAGGTATGAAAGATTATATTTCGGAAAGTTGGCCAAGGATTTACCTTCATCTTCCCCGTGGCCCGGGGTTCTTCTTTTGAAGAAAAAAGTGGAGGCCTACGCCCTTGCTTGGTTTGCGAACTTAATGGATTTGTTCGAGATCCGTATCCCTCCCTCGATTCCTGATTTTCAATCAAATTGTTGGCGCCAAATGGTTCTTCTAAATTGGATTCAGGGGGCGTATAATTGATTAGGATAAAAGAGGGGGTGGTGGAAAACGGCGTTTAACACGCCGGAGGGACTTATGGAACCTTGTCATGTTTTGGTTGACTACTGCACCAGCAGTATTCCAATTTTGTTAATGCATTTTTCGTCATTGGGGGGCTGTTGTGGTTCTATATTTGGATGAATTTTAATTTATACCAGATCTTGTGTCTCACCAGGAGCATGTGAGACAGGTGTTGCAGACTTTGCGAACAAATAAACTTAGCCAAATGGAAAAGTGGATTCGCCGTACAGGCTTCGTTTTTGGGTTCTTGGTTCAGCCTCCGGTTTCCGTATGGACCCTGAAAAAGGGGAGCAGTGCTTGAATGGGATCGCCAGGGATTTAAGGCTCGCAGCGTTTTCTGGGGTTTGCTAATATACAGGAAATTTATTTGTAATTTCTCATCTGTTGTCAAACCTTCACTGACATACAAGAAAAGGGACGGATTTTTCTAATGGTCGGACAAAGCTTGTCAACTTTTTCCTTTTGAAAAAAAGTTTTGCTTCGGCCCCGTTCTCATCCAACCAGATGCACACACCGTTGTTGGGGGGGCGCGTTCTGAGTAGGGGTGGGGGCAATATTGTCCCAGGGTCCGTCCCTGGAAAATGGCTCCGTGCGTTTCTTTTCTAAAAAATTGTCGCCGCCGAAAGGAATTAGATACGGCAATAGGGAACTTTTGCCATTAAGTTGGCTTTTGAAGAATCGTCACTTTTTGGAGGGGGCAGTCCTCCCGGTCCCGCATTTTACACAAGAACCTGCTGTATTTGGAACTGCTAAGCGTCTGAATTCCAGACAAGCTCGATGGTCGTTGTTTTTTACCAGGTTTAATTTTGTCGTCACTTATCGCCGGGGTTAAGAATGTAAAGGCGGATGCCTTTTCGCAGTTTCCCAGGGGCCGGGAAATGGATGACCCTTTTATCCTTCAGGGGGGGGGGTAGTGTCCGGCTGTATTTTGAGCTTGGGAGGAGGTGTTAGAGGTCAGGGGACGCCCTTGCGGACCTGGGAGCGTTTGTCCCAAATCAGTTGAGACAAAAGGTTATTGAGGCACATATAATTCTGCTTTAGCAGGACATCCAGGGAGTAAGGCTTTTAGATCTCCTTTCTCGCCGTTTTTGGTGGCCTAACTTAAAAAGATGTTTTAACTTTTGGCGCCTGGGGGTTTGTGCTCGCTCTAAGCCCCTCTACCCGTCGTCTGGGACCCTCTTACCCTTGAAATTCCGGGCGCCTGGACCATTTGTCTATGGGACTTCATCACGGACCTTCCTCAGCGTCAGGGAAGACTGCATACTGGTGGTTGGACAGGTTCAGAGTTGCCATTTTCATTGCTCTTCCTGCCCTCCCTAATGCTAAAACTTGGCGCAGGTGTTATTGGGGGATTGTGAGCTTCATGGTTGCCTTCTGATTGGTGTCAGATAGGGGGTCTCAGTTTGTGTCCAATTTTGGAGGGCATTTTGTTTACGTCGGGGGATGAAATTGTCATTTTCCTGGCTTTTCTTCCCAACCATGGTCAGACAGAGCGTCTGAATCAAGCAGAGATTATCTTCGGTGTTTTGTCTCAGAGAACCAGGAGGATGGTTTCTTTCTTGCCTTGGCAGAGTTCGCTCTTAAAAACAGGGGAGCGATCCACGGTAACCCCCTTTTTTGGGATATGGTTTTCATCCCCGTTTTTTTACATTCAATGGGGGGGGCCCTTCTGGGGTTCCGAGGAGGAGCGTTTCTGTCGTCACTTGCTTCATGTGGAAGGGTATTGAATAATCTGGTGCTATGGGGAACGTTATAAAGTATGGCTGATAGGAGGAGGTTTCTGGCCGATCTTAATGTGAACGATCTGGTATGGTTTTACCAGGAATTTTAAAACTTAAAAAGTTCCCCCTGGAAGCTGGGCCCCCCCGGGTTTATCGGGCCGTAAGGATCAGTTCCATAATTAATCTGTGGCATTTCGTCTGGGACCCCCCCTCCTATTTAAAACCACAATGTTTCCCAAGTCATTATTAAGAGGTACGTGGCCCAGTCAACTATCACCTCTACCTCCTCCTCCGTGGTGGCAATGGAAACTTGGAGTTTCAAGTTGTAAAGATCATTATCACTCTGAATCGCCGGTCCCTTCAGTACTTGGTGCATTGGAAGGGGTATGGTCCGAGGAGAGGACGTGGGTTCCCTGCGCTGACTTTAACGCAGATCGTTTGGTGCGGCCTTCCACGAATCACCCGGGCAAACCTGGCCGAGGGTCCGGAGGCCCCTCGTAGAAGGGGGGGTTACTGTCATGTTGCTCGCCACAAGATCGTCGCGTTGCACATTTGACTTCTCACAGTGGTTGCTGTTTCTTTGTTTTGGCAGTTAGGAATTAATTCTGTTTGCTCAGTTTGGGACTGGGGCGTTTCTCCCGGCGCAATTAATTATTTGTGATTGGTTTCCTTTAATCTCTGGTTGTCTGGTTGGGAGTTGCCTGAAATTTTCTGCAGACCCAGTAGGATGTTCTGTATAGATTAAGTTAAGAGCTCCTTAGTTGTTTTAAGCTCACCTTGCTTAGGTTTATATCCAATCATTTATGTTCCTTCGGTTTGAGTGTGTATCAAGTCTGTGTTTTCCTCCAGTCTGTCTTATTTGTCAATCTGTTGTATTTAGCAAGATCAGCCCAATCCTTTGGTGGTAATCATATCCTTCTTGGATGATTCAGGGTTCAGGGACTGATAGGAGACGGTTAGGCTGGGAATTGGACCCTGAACATTATCGTACCTCCAAGGTGAGGGTTTGTTAGGACCCCAGTTTTGGGTCGGTTAGACCCCGGTCCTCCCTTTCCTGTGAAGTGTTCAAGTCCTCAAGTTAACCCTGAGTCAAGGATAGTGTCAGGTAAATCATTCATTTTAACATGTGATGTTGCTAATCTATATGTTGTATGAGTGTTGTTCTTTTAAGAATGTTTACTGCCATGTCACATATAAAGACCGCGTGACATTATCTTATTACTAGGGTGAAGCACTAGCGTTCGGACCCGGTGTCGGTTAAACTGAGGGGGTGATTTTGTCCCTTTGTCACTCTTTTCTCACCGCCTTGCCCTGCTTCGCTCTTAAATAAACGTGTAGCAAGCGTGCCAGGTGATTTCCTTCAGTGCTCATGACCTGTTCTTGTTGACTCGATGGTATAACTGCTTTGATCCTTTTCCCTCCTTCTTTCTTAGGAACACAGGCATTGTTCTGAGTAGCAAGGTTAGGGGTTACTCGACTAGGTAGGTGATTATTCACCGTACTCCTCCACTTTCTTGTCAGATGGCTACACAAGCTTGTCGGATTCAACTTCTCTCCTCTCCCTCCAGACTAATCTGAAGAGGATGGGAACTCACTCCTGAGCCACCGGAGCTTGACTGCCTGTCCTAAGACAGGAAACCGAGGACTGAACACTAACTTTGCTACGTCACACTCTAAATAGTTGATATGCCTCAGGGCAATGCTGAAAGTGTGCGTGAATGAATATCAAGCTTTTTACAGTTACCTTCCTGTGCATTTTCCAAAGATAATTGTGCCTTGCGAAGTGGGCCCACACCTTACTTTGTTGTGTCGATTAAATAGCAAAAGTTTGATGACAGATTCCCCTTAAGACCTAAACCCACTGCCCCCCGGGAACTCCCAGAACAGCTGATTTTTGTGGGTATGGAGGATTAAACCCTGCCCCTTTAAATTTGCTGGGATGCATCAAAAAAAAAATCACCAAATTTCAGGATTTTGTCAACTTTGAGTAGTTGCTTAGAAAAGTAATTGGAACCAATTGTCAGCAAGACCCCCAAAGACCCCATACTCTTAGATAATTGATGACCCAACACTTAAATGATTGACACTATCTCTCCAAACTTTTCTAGCACATGACGCTCGGCTGGATCGATCATCATGTGTTCCCTATGGGGAAAGCATAGTAAAGCACTGCAGATTCAAAGGATCAAACAGATAAGAAAAAAAAGCACCCAATCCTTATTTCGTCTTGCATATGGCTGGGGGAGTGTAAGAAGCCTTCCCCTAAACATTAGACACAGACGATTCACCGAAATCGCCGACTTCCTGGATCCAGCAGATCCGATAAACCGAGAAAGCATCTTGAAATATGACGACCCCAAAAGCTCTATCAGACAACTAAGTGGTTTTAATAACTTTTATGAAAATTTTTTTTAAATTTATCATTCCCGACTTCTGTAATTCGTTCTAAAAACGAGCCGGGCCCACCCAATGCTTTTTTGTTCAAATTAATTGTGCTTTGGTGTGAAGCCCCCTTCTCGGGTATTTGTAAAACTTAATTTTTTTTGAACAATGAAGCTTAGTCTGTGAAACTCCAAATCGGCTGAATTTAAGAGAAGTCAGGCTGTAATTGAGTTTGCAAGTAATTTTTTAGAAATAGATAGTATTTTTTTTTTTAGGACACGGGGTAAAACGTATTTCAGACTCTGATTAATTCTATTATAGAATTAATTAGGAAGAAATGAAAGGGGGAGGGTTATTTTGTCTAACAGATTCATTTAAACTATAAAAGTTCTTGTCTGAAAAACGATTTGGGTTTGGTTCCCCGTAATAAAATAAACCCTTCATACGACCAAGTAACAAAAAAAACGTGCGCGAATTGTAATCGGAAAGGAGTGAGTAGATTATGTCTTACATTTCTTAATTTTGTGCTTGTTTTTACTTTTAGGCCTTTGAATTTTTTTTATTTTTTTAATTTAGGATTTCAAATTTCATTTAACGCTTTGTCACCGAACTTTATTTACTCCATAGAAAAGAATGAGCCATCAGTGCGGGTGATTGTTCCAATGTGACCATTGATTGCTGCAGCTGTCATTTGTTTAGATGACATCATTACTTGATTGCGAAGCGTCACTTGTTTACTGACCCTCGCATGATTGGCTGCGCTGGTTATTTGTTTTGACAACATCATCATTTGCTTTGTTTAAATGACATTATCACCTGATTGGCTGCAGGGTCAT